>CM035142.1:69868269-71068269 GCA_020205605.1 Panax ginseng | reverse complement strand
TAAATAATAATAAAAGTATTACTCATTTAAAATTCTATGTTTTTAATGAGTCATCTCAATTTTGAGTTTAAAATTTTTGTAAATTAACTTTTAAAAGTAAAAAATTATCATATAATTTGAAACCGAGGGAATACTACTTCTTTTTGTTTGAAAACCTCTTGGACAATTTTTTTTGTTAGTCAATTTGAGAAATTTTAACAATTGCAACTCATATAATTTTTTTAACTGTTATCAATGCAATAATTTTATATTATAAATTATTTTAAAAATACTATTAATTATAAAAACTGTTAATTTAAAAATTAATATAAATTCACAATATAATTGAATTTTAGAAATTTATTAATGAACTATGATCAATGTTACCAAGTCCTACATCAATATTTGTGGATTAATTTATATAAGGGGGTTAATTAGGGTTGTAGATAATAACTGAAAAATTCGTATTCGTCCGCATCCGTATTAAGAAAAAAATGAATATTACTCGTATTAAAAAAAATAAATATATCCGTATTCGATTTAAAGGTATCCGCAAATAAAAGAATACGAATACAGATATAGGTATATTGGTATATTCATATTCGTTTAACATCAGACCGTAAATATATCTGTCAGATAGCGGATATCCGTATCCAAATAACTTTTATATATATATATATATATATATGTGTGTATGTGTGTGTGTGTGTGTGTGTGTGTGTGTGTGTGTGTGTGAAATTTAACTAGGCACACTTAGAAGGGGGGTTGAATAAGTGTGAGAGTAATCTATGACCAATTTTTAAACTTTAGATCAAGCTATTAAATTCAAGATATTATATTGATTAATTCAGTTTGCTGAATTAATATAGTCTACTGAATTGACTAAATATCCTGCTGAATTTATAACTTAAACAAAATACTTGGTGATAAAGAATTATCTTAATACAATGCAAATATTCAAAATTTAATTATTAAGATAATTAAATAGCTTACGTGAGTAATTAAAGTAAAACGATCAATAAAATCAACACCAAATTTTTTTACGTGGTTCAGCTATTACCCTCTATAATAATAGCCTAGTCCACGTCCAATACCAACTAGTATTGGAGACTCATTTTATTTATATCTTTATAAATAAATACCGATTACAAAATAGATTCTTACAAAAATTAATTAACAATTAATTTCTCTTGAGCACTCTTGCTCCTTGTGCACGCACTCTTCAAGCACCTTTGCTTCCTTGAACCTGTTTGTAAACCTTTTCTCTAATCCACTAGGATTAACACCTTTAGACTACACTTAGTCTAAAACAAAATTTTCAATACAAATATAAAGGTCTATGATCAATGCAAAAATAATTAATTTAACAATTAAATGCTCAACTATATGCAATGATCAATTAGCACAAAAAGATAAACAATTAATTTCTTACCAAATACCAGCTCAAAGATATCAGAAATAAATTGCTTAGCTGCTCAACGGTTTGCACCAATAGAATAAAGTTGCTCGATAAATATTAATAATTAGTGCAATAATAAATTCGTGAGTTGTGTCATATCTCATATATGAAATCCTATTTATATAGCCCACGAAAGTTACCGTTAATACAAAGAGCTACATCTGATTTTGTTAGCCCACAAAATCTGGTACGCTTAAAAACATTCTCTAACGGTAAAGATATGATTTAGTCCACAAAATAAATTCTTGTTGGTTACTTAGTTTGGATAGATCAAAAGTCCTTTTCTAAAAAGATAACCCAAGAAACGATTTGACTCTGTCTCTATATTTAAAGTAGCGTGTGATATCATACTCCTTTTCCAAGACTCAAGATCTTTAAAGTTCCAATATATAATTACTCCTAGAAAATCGCATACACAGCAAATAATATACCTACCGTCCTTTAGAGTTTCTAGGAAATCATGATTACTTAGATATCCATAATTACCATTCCTTGAAACCCGCACATACAACAAATCATAACATATGGATAACTACTTTTCAGCTTCTAAGCATGCTCATATATCCACGTGTAGTATAAAACTTTACTTTGAATTTTAACCCATTAATAAGCACACGTAACATATATCAATTTTTGTACTTGATAATATATATATTTAAAGTATTTAGGAAAAACCTTTTTCAAAACTTTTAAAACATTTTTCATTGAAGACATATAACAAAATACAAATGATATGTCCTAGAGCCCTTAAATGAAAAATCAATTATTATGCACTTGACCTTACATTGGTTTTCCTAGTAAAGAAAAACTCTTCAATCCAATAACTGTTCCTTATCATCAGATACCTGAAATGCCATAAAACAATTTAGCATACGAATAATTCATCATCAAAACTTAAGGATAAAATATGACTAGATCAACATTCTCCCCCTTTTTAATGATGACAATAAAAAAAACCTTTTAATTCCCATTAACTCCCCCTATGTTCATGCTTATAATATAATAAGCTCCCCCTAAATTCATGCATCAATATCATTTCAGGAATCTCATAATAACTAACTGAAATTCAAATTTGATTTCAGTAAACTAAAATTTTAAACAACCCTATTATCTTGGCATGTACCTGCAATCGTGTTAGTTCAACATATATTATCAAATATATCAAACTGCTAACATTAGAACATTAAAACTTTAAACAAAAGTCTGGTGAATCACAAATTCAAGTCTTTTCAGTTTAAATATAAACCCCAAATTTCTCCCCCTTTGTCATCAAACGAAAAGGGAAAGATCCATCACTCGAGTTCTACCACTGCTGTGTGTTGTTCATCCCTCTTGGTGAAGTATGGGCGATGATTAGCACGATGAATCCTTTCAGCAAGTGTAAAATCAGTAGTAAAATGAGGAGGTCTTGGAATGAAAGTTTCAGGTGGTAAGGGTACGTCAAGAAATTCACCAATGTATTCAGCAAGCCAGTTATAATGAACCCATTCCGTAACCATAGAATGCTTACGCTACATATGTAGTTTAGATCCCACATCATTGAATCGTGTAGAAATGAACTCAGCCAACTCTCCGATTTGATTACTAACAAACTTGATCTCTTGACTCAACTGACAGGAATTCCGATTAAGCCTTCGCTGCATAACCTCTTCCAAAGCAGTGGTTTGCAATTCAAAACCTGCCTGTAAGTCAATAAACTCATCTTCAAGATTGTTATAAAGTTTGTTAATTTCAGGAGCACCCAAAGACAATTTTCCTTTTTCCAACAGAGTAATATGAGTGTTAAGACCAGACATTTCAGCTTGCATTTTTTCTTGATTACTAAGCACCAGTTTCAACATGTCAATGATTTTAGAAGAAGATTGAGTAGGGGGGGGGGGGCTGAACAGGAGAAGATGGAATTGAGATTGTAGGAATAGAATTAAGAGAATGGACACAAACAAAATGACCATCAATCAAATTAATATGAGACTGTTTGAGAGTATGAACATTGAAAGAATCATTCACCACAACAGAAATTTCATTTTCAAAAGAAATTTTAAAATGATTGAAGAAAGTAGTGAGAGTAGCGCTGTAAGCCAGACAAGTTTTTAATTTTCGCAAACAACTCATCATTTGATGAAGCATCAGTTGAGACAAATTGAAAGAAACACCTTTTAAAAGCATAGTAACAACAATCAAATCTTGATAAGTAAAATCAGCCTTGTCAGGAATAAGCATGTGAATGATATTCCTATTTACATATGATTTGATTATGATATATATATGAATGAATATGCAAGTATGCTTGCATTAAGAAAAGCTGTAAAGTCCTTTGATATACAATAGAAACATATGTACAGGGACTTAGAATGAATTGATCAAATGTGTTAGGTTGATCCTATAAAAGAAAAATAGCTTTGTAAAGTCCTTGAAAAGAAATGATGTACAAGGACTATAAATATAGAAAGATCAAGCATGTTAGGTTGATCTAATGATGTAATAGATAGGCTTGTCTGATCGTCGAGCACTGCACCAGAAATCGTAGTCTTCCAGGAGAGTCAAGGGAAACTCGAGAACTATCGAGGCAGAATCGTAGTCTGCAAGATAGGAGATCTCGGAGTCCGTAGACTACCAGGAGAGACGAGGAAATGATCATAGTGTGTCGAGGAGAACTTCCTCAGGGCCGTAGTCTGCTGAGTAAGTCATGTTCATAATCGTAGTGATAACCTGTCTACGAGTCGACCGAAGATTTGCCGAAGCCCAAGTCAAGAATCGTAGACTACACTAAGAGTCGTAGAGTCTACTGATCATATCAAAGGCATAGATCATAGTCGAGCAAGATCAGATGAAGACAACAAGCACAACGATATAAATTATAGTGTCAAGATCTGATCTCATAGTCGTAGTGTCTACATAGCCGAAGCTGAATCGTAGAGTGCAGAAATAAGACCTCAATAGATGTGCTCATAATGCCAAGACAGAATCGTAGAGCAAATACGATTCTCAACGAATGAGCACTCCCAGAATATCCAAAGGAATGAAGCCTCTGATTGGCACTGCAAAGATACATCCCATCTGAAGGAAACTAGAGAGCACTCAAATGGAATGCAAGCTAACAGAAGATCTAAGCACCAACCCTATCAGCATCCAGATTGAGTTGTGAAGCCATTCGAGATGAAGTCTTCCACAAGTTGATCAGAAGAAGACTTCAGTAACTGACTAAGGAAAGTCAGCAAGTGCAGTAGTTGTCAAGTGGTAATATGACTACGATCTTGGAAGTAACCAGGATCGTAGTGTTTTCCAAACAAAGAAAGAACTGATGGAGTACACACAGAGATACTAGTCAGCTTCTGAAGAATAAGGCTAAAGTGATTAAGCATTGGGTCAGTCCATTGATGATAAGTGATGGGAGATCACAAGGAGAAAGCGAGCTGGACACGCCACAAATCTGAAGTGTCTTGCTATTCAGAAGGGGCCATAACAAAGAAGTCAAGCCATCAGTATCTGAGAGCTATTGAGGTAAACAAAAGTGTTGAAGCACTGCACAAGAGAAGGAAGAGGTGTTCTCTATTGAAGATACAATCAACACTCTTCAAGATCATAGTGTTGTCCAGTCAACAAGACACTACGATCAGGTCCAAAAAGACATGCATCAGAATCCTAGAGTTCGAACAACTGAAGATTGAAGCATTGGCAACGGTTCAATCTGAAGACTGATATTCGGACAAGAACTTATTGAGAGCATCGATGCAAAAGGACAAGTTCTGATCGATGAATCAGAAGGGTGAAATAAAGTCTTCAACCTGCCCGAGGCATTAAAGTGACATCTATGACAGGGTAGGTGAAACAGTAGACTGCAGTGTCAGAAAGTCATGACATGTCACATCTGCAATCTACACCAAATAACTCGAGATCTGTGAAGCAAATCTGAAAGCTTTCAACGTCTACTTTCTAACGGGAAGATTGGGAAGAGGTATAAATAAACAGATTTTCAAAGATCAAGAGTTGCTGATGATTTCTATGTTGCAGAATCGTTGAGTTGGTAGAATGCTAAACGTTGACTCTACGAGTTCCACCTGAGCTTAAATAGAACAAGTCTCAGTGACAGTGAGACTACGAAGGTGGAAGTGAAGTAGCTTTGAAGAAGGACTTAAACAGATCAAAGCTTCACTCAACAAAAATAAGAATGCCACTTGAATTGGCATCTAAGCTAAGAGCCGAGAAGGAAAAGAAGATAGCATTCAGAAGAGTGGCAAAGCACAAGGCAGATCCTAAGAGACACTCTACGATTCACCATGAACCCAAAGCTGAAGCAGAGCAAGTGCAGAACCATGTCTGCCAACATGTTAAGAAGGGTTTTAGGAAATGGTGATGGTGCACAGCTGACACTACATGAAGATGAGCAGAACAGAAGAAGATCAACTGCACCAAAGATGATGTGGTCTAGTCTCGAAGCAGAATGCAAAGAGGACCACACCAAGCTGCTAAGTACGAAAGATGATAAAGCTTAAAGTCATCTTAGCAGCTCAGCACCAACAACAACAACTATAACAACGAGAAGCCAGGGCCTGAGGGGTCCTTGTCCGAAGGGACTAAATGAAGTTCTAAGCCTGCTGGGCTTGAAGAGTTCCAAGGGAACTAGAGAAGTACCAAGGCTGTTGGCCTTGAAGAGTTCTTAGTGAATCAAGTCCCAAGGTTTGCGGGCTTGAAGGAATCTTAGTGATTCAGGGTGTTGCCCTTCCTTAGTGGAAATCCTGCTAGTTAAAAGCAGAAGAGTAGATTAGGAGCTTGAGTCTCTGAACGACTTAAAACCCCTTGTGTCTTTTACTTTATGTCATTTACATTATGTACATTAACTGCTATAACTGCTATGTATGTTTTAACTGCTTACTACTGAATTAACTCTATGAACAATGTATGTCTGATTATGAATATATCAATGAAGGGGGTCTTTTACTTATTCCGATGTGCTTGAAAAGATTTTTATGTTTGTCATATGCTAATTCATGAGCAATACAAAATAAATCAGAAAAGTATTTGAAATAAAAAAGGATCTATTCAACCCCCCCTTTTAGATCTATATTGTGCCTACTGGGAACTAACAATTGGTATCAGAGCAGGTTCTTATGCTATATTCAAAAGCTAATCGCTTTGAGTCTTATCCTAGGCACAAACTTTGTTCTAAAACTTAGTTTAGTAGTAAGTCACCTGTTATATGCAGATGTGCTCACACGTTGGAAATATTATGCAGTAAAATGTATATACACTGAAAGTCGCTTTCAGATTGGTCCATGTTCTTGATTATCATATCAACAAGACCAATCCTTGCTCGCGGTCAATCTTGAAGTCTGAAGACCAGGCTAGAAAGCTCAAGAGACATCCAGTCAAACATCCACCAGCCTGAAAAGATGAAAAGGCCATACATGCAAAGAAATGTTTATCCAGAGAAGAAAGGAGAACTTCTCAAACATATGTCTGGTCAACCAGCAGCTGGATGTAAACCTGGTAAACTCAAGGATGTCAAAGAACTAAAGATGCTGAGATTTTCTTAGCCAGCATCTTCAAGATCACAACTGATTGATTGAAGGTCAAGAGGAGCAACAAGATGTCAAGAGCAAATGAGAAACTATGCACATCAATGCCTAACCTCAGTATGTCTAAGATAAATGACTGTTAAGAAATTGACAATACAAAGGTAAAGTTCCTCACTAAGATGATTGTGTACATCATGTTGCACCTCCTAATGAACTATAACAATACTCTTTCAAGAAATCATAATCTACCTAAAAAGGTGAAGAGAGAAAGTACACTAAGGGTGGATACTCAAATGCTTACAAACTTTCTCTCCATCCAAATTTTAGGATGAAGATGACATCTTGAAAGAAATCTGAAATAGGTCATAAGAACATCATAGGTTAAATCAATTTCATATGGAGTAATCTTTGCTGATGGGTTAGTATGCATGTACAAACGTATGTTCTAAGTGTTTGATAACACACAAAGTATGATCAGTTCTACAAGAGTATCTTGATGATTTGTAGAAACTGATCACCTCCATGAATCAACTAGATACACATAAATCGTACAGTTGATTCTCACTCTATGAACACTTAAACCTTGTGAACATAACCCAACAAATGATGAAACCATCAAAGAAAAAGAGTGTGTTATTAAAATGACGAATCTTACACACTCACTATTATGCATCTAAAAATGTATTATCTAAAACTAGTTGCATGCATGAATATGACTGTCGGTGATAAATGTGATCATTATCCAAATATATGAGGAATAGGGGTTTAGAAAACTAACCTTCCAGGACCCATTTAATTGTGGGTACCAAAAATAGAAATGTATCTAACCTGCAGGTACGTGGTCTATCTGACCACACTAAGGAATGCTGAAGCAGAAGACTTTAGTCTAAGAAAGATTCAACCAGCAGAAGGTTTAAGACTGTTCAAAAATGATTCTGATAAAATTCCTAAATGACAAAGCCTGTCCTTGAAGACCTGCTCAGCTAATCCAAATGAAGCTCACTTGGCTGCTGTCACTTATATGGAAGCAGACCAATCAACCAAAGATGGAGAGGGTCTTAGATGCTAAATCATGCAAAGCATGACATATGAGAAGAATCCTCAAGGAAGCTAATCACAGAGGATCATTGAGCATCAAACATTAGGAGCTCATTACGGGAGCAGAACTCAACGAGTACATGCTGACAAAGAAGACTATGTTCGGAGTGCTAACAAATGATCATAGAATGATCAGTCTTAGAGATAGCCATGTCCACGGTGAAATCAGATTTGACTGACGGTGTTATTTCCAGTCAGAAAGAAGCATGCAAGGATGTCTCTTAATGCACACAAAGAAAAGGAAGTCACCCCTCACTGAGAAGATAGTATGAACATGGGGAAGTAGTGATCTATTAAGAAACAAAAGCACTGAGTTAAACTATGAAGCAGTGTACCAGCTACAAAGTCCCAAAACTTTGTGGTTGATGAACCAAATGAAGATTGATAGTCAGTAGGAACGTCTCAAAACGTACTATTGATAACCTTTCAGCCACCCAACCCAAAATCGTGGAGTGCCCACGATCAAACATCTGATCGTAGTGTAAGAATAGGAGGACACCACGATCACAGCAAATGCAGTTGCCTGAAGTTGGTAGCGGTCCTCCCCAGCAGAAAAGGTCAAATGAGATATCAGTACAAATCACTTCTAAAGTATTTCATCTGGAAAGCGCCTCAGGGACAAACCTGACCTTTAGTTCACTCTAAGAGGTTAGCCCTTCCTGAGCTACCTTGACCCAGAAGGAATGCTAAGTAAAGTTCATCTCAAGGACCAAGTCAGTCAACGTTCGTAGAGTTGAGGTTGAAGAGAACTCCACGATCGTAGTGCAACCTCAGCGATCGTAGAAGAAGACTCGACGATCGTAGCCCTACCAGAGGAAACCCTAGCTAGTGAGAAGCTCGAAAGAACTGGACATTTGCCCAACCATTCAGATTATGAAAAAATAAGTTCGAATGCTGGTTAGAAAGAGGTCCTGTTAAAGAAGAATGCCCAAGCCCTCATGGAGTACATCAGTGATCAAGCTTTGCAGCATCAAAATGAGGATTAATGTCAAAACCATCCACTGCAACGTCTATCAAAAGATGATCGTTGAGTCAACAAAGGAAAACGTAGAGTCCATAACTGCCTTATCATGCTACTCTACGAATCAAAATGGTCAACGGTCAATCCACATCATTGACACCTATTTGTTTTGAAAAGAGATATTAAACTGAAGAGTTAATGGGGGAGTTACAGTTCATTACTGGGTATCGTGCAACCAATGGTTGGTTGACACATCACTGTTTATGCAGAGTTAGAAGGAACTATCACAAAGGAAAATTAAAATTAGCAAACAATTATCAGAAGCTATCGAACCTCTCTCCCTCCCATTTTCAAACCCTAGAACCCTCTCAAAAGCTAAAATCAGTTAACACTCCAGAGCCTTGCCCAAATCACAATCAGCAATTGTGACGCCCCCAAATCCAGGTTCTCTAACCTCAGATTCAGTGCTCACGATCCTATCATCATCATAAGCATTCTATAACTATTTCGAAATAATAAACATACATTGTTCATTATACAAAAGTCTCAAAACATGGTCCCAAGGTCTCTCTAACCTTAACTTTAAATACACCATTTATAATACAAATAGTTTACTCAAGAAATTCCATTAGATAATAACTAATTTAACATTCATTCTAAAATTACTCCCGGATCTTGCCTTGCCCTTGCCATTGTCCTTCAGATTAGATCCCTTGGGCTTAATCGAAAATAGAGGTCATGATATAGCAAGAGTAAGCAACTAATTTGCTTCACAAGTTTATAAAGACAAAGGAGATATATCATGACTTAGAAAGAAATATTGCCTTCAATGTTCAACAATAATATAAGATTGTGAAGGAACATGAATTAATAATCAACAATTGAATATTCGATAATTGAATAACATGAATCGAGTGGTTTTGAATAACCATGAACATTTGCCAAGGTGCTCGTTGATTTAAATGGACCTTTTAAAAAGTTTTGGTATTCAAGGGATCACCTTTCATACCCCGTGATTTATGCATAAACACTTAATAATCCGACATTGATATCATGCCTTAATCAAATTTGTCCATTTCTCTACCAAGAGTTCTTACCATATCAATTAATAAGAACAGATTATTTAAAACCCATTTGATTTAACAAATTTAGACATACTTGATCTAGGCGATACAATTAGCATAGATCTATCCCATAAACAGTTCATAAATAAAGAACTTTAATTTAATTCACGATTCAATGGCAAGTAGAGCGAATTCGATTGCACAAAGTGCGTAATTTCAATAATCGATAAAGACGTGAATAATCATCAATAATTATTCACTAACATGCTTTGAAAAATAATAACTCAAGTTGAGTTAGGAAACTTGCCTCGATCAGAGGTTACAGCCTACGTAAATAAATTTCTATCCACTATGTAGTTAAATTATCTTCCTTTGAGAGACCTATAATTAGTCTTTAAATTAGTCAATGCATAACATCAGATTATGTAATCACATAGATATCATACATTACAATAAGTTCTTATAAACATTATCATGCCTAGATAGTGTTATTATTAATTAACGACTACCTTTAATTCACATAATATTATTAACTTGGATAATATTAATTCACCTTCTAGTATTATTGGTTCACTAATAATACTTTAAATCATTTACCAACATTTTATTCACTTACTAATATTATTAATCATTTAATAATATTTTATCCCTTTACTAATATTATTAATCATTTAATAATAATTTATTCACTTACTAATATTATTAATCATTTAATAATATTTTATTCACTTACTAATATTATTAATCATTTAATAATATTTTATCCCTTTACTCGATATTATTAATTATTTAATAATATTTTATTCACTTACTAATATTATTAATCATTTAATAATATTTTATTCACTTACTAATATTATTAATCATTTAATAATATTTTATTTAATCTCTAATATTATTATTTAATAATAATACTCTAATCTAATATTTTTATTTACATAACAACATCATATTATAATATTATTAGTATTATAATAATATTCCAATGATTTATTAAATTAATAAATAATTTATTCTAATTGTTCATCCTTTAATAACCTCTTATTTAATATCCATAAAAGGTCATAAGTAATATTTATTATTATAAATTACCAAAATGCCCTAAGATAGTTATGATATAATATATTATGAGCATTCAAGCATAAAAATCATATTTTTCTCATTAAAGACATCATTTAACTATTTATTTCCTTTTATTCACAACCTAATCATTTTAGGAAAAATAGCAAACCGATTCCAAAATTCTCTCACTCGGATTTTAACAGTAATATGAACCAACAATGATCCTTTAATTTTTCTAGAATTTTAGAAAATGATTTACTATTTTTAAAGTGTCCAAAACACTCGGATCTTGCTCTATTTTTCATAAATTGAGTTTTACTCAGAAAAATCTGTAAATTTTCAGGATATGCTCTTTTAACATATATGAAGCTATCTTGTAAAATTTTTGGAATTTTCCAGTTGTATACACAAAGTGAGATATTCAGAGGATAATATTTATGGAGTCCTTTACGAAAATAGTCATTACGCACAATATGTAACTCGAAACGTGTCCGTTCTTTTTCCTACGCATAGATAACTTCATAAGGTACCTCTGTAATATTTTTCCAGATTTTTACAAGACAAGGAACTAACCGAAATAGCCTCATGAAAAACAAGTCAGTAGCTGATTTAGGATTTCAAAGCTTTAGCATATAAAGTGGACTGTTTTTGTAAAAAAAATCTCAAAGGTTTCAAAACTTACTAGATTTGTGATCTACCACTTGGGTTTACTAGATAACTCATGTATCTAGCACCCCCCTTCGACGGATCATAATTCCAAGTTGTAGAACTTGAGTTACACAAGATTTAGTGGGAGAAAAACAAGAGTTTTCACCCTTGGAGAACATATGCTCATTTTCTTCCTCTAAGCCTTAGATCCAACACTCAAGATACTTAGTTCCATGCATGATGGTATGTATAACTAGTGTATCTTGAGTAGTTGTACATAACCCCATCAAAACTCAAGCTATCAAAACAAGGTAAGAGAAGAAGATGAAGGTACATTATACCTTGACTTAGTGGCTACCTTTCTTGATTTTCCAAAGTAACTAATAAACTTAGGGGCATAAACCACTAGAACTCCTATAATTCTTCTTCCTATGGCCGAAATTCTCTCTTTCTTTTCTCTCTTTGAAGTTGGCTAGCTTGGGAGCAAGAGATAGAAGAAGAAGATGAAGAAGATGGAGAGAAAATGAAATGTTGGAATCTGAATGAAGTGTTGGAAGAATGAGATGTGCATTCAAAATGTAATGGGCAAATCATTATTAATTCTCCCATAATTATTTTGTTGCCCATTAGGTAAAAACACTTTGTATTATTACTTACCTTAGGCTAAACATGATTAAATGTGCATAATGGAGTGGCAACCAATGGGAGCCTTACAACATTGTCCTTATGTTTAATCATGTCTACTAATGGACAAGCTAGACTAATTATTCCACTTAGGATCCCCATAATATCCACCATTTAGCTTTTATTTTAAATGCCCAATTTTGATTAATCAAATGTCTAGAATACCCCCAATCAAGTGGACTAAGTATTGGATTACATTTTATTTTCCTTGGGCTTTTCTTTTAATTGATTTGGGCTAGATAAAAACATAGTCCAACAATTTTAATAATGTTACCCAATTTGATAATTTAGGGCTTTCATCTCCAATCATATGAAGTTTAATTACTTATACATATGATTTTATCTCATAACCTAATTAGATTTACAAGAATTAGGTTTAAAATTATTAGTCATTTGAAATACTAAGTTTACCCACTTAAGTTAGTATACATATAAAATACTAACTTTTTCGTGTTACCATAACCCTTAGGTTATTTAATATCCTTACCTAATGTATAATTAGGTCACAAGGCTTTCATTTTTAATGAAATCCATAAATGTATGTATCCATATATAACACAAAGTTTAAAAAAAAATGTACATACATACATGGTGACTTAAAATTCACGGTTATTACATCGTCCCCGGAATTACATATAAGGTTACTCAAAAAGGTGTGGGTAATTTTCTCTTATCCTTTCTTCAAGTTCCCACGTAGCTTCTTCAAAGATTGTGGTTCCTCCAAAGAACTTTTACTGAATGTATAACCTTATTTCGCAATTCATTCCTTTCTATCTAAAACTTATTTGGAATTTCCTTGTACGATAAATATTTTTCGATCCGAATTGGCTCAAATACGATATCACATGCTTGTAATCGTGCTTATATGGTCGTAAAGTAATCGACATATGAAACACATTATGAATATGTTCTAGTTAGGGAGGTAGAGCTACCTCGTACGCCACTTCGCCTATCTTCTTCAAGATCTCAAAAGGTCCAATAAATCTCGGACTCAGCTTACCTTTCTTTCCAAACCTTATCTTTCCTTTCCAAGGAGATACTTTCAAAAATGCATGGCTTTCCACCTCAAAATCTCGCTTCTGGCGATGTAAGTCTGCATACTTCTTCTGGCAATCTTGAGCTGCTACCAGTCGGGCTCTAATCACCTTAATGGTCTCTACGGTCTGCTGCACCAGTTCTGGTCCCAACAGTTGACGTTTACCCACTTCATCCCAGCATACGGGCATTCTACATTTCCTCCCATAAGATTGCGATGCGGCGGCATTCCGATGCTTGCGTGGTAGCTATTGTTGTATACGAACTCTACCAATGGAAGATGATCCTCCCAACTACCCTTGAAGTCCATCACATAAGCTCTGAGCATGTCTTCAAGTGTTTGAATCGTTCTCTCACTTTGCCCATCGATTCTCATGGATGATACGTGGTGCTCATCCGTAGTCTGCGTCCCCATTCTTTCTTGAAGACCCTTCCAAAAGTTTGACGTGAAACGCGGATCCCTATCTCGACACAATAATAATTGGCACGCCCATGTCTCGATATAATTTCTTTGATGTATAGTTTGGCTATTGGTCCGGACTATACCGATCTTGATCGGCAAAAAAGTGAGCCGACTCAGTAAGACGATCTACGATCAACCATATGGCATCGTGTCCCTTTTGCGTTCTTTGGAAGTCCCACCACAAAATCCATCGTGATGTGCTCCCATTTCCACTCTAGAATCTCTAAAGGTTTGTAATAGTCCACTCTTGGCCGTTGATGTTACGCCTTGACTCTCGACAAGTTAGACATCTACCGACACATTCTCGCAACATCTCTCTTCATGTTTGGCCACCAAAAGTGTTGACGTAAGTCTTGATACATTTTTGTGCTTCACGGGTGTATCGAGTACCTCGATTATGTGCTTCTTGTAGAATCTCTTCTCTTAGTTTACGGTATTAATAAAGATCAAATTCGTCCTTCAAATCTTAGCGATCCGGTGCCATCAATCTTGTATTTCAATTCATCCCTTGACTAATCAGCTTCTTGATGTTGCCTTAATCTTCGATCCTTCTCTTGAGCCTCTTTAACCTTATCTAATAAAGTAGGGCTCACGCCACGATAAATAATTTCTCATTGACCTCCGTCGGTAATTTAACCTCTAAGTCAAGTCGTTCAAATCCTTCACCAATTCCTCTTGAATGGTTAACTTCAATAACTTTTCTCCGCCTTTTTCGCTCAGGGGCATCCCACTACATTTGCTTTGCTCGGATGGTACAGAATCTCACAATCATAATCCTTGATCAATTCTAGCCATCTGCCACCTCATATTTAGCTCCTTCGCGTGAAGATATACTTTAGACTCTTATGATCCGTATATATCTCACACTTCTCTCCATACAAATAGTGCCTCCAAATTTTCAAGGAAAAACTCATCTTTGCTAACTCCGGTGTCATGAGTCGGATAACCCTTCTCATAGTCCTTTAGGCGACGTGGAAGCGTGCTGTAATGACCTTGCCATGCCGCATCGATTACACAACCAAGACCCTTGTGTGACATCATCTATATACACTACAAATCCTCCGTGTTGTCCCATTAAAAAGCCAACACAGGTGCTTGACTGAGCCTCTTCTTCAATTCCATGAAACTCTGTTCACATTTTTCCGTCCAAACGAACTTCACTGTCTTTCTAGTAAGGTTGGTCAATGGCGATGCTACCTTTGAAAAATCTTGGATGAATCTTCGATAGTATCCTCGCTAATCCCAAGAAACTCCTAATTTCATCTTGTCTTTGGTCGTTCCCGATTGATAACCGCTTCTACTTTTCTTTGGATCTATCAAAACACCATCTTTGTCGATAACGTGACCTAAAAAGCGCACTCTCGCAACCAAAATTCACACTTGGAGAACTTTGCATACAACTTCTCCTTCTTAACGTCTCCAACACTTTCCTTAGATGTTCAAATGATCTTCCTCTCGTCTCTCGAATATACCGTAATGTCGTCAATGAACACGACAACAAACTTATCCAAATAACGCTTAAACACTCATTCATCAAATCCATGAATCTTTCTTTGGTGCATTAGTTAACCCAAAAGACATTACCGGAAACTCAAAGTGTCCATACCGAGTTCTGAATGCCGTCTTTGGAACATCCTTATGTCTCACCTTCAGTTGGTGATACCTAGTCCTCAAGTCAATTTTTGAAAAGTATTTTGGCCCCTTCAACTGATCAAACAAATCGTCGATCCTGGGCAACAGGTATTTATTCTTAATGGTGACCTTGTTTAACTCTCGGTAGTCGATACAAAGTCTTAATGACCCATCCTTCTTCTTTACGAATAAGACTGGTGCTCCCCATGGTGATACGCTTGGTCGAATGTATCCCTTATCTAACAACTCTTGTAGTTGAACCATCAGTTCCTTCATTTCTACCTAGGAGCCATGCGACACGGCGCTTTGATACCTGGGTGATGTCCCCGGTTCCAAATCGATAACAAACTCTATCTCTCTATCTGGTGGCAATCTCGGAATTTCATCTGGGAAAACATCAACGAATTCCCTTACAATAGGTATTTGACCCAGTTCACCCTCGATTCTGCGGGTATCCACGGCGAGCCAAATAACCTATACAACCCTTCCTAAGCAACTTCCTTGCTTGCATCATCGTCGAACAACAAGATTGTCTTGGCGATTTATCGCTATAAAATACCACCTTTGACTTATTCGAGTCTTTAGGTGTACGACTTTTCTTACGATCAATGACCGCTCCATGACTTGATAACCAATCCATCCCAAGGATTACATCAAACTCTCCAAGACGAATCAAGTATCAAATCCACGTTAAGCTTAAAACCTCTTACATTAGCACAACAGTTCCTATAGATGTAGTCTCTGAGGATAATTTCTTTGTTTGCTACTTCTACATTCATTGGGTGTTCTAATAGTTCATGAGGTAAACTTAATCTTTGAGCAAATTCATCGATACAAAAGAACATGAAGCTCCCGAATCGAATAACATATAGGCATTTATATCATTGATCGGAATTATACCGACACCACCTCCCCGGATGCCACACAAGATCTTGCATCGTATTGAATGTAAAATGTTTGTTGGCTTATTTATTTTGAATTTGGTCCTCCATTTGGTTGTCTTTGTGTTATTGCCCTGTTGCCATTTCCGCCATCCATGCTTTTCTTCTTGAGCAATCCTTGATCCGATGTCCCACTTCACCACAATTAAAGCAACCTCCTTTCTTCACCTTAGTACAATTGGGTGAGGTATGCCCTTCTTGCCCACATGTATAACATATCATTTTTCCTTTTAAGCACTCCCCGAAAGTGACCCTTTCCTGATTCCCACACACAGAGCTTCTTTTGTTTGACGCTTCCTTTGTCTGCATCTCCAGATTACTACCCCCGCTGCTCCATTTCCGCTTCTTATTGTTGCCACCGCTTGCTGCTCACGACATTTTGATTCCCACCTTCGCTTTCTTCTTGTTCTTCTTCCCGATTGTATCTTGAGGACCGCTTGGCTTCCTCCTTCGCTATAAGAGCTTTTTCCAATGAGTTGAGAATGATGTGATTTGTAAAACCGCTACCTTACTATAAATCCACGGCTTTAGTCCATTTTCAAACCTTCTTGCTTTCTCGCCTCTGTGTCCACACGATGTGGAAGCGAATCGCCAATTCATTGAATTTCGTGAGATACTACGACATCTTGACATATTCTCCTGTTTCAATTCCAAGAACTTGATCTCCATTCTTGCTTGAACACTATCGGGAAGTAGTTCTCGAAGAACAACTTCTTGAATGCTTCCCAAGTCACGATTCCGATTCCGGCTTTGTTTCGGTTGGCATCCCACCAATAGCTAGCTTCCCCTTCATTAAGTAAGTAGCAAAAATTGTCTTACGCTCTTCTTCGCTACTCTAGCAATAACGAAGGCCTTCTCAATCTCCTTTACCCACATTTGGGCTTCTATCGGATTCTGTTGTTCCTCCGAACTCTGGCGGTCCTCTTGCCTTTGAAGTCCTTAAAGTTTACTATTTGGGTGCCTTTCGATTTCTGTAGGTTGAGCTTGATTCCTCATGGCTTCAACCATCATGTTAATAAAATCTTGCATTGGGTTTTGTTGAGATCCCATTGCATTATTAATCGACTCTTCAATATCTTGGTTCCACGAGTCCACGTCAAGCGCCATTATCTAGTGAAACAAAAATTATAACACGTTACTCGGATTTATTATCATATGATTACTTAGCATGTAACACGCTATTTATTTAAACAATCGGATGATCATTATGTGAGAGTTTTAAATTCTAGAGATTTGGAAGTCTTTCTCCCCGCTTAGTGGGTTAAGTTTGTTTTTAAAGAACATTTTCCAAATCGATCTCATGGATTCACATAACATTAAATAGAAAATTTACTATTTAAAATCTTCCAACACATATCATAATAATACTGCATTTATATTCATACACCAATCTTCAGTGACTTACATGATTAATACAGGTATATTTTATAAATGCTACTATCCCATTTTAACACAAAAGATGGGATTAACTCATAATGATACCTCCCTACAAACACAATTAGGGAAAGTACCTAACCATTTACTACCTCACACCTATTGAGGTTTACATCAACATAAAACCTTATTACACAACAAGAAAGGTACTAATGCATCTATTTACAACTGGACCATCACATCATCACCACTGGTGGCCCCTGCCAGTCACCTTGCACAGCTCTTAGGGAAGCAACTACTGCAGGACTCTCGTCGAACGGATCGACTAGGCTCTCCTATCTCATAGTGTGCCCTCCTAGCCCCACTGCGCTGGCCCTCATACGCTGCATCAAGGGCCAGTCCTAAAGTTTCTACTCTGACCTTTATGGCCTGCAGTTCGATCTTTAATTGCCCCACCAGCTCATCCGACTCATGGAGTGCCTCTTCCACCCGCATCTTATCGGCAATTTCTACATCAAACTCAGCCTGCATCTCCAAATGCTTTATGCTCAGCTCTCCAAACTTTGCCTTTTCATTCTCTAGCTGTACCCTCAGCATCTCAACTTGTGCATCTGGGACTCATCCAATTTTTCCTTCATTCGACTTTCTCCATCCTGGGCTTGATGAGCCTCATCCTTGTATTGTTCTTTGAAGAAATTGGAGGGTGTGGTTTTCTACTTCTAATTCCTCCACTCGCCTTCTAATTGGTGATTCTCCTCAACAAGTCCCCTACTGGGAGGACCATGAGGGACATCTTGGGTGACCTCATGCTCAATGGGTTCTGCTCAAGCAGAGTAACTACCTTGGCGCTAACGATATCCTACAAACACCATAAAGTCAACGTTAAGATTACCACAATAAAATATATTCATTGATGAAATGAAATAATATTTTATTAAGTTCAACACAAACTTGATGAATTTCCATAATCCATCTCCTAACATACTCTATAAGAGTTTTCTACTAAGGTTATAACCTAGGTTTCGCATTCCTAATGTTTATAACCTACAGCTTTGATACCAACCTGTGACGCCCCCAAATCCAGGTTCTCTAACCTCAGATTCAGTGCTCACGATCCTATCATCATCATAAGCATTCTATAACTATTTCGAAATAATAAACATACATTGTTCATTATACAAAAGTCTCAAAACATGGTCCCAAGGTCTCTAACCTTAACTTTAAATACACCATTTATAATACAAATAGTTTACTCAAGAAATTCCATTAGATAATAACTAATTTAACATTCATTCTAAAATTACTCCCCGGATCTTGCCCTTGCCCTTGCCATTGTCCTTCGCATTAGATCCTTGAAGCTTAAGCGAAAATAGAGGTCATGATATAGCAAGAGTAAGCAACTAATTTGCTTCACAAGTTTATAAAGACAAAGGAGATATATCATGACTTAGAAAGAAATATTGCCTTCAATGTTCAACAATAATATAAGATTGTGAAGGAACATGAATTAATAATCAACAATTGAATATTCGATAATTGAATAACATGAACCGAGTGGTTTTGAATAACCATGAACATTTGCCAAGGTGCTCGATGATTTAAATGGACCTTTTAAAAAGTTTTGGTATTCAAGGATCGACCTTTCATACCCCGTGATTTATGCATAAACACTTAATAATCCGACATTGATATCATGCCTTAATCAAATTTGTCCATTTCTACCAAGAGTTCTTACCATATCAATTAATAAGAACAGTTATTTAAAACCCATTTGATTTAACAAATTTAGACATACTTGATCTAGCTGATACAATTAGCATAGATCTATCCCATAAACAGTTCATAAATAAAGAACTTTAATTTAATTCACAGTTCAATGGCAGTAGAACGGAATTCGATTGCACAAAGTGCGAATTTCAATAATCAATAAAGACGTGAATAATCATCAATAATTATTCACTAACATGCTTTGAAAATAATAACTCAAGTTGAGTTAGGAAACTTGCCTCGATCGAGAGTTCTGACTACGAAATAAATTTCTATCCACTATGTAGTTAAATTATCTTCCTTTGAGAGACCTATAATTAGTCTTTAAATTAGTCAATGCATAACATCAGATTATGTAATCACATAGATATCATACATTACAATAAGTTCTTATAAACATTATCATGCCTAGATAGTGTTATTATTAATTAACGATACCTTTAATTCACATAATATTATTAACTTGGATAATATTAATTCACCTTCTAGTATTATTGGTTCACTAATAATACTTTAAATCATTTACCAACATTTTATTCACTTACTAATATTATTAATCATTTAATAATATTTTATCCCTTTACTAATATTATTAATCATTTAATAATAATTTATTCACTTACTAATATTATTAATCATTTAATAATATTTTATTCACTTACTAATATTATTAATCATTTAATAATATTTTATCCCTTTCTTGATATTATTAATTATTTAATAATATTTTATTCACTTACTAATATTATTAATCATTTAATAATATTTTATTCACTTACTAATATTATTAATCATTTAATAATATTTTATTTAATCTCGAATATTATTATTTAATAATAATACTCTAATCTAATATTTTTATTTACATAACAACATCATATTATAATATTATTAGTATTATAATAATATTCCAATGATTTATTAAATTAATAAATAATTTATTCTAATTGTTCATCCTTTAATAACCTCTTATTTAATATCCATAAAAGGTCATAAGTAATATTTATTATTATAAATTACCAAAATGCCCTAAGATAGTTATGATATAATATATTATGAGCATTCAAGCATAAAATCATATTTTTCTCATTAAAGACATCATTTAACTATTTATTTCCTTTTATTCACAACCTAATCATTTTTAGGAAAAATAGCAAACCGATTCCAAAAATTCTAGAAACCGGATTTTAACAGAATATGAACCAACAATGATCCTTTAATTTTTCTAGAATTTTAGAAAATGATTTACTATTTTTAAAGTGTCCAAAACACTCGGATCTTGCTCTATTTTTCATAAATTGAGTTTTACTCAGAAAAATCTGTAAATTTTCAGGATATGCTCTTTTAACATATATGAAGCTACTGTAAAATTTTTGGAATTTTCCAGTGTATACACAGTGAGATATTCGTAGGATAATATTTATGGAGTCCTTTACGAAAATAGTCATTACGCACAATATGTAACTCGAAACGTGTCCGTTCTTTTTCCTACGCATAGATAACTTCATAAGGTACCTCTGTAATATTTTTCCAGATTTTTACAAGACAAGGAACTAACCGAAATAGCCTCATGAAAAACAAGTCAAGAGTTGATTTAGGATTTCAAAGCTTTAGCATATAAAGTGGACTGCTTTTGTAAAAAAATCTCAAAGGTTTCAAAACTTACTAGATTTGTGATCTACCACTTGGGTTTACTAGATAACTCATGTATCTAGCACCCCCTTCGACGGATCATAATTCCAAGTTGTAGAACTTGAGTTACACAAGATTTAGTGGGAGAAAACAAGAGTTTTCACCCTTGGAGAACATATGCTCATTTTCTTCCTCTAAGCCTTAGATCCAACACTCAAGATACTTAGTTCCATGCATGATGGTATGTATAACTAGTGTATCTTGAGTAGTTGTACATAACCCCATCAAAACTCAAGCTATCAAAACAAGGTAAGAGAAGAAGATGAAGGTACATTATACCTTGACTTAGTGGCTACCTTCCTTGATTTTCCAAAGTAACTAATAAACTTAGGGGGCATAAACCACTAGAACTCCTATAATTCTTCTTCCTATGGCCAAAATTCTCTCTTTCTTTTCTCTCTTTGAAGTTGGCTAGCTTGGGAGCAAGAGATAGAAGAAGAAGATGAAGAAGATGGAGAGAAAATGAAATGTTGGAATACGAATGAAGTGTTGGAAGAATGAGATGTGCATTCAAAATGTAATGGGCAAATCATTATTAATTCTCCAATAATTATTTTGTTGCCCATTAGGTAAAACACTTTGTATTATTACTTACCTTAGGCTAAACATGATTAAATGTGCATAATGGAGTGGCAACCAATGGGAGCCTTACAACATTGTCCTTATGTTTAATCATGTCTACTAATGGACAAGCTAGACTAATTATTCCACTTAGGATCCCCATAATATCCACCATTTAGCTTTTATTTTAAATGCCCAATTTTGATTAATCAAATGTCTAGAATACCCCCAATCAAGTGGACTAAGTATTGGATTACATTTTATTTTCCTTGGACTTTTCTTTTAATTGATTTGGGCTAGATAAAAACATAGTCCAACAATTTTAATAATGTTACCCAATTTGATAATTTAGGGCTTTCATCTCCAATCATATGAAGTTTAATTACTTATACATATGATTTTATCTCATAACCTAATTAGATTTACAAGAATTAGGTTTAAAATTATTAGTCATTTGAAATACTAAGTTTACCCACTTAAGTTAGTATACATATAAAATACTAACTTTTTCGTGTTACCATAACCCTTAGGTTATTTAATATCCTTACCTAATGTATAATTAGGTCACAAGGCTTTCATTTTAATGAAATCCATAAATGTATGTATCCATATATAACACAAAGTTTAAAAAAAAATGTACATACATACATGGTGACTTAAAATTCACGGTTATTACAAAGAATCTCTCATAAACCCTCTCGAATCAAATACCCATATTCCTCGAACTATTCAAATGGAAGGCGGCGAGTAATCATCGCATTCAAATTTCGGAACCAATTCGTTTGAAAATCCAAAAGAAGTTCGAGACATTCTCGAACTTGTGAAGAAAGTGGATTCTCAGAATGTCTTGAGACTAGCACTCAAGTATATACTGAACTGGTCAAGGAATTCTACTCAAATGCATCCATAAATGCCGGAACCCTTTTAACCAAGGTTAAAGGTCAATCTCTTAAGCTGAAATCATCTGATATAAATTAATGCTTAGGTTTCCCTGACCTAGGACTGAGAAACCTTGATGAGATCAACCATGAGGAAGCAAATGAGATTATGGGGTACCAAAGAAATCCTAGTCTAAAGGATATGAAGAAAAAGGAGTTCCTTGAGGAATTCTAGTTCCTTGCTAAAATAGTGGGAAAATGCATACTATGCAATGACACTGCACACGACACGGTGCTTGATCAACAGTTGAAAATCATATCTGCTATAGTTCTGAAGAAATGAATCAACTTTGGAGTTATCCTGTTTGATCAAATATCCAAATGGGTAGAAAAGGCTGAATTGAAGAAGTTTACAGAAAAACCACTTACACAAGTGTTTCATGGAAGACTGCTGAGCATTGTGATGAAGAAGAAGGTAGGAGGAAGAATCAAGGATGATGAGGGAGAACCTCTGAATGTTCACAAAGTAATGACTCCACAACTATTTGTGAATTAGAAGAAAAACCCCAAGGAAAACAGAAGACTGATAACTGGGAGTAGCAGCAAGACCTCTGCAAAGAAGAGGAAGGCAAAAGAGGTAGAAAGCTTTGAGTCTGATTACTCTGTACCAGCAGCAACCACATCAGCCAGAAAGAAATCCAAAGGTGTGAAGAAAATTTAGGCTCCACCAAGAAGTCTATCAACTGAAGACAAGTTTAAAGAAGAAAAGGTCCTGACTGCAGATACCATCAAGAGAAGAAGTAACAGACTGCTTCAAGGACCATCAAGCAAGAAAGCTAAAGTGGTAAACAAACCAACCTCAGCTTCCCAAGCAAGCCCATCAAACAAAGAAGAGGAGGTAGAGTAAGAAGAAGAGAAGGCAACTGATAGTCTCAAGGCTGAGTCCCCACAGATCAAATCCAGCAATGAAGGTTAAGCTGGATTAATGGAAGAAAATGCAACATCTACTGATGAAGAAGAATGCACAAGCCCTGTGGCTAACTCTCAGAGCATTCACTCCGATGATGAAGACAAGATACAAGGTGACCCAACTGCATCTCCAAATGCAAATGCTCTAACCATCCCAGATGATGGGTCAAATGATGTTGATTCTAAAGAAAAAGGACCTGCTCTTGCCAGTGCTGAACCTCAAGGAAATTCGTCTGATGATCCAAAGGCTTTAGAGTCTGACTCTCCCATAGCTGAACCTCCAAGGAGAAGGAAGAGCTACAGACTACAAGTCAAATTTGCTTCCAAAAAGAGAAGTGATCACTCCAATGCTGTCATTGAACTAAGTGATGATGTGTCTGTATCACAGGAAGAAAGTGCTGAAGATAGGACCAGTGATGAAGAAGATGAATCAGAGGAAGATCTTGCTGAAGAAAGTTCTAGAAATTAAATGCAGCAAGAAGGATTCATTGATGGAAATGATCAAAATGTCTCAGGCTCTGAAAGAGAAGAAATGGAGAAAGATTCTGATCCTGCACATCAGGACTCAGAGGAACAAGAAGACTATCCAGTTCTCTCTCCTGCAAGGATTAACAGAAGAATAGTGGTGGAAGTCTCAAATGAACTACTAGAAGCACCTCCCGAGAGATGGGTAAATTATGGAAATGAACAGCTCAAGGTGGTGAGGATGACTACGTTTGAGGTGTTTAAAAATTGGAACAACATGGAGCTAGATGTCACAACTATCCTTTACAATCCTAATGATCTGCTGATGAGATGGTTCTTCCAATGTATGCCATGGCTAAAGACACATACTGAAAGAGATGGAAGTTACTTCAGCTGGTGCTACTCTTATTTTCCAAGCATGGAGCTGGTGGCACAAAACTTCCCAATGGTGAAGAGGTTTGCTACAATGATGATCAAAGACCAGCCTCACTACAGAGTCTACAGATATGCTGACAACCACTATATCCCATATGATCGTAGAGTGGACTCTGAAGGAAGAAGGATCATGACTAAAGAGATAATTATAGAGTCTGTTCACTCTACTACTAAAGAGAAGTTTCCATCTGCTCAAGCACTATTGACCGACACTCCCTCATCCTCAAATAGCAATTAGTACTCAACAATTGTTCAGATTCTCAAAACGTTCGAAAACCTGTCCAAGGATGAAAATCGTAGAGTCCAATCTGATGCTCAACAAGAGGCTGCCCAACCAGATGACCAAAGTCCTATAGAGCAGAAGATGTTGAAGAATTCTGATCAACTTGTCAAGAAGATATCTCTGATCAATGAAGAATCAAAGATGATGCTGACAACAGCTATTATGGCTGATGTATCTCTCAAAATCAAAGAGAGAGATCACATCTATCTGAAGGCCATACATGATCGGAAAAGCGAAGCACCACTGACTGAAGCAGAAGGCAAATGAAGAACAACTCCAAGTCCTATCTGACAAGATTGACAACATGAATCAATCTTTGTCAGTGCAACTTGAGCTAAGCCAACATGAACTCAAGTTTGAAGTTGCAAACTCCTCCTACCTGATGGAACAACTAATGTCCAACATGGAGAAGCTCTCCCAAGTGATTAATGACAAAAAGGGGGAGAAAAAGAGGAATAGAAAGAGGAAGAGCAAGAGGCATTCAAGAAAGGGTAAGGAGAACAGAAGGAAAGAAAAGAAGAAGTCAAAGAAGACAACACAAGAAGAAGCTGAGTCATCATCTGAGGGGGAGCCAGAAGATGATGATCATATGATCGCAGAGTTTGAGGGGGAGCAAATTATGAAAGAAGATCATGAGTCTGAAGGGGAGAAGAGCAAAGATAGAAAGTCATTATCCCAGGGGGAGGAGGAGCAAGAAGATCAAACAAATGATTAGCTGATCAACAAACATCCTGGAAGCATACATGGAGCCAAAAAGGTACATCTCTAACTAGTTAGATATGTTCTAGATCCAGGATGTAAAATGTCAGTGTATTAAATTCCAAATCATTATAAATGACATTCATGATAATCTGTTTTTGAAATACAGTTGCTCACTGTATATAAGATTCATTCATAACATGCATGTGCACTTATTATTTTTGTTATAATCAAATAGGGGGAGATTGTTAGGAATAAGCATGTGAATGATATTCCTATTTACATATGATTTGATTATGATATATATATGAATGAATATGCAAGTTTGCTTGGATTAAGAAAAGATGTAAAGTCCTTTGATAGATAATAGAAACATATGTACAAGTACTTAGAATGAATTGATCAAATGTGTTAGGTTGATCCTACATAAGCAAAACAACTTTGTAAAGTCCTTGAAAAGAAATGATGTACAAGGACTATAAATATAGAAAGATCAAGCATGTTAGGTTGATCTAATGATGTAATAGATAGGCTTGTCTGATCGTCAAGCACTGCACCAGAAATCGTAGTATCATTGCAGTGCTCTCTGCTTTCCTTCAGATGGGATGTATCTTTGCAGTTCCAACCAGAGGCTTCATTCCTTTGGATATTTTGGTTGGCACTGCAAAGATACTACGATTTCTGGTGCAGTGCTCGATGATCAGACAAACCTATCTATTACATCATAAGATCAACCTAACATGCTTGATCTTTCTATATTCATAGTCCTTGTACATCATTTCTTTTTAAGGACTTTACAGAGCTGTTTTGCTTATGTAGGATCAACCTAACATATTTGATCAAATCATTTTAAGTCCTTGTGCACATATTTCTATTATCTATCAAGGGACTTTACAACTTTTCTTAATGCAAGCAGACTTGCATATTCATTCATATATATCATAATCAAATCATATGTAAATAGGAATAACATTCACATGCTTATTCTTGACAATTTCCCCCTATTTGATTATGACAAAAACAATAAGTGCATATGAATGTTATGAATGAATCTTATATACAGTGACCATCTGTATTTCTAAAACAGATAATTATGAATGTTATTTATAATGACATGGAATTTAATACACTGACATTTTATATCCTGGATCCAGAACATACCTAACTAGCTAGAGATGTACCTCTTTTGGCTCCATGTATGTTTCCAGGATTCTGCTTATCAGCTAATCATCTGTTTGGCCTTCTTGCTCTTGCTCCCCTTGAGATGTGGACTTTCATGCTTTGCTTTGTTCCCCCCTCAGATGTATGCTTCTCTTCTAATTCTGGCTCATCCTCAGCTTCGGCATACATAGGTTCATCATTCTTTGGCTCCCCCTCAGAAGATGACTTTGCCTCTTCTTCTGCTATCTTCTTCTTTGACTTCTTCTCTCCTTTCCTTCTGCTCTTCTTCAAATGCCTCTTTCTATGCCTCTTTTTCTCCCCATTTTTGTCATTAATCATCTTGTAGAGCTGCTCCATGTTGGACATGAGATGCTCCATCAGGTAGGAGGAGTTAGCAACTTCAAACTTGAGTTCCTGTTGGCCTAGCTCAAGTTGCACTGAGAAAGACTGCTTCATGTCGTCAATCTTGTCAGATAGGGCTTGGATCTGCTCTTCATTGGCCTTCTGTGCTCGTAGAGCTTCTGCCTTCTGATCATGCATAACCTTCAGATAGATGTTATCTCTCTCCTTGAGTTTGAGAGATACATCAGCCATAGTAGCTTGAAGTTTGTTCTGGAATGAATTGTCTCCTGCTGCTGTCAGCTTCTGTGACTCTTCATTGAATAGAGATATTTTCTCACTTAGTTCATCAGAGTTTTTCATCACCTCCTTCTCCATAGATACTTGATCATCTGGTTGAGCAGTCTCCTATCGAGCATTAGATTGAACTCTACGATCTGCATCCTTGGATAGATTTTCAAAGATGTTGAGAATCTGAAGAATCGTTGAGTTCCAATCCCTGATTGAGGATGAAGGAATGTCAGATAGTAGTGCTTGAGCTGATGGAGGTTTCTTATTTTGACCTTGAACACTATTAGCAGTAGAGTGAACAGGCTCTATGGTCATCTCCTTAGTTATGATCCTTCTTCCTTCAGAGTCCACTCTACCATCGTAGGGGATATAGTGATTTCTAGCATGGCGATAGACTTTGAAGTGGGGCTAGTTTGTGATCATCTTTGTAGCAAAACTTTTTACCCTTGGGAAGTTTTGTGCCACCAGCTCCATGCTTGGAAAATGAGAGTAGCACCAGCTGAAGTAGCTTCCTTCCTTTTTAGTATGGGCCTTTAGCCATGACATCCATTGGAAGAACCATCTCATTAGCAAGTCATCAAGATTATAGAGAATGGTTGTCCAGTCTAGCTCCATGTTGTTCCAGTTTTTAGCTATATCAAAGGTAGTCATTCTTACCATCTTGAGCTGCTCATCTCCATAGTTCACCCATCTTTCTAGTGGTGCTTCTGGTGGCTCATTCGAGACTTCTACCACTATCCTCCTGGTGAATTTTGCTGGAGAGAGGACATGATAGAATTCTGGTTCCTCTGATTCTTGATTTTCAGAATTGGAATCATTCTCCATTTCTTCTCTTTCGGAGCCTGAACCATCTTGATCATTCCCAACAATGAGTCCTTCTAGCTCCTTTTCATTTATAGAACCTTCTTCAGCAAGATCTTCTTCTGATTCATCTTCTTCACCACTGGTTTCATCTTCAGCACTTACTTCTTGTGATACAGCCTTATCATCACTTACTTCAATGACATCATTGGAGTGATCATTTCTCCTTCTAGAGGAAAATTTGGCTTGCAGTCTGTAGCTCTTCCTTCTTCTTGGAGGTTCAGTTTTGGGAGAGCCAGACTCTTCTTCCTCTTTATACTTAGAAGCTTTTGGTTCATCAGATGAGCTTCCTTGGGGTTCAGCAAGGGCAGGGGCAGACCCTTCTTCTTTGGACTTATCACCTTTTGAGCCATCATGGGGGCTTTAAGGATTGGAAGGGGCATGTTCTTCTTCTTTAGAGACAACATTATTTGACTCATTATCCGAGCTTGTTGGGGCAGTTTCATTTGGGGATTGAGTTTGGTTATCTTGAATCTCTTCTACACCAGCAGAGTGACGTCTCTGAGGATTAGCCATAGGGCTTGGGCATTCTTCTTTATCAGTAGATGCTGTAATTTCTTCCATTACTACAGCTTCACCTTCATTGCTGAACTCAGCCTTGACATCTGTCTCTTTTTCTTCTGCTGACTCTACGTCCTCCTCTTCTCCATCAGATGTACTTTCTTGGGAAATTGAGGTTGGTTTGTTTACCACCTTAGCTTTCTTATTTGATGGTCCTTGAAGCAACCTGTTGCTTCTTCGCTTTGTGGTTTCAGCAGTCAGGGCTTTTTCTTCTTCATCCTTGTCTTTGGAGGAGAGACTTCTTGATCGGGTTTGAGCTTTCTTCACACTTCTGGATTTCTTTCTGGCTAGTATGGCTGCTGCTGGTACAGAGTCATCAGACTCAGAGCTTTCTACTTCTTTTGCCTTCTTCTTCTTTGTAGAGGCCTTTCTACTGCTCCTAGTTATCAGCCTTCTGTTCTCCTTGGGGTTTTTCTTCCAATTCACAAATAATTGTGGAGACATCACTTTGTGAACGTTCAGAGGCTCTCCTTCATCATCCTTGATCTTGCCTCCCAACTTTTTCTTCATCACAATGCTCAGTAGTCTTCCATAAAAAACCTTAGTCAGAGGTTTATCTGTAGAATTCTTTAGCTCAACCTTTTCTACCCATTTGGAGATCTGATCGAACAAGATAACTCTAAAGTTGATTCGTCTTTTCTGAACTATTGCTAACATAATCTTCAACTGTTGATCAAGTACAGTATCATGTGCAGTATCCTTGCATAATATACATTTTCCCACTATCTCTGCAAGGAACTCAAGCTCCTCTGGAAACTCCTTCTTCTTCATGTCCTTCAGACTAGGGTTTCTTTGGTACCTTATGATCTCTTTTTGCTTGTTCTGTATCAATATCGTCAAGGCTCTTCAGTCCTTGGTCAGGAAAACCTAAGCATTGATTGAGGTCAGGAGATTTCAGCTTCAGAGACTGACCTTTGACCTTGGTAGAAAGGGTTCCGGAGTTTATGGAAGTATTTGAGTAGAACTCTTTAACCAGGTCAACATATACGCGAGTGCTAGCCTCAAGGCATTCTGAGAATCCAGCTTTCTCCACAAGTTCAAGAATGTCTCTCAACTTCTTTTCGGATTTCTCAAACGACTTGGTTCCGAGCTAAATACAGTGATTACTCGCCAGTTTTCCATTTGAGCAGTTCGAAGAATATGGGTATTTGATTCAGAGGGGTTTTTGAGAGATGGCTGATTGTGATTTGGGCAAGATTCTGGAAGGTTAATTGATTTTGGCTTTTGAGAGGATTCTAGAATTTTAAAATGGGAGGGAGAAAGGTTCGATGGTTTCTGATAATTGTTTGGAGATTTTGAATTAGTCTTAATGACAGTTCCTTTTAACTCTACATAATCAGTGATGTGTCAACCAACCATTGGTTGCACGATGCCCAGTAATGAGCTGTAATTCCCCATAACTTTTCAGTTAGATATTTCTTTCAAAAGAGTAGACGTTTTATTGACGTGGATTGACCGTTGACCTCTTTGGTTTGTAGAGTAGCATGGTAAGGCAGCTATGGACTCTACGTTTTCCTTGTTGACTCAACGATCAACTTTTGAGAGATGCTGCAGTGGATAGTTTTGACATTTATCCTTATTTTGATGCAACATAGCTTGATCACTGATATATTCAAACTTATCTCCTCATTTTGAATGGTTGAGAAATTGTCCCATTTTCCAAGCTCCTTGTGAACTGGAGTACCCTTTGGTAGGACTGGGATCGTCGAGTTGACTTCTACGATCGCTGAGGTTGCACTGCGATCGTGGAGTTCTCTTCTACCTCGACTCTACGATCGTTGACTGACTTGGTCCTTGAGATGAACTTTATTAATTATTCCTTCTGGGTTAAGGTAGCTCAGGAAGGGCCAACCTCTTAGAGTGAACTAAGGGTCAGGTTTTTCCCTGAGGCGCTTTCTAGATGAAATACTTAAGAAGTGAATTTCAATGATATCTCATTCGACCTTTTCTGGTGGGGTGGTCCTCTACCAACTTTGGGAAATTGCATTTGTTGTAATCGTGGTGTCCTCCTGCTCTTACACTACGATCGGATGTTTGATCGCTGGCACTCCACGATGTTGAGTTGGGTTGCTGATAGGTTATCAGTAGTACGTTTTGAGACGTTCCTACTGACTATGGATCTTCATTTGGTTCATCAGCCACAAAGTTTTGGGACTCTGTAGCTGGTACATTATTGCCTCTTTTTTACGACTAACAAAAGAGCTCTAACTCATGCAAGCATACATGCGTCAACAAGTAATACAAAGCAAGTAAAGTATCGATCCCACAGAGAAAATTGTTTAACTTAAACTACTATCCATTAATTAACTCACTATATTTATATGCTCAAACTAATGATTAAACTTGGTTTGTTCTCAAATTGCAAATAACAACTAAAACAATAATAACGATGTAATAAATGATATTGGAACTAATGGGATTCTAACTTCATTTAATACTTCATTCAATCACCACTATCATGCATGACTTGTTCACATATCACAGGAAAGTAGCCAAGAGCACTAAAAGGGTATTAGCCATTTTTCAATGCACTAAGACCTACTTACACAACATCCACAGATGATAGACTCTATGTAATCATCAATATAACCAAAATCACTATATGTCTATGTGAAATTGCAACTATATTGAATTTAAGTTCAAGCCCTTATTCCAACTCATATGGTGAAACCGTATATGTCTATCTGGTTCACGAAATACACAAGCCATATAAAACAGCCCCATATATGTATACTATCATGATTACACTCCATACTTGCATGTTCATTGTCAATTCCATACAAGTACTGAAACGAATGGTGATCATACATTCATACCTAGCATTTAAGTGTGCAATCAAGCTACATAATAAAATCTGTTAGAATCCCATAATGGAGTTTAGTTCATGACTGAACAAAAAACCATCATGGGATCAAATCTAAACATGATCAATAAACGACAACCGAAAGATGAAAGATGAAACTATCGAACCCAATTGCTGAATACGCATCAATATTCAATCCTCATAAGATTCCATCAAAAACTAATACTAATAATCTGCTCTCGTAGAGAAATCCCAAGAAGGAGTAGAAAAGTAGAGTTATGGCCTCCTTCTACGTTGGAATCCTATCCAGAGAGTCAAACCCTAATACAAAGTAAAGATATGTAAAAAACTAATAATATGTCAAGTGATAACCCTGACACCAATCAGGAATCGTTTTAAATCCCTTACAACCTTTAAAATTTGGAAATAAAATAAAACAAATCCACAGACTTTCAGACTTCACAATGGCCGCTGCTTCTTCAACCTTTGATATTCTCTGGTAGTGAGACTTTCAGTAGGTTTGTATGTTTAACCGATCTTGCGCGCGGGCGCACGCTCCCTAGGCCTGTCCTTCTCACGGCCGTGAGACTTGCAGTAGGTTGTCCTGGTTTTGTTGAGACCTCGCGCGGGCGCACACTTCCAAGCTATCTTTACCGCGCAGCCGCATGGCTTGCAATTGCTGTCTTCTGATTCAGCTCCTTAGCTTGGTTCTGTAATGTTGTTGCTACTATTGACATGTCCTATGTTTATCCATGCTTGTCCATCCATGCTCCACTCACTCCTATGCACATCCTATCATTTGCTTCGCCTTACGCTTTCGTTAGCCTGTGCCCGTTATCATCACCAAATTAAGCTAATTCCTGCACTTATTCACCAAAAGGAGTTTTAAGTATGCAAAATGAAATTTAACATAAAATGCAGCTAAAATAGACTAAAATGTACTTGAGATGGGCATAGTTCACATGAATTGGTACTCCATAAGTAGGTAAAAATCCTACTTATCATACATTTCTTCATAGTATATCTCAGTGTTGTTGTTTCTTAAAAGATTACTGCTCCCCCATGGTTGATGTTGTCTTCCCAGATAGATGTGATTCCCTTTACTTTAGGTTTATTTGAAGGCAACCATGCATATCTCCTTCTGACTGGAATCACCATTATCACTTAAATTTCCTTGTATCATAGGCATGGATATTTTTAGGACTGATCACTCTACGATCATTTGACAACACTACGAACGTAGTCTCCTTTGACAGTCTTGTGCGTGTGAAGTTCTGCTCCCGTAATCAAAATCTCAGCATCTTTAGTTCTTTGACATCTTTCAGTTTACAAGGTTTACATCCAGCTACTAGTTGGCCAGACACAAGTTTGAGAAGTTCTTCTTTCTTCTCTGGATAAGCATTTCTTTGCATGTATGGCCTTTTCATCTTTTTAGGCTGGAGGATGTTTAACTCTTTTCTGTGGATGTTTCTTGAGCTTTTTAGCCTAGTCGTCTGACTACAAGATTGAATACAAGCAAGGATTGGTCTTGTTGATATGACAGTCAAGAACGTGGACCAATCTGAGCAGCTTCAGGTGTATATACACATTTAACCTGTACACAATATTTCCAACGTGTGAGGTCATCTACATATAACAAGTGACTTACTATTAAACTAAGTTTAGAACAATGTTTGTGCCTAGGATCATACTCAAAGCGATTAGCTTTTGAATATAGCATGAGAACCTGCTTTGATACCAATTGTTAGTTCCCAGTAGGCATAATAGATCTAGAAGGGGGGTTGAATAGATCCTTTTAATTTCAAATACTTTTCTGATTTATTTTGTATTGCTCATAATTTAGCATATGAAAAACATAAGAATCTTTTCAAGCACAGCGGAATAAGTAAAAGATCCCCTTCATTGATATATTAATAATCATACATACATTGTTCGTAGAGTTAGTTCAATGGTAAGTAGGTAAAACATACATAGCAGTTATAGAAGTTAATAGACATAATGTAAATGACAGTAGGTAAAAGACACAAGGGGTTTTAAGTGGTTTAGAGACTCAAGCTCCTAATCCACTCTTCGGCTTTCAACTAGCAGGATTTCCACTAAGGAAGGGCAGCACCCCGAATCACTAAGATTCCTTTAAGGCCAACAACCTTGGGACTTCAGCTCACTAAGAACTCTTCAAGGCCAACAGCCTTGGAACTCCTCTAGTTCCCTAGGAACTCTTCAAGCCCATCAGGCTTGGAACTTCATTTAGTCCCTCCGGACAAGGACCCCTCAGGCCCTGGCTTCTTGTGAGTTGATTGTTTGTTTGTTGGAGTTGGTGCTGAGCTGCTAAGATGTCTTTATGCTTTGAACATCTTCTGTACTTAGCAGCTTGGCGTGATCATCCTTGAAGTGAAGTTGAGTGTTGCTTGATGCTCAGCTTCTTCAGTTACTCAACCTCCTCTGATGATCCCTTGATGAACTGCCTTGAAGATCATTCCTCTTGATACGTGATGGCTGCACATGATGGGTTTCTAAGATGACTGTAAGTTCTTCTTCTAGGTACTTAGAAACTTTCTCATGCTTTCCACCATGATGACGTTTGTGATCTCCCTTCTTGATACTTGATGCCTTCTCATGATGGACTTGCTAAGATGATTGTGAGCTCTTCTCTATGGTACTTAGAGTCTTCCCATGATGGACATCAAGATGTCATTAATGCTCTTCTTTCTCTCGGCAGTTCAGAACACTCTTCATGAAGTAGAACTCTCCTACTTCTTTCTTTGTATGTCTCTGAGTGCTCTTGGTGGATCGTAGAGTGAGCCTTCGGACTCACTATCTCACATGGTTTAGAATAGTCCACCGTTACTCCAAACTCGGCAACTCCAGCACCCTTTGATCTTTGAAGCTCTAGCAGATTTATACTCCTTCCCAATCTTCCCGTTGGAGAGTAGCCGTTGAAAGCTCTTTGAAATGCTTCACAGATCTTGAGTTGCTTGGTGCAGACTGTAGATGTGACATGACAACTTTTTCTGACTTTGTGATACTGCAGTCTACTATTTCACCCACCCTATCAGATATATCACTTTAATGTCTTGGGCAGGTTGAAGACTTTATTTCCTCCTTCTGATTTCTTGATCAGAGGTTATCCTTTTGCATCGATGCTCTCAATAAGCACTTGTTCGAATATTACCCTTCAGATTGAACCGCTGCCAATTCTTCAGTCTTTAGTTATTTGAACGCTACGATTCTGATGCATGTCTTTAAGGACCTGATCGTAGTGTCTTGTTGACTGGTATAGACAACACTACGATCTTGAAGAGTATTGATTGGATCTTCAATGTAGAACACCTCTTCCTTCTTTTGTGCAGTGCTTCAACACTTCTGTTTGCCTCAACAGTTCTCAGTTACTGATGACTTGACTTCTTTGTTCTGGCCCCTTCTGAATAGCAAGACACTTCAGATTTGTGGCGTGTCCATCTCGCTTTCTCCTTGTGATCTCCCGTTCACTTATCATCAATGGACTGACCCAATGCTTAATCACTTTAGCCTTGTTCTTGAAGGCCCAAAGATCTCTGTATGCACTTCATCGAGTTCTTTCTTTGTTTAGTAAACACTACGATCCCTGGTTGCTTCCAAGATCGTTGTCTTCTGTCTGCTGTGACTCTTGCATCTTGACTTTCCTTTTCGATTCTTCGCCATCAAGTCTTCTTATGATCTTGTGGAAGACTTCATCTCGAATGGCTTCACAACTCAATCTTGATGCTGATTAGGTTGGTGCTTAGATCTTCTGTTAGCTTGCATGCCATTCGTTGAGTGCTCTCTTGTGACGCCCCCAAAATTAGGTATACATCACCCATCTTGGGTCGCCAGATACATGGTACAGAATTCAAATACAATTTACTAATACAACTGTCGTGTATAATACGACAAAACATAATTGTGAGTTTGAATACAATTATTGTCTACTAGAGATTATACAAACTCAAAAGGAGTCCTCATTACAATTATTAACACACTATTTCACAGAATAGTGAGGACTACTAATGCTATCCTCTGGACCGTCACTCCGTTCCCCGACTAGTCCCTGCTATGTTCTCATTTCCTGAAGAGAACAGCGAAAGAAAGGGTGAGCTCAACTAGCCCAGTAAGAAGTATTATGACTAATTAAGATAATGCAGACTAAATTATCGTTAGCCTTCAACAGTGTTAAACTGATAAAATATAACAACATCAAGTTTAACTGCAGTGGAACAAGCAATCCATTAAAAGAGTCGAGTAGAGAATAAAATCTACTATCTTTTATGATTTAAAAGGTTTTTCATCACTTTTATCGCTGGGACTCAGCTTAATAAATAATCCACATCATCAAATCACCCCTGCACTACGGCCAAGGATATTCTTTAGTATCACGACCATAAATTATCCATGCACTACAGGCCAAGGACATTCGTGTATTCATTAATAGTCATGATCATGCCAACAACTGTCCATCAATGTACTACGGCCCATTGAGGACTTTTACCACATCATTTATAACATTAAGGTCATGATTACACCGAATAATCCCTGGTCATAATCATACCAAGTCCATCTATGCACTACAGGCCACAGATGACTTTCAACAAAATATAAACATGAGGATGATGACAATGATATAAGAATTCAATAAAACAAGTTCAAGAATTAATTTATCTAAGCAATGATAACGTCCCAAATTGTCAACATGATACTGCTTTGTAGAGTAAAATTCAAGAATGCTCAGAAGTATATTTCCATGAAAAGATACTGGATGAAGCGCAAATATTCCACTAATTTCATGGAGTATAGAAGTCAAAGTTCTAACCAACTGAGTATAATAAAGAATGGAATAACAAAAGAAATTACCATACATGCGATAGACCGCAAATGCAGGTTATTCCAACAGAATAATAAAGGATGGAACCAGGTCCGGCGTAAACGCATAGACAGGATATTCCGACAGAATAATAAATAATGGAACCGAGTTTACAGCGTAAATACGAGATAGGATATTAAAATGAGAATATTAAATAATGGAACCGGTCCCACAGAACGTAAGCGCTTGCATGTGAGGATATTAAACGAGAATAATAAATAATGGAACTGTGTCCTACAGCGTAAGCGATAGACATGATATTAAACGTAATAATAAATAACGGAATATTAGAAGAATGTCACCATGTATAGGGTAGCCCGCGTATACTGGTTATTCCAACAAAATAATAAATATTGGAATAACAAAAGTTCTCTTCATGAGTACAACAAATATCATCCCTTACCTTAAAAGAAACTGAATATAAGAATACTTTTCTATAGGTTCTCTTGTAATTTCTCTCTCTAGAGTTTCAGTGAATTCGTAAGAAATAATGAAGGAATGAGCTTCTATTTATAGAAGAATGGACTGCATAGTAACTAATCCATGAACGGTCCAGATTGATTTACTTTTATACGGATGATCCAGATTGGTTTACTATTAAAACTTAAAACAACGGTCCATACTGATTTACTATTATATCTTCAACCAACGGTCTGAAAAATTAGCACATCTCCTCATGGAATAATATTGTACAAAAAATGATTTGGACCGAAAATAAATATATCTTACGGGTGAATAGTACCCCATGAATAGTAACTCATGAATAGTAACTCGTGAATAGTAACTCATAAATAGTAACTCGTGAATAGTAACTCGTGAATAGTACTCCGACACGAAAAGTGTCCCGAATACCCAATTGAACAATATATCCTCCAGACATCAATTATACTAACACAAATAAGTCCAACACAATGGAACTATAAAATTCATCTTTAATCAACACGAACTTATTCATCATTAATATTATAATTCACAATATTTAACAACCAGGTCGTTCCCAGGAAAGAGGGGGCTTTCTGTAACGACCGAGAAATTCGGATCCTATTGTAAAATGATTTTATTAAATTAAATAATAATAAAATCATATTGCATGTGTTATCAAGATGGTTGTCATTGTATAACCTATTGATGTGAGAATGTCGTAGTATTTGAGCTACGTGTATGAATTAAAGTGTTTGAATTTCCAATACAAAAATAAAAGTTTTTCGAGAAATTTTCTGAAAAATACTATTCATCGGTATTTGCTCGAGATTTAATTTTGAGTTTCTGAGAAATACGTAATGATGGAATAACAAGGTAAGATGGATTATGTAATAAAAATCTAGTTATAAAAAATGTAATAATTCGCTTATGGACTTAATTTATAAGCGTTAAGGAAGGCAAAATAGTATTGAATAAGTAATAATGTATGATACTTTGGTATTGTATGCAGATAATGAAAAGCGAGTATAATACTAAGTATTATACTGAGTTTATAGGAAGGATGAAATACCGTATATAAATTCTATATGAATTAGAATATGAAAATAATACATAAACTATAAGTATATGTATTAAAAATGTTAATGGACTTGGAAGATTGTTTAAACAATTATATACAAGTCCAAGTGAATTAAAGGGAGAGGCCCAATCATTAATGAATGAACAAACTAGTGGTTATTAATGCAAAGCCCAAAGAGTGAATTAATGCAAGCCCAAGCTAGAATCCATGAGTTGTATGACCCATGGGGCAAACCATATTGATATGGTTATTGTGATGACTAAGTATTGTGGTGACCAAGTTAGTGTGGTGACCAAGACTTTGTAGTAATGACCAAGTGTAGGATAGGTTTTGTGTCTTGCAAGTAATGAATAGTAAGGAGGTGCATAAGGAGGTGGATTGTTTTAAAGACCAAATTATACTAACCTTGCAAATTCTATAAATAGAGAAGGTTTACAAGCCATTTGTTAGTTGTTCACATAATCCAACATTCTAAAAGTGCTTAAGTGTTAGAGAGAATAAGCTAGCAATAAGTCACTTCCATAAGTAAGAAGAAGAAGCAAGCTACTTACCAAGACAACAAAAAAATAAGACTTCTTCTCTATTATCTTCTATCTCTACCATGATAGGTTGATAAGAAAAGTTGGAATTAAGGAACATGGATGTTAAGAAGCAAAAAGAATGTATAAGTCATTTGAACTTATAAAAGTTATAAACTTATTATAAGTTAACCTTGAATGTTAAGTATGAAAATATGAACTTGTGATGAGTTTAGTAAGAAAAGTGAATTAAGAACTTATATGATTATATGTATCATATATACCTAAGTAAAGTTATATGTGAAGAACATGTAAAGTATGATGATTAAGAAACTCAAATTGTCATAAGTCATGAATAATCAAATCTTAAGTAGTTTATAATTTGACAAGTTATAAGCTCATGAAGAATAAGTCAAAATCCAACAATGAATATAAGTTGTTGTATTAAGAATGTTAAGATGTTCACATGATGAATGAAGTTCATTTGTAATGTTGAACAAATCATAAGAATGAAGATTAATAGGAAATTGCACGATTGGACGATATCGTCGAATTCGTAAAATTCTCGGAATAGAAGTCAAATTTTGTGTTTGATCACGAAACAATTATTTTCCAATAGAGGCAAGTCATATTTGGCATTTAAGAGTTGCGGACTTGAAAATGACCGGATTCCGACTTATAGAACGAAGAAAGAAAGGCGTTGAGCGTTCACGAGCGTTTATCGCTTATTTTCGTTAAAAATGAACCAATAGGTGAATTTTTAGCAAACGAAGTCAAATAGATAAAATTCTTGAATGATCATGTAGATTACGTAATGACTCGAGCTACAGCGTGGCCCATTAAGTAAGGACTCATGCAGCAGGCAGCCAAGTCCGGGAGACGAGTTATAATAAGCTCATGGCCATGACGCGAGATGTAGAAGTATAATGTTGGTATTATTAGTTCCGATCTCGAAAACAAGGATAGTAATGAGGGTTTATAAGTACAAAGAAAAGAAAGCTAATTGATTAAAAGTAAACATAACTCAAGGAAGGTAATGTAACATTGTTTAAACTTTGTTAAACCTTAAGGAATGTAATATAAAGGTTGAGATAACCTACTCGAATATAAATGCAAGGGTAATGATAAACCGGAACGAATAGTAACTGAATCTAATACACAATTAGATTGAAATGAAGGGTATGATATAGTCATATACATACTTGATTATATGTGACCTAATGTAAGGCATTATGTGATCATGTATTGTAGAGACTTGAACGACTTGAACATAAAGTTAAAATACCATAGCAGACGCTAAAGGCAAATATTCTAACTCTTGTCTCAGTTCAATCTGAACAAATTTTTGAGGTTCATGTATTCTTTTGCATGAATTGAGGTATGTTGAAGTTAAAGCCAATTCCTTTGGCTAGACTTGATGTATTGATAATCTATTCATGTATTATCAAATGTTGTTATCTTTTGTCAACTACTTGGTATGGTTTTCAAAAGAAGAAGTGAAATGTTAAACAAATGTTTTGTCGGTAAAAGCAGCGTGCACGTGAGGTTGCCAAATTCTTAAAAGCGTGCATACGTTTAATGGATGTAGTGTTGATCAATATAGAGTACAATAGGTGACGATCACCTAGAAGTGCTCGTAAGTAATATCGAACTTACGGACTTGCTTACAGGTTGTCCTTTTCCAATAAAGAATGAATACTCGAGGTCTTTGATCGGAGTGAATGTTTTACTAAATATTGTATTATTGTAAAACATTTTGAAAGAAAATATGAAGTTCTATTTTGAATTATCAATAGTACTTCATAACTATTATTCGATTATTGAAGATATACGATTTGTATTTTTCAAGCATGTTGTTATTAAATTGTTATACTTGCTTTGAGCTAGTTATGCTCACTCTTGCTTGAACCATATGAATGCGACTAAAGATTGAGCGTCCGAAGGATCGAAAAAGGATAATGGAAAAGCTAATGCAGATTACTGTTTGTCTTGTAATAGTATAGGTCTATTGTTGTAATGTAACTGATATTATGACAAAGAACCTTTGTAATGGGTATAGAACTTGGGAAATATAAATATTACTTTGAATATATAGAAGTTATGTTCGTTCTTTGAGACTTTTCAATTGAATGAATGTATGAATGTTGTACAGTATAGCACCATCTGTCGGGTTGGACGATACCCGGATTTGGGGGCGCTACACTTTTCGATAAGGATTTCTCCTTATTGGCGCGCAATTAGGTGACCAAACCTCTCCTTGACAGAACTTCTAGACATTGTCAATATTGCAAATAATAATATGAATAACTTTTCCGTCTCAATTATTGATTTAATAATATATCATATAGTGCAGATGATACTGTAACAATAATTGAATCAATAATATGAGAAATATGATGCAGCAATTACTGTAGCAATAATTGAGTATAGCTGAGTGACTTCTCACGTAAGCATCAATAATCAATACACAAGTGCTTCTGTGCAACTATATCAAATATTCATCGTACTTTTTACTAGGATAGTTCAACAGTTTTTTGCAGTAACACCTCCGTAGTTATTTTCATAAAAGTATTTTTGTCGTTTTCTCAATCAGAGATAATAATTGCATTGTGGGGTCCTCCAATGATTATCTTGGTTGTACGAATATTCCTGTTAAACGAATATATTGAAGGCCAAAATTTGAAAAATTTATAAATATTACCCACAGCTATAACATTATATCAAATCAATACCATAATATTCAAAAATATAATTCGAAAAAATTATTCTTTATTCATAAAAGTTGGGGTCTTACAACCTCCCCTTCTTATGAAATTTCGTCCTCAAAATTAGGGTACATACCTGGTATGTCGAAGAGATGAGGATACCTTGACTTCATCTCAGATTCTAACTCCCAAGTCATTTCCTCCACATCGTGGTTTCTCCACAAAACTTTGACTTGAGGTATAACCTTGGAGCGTAGAACATGATCCTTCTTATCCAAGATTTTAACAGGTAACTCTTCATATGTTAAATCTTCCTCTATCTCATCTGGTTCTAACTCAATAATGTGGTTTGGGTCTTTCACATATTTACGTAACATAGATATGTGAAAAACATTATGAACACGAGACATACTTGGCGTTATGGCGAGTCTATAGGCCACAGTTCCCACTCGCTCAAGAATTAAAAATGGGCCAATGAACCGAGGATTGAGCTTTCCTCTCTTTCCAAATCTCGTAACTCCTTTCCATGGAGCAATACATAACAACACATGATCTCCAATATCGAATTCTACGTCCTTTCGATGAAGATCAACATAACTCTTTTGTCGATCTTGTGAAGTTTTTATACGTTGTCGGATCGTTTGAATCTTTTCTATAGTCATACGTATCAACTCCAGTCCCAACAACGTTGCTTCACCCACCTCATCCCAGCATACTAGAGAACGACACTTTCTTCCATACAACGCCTCAAATGGAGCCATGCCAATACTTGCTTGATAAATGTTGTTGTAGGAAAACTCCACCAAAGGTAAGAACTTGTCCCAACTTCCCTTGAAGTCAAGGACACAGAGTCTCAATAGATCTTCAAGAGTTTGAATAGTCCTCTTCGACTGTCCGTCCGACTGAGGATGATATGCCGAGCTAAATCCTAAGTCTGTGCCCATAGCTTTTTGCAAATTAACCCAAAATCGTGAAGTGAATCTTGGGTCTCGATTAGAAACTATGGATATCGGCATACCATGCAGTCTTACAATCTCGTTTATATACATACGAGCAAGACGTTCAAGTGTATAAGTTTCTCGTATCGGTAAGAAATGAGCAGACTTGGTCAATCTATCAAGAATGACCCAAATCGCATCTATGCCTTGAGAAACCATAGGAAGACTGGTAACGAAATCCATGGTAATGTGCTCCCACTTCCATTCTGGAATTTCAAGTGGTTGCAATGGACCTTTTGGTACTTGATGCTCCGCCTTGACTCGTTGACAAGTTAAACACCTTGAGATAAACTCCGCTATCTCTCTCTTCATATTTCTCCACCAAAATGTATGTCGAAGATCATGATACATTTTGGTACTCCCAGGATGGATTGCAAATGGTGTGTTGTGTGTCTCCATCATGATTTTATACTTTAAATCAAGGTCGTTAGGAACAAAAAGTTTGAAGTTGACTCGAAGTATTCCTTCTTCATCGATTCTTGCTTCCGGCATAGCACCTTCTTGCACTTTCTTCCTCATACGCATCAACTCTGGGTCTGTAGCTTGAGCAGCTTTAACTTTATCAATTAAAGTCGGTTCTACTCGTATATTCGCCATCATCACATGGGTCCCTGGAGTTTTTAACTCTATCTCCATCCTTTGCAAGTCACACAAAATGGGCCGCTGCGTTGACAATATCGCTTTTCGTACTTGCATATGATCTTCTACTCAATGTGTTAGCTACCGTTTCGCTTTTCCAGGATGGTATTGGATGGTATGATCATAATCTTTCAACAATTCAAGTCAACGTCGTTGTCGCATGTTGAGTTCCTTTTGAGTGAAGAAATATTTGAGGCTTTTATGATCCGTAAAGATCTCCACTTTCTCCCCATACAAGTTATGCCTCGAAATTTTAAGTGTGAAGACAACAACTACTAACTCTAGATCATGAGTAGGATAATTCCTCTCATATTCTTTGAGTTTTCTTGAGGCATAGGCTATGACTTTCCCATGTTGTATGAGAACACATCCCAACCCTTTACCCGAAGCATCACTGTAGATGACAAATCCCTCGAGCCGGATGGTATTGTCGAGCAGTCTTTGAAATGAGTCTCCTCTTGAGTTCTTGAAAACTCTTCTCACATTCTTTACTCCAACCGAACTTTGTATCTTTCCGAGTCAGCTGAGTTAATGGAGTAGCGATTCGAGAAAATCCTTCCACGAATCTCCGATAATAACCAAACCAAACCAGAAAGCTTCGTATTTGATCGGCGATTTAGGTTGCTCCCAGTTTTGAATAGCTTCAATCTTTGTCGGGTCAACAGATATTCCATGACTTGATACTACGTGCCCAAGGAATACTACTTCCTCAAGCCAGAACTCGCATTTCTTCAACTTGGCATAAAGCTTGTATTCACGAAGCTTTTAGAGTGTTAGCCTCAAGTGTTGCTCATGATCTTCACGACTTTTGGAATAAATAAGGATGTCATCAATAAAGACGACCACAAAGTGATCCAAATATTCCTTGAATACTCGGTTCATCATATCCATGAAGGTAGCAGGAGCATTAGTCAATCCAAAGGACATGACTAGGAATTCATAATGCCCGTACCGAGTTCTGAAAGCCGTCTTTGGAATGTCATCGGTTCTAATCTTCAATTGGTGATATCCGGAACGAAGATCAATCTTTGAAAAGAATTTGGCTCCTTGCTGCTGGTCAAATAGGTCATCAATACGTGGCAATGGGTACCTATTTTTGATGGTGACATGATTGACTCTCGATAATCAATACAAATCGCATACTCCCATCTTTCTTCTTCACGAATAGAGCAGGAGCACCCCGAGGAGGCGTATTAGGGACGAATGAAACCAATGTATAACAATTTCTGCAATTGGGTCTTTAATTCCTGAAGTTCAATAGGAGCCATTCGATATGGGGCTTTGGAAATGGGTTTTGTACCAGGTTCAAGGTCGATACAAAATTCAATTTCACGCTCTGGGGGTAGGCCAGGAAGTTCTTCAGGGAATACATTAGAAAATTTATTAACAATAGAAATATCGTTCAAAACTGACGTATTTTTGTTTAAATCTGTGATATGAGCTAAGAAAGCTTGACACCCGTTTTTCAATAAATGAATAGCTTTATAGCTTGAAATGACCATGATTGATTTTAATGGTTTGGTCACTTGAATTCGCATAATAGGTTGATTAGGAATATGAAAACTAACAACCTTACGAAAACAATCAATTTTTGCATGATGAGTATTTAACCAATCAATCCCTAGAATTACGTCCAACGCAGGTATTTTTAAAGAAATAAGATCGACAGGTAATGTGCGGTTACCGATTTGAACCAAACAAGACTTATAAACAGTGGATGTAATGAAGGTTTCTCCCAACGGAGTTTCCACAGATAAGTCAAAGTCTAATTTCTCCGAGTCAAATTTAATCGTTGAGCGCAAGTAGGAGAAATAAAAGAATGGGGCGAACCAGGTATCAAATAAAGTATAGACTTCGCTAGAGTTTATGATAAGCTTACCGTGATGACCTCATTCGGGTTCCTTGCTTTACAGGAGGTCACAACAAAACGCTCTCCTTGCACTTCTGGCTTTGACTTTTTTTGGGACGGCCTTTGGTGCCTCCATCCTAGCTGAACTTTTCTTCGGTGAATGACAAAATTGGGCTAAGTGACCTTCTCTTCCACAATTATAACATGCTTTGGACGGCATCGTGCAGTTTGGACTGATGTGTCCCTCCCCTCCGCATTTGAAGCATATGATAGGTGGTCGTTCTCCTTCCTTAACAACGGGTGCTGGTGCTGACGTCCTTCCATCATTGTTGAATCTCCTCTTCTTGAAATGTCCATTCTTATTGTTTTGGCCCTGATTACCACCGAAGTGGTTACCATTTCTATCCTGTTGATTGCCTCCACGCTTGTTGTCACCGCTTCGATGACTGCTCTCCTTTGGTTGCGTTGACTCGTTATCGCGCTCCACTAACTGAGACCTATTTACAATATCTGAATACAAACACAGTTTATGAGAAATAAGATGTTGACGTATCTCCGGCTTCAAACCTCTTAAAAACATCCGCGTCATTCTCTCTTCATTATCCACCAAGTGGGATGCAAAACCGGGACAACTCGGCAAACTTGGCATCGTACTGCGACACGGTCATATTATTTTGCTCCAACTTGATGAATTCTACCTCTTTTATATGACGAATACTTTCGGGAAAGTACTTGTCATTGAATAGTTCTTAGAACTTTTCCCAAGACATCTTCAGTGCGGCAGGTTGAGTACGCTTTACCGATTCCCACCAGTAATCTGCCTCTCCTCGCAACATAAAGGCGGTAAAGGAAACCTTTTGCTTCTCGGAGCATCCCAAGACATCAAATATCTTGGTGATCTTCTTTATCCATACTTCCGCCTTAAGTGGTTTTGGCTCTCCAATAAACTCCGGTGGTCCCAGTTCCTTGAACTGTTTAGCGGTGATTGTCCGAGAGTTTCCAGTGTTTCCACCTACATTTTGGACAGGAGCCGCTCTCGTCTGTTGTTGCATGAATTGCATAAAGCCTCTGAACATTCCATCATTCATCATTTGGTCAGTGTTGTTGTTTGCAAGAGGATTGTCGCCTTCCTGATGCACATTATCCTGATTATTGATATGTGGTAAATCAACGATGCTTTCGTGCTCCATTCTTTATTCTCAACATTCTCGGATGTCATTTTCAGAATCGACACAAAACAAAAGGTTAATTGACATGTAACATATTATCCTATATTACGTGACCAATTAAATACCAAAAAAACTTAGGTACGTCATACTACTAGTGAAAGAATTCCCCGTCTCTCCTTCCTAGTTCTATTCTCACATCTTAGCAGAATCATATCCCTAAACTTTGATTGTTGTGACGCCCCAAAATTAGGTATACATCACCCATCTTGGGTCGCTGGATACATGGTACGTAATTCAAATACAATTTACTAATACAACTGTGTATAAGGTATACAATACGACAAAACATAATCGTGAGTTTGAATACAATTATTGTCTACTAGAGATTATACAAACTCAAAAGGAGTCCTCATTACAATTATTAACACACTATTTCACAGAATAGTGAGGACTACTAATGCTATCCTCTGGACCGTCACTCCATTCCCCGACTAGTCCCTGTTATGTTCTCATTTCCTGAAGAGAACAACGAAAGAAAGGGTGAGCTCAACAAGCCCAGTAAGAAATATTATGACTAAGATAATGCAGAATAAATTATCGTTAGCCTTCAACAGTGTTAAACTGATAAAATATAACAACATCAAGTTTAACTGCAGTGGAACAAGCAATCCAATAAAAGAGTCAATTAGAGAATAAAATCTACTATCTTTTATGATTTAAAAGGTTTTTCATCACTTTTATCGATGGGACTCAGCTTAATAAATAATCCACATCATCGAATCACCCCTGCACTACGGCAAAGGATATTCTTTAGTATCACGACCACAAATTATCCATGCGCTACGGGCCAAGGACTTTTACCACATCATTTGTAACATTACGGTTATGAATACACCGAATAATCCCTGGTCATAATCATACCAAGTCCATCTATGCACTACATGCCACAGATGACTTTCAACAAAATATAAACATGAGGATGATGACAATGATATAAGAATTCAATAAAACAAGTTCAAGAATTAATTTATCTAGGAAATGATAACGTCCAAATTGTCAACATGATACTGCTTTGTAGAGTAAAATTCAAGAATGATCAGAAGAATATTTCCATGAAAAGATACTGGATGAAGCGCAAATATCAAGGATATTCCACTAATTTCATGGAGTATAGAAGTCAAAGTTCTAACCAACTGAGTATAATAAAGAATGGAATAACAAAAGAAATCACCATGCATGCGATAGACCGCATATAAAAAGTTATTCCAATGAATAATAAAGGATGGAACTAGTAAAGGCGTTAACGCACGCACAAGATTTTCCAATGAATAATAAATAATGGAACCAAGTCCCGCGTAAACGTTACGGATAGGATATTCCGGCGAGAATATTAAATAATGGAACCCGGTCCCGGCGTAACGCACGGACATGATGATATATTCGGCGTAATAATAAATAATGGAACGAATTAGAACGTAAAGCCTTGCAGACGGGATATTCAAACCAAGAATAATAAATAATGAGAATATTAGAAGAATGTCACCATGTATAGGGTAGCCCAGCGTATCTGAGTTATTCCAATGAATAATAAATAATGGAATAATGAAGTTCTCTTCATGAGTACAACAAATAACATCCCTCTTAGTAAAAAGAACCTGAATATAAGAGTAGGGAAGTAGTAGAATACTTTTCTATAGGTTCTCTTGTAATTTCTCTCTCTAGAGTTTCAGTGAATTTGTAAGAAATAATGAAGGAATGAACTTCTATTTATAGAAGAATGGATCGATAAGTAACTAATCCATGAACGGTCAGATTGATTTACTTTTATACAGACGATCCAGATTGGTTTTTTATTAAAACTTAAAACAACGGTCCATACTGATTTACTATTATATCTTCAACCAACGGTCTGAAAAATTAGCACATCTCCTCATGGAATAATATTGTACAAAAAATGATTTGGACCGAAAATAAATATATCTTACGGGTGAATAGTACCCCGTGAATAGTAATTTGTGAATAGTAACTCGTGAATAGTAACTCGTGAATAGTAACTCGTGAATAGTAACTCATGAATAGTAACTCGTGAATAGTAACTCGTGAATAGTACTCTGACACAAAAAGTGTCACGAATACCCAATTCAACAATATATCCTCCAGACATCAATTATACTAACACAAATAAGTCCAACACAATGGAACTATAAAATTCATCTTTAATCAACACGAACTTATTCATCATTAATATTATAATTCACAATATTTAAGAACCAGGTCGTTCCCAAGAAAGAGGGGGCTTTCCGATAAGGATTTCTCCTTATTGGCGCGCAATTAGGTGACCAAACCTCTCCTTGACAGAACTTCTAGACATTGTCAATATTGTAAATAATAATATGAATAACTTTGTCGTCTCAATTATTTATTTAATAATATATCATATAGTGCAGATGATACTGTAACAATAATTGAATCAATAATATGAGAAATATGATGCAGCAATTACTGTAGCAATAATTGAGTATAGTTGAGTGATTTCTCACGTAAGCATCAATAATCAATCTGTAGTAGCATCGCTTTAACTATGACTATCATGATTCTTGTACTTTTACTACCGGGTAGTTCAACAGTTTTAACGGTAACATCTCCGCCGTTATTTTCATAAAGTATTTTTGTCGTTTTCTCAATCCGACAATAATTCCGTTGTGGGGTCCTCCGTTGTGCCATTGTACGAATATTCCCTGTTAAAACGAATATTCCCCGACCAATCGAATATTATATAACAACTTGCGTACTTTTCAAAATTTATAAATATTACCTACAGCTATAACATTATATCAAATCAATACCATATTATTCAAAAATATAATTCGAAAAAATTATTCTTTATTCATAAAAGTTGGGGTCTTACATCTCTGGTTTCCTTCAAATTGGATGTAACATTGCATCTTGAACTAGAGGCTTGGTTCCTTTGGATATTCTGGGAGTGCTCATTTGTTGAGAATCGTATTTTCTCTACGATTCTGCCTTGGCATTGTGAGCACAATTGTTGAGGTCGTGAGTTCAGACTCTACGATTGACTTTGTTTGTCTGTGCAGACCCTACGACTTCGGGATCAGATCTTGACACTCTACGATTTCTGTCTTTGTGCTCGATGTCTTTATCTAATCTTTCCCGACTACGATCTCTGCATATAATCAATAGACTCTACGACTCGAGTGTAGTCTACGATCCTTGACTTGGCCCGGCATCGATGAGACTCTACGACTCGAGTGTAGTCTACATTCGACTTGGCTTCGACGGATGTTCTATTTACTCGTAGGAAAGTGTTGTCTCTAAAATTCTGAAAATGACTTCCTCAGCAGACTTCGGCTACGAGGAAGTTCTACTCGATACACTATGATCCTTCCTCGTCTCTCCTGACAGTCTACGAACTCCGAGATCTACTATCTTGCCGACTACGATTCTGCCTCGATAGTTCTCGAGTTTCCCTTGACTCTCCTGGAAGACTACGATTTCTGGTGCAGTGCTCGACGATCAGACAAGCCTATCTATTACATCATAAGATCAACCTAACATGCTTGATCTTTCTATATTCATAGTCCTTGTACATCATTTCTTTTTAAGGACTTTACAGAGCTGTTTTGCTTATGTAGGATCAACCTAATATATTTGATCAAATCATTCTAAGTCCTTGTGCACATATTTCTATTATCTATCAAGGGGTTTTACAGCTTTTCTTAATGCAAGCATACTTGCATATTCATTCATATATATCATAATCTAATCATATATAAATAGGAATAACATTCACATGCTTATTCCTGATACGAACAATGTATGTCTGATTATGAATATATCAATGAAGGGGGTCTTTTACTTATTCCGATGTGCTTGAAAAGATTCTTATGTTTGTCATATGCTAATTCATGAGCAATACAAAATAAATCAGAAAAGTATTAGAAATAAAAAAGGATCTATTCAACCCCCCCTTCTAGATCTATATTGTGCCTACTGGGAACTAACAAGCCCCTCCACCTAAACGGGGCAAAAGATTAAACCAAATCAAATGATGAAGAACACAGGAAATAGGAGAGACATCTACGGTTTTTGGAGTAAAAACATCAGTCAACAAAGGGTTATCCATAACACTCTGTAATTGTTCCAAAGGGGTGAATGGAGAATGGACAGCCCCTTTTCGTGTATATGGACAATCACCAATGAATGGGATGTTTAAAATACTATCGAAATCCATAACAGTAAAATACAAAGACTTTCCTTTAACAAAAGAAGTATAAACTCCCCATTGCATTCTAGATTAGTATAAAACTGTTGCACAAGTCTAGGATATGCAACTGATGGTGGAAAAAGCGTGGAAGACATACCACAAGATTCAAACAGATTTTTCAAAGGAGACTATTGATAACAAATTTGGTCCACAGATTTTTCATAAACAAATTATTTCGAAAAAACGACAGTTCTAAACCGTACCTCATAAGCATTACTTCGAAAGAAATTTTCAGGAAGATCGGAGGAAAGGTTAGGGTTTACTGAAACCGGTGGAGGTGTGAACTCAACCTTACAAGATAGAATGGTTAACTGGTGTCGCCGAGAGGTTCCAGTTGATTTTGGCATGGAGGGACTGAAAGTGGACTCGTTAGAAGACGAAGAGCCCAAATACTTCGTTTCATCATACACGACCTTCTTCAGTTTGCGTTGCTTTTGTGAAGGTCCGACAGTGGATTGGGGAGGAATCGACGTTTGATCGTCATTAGAATCGATCAACGATCGTTTATGAGTTTGAGTTCTTATGGTGATTGAAGTTTGCAGATGAAGAACACGATGAGAAAATAAAGTGAGAGAGAATCAGAAGAAATTATGAAATATAAAGAGAATGAAGAGTGAAGGATAAAGAAAAAAAATAGATGTATGTACGTTATCTGCAAATACGCTTACATCTCTCGAGACACCCTTTTTCGTCCTGTCTTTTCGCTTTTCAAAACCATTATGAGAGACCCCTAGAATCTTGCGTCCATGATTTAAGCAGCAGAAAATTTAAACTCATAATTAGATGAGAGAGATAAAAAAATCAGATGCATGTATGTAGTACATCCCTACACGCCTACGTCTCCCAAGAGACTCAACAGACTTATCTTTTTGAATTTCAAAAACTCATTATGGCAAATATTTAGAATACCGTGTCCACGATTTAAGGACATTTAATGAGCAGCCGAAAAACTCATAATATCGAATATCCAAGATTTTAGCAGTTATTAAGATAAGCATGAATAATAGGATAACATAACGATAATGCAAATTTAAAAACATTTAAGTGATACACATCCCAAGTTCTCTTCGCAGCATGCAAAATCTATCTTCACTTATTGGTTTTGTAAAAATATCTACAATTTGATTTTAAGTAGGAATAAAAATTAATTTTATAAAACCTTTTGACACATTATCACGTAAAAAATGATGTATCACTTCAATGTGTTTTGTACGTGAGTGTAACATAGGATTTTTAGATATATCTATAGCACTAGAATTATCACAATAGATAGACACACAATCACATAATATGTCAAAATCACATAGGGTTGTCTCATCCATAAAATCTGAGAACAGCAACTTCCTGCAGCTAGGTATTCACCCTCAGTAGTTGAAAGAGCCACTGAGGTTTGCTTTTTACATAATTGAAGATTCCAGAATTGAAGTAGTTGAAACAGTCATTGGAGATTCCAGAATTGAAGTGGGAGCATATTATGATGGACTTCGTGGTGGGACTTTCGACGACGCAAAAAGGGTACGATTTGATTTGGGTAATAGTGGACCGGTTGACGAAGTCGGCTCACTTTTTGCTAATTAGGGTCAAGTATAACTTAGACCAGTTAGCTAAACTTTATGTTAAGGAAATCATTTCCAGACATGGAGTACCGGTATCGATTGTGTCAGATTGTGATCCACGATTCACATCGAACTTTTGGAGGAGTTTACAAGAGCAGTTGGGAACACAACTAAGGTTAAGCACGGCTTATCATCCACAAACTGATGGGCAGAGCGAGAGAACAATTCAGACGCTTGAAGACATGTTGAGGTCTTGCGTCATGGATTTTAAGGGTAGTTGGGATGATCACCTACCACTAGTAGAGTTTGCGTATAACAACAGTTATCATGAAAGCATAGGTATGCCACCGTATGAAGCTCTGTATGGGAGAAAGTGCAGAACACCTTTGTGTTGGGATGAGGTGGGAGAACGCCGGATGCTAGGACCAGAATTGGTGCAGCAGATAGCGGATGTGGTAAAGTTAATTCGGATGCGTCTCGTCACAGCTCAAGACAGACAGAAGAAGTATGCGGACTCACATAGACTAAGTCGAGAGTTTGAGGTGGGCTCGTATGTGTTTCTAAAGGTATCTCCCTGGAAAGGAAAGATACGCTTTGGAAAGAAAGGAAAGTTAAGTCCAAGGTTTATAGGACCTTTTGAGGTATTAAAACGGGTGGGAGAGGTAGCGTATATGATAGCATTACCTCCACACCTAGAACGAATACATAACGTGTTTCACGTATCTGTATTACATCCATATAAGCCAAACTATAAGCATGTAATCGAGTATGAGCCGATTCATATCGAGAAAGACTTATCATATGAGCTACTACTTTTAAGGATTTCAAAAGTGTAGGTCCGCCGGAGTTCAAGGGAACTACGGACCCTATAGAAGCCCAGACATGGGTAAAAGAAATCGAGAAAGCATTTGTAATAGCAAATATTGAGGAGGGTCAAAAGGTTGCCTTTGCAACCTATTTGATGAAAGAAGAGGCCAACTTCTGGTGGGAGGCAAACCAGGCTAGGGCCGATATAGGAAACCTAACGTGGGAGAGGTTCAAGGAGATTTTCTTCGAGAACTATTTTCCCACGAGTATGCAAGGGAGGATGGAGATGAGGTTTCTTGAATTAAGACAAGGGGATATGACAGTTCCCCAGTATGCTGCCAAGTTTAATGATCTGGCACGATTCGCTCCACATCAAGTGGACACTGAAGTGAGAAAGGCTAGATGATTTGAACAGGGCTTGAAACCCTGACTCTATAGCCGAATCTCTGTGTTCCAAAGTACTTCCTTTGGAACCATACTAGAAAAGGAAATAATTGCCGAAGGTGGGAATGAGGCTCTCAGCCAGTACCACAAAGATAAGAAAAACAAGGTCAAGGTTGATGGAGGAACCAAGGCAGGGATCCGATGTGGAAGTGGCAGTCAAGAAGAGGAAGGGCTTTAACTCGGGAATACGGGAGTAAAACAAGGGATTCTAAGAGGAGGATGGAGGCACTCAAAACCTCTGGGAAGACTCACTTAGGAGTCTATCTTAAAGGAAAGGCTGTTTGCTATAATTGTGGACAGGAAGGGCACATTTCGCCTAACTGTCCCAATCCGAAGAAAAATCACGGATGCTTTGTATGTGGATCAACTGACCACATAGCAAAGAACTGCCCGAAGAAGGGGATAGAAGGAAATAAGGGAACTAATAGCGGGAAGTTAGCTATTAGTGGTCCAGCTCAGCTGGGGAAATCAATGGCCCGCACTTTTAATATGACGGTCCAAGATGCGGTGGCATCAGGGGATGTAGTTGCAGGTATTATTCCGATCAACAATATAAATGCATACGTGTTATTTGATTCGGGTGCTACTTGTTCGTTTATAGCATGTGATTTTGCTAGACGACTAGAATTATTTCCTGAAAAATTGCCTATACCTTTGAACATTAAGGTAGCAAACGAAGAGATAATTCCTGTTGAAGATATTCATAGGAGTTGTTGCGTAGATGTACGTGGTCATAAGCTATCGGTAGATTTGATACCGATAAAGTTAGGAGAATTCGACGTAATTCTCGGAATGGATTGGTTGATTAACCATGGAGCAATTATAGATTGCCAAAAGAAATGTGTGAGCATCAGGACGTTGAAGCAACCTCTTGTAGTATTTTACGGTAGTAAATTGCCGAGACATCCTTGTTGCCTTACGATGACACAAACTAGGAAACTCTTAAGGAAGGGTTGTGTAGGTTACTTATGCCAGGTTGTTGATACCCAGAGAATGGGAGCAACCATGGAACAAATACCTATAGTAAACGAATTCATGGATATATTTCCAAGTGAGTTACCGGGTTTACCTCCGGATAGGGAGATCGAATTTGTGATAGACATTGTGCCAGGAGCGGCACCAGTCTCAAGGGCACCGTACCGTATGGTGCCTGTGGAAATGAAAGAACTAATGGTTCAGCTATAGGAACTATTAGACAAGAAGTACATTCAACCAAGTGTTTCACCGTGGGGAGCACCGGTGTTGTTTGTCAAGAAGAAAGACGGATCGTTAAGGCTTTGTATCGACTATCGGGAGTTGAACAAGTTAACGATAAAGAATAAATACCCATTGCCTGGGATCGATGATCTCTTTGATCAATTGAAAGGGCAAAAGTATTTTCTAAAATAGATTTCTGAATGACGGTATCATCGGTTGAAGGTTAGGAAGGAAGATGTACCAAAGATCGCATTCGGGACTCGTTATGGTCATTACGAGTTTCTGGTGATGTCATTTGGGTTGACAAATGCACTAGCTGCATTTATGGATATGATGAACAGAGTGTTCAAACTATATTTGGACAAGTTCGTCGTAGTGTTTATCGATGATATTCTAGTCTATTCTAAGACGCCAGAAGATCATGCCGAATTCTTAAGATTAGTGTTGGAGACACTAAGGAAGGAGAAGTTATATGCGAAATTCACCAAATATGAATTTTGGCTGGAAAAGGTGCAGTTTTTAGGTCATGTCATTGACCAAGAGGGGATTTTAGTGGATCCAGCGAAGGTGGAAGCAGTAATGAATTGGGAACAACCGAAAACGCTTTAATCGAGGTAACGAAGTTTCCTAGGGTTTAAGAGAGGTACTATCGAAGATTTATCTAAGATTTTTCGAAGATAGCTACCTCGTTGACTAATTTAACAAGGAAGACGGTGAAATACGTATGGACGGATAAATGTGAAGACAGTTTTCAAGAACTGAAGAAAAGATTAAGTGAAGCTCCTATTTTGTCATTGCCAGATGACACGGAAATTTTAGTGTATAATGATGCTTCAGATAGGGGACTTGGTTTGTGTGCTTATGCGAAGATGGCAAAGTCATTCACAGTATGCATCACGACGATTGAAGGATTATGAGAAAGTTTATCCTACTCATGATCCAGGAATCGTCATGATGAGTGTTTGCCCTAAAGATATGGAGACATTATCTTTATGGGGAAAAAATATGAGATATACACGGACCATAAAAGTCTAAAGTATATCTTCTCTCGAGAAGGAGTTGAATATGAGACGGAGAAGATGGTGGAGTTGATAAAGGATTATGATTGTGAAATTCAGATCACCTGGAAGGCCGATGTGATTCTTACGCCTTAAGTAGGAAGGGTCGGGAAAAGTTGTCTATGTTAACGGCTCAAAATGAGTTAATAACAGAGATGGCTAGGATGGAAATAGAAGTGAAGATGCCGAGTGATTCGGGGCAGTTACTCTTTGCGACGGAGATGCAATCTACCATCATAGAAAGAGTCAATGAAGTACAACTCAAGACGGATGAGTGTAACCAAATGAAGAAGCGGTTATCTGAGAAGGAAGATGTTAAGTATAGTCTTGATAATGAGGGATTATTAAGATTTGAGGGAAGAATTTGGGTTCCGAATGAGACGGAATTAAAGGAGCAAGTGTTACAAGAAGCTCATAGTTCGAGGTACTCGATACATCCTGGTAGCACTAAGATGTATCAAGACCTTCGACGAGTTTTGGTGGCCAAACATGAAGAGAGAAATAGCGAGTATGTGAGTAGGTGCTTAACTTGTCAAAAGTTAAGTAGAACATCAACGACCGATGGTTTATTACGATCATTGGAGATTCCAGAATGGAAGTGGGAGCATATTACGATGAACTTCGTGGTGGGACTTTCGACAACGCAAAAAGGGTACGATTCAATTTGGGTAATAGTGGATCGGTTGACGAAGTCGGCTCACTTTTTTCCAATTAGGGTCAAGTATAACTTAGACCAGTTAGCTAAACTTTATGTTAAGGAAATCATTTCCAGACATGGAGTACCGGTATCGATTGTGTCAGATTGTGATCCACAATTCACAACGAACTTTTGGAGGAGTTTACAAGAGTAGTTGGGAACACAACTGAGTTTAAGCACGGCTTATCATCCACAAACCGATGGGCAGAGCGAGAGAAAAATTCAGACGCTTGAAGACATGTTGAGGTCTTGCGTCATGGATTTTAAGGGTAGTTGGGATGATCACCTACCACTAGTAGAGTTTATGATAACAACAGATTATCATGAAAGCATAGGTATGCCACCGTATGAAGCTCTGTATGGGAGAAAGTGCGTAACACCTTTGTGTTGGGATGAGGTGGGAGAACGCCTGGGATGCTAGGACCGTAATTGGTGCAAAGCGAGATAGTGGATGTGGTAAAGTTAATTGGATGCGCCTCGTCACGCCAACCAAGATGGCAGGAAGAAGTATGCGGACTCACATAGACTAAGTCGAGAGTTTGAGGTGGGCTCAGTATGTGTTTCTAAAGGTATCTCCACGGAAAGGAAAGATATGCTTTGAAAGAAAGAAAAGTTCAGTCAAGGTTTATAGGACCTTTTGAGGTATTAAAGCGGTGGGAGAGGTAAGCGTATATGATAGCATTACCTCCGGACCTAGAACGAATACATAACGTGTTTCACGATTCGTATTACGTCCATATAAGCCAAACTATAAGCATGTAATCGAGTATGAGCGATTCATATCGAGAAAGACTTATCATATGAAGAGTCGTGGATGCGGATCATTGATAGAAAGGATCAAGTTCGAGGAACAAGGTAATACCATCAATTAAAGGTATTATGGAAGAACCACGATCTTTCAAGAAGCAACGTGGGAACTAGAAGAAAAGATGAAGAAAAATATTCTCATCTATTTGATTAAAGTAAGGCGAGATTCGGGGATGAGAATCTTTATAAGGGGGAAGAATGTAATGACCGAGAAATTCGGATCTATTGTAAAATGATTTTATTAAATTAAATAATAATAAAATCATATTCCATGTGTTATCAAGATGGTTGTCATTGTATAACCTATTGATGTTAGAATGTCGTAGTAGTATTTGAGCTACGTGGATGAATTAAAGTGATTGAATTTCCAAGGCGAAATAAAAGTTTTTCGAGAAATTTTCCGAAAAACACTATTCATCGGTATTTGCTCAGATTTAATTTTGAGTTTTAGAAATACGTAATGATGGAATAACAAGGTAAGATGGATTATATAATAAAAATCTAGTTATAAAAATGTAATAATTCGCCATGGACTTAATTTATAAACGTTAAGGAAGGCAAAATAGTATTGAATAAGTAATAATGTATGATACTTTGGTATTGTACGGAGTAATGAAAACGAGTATAATACTAAGTATTATACGAGTTTGTAGGAAGGATGAAATACCGTATATAAATTCTATATGAATTAGAATATGAAAATAATACATAAACTATAAGTATATGTATTAAGAAATGTTAATGGACTTGGAAGATTGTTTAAACAATTATATACAAGTCCAAGTGAATTAAAGGGAGAGGCCCAATCATTAATGAATGAACAAACTAGTGGTTATTAATGCAAAGCCCAAAGAGTGAATTAATGCAAGCCCAAGCTAGAATCCATGAGTTGTATGACCCATGGGGCAAACCATATTGATATGGTTATTGTGATGACTAAGTATTGTGGTGACCAAGTTAGTGTGGTGACCAAGACTTTGAAGTAATGACCAAGTGTAGGATAGGTTTTGTGTCTTGCAAGTAATGAATAGTAAGGAGGTGCATAAGGAGGTGGGATTGTTTTAAAGACCAAATTACACTAACCTTGCAAATTCTATAAATAGAGAAGGTTTACAAGCCATTTGTTAGTTGTTCACATAATCCAACATTCTAAAAGTGCTTAAGTGTTAGAGAGAATAAGCTAGCAATAAGTCACTTCCATAAGTAAGAAGAAGAAGCAAGCTACTTACCAAGACAACAAAAAAATAAGACTTCTTCTCTATTATCTTCTATCTCTACCATGATAGGTTGATAAGAAAAGTTGGAATTAAGGAACATGGATGTTAAGAAGCAAAAAGAATGTATAAGTCATTTGAACTTATAAAAGTTATAAACTTATTATAAGTTAACCTTGAATGTTAAGTATGAAAATATGAACTTGTGATGAGTTTAGTAAGAAAAGTGAATTAAGAACTTATATGATTATATGTATCATATATACCTAAGTAAAGTTATATGTGAAGAACATGTAAAGTATGATGATTAAGAAACTCAAATTGTCATAAGTCATGAATAATCAAATCTTAAGTAGTTTATAATTTGACAAGTTATAAGCTCATGAAGAATAAGTCAAAATCCAACAATGAATATAAGTTGTTGTATTAAGAATGTTAAGATGTTCACATGATGAATGAAGTTCATTTGTAATGTTGAACAAATCATAAGAATGAAGATTCGCCGGAAATTGCACGATTGGACGATATCGTCGAATTCGTAAAATTCTCGGAGTAGAAGTCAAATTTTGTGTTTGATCACGAAACCATTGTTTTCCAATATAGGCAAGTCATATTTGGCATTTAAGAGTTGGGGACTCGAAAATGACCGGATTCCGACTTAGAACGAAGAAACGAGCATTGAACGTTCACGAACATTTATCGTTTTCGTTAAAAATGAACCAATAGGTGAATTTTTAGCAAACGAAGTCAAATAGATAAAATTCTTGAATGATCATATAGATTACGTAATGACTTCATGGCCGTAAATGACCCATTAAGTAAGGACTGCGCAGCCATGCCAAGTCCGGGGACAGAGTTACAATAAGCTAAGCCTTGTGACATGAGATGTAAGTATAGTGTTGGAGCCATAAATGCTTGATCTCCGTAACAAGGATAGTAATGAGGGTTTCTAAGTACAAAGAAAAGAAAGCTAATTGATTAAAAGTAAACATAACTTAAGGAAGGTAATGTAACATTGTTTAAACTTTGTTAAACCTTAAGGAATGTAATGTAAAGGTTGAGATAACCTAGTCGAATATAAATGCAAGGGTAATGATAAACCAGAACGAATAGTAACTGATTCTAATACACAATTAGATTGAAATGAAGGGTATGATATAGTCATATACATACTTGATTATGTGATCATGTATTGTAGAGACTTGAACGACTTGAACATAAAGTTAAAATACCATAGCAGACGCTAAAGGCAAGTATTCTAACTCTTGTCTCAGTTCAATCTGAACAAGTTTTTGAGGTTCATGTATTCTTTCGCATGAATTAAGGTATGTTGAAGTTAAAGCCAATTCCTTTGGCTAGACTTGATGTATTGATAATCTATTCATGTATTATCAAATGTTGCTATCTTTTGTCAACTACTTGGTATGGTTTTCAAAAGAAGACTGAAATGTTAAACAAATGTTTTGTCGGTAAAACGACAGGCACGTGAAGTTGCCAAATTCTTAAACGTGCATACGTTTAATGGATGTAGTGTTGATTAACATAGAGTACAATAGGTTGATCACCTAGAAGTGCTCGTAAGTAATATCGGGCTTACGGACTTGCTTCTGGGTTGTCCTTTTCCAATAAAGAATGAATACTCGAGGTCTTTGATCGGAGTGAATGTTTTACTAAATATTGTATTATTGTAAAACATTTTGAAAGAAAATATGAAGTTCTATTTTGAATTATCAATAGTACTTCATAACTATTGTTCAGTTATTGAAGATATACGATTTGTATTTTTCAAGCATGTTGTTATTAAATTGTTATACTTGCTGAGCTAGTTATGCTCACTCTTGCTTGAACCATATGAATGCAGCTAAGACTGAACGTCCCGAAGGATCGAAAAAGGATAATGGAAAAGCTAATGCAGATTACTAAGCTGTCTTGTAATAGTATAGGTCTATTGTTGTAATGTAACTGATATTATGACAAAGAACCTTTGTAATGGGTATAGAACTTGGGAAATATAAATATTACTTTGAATATATAGAAGTTATGTTCGTTCTTTGAGACTTTTCAATTGAATGAATGTATGAATGTTGTACAGTATAGCACCATCTGTCGGGTTGGAAGATACCCGGATTTGGGGGCGCTACACTTTTCGATAAGGATTTCTCCTTATTGGCGCGCAATTAGGTGACCAAACCTCTCCTTGATGTAACTTCTAGACATTGTCAATATTGCAAATAATAATATGAATAACTTTTCCGTCTCAATTATTGATTTAATAATATATCATATAGTGCGAGATGATCGTAACAATAATTGAATCAATAATATGAGAAATATGATGCAAAGCAATTCATCGTAGTAATAATTGAGTATAGGTAGTGACTTCTCACGTAAGCATCAATAATCAATACCGTAGTGCTCTTTGTGCAACTACTGGCAGACATCTAGTACATTTACTACCGGATAGTTCAACAGCTTTTAATAAAGAATACCTCGCCGTTATTTTCATAAAGTATTTTTGTCGTTTTCTCAATCCGATAATAATTCCGCTAATGGGGTCCACCAATGATTGTGCCATTGTATTTAATATTCCTCGTTAAAACGAATATTCGTGACCAATCGAATATTATATAACAACTTGTGTACTTTGCAAAATTTATAAATATTACCCCATACTATAACATTATATCAAATCAATACCATAATATTCAAAAATATAATTCGAAAAAATTATTCTTTATTCATAAAAGTTGGGGTCTTACAACCTCCCCTTCTTATGAAATTTTGTCCTCAAAATTAGGGTACATACCTGGTATGTCGAAGAGATAAGGATACCTTGACTTCATCTCAGATTCTAACTCCCAAGTCATTTCCTCCACATCGTGGTTTCTCCACAAAACTTTGACTTGAGGTATAACCTTGGAGCGTAGAACATGATCCTTCTTATCCAAGATTTTAACAGGTAACTCTTCATATGTTAAATCTTCCTCTATCTCGTCTGGTTCTAACTCAATAATGTGGTTTGGGTCTTTCACATATTTACGTAACATAGATATGTGAAAAACATTATGAACACGAGACATACTTGGCGTTATGGCGAGTCTATAGGCCACAGTTCCCACTCGCTCAAGAATTAAAAATGGGCCAATGAACCGAGGATTGAGCTTTCCTCTCTTTCCAAATCTCGTAACTCCTTTCCATAGAGCAATACGTAACAACACATCATCTCCAATATCGAATTCTACGTCCTTTCGATGAAGATCAGCATAACTCTTTTGTCGATCTTGTGAAGTTTTTATACGTTGTCGGATCATTTGAATCTTTTTTGTAGTCGTACGTATCAACTCCGGTCCCAACAACGTTGCTTCACCCACCTCATCCCAACATACTAGAGAATGACACGTTCTTCCATACAACGCCTCAAATGGAGCCATGCCAATACTTGTTTGATAACTGTTATTGTAGGAAAACTCCACCATAGGTAAGAACGTGTCCCAACTTCCCTTGAAGTCAAGGACACAGAGTCTTAATAGATCTTCAAGAGTTTGAATAGTCCTCTCCGACTATCCGTCAGTCTGAGGATGATATGCCGAGCTAAATCGTAAGTCTGTGCCCATAGCTTTTTTGCAAATTAACCCAAAATCGTGAAGTGAATCTTGGGTCTCGATTAGAAACTATGGATACCGGCATACCATGCAGTCTTACAATCTCGTTTATATACATCTGAGCAAGACTTTCAAGTGTATAAGTTTCTCGATTCGCAGAAGAAATGAGCGGACTTGGTCAATCTATCAACAATGACCCAAATCGCATCTATGCCTTGAGAAACCTTAGGAAGGCCGTGAACGAAATCCATGGTAATGTGCTCCCACTTCCATTCTGGAATTTCAAGTGGTTGCAATGGACCTTTTGGTACTTGATGCTCCGCCTTGACTCGTTGACAAGTTAAACACCTTGAGATAAACTCCGCTATCTCTCTCTTCATATTTCTCCACCATAATGTATGTCGAAGATCATGATACATTTTGGTACTCCCAGGATGGGTTGCAAATGGTGTGTTGTGTGTCTCCATCATGATTTTATACTTTAAATCAAGGTCGTTAGGAACAAAAAGTTTGAAGTTGAATCGAAGTATTCCTTCTTCATCGATTCTTGCTTCCGGCATAGCACCTTCTTGCACTTTCTTCCTCATACGCATCAGCTCTGGGTCTGTAGCTTGAGCAGCTTTAACTTTATCAATTAAAGTCGGTTCTACTCGTATATTCGCCATCATCACATGGGTCCCTGGAGTTTTTAACTCTATCTCCATCCTTTGCAAGTCACACAAAATGGGCCTTTGCGTTGACAATATCGCACTCGTACTTGCATATGATCTTCTACTCAATGCGTTAGCTACCACGTTCGCTTTTCCAGGATGGTATTGGATGGTATGATCATAATCTTTCAACAATTCAAGTCAACGTCGTTGTCGCATGTTGAGTTCCTTTTGAGTGAAGAAATATTTGAGGCTTTTATGATCCGTAAAGATCTCCACTTTCTCCCCATACAAGTTATGCCTCGAAATTTTAAGTGTGAAGACAACAGCTGCTAACTCTAGATCATGAGTAGGATAATTCCTCTCATATTCTTTGAGTTTTCTTGAGGCATAGGCTATGACTTTCCCATGTTGCGTGAGAACACATCCCAACCCTTTGCGCTCAAGCATCATCTTGTAGATGACAAATCCCTCGAGCGGATGGTATTGTCGAGCAGTCTTTAAATGAGTCTCCTCTTGAGTTCTTGAAAACTCTTTTCACATTCTTTGCTCCAACCGAACTTTGTATCTTTCCGAGTCAGCTGAGTTAATAGAGTAGCGATTCGAGAAAATCCTTCCACGAATCTTCGATAATAACCAGCCAAACCGAGAAAGCTACGTACTTCGGTCACTGATTTAGGTTGCTCCCAGCTTTGAATAGCTTCAATCTTTGCCGGGTTAACAGATATTGCATGACTTGATACTACGTGCCCAAGGAATGCTACTTCGTCAAGCCAGAACTCGCATTTCTTCAACTTGGCATAAAGCTTGTATTCACGAAGCTTTTAGAGTGTCAGCCTCAAGTGTTGCTCATGATCTTCACGACTTTTGGAATAAATAAGGATGTCATCAATAAAGACGACCACAAAGTGATCCAAATATTCCTTGAATACTCGGTTCATCATATCCATGAAGGCAGCAGGAGCATTAGTCAATCCAAAGGACATGACTAGGAATTCATAATCAATACAAAGTCGCATACTCCCATCTTTCTTCTTCACGAATAAAACAGGAGCACCCCAAGGAGACGTACTAGGATGAATGAAACCAATGTCTAACAATTCCTGCAATTGGGTCTTTAACTCCTGAAGTTCAATAGGAGCCATTTGATATGGGGCTTTGGAAATGGGTTTTGTACCTGGTTCAAGGTCGATACAAAATTCAATTTCACGCTCTGGGGGTAGGCCAGGAAGTTCTTCAGGGAATACATTAGGAAATTTATTAACAATAGAAATATCGTTCAAAACTGACGTATTTTTGTTTAAATCTGTGACATGAGCTAAGAAAGCTTGACACCCGTTTTTCAATAAATGAATAGCTTTATGGCTTGAAATGACCGTGATTGATTTTAATGGTTTGGTCACTTGAATTCGCATAATAGGTTGATTAGGAATATGAAAACTAACAACCTTACGAAAACAATCAATTTTTGCATGATGAGTATTTAACCAATCAATCCCTAGAATTACGTCCAACGCAAGTATTTTTAAAGAAATAAGATCGCCAGGTAATGTGCGATTACCGATTTGAACCAAACAAGACTTATACACAGTGGATGTAATGAAGGTTTCTCCCAATGGAGTTTCCACAGATAAGTAAAAGTCTAATTTCTTCGAAGTCAAATTTAATCGTTGAGCGCAAGTAGGAGAAATAAAAGAATGAGCAAAACCGGTATCAAATAAAGTATATACTTCGCTAGAGTTTATGATAAGCTTACCCGTGATGACCTCATTCGGGTTCCTTGCTTTCTGGGAGGTCACAACAAACGCTCTCCCTTGCACTACCGGCTTTGACTTTTCTGGAACGGCCTTTGGTGCCTCCATCCAGCTGAACTTTTCTTCGGTGAACGACAAAATCGGGCTAAGTGACCTTCTCTTCCACAATTATAACATGCTTTGGATGGCATCACGCAGTTTGGATTGATGTGTCCCTCCCCTCCGTATTTGAAGCATATGATAGGTGGTTGTTCTCCTTCCTTAACAACGGGTGCTGGTGCTGACGTCCTTCCATCATTGTTGAATCTCCTCTTCTTGAAATGTCCATTCTTATTGTTTTGGCCCTGATTACCACCGAAGTGGTTACCATTTCTAGCCTGTTGATTGCCTCCACGCTTGTTGTCACCGCTTCGATGACTGCTCTCCTTTGGTTGCGTAGACTCGTTATCGCACTCCACTAACTGAGCCCTATTTACAACATCTGAATACAAACACAGTTTATGAAAAATAAGATGTTGACGTATCTCCGGCTTCAAACCTCTTAAAAACATTCGCGTCATTGCCTTCCTGATGCACATTATCCTGATTATTAATATGTGGTGAATCAATGGTCGCCTGTGCTCCATTGCTATTCTCAACATTCTCAGATGTCATTTTGAGACATCGCCACAAAACAAAAGGTTAATTGACATGTAACATATTATCCCTATATTACGACCAGACCAATTAAATACCAAAAAAAAACTTAGGTAGGTCATACTAGCGAAAAGAATTTCGTCTCTCCCTCCTAGTTCTATTCTCACATCTTAGCCAGAATCATATCCCTAAGCTTTGATACCAATCGTGACGCCCCCAAAATTAGGTATACATCACCCATCTTGGGTCGCCAGATACATGGTATGTAATTCAAATACAATTTACTAATACAATTGTCGTGTACATATACGACAAAACATAACTGTGAGTTTGAATACAATTATTGTCTACTAGAGATTATACAAACTCAAAAGGAGTTCTCATTACAATTATTAACACACTATTTCACAGAATAGTGAGGACTACTAATGCTATCCTCTGGACCGTCACTCCGTTCCCCGACTAGTCCATGCTATGTTCTCATTTCCTGAAGAGAACAACGAAAGAAAGGGTGAGCTCAACTAGCCCAGTAAGAAATATTATGACTAAGATAATGCAGAATAAATTATCGTTTGCCTTCAACAGTGTTAAACTGATAAAATATAACAACATGAAGTTTACCTGCAGCGGAACAAGCAATCCATTAAAAGAGTCAAGTAGAGAATAAAATCTACTATCTTTTATGATTTAAAAGGTTTTTCATCACTTTTATCATTGGGACTCAAACTTAATAAATAATCCACATCATCGAATCACCCCTCTATCTGGCCAAGGATATTCTTTAGTATCGAGGACCACAAATTATCCATGCACTATGGGCCAAGGACATTCGTGTATTCATTAATGGTCATGATCATACCAACAACTGTCCATCAATGCACTACGGCCCATTGAGGACTTTTACCACATCATTTGTAACATTACGGTTATGATTACACCGAATAATCCTCGGTCATAATCATACCAAGTCCATCTATGCACCACTGCCACAGATGACTTTCAACAAAATATAAACATGAGGATGATGACAATGATATAAGAATTCAATAAAACAAGTTCAAGAATTAATTTATCTAGGAAATGATAACGTCCAAATTGTCAACATAATGATTTGCTTTGTAGAGTAAAATTCAAGAATGCTCGGAAGAATATTTCCATAAAAGATTTGGATGAAGCGCAAATATCAAGGATATTCCACTAATTTCATGGAGTATAGAAGTCAAAGTTCTAACCAACCGAGTATAATAAAGAATGGAATAACAAAAGAAATCACCATGCATGGGATAGACCCAGATTGAGTGAGTTATTCCAACGAGAATAATAAAGGATGGAACCGGTCCCGCCAAACGCACGCATGTGATATTCCTGCTGAATAATAAATAATGGAACCAAGTCCAAAACGTAAGCAGATTGGATATTAAAACGTAATATTAAATAATGGAACGAGTCCAGTAAGAACGCATGCATGTGAGGATATTAAACGGAATAATAAATAATGGAACCCAGTCCAACATAACGCATGCGGACATGATATTAAAAGCCAAGAATAATAAATAACAGAATATTAGAAGAATGTCACCATGTATAGGGTAGCCCGCGTATACAGGTTATTCCAACAGAATAATAAATAATGGAATAATAGAAGTTCTCTTCATGAGTACAACAAATAACATCCCTTACCGTAAAAGAAATTGAATATAAGAGTAGGGAAGTAGTAGAATACTTTTCTATAGGTTCTCTTGTAATTTCTCTCTCTAGAGTTTCAGTGAATTTGTAAGAAATAATGAAGGAATGAGCTTCTATTTATAGAAGAATGGAATGCATAGTATGAACGGTCCAGATTGATTTATTTTTATACGGACGATCCAGATTGGTTTATTATTAAAACTTAAAACAATGGTCCATACTGATTTACTATTATATCTTCAACCAACGGTCTGAAAAATTAGCACATCTCCTCATGGAATAATATTGTACAAAAAATAATTTGGACCGAAAATAAATATATCTTACGGGTGAATAGTACCCCGTGAATAGTAATTCGTGAATAGTAACTCGTGAATAGTAACTCATGAATAGTAACTCGTGAATAGTAACTCGTGAATAGTACTCCGACACGAAAAGTGTCACGAATACCCAATTCAACAATATATCCTCCAGACATCAATTATACTAACACAAATAAGTCCAACACAATGGAAGTATAAAATTCATCTTTAATCAACACGAACTTATTCATCATTAATATTATAATTCACAATATTTAAGAACCAGGTTGTTCCCAAGAAAGAGGGGGCTTTCCGATAAGGATTTCTCCTTATTGGCGCCCAATTAGGTGACCAAACCTCTCCTTGACAGAACTTCTAGATATTGTCAATATTGAAAATAATAATATGAATAACTTTGCCGTCTCAATTATTGATTTAATAATATATCATATAGTGCAGATGATACTGTAACAATAATTGAATCAATAATATGAGAAATATGATGCAAAGAATTATGTAGTAATAATTGAGTATAGTGAGTGATTTCTCACGTAAGCATCAATAATCAATAAGTGTGCTATTGTGCAAATCTGGCGCCAGACATCGCATTTTTTACTAAGGGTAGTTCAACAGCTTTTAACGGTAACATCTCCACGTTATTTTCATAAAGTATTTTGTAATTTTTCTCAATCCAACAATAATTCCGTTGTTGGGGTCCCATTGTTGTCTTAGTTATCTACGAATATTCCTTGTTAAAACGAATATTCCCAGACCAATCGAATATTATATAACAACTTGCGTGCATTTTTGCAAAATTTATAAATATTACCCCATACTATAACATTATATCAAATCAATACCATAATATTCAAAAATATAATTCAAAAAAATTATTCTTTATTCATAAAAGTTGGGGTCTTACATCTCTGGTTTCCTTCAAGTTGGATGTAACATTGCAGCTTGAACTAGAGGCTTGGTTCCTTTGGATATTCTGCGAGTGCTCATTTGTTGAGAATCGTATTTGCTCTACGATTCTGCCTTGGCGTTGTGAGCACAAATGTTGAGGTCGTAGTTCTACACTCTACGATTCAGCTTTGGCTGTGCAGACCCTACGACTTCGGGATCAGATCTTGACACTCTATGATTTCTGTCTTTGTGCTCGATGTCTTTATCTAATCTTTCCCGACTACGATCTATGCATATAATCAATAGACTCTACGACTCAGAGTGTAGTCTACGATCCTTGACTTGCTTTTGATCGATGAGACTCTACCCTGGGAACTAACAAGCCCCACTTAAGCGGGGCAAAAGATTAAACCGAATCAAATGATGAAGAACACAAGAAATAGGAGAGACATCTACGGTTTTGGAGTAAAAATCGGTCAACAAAGGGTTATCCATAACACTCTGTAATTGTTCCAAAGGGGTGAATGGAGAATGGACAGCCCCTTTTCGTGTATATGGACAATCACCAATGAATGGGATGTTTAAAATACTATCAAAATCCATAACAGTAAAATACAAAGACTTTCCTTTAACAAAAGAAGTGTATAAACTCCCCATGGCATTCTAGATTAGTATAAAACTGTTGCACAAGTCTAGGATATGCAATCGAAGGTGAAAAAAAGCATGGAAGACATACCACAAGATTCAAACAGATTTTTCAAAGGAGACTCTTGATAACAAATTTGGTCCACAGATTTTTCATAAACAAATTGTTTCAAAAAAATGACAGTTCTAAACCGTACCTCATAAGCATTACTTCTAAAGAAGTTTTCAGGAAGGTCGGAGGAAAGGTTAGGGTTTACCGAAACCGGTGGAGGTGTGAACTCAGCCTTACAAGATGGAATGGATAATCGTGGTCGCCGAGAGAGGTCCAGATGATTTTGGCAGGGAGGGACTGAAAGTGGACTCGTCAGAAGACGAAGATTCCAAATACTCGTTTCATCAGACACGACCTTCTTCAGTTTGCGTTGCTTTTGTGAAGGTCCGGCAGTGGATTGGGGAGGAATCGGCGTTTGATCGTCATCAGAATCGATCAACGATCGTTTATGAGTTCGAGTTCTCATGGTGATTGAAGTTTGCAGATGAAGAACACGATGAGAAAATAAAGAGAGAGAGAATCAGGAGAAATTATGAAATATAAAGGAGAATGAAGAGTGAAGGATAAATAAAAAAAAATAGATGTATGTACGTTATCTTCAAACACGCTTACATCTCTCGAGATACCCTTTTCCGTCCTGTCTTTTCGCTTTTCAAAACCATTATGAGAGACCCCTAGAATCTTGCGTCCATGATTTAAAAAGCAGAAAATTTAAACTCATAATGAGATGAGAGAGATATAAAATCAGATGCATGTATGTAGTACATCCCTACACGCCTACATCTCCCAAGAGACTCAACAGACTTGTCTTTTTGAATTTCAAAAACTCATTATGGCAAATATTTAGAATACCGTGTCCACGATTTAAGGACATTTAATGAGCAGCCAAAAAACTCACAATATCGAATATCCAAGATTTTAGCAGTTATTAAGATAAGCATGCATAATAGGATAACATAACGATAATGTAAATTTAAAAACATTTAAGCGATACACATCCCAAGTTCTCTTCGCAGCATGCAAAATCTATCTTCACTTAATGGTTTTGTAAAAATATCTACAATTTGATTTTAAGTAGGAATAAAAATTAATTTTATAAAACCTTTTGACACATTATCACGTAAAAAATGATGTATCACTTCAATGTGTTTTGTACGTGAGTGTAACATAGGATTTTTAGATATATCTATAGCACTAGAATTATCACAATAGATAGACACACAATCACATAATATGTCAAAATCACATAGGGTTGTCTCATCCATAAAATCTGAGAACAGCAACTTCCTGCAGCTAGGTATTCACCCTCAGTAGTTGAAAGAGCCACTGAGGTTTGCTTTTTACTATGCCGTGACACGAGACTTTCTCCCAAGAAAGTACAAGCACCACTCGTACTTTTTCTATCGATTTGACATCCTGCATAGTCAGCATCTGACTAACCTATTAGTTCAAAGTGATTGGATATTGGATAAAATAACCCTAAATTAATATTACCACTTAAATATTTCAAAATTCTTTTAACAGCATTTAAGTGTGATTCTTTGGTTTAGCCTGAAATCTTGCACACAGACAAATGTTATACATTATATCGGGTCTAGAAGCAGTTAAATATAGTAAGCATCCAATCATACCTCGATATTTTGTTATATCAACATCAATACCTTTCTCATCAGTGGTGAGCTTTATTGATGTGCTCATTGGTGTACCTTTCGAGTTAGATCCTTCAAAACCAAATCTCTTGAGTAGTTCTTTTGTGTATTTGGTTTGATGGATATAAATTCCTTCCTTTGTTTGCTTGATTTGTAGTCCCAAGAAGTAATTAAGCTCTCCCATTAAGCTCATGTCAAATTCTTTATGCATGCACTTGGAAAACCACTCACAAAGAAAATCATTAGTAGCACCAAATTTTATATCATCTACATATATTTGAACAATAATGATATCTATATTTTTATGCTTTATAAACAATATAGAATCTATTTTGCCCCTAACAAACCCGTTTGATAAAAGATACTTACTTAACCTTTCGTACCAAGCCCTTGGAGCTTGTTTCAAGCCACAAAGAGCTTTCTTTAGCTTGTACACATGATTAGGATACTTTTTGTGCTCGAATCCAGGAGGTTGTTTGACATACACTTCTTCATTGATGTAACCATTAAGGAACGCGCATTTTACATCCATTTGATGAAGCTTAAACTTTTTGTAGCATGCAAAAGCTAATAGAATTCGGATTGATTCCAAAATTTGCTTCTTTGGTGCATAAGTTTCTTCATAGTCGATCCTCTTGTTGGTTGTATCCTTGAGCTACCAACCTTGCTTTTTATTATGAATGATTGTCCGTGCTCATCAAGTTTGTTCTTGAAGACCCATTTAGTACCAATGATGGAAACATCTTTTGGAGGAGACATAAGTTCCCACACTTGGCATCTCTCAAATTGTTAAAGTTCTTCTTGCATTGTCAATAGCCGATTCTCATCAAGTATTGCATCATTTGCATTCTTTGGCTCAACTTTGTGATGAAAAAATGCGAGAGAATGCAAATGATTTTGTAAACCTCTTCGTGTGGTTATACCTTTATTGATATCTCCAATGATATTTTACGGAGGATGATTCTTGATTATCTAGATATTCTTGGCATTTGGATATTATGCATAACTTCCTCTTGATCATTAGACTCATCTTGACATCTACAAAAATCTAGAGTTCACGTTCATGTTTGGTCATTTATTTCGGTTCATTGAATCTATTCATTCGGTCTTCTATTTTGTTCGTTTCAGTTTGCTGAAATGTTGACTGTCTCCAAATTTCCTGCATCATCTTCACTTTCTTTTGGAAGATCATTGTTAGTCTCATTGAAAGTGATATAAACAGATTCTTCTACACATAACTTTCTAATATTGAAAATGTGATAAGCCTTACTATTTTGAGATTAACCAATAAATATTCCTTCATATAACTTAGCATCAAATTTTCCCAATTTGTCACTTGTATTTAAAATGAAACATTTAGAACCAAATATTTTGAAATAACTTATGTTGGGAATTTTATTATTTAAAAGATCATATGGTGTTTTCAAAATAATAGGACCTAATGAGTACTCTATTTAAAACATAACAAGATGTACTTCTTCGCTTGACCCAAAATTTTTTGGAAGCTTACTTTCTTGTAATAGAGTTCTAGTTGTCTCTTGTAGAGTCTTATTCTTCCTTTCCACCACCCCATTTTGTTGAGGAGTCCTTGGTGCTGAGAATTCATGGCTAATACCTCTTTGATCACAAAAGGTTATAAAATCTTTTTTAAATTCAGAGTTATGGTCACTTCTAATTCTAATGAGTTTGTAACAATATTTTGTTTCAAGTTTTCTTATTAATCTTTCAAACTCTTTAAATGCTTCGTCCTTAGTTCTTAAGAATAATACCCATGCATATCTAGAAAAATTATCAACTATTACAAATGCATAAAATTTACCATTAATACTAGAATGTCTTTCTGGTCCAAATAAATCAAGATGAAGTAATTGCAAGGGAGAAGAGGTTGATACCATATTCTTTGGTATAAACGAAGTTCTTACTTGTTTTCCCAGTTGACAAGGAATGCATATTCCTTTCTTTTCAAACCTTATTTTTGGCAGTCCTCTTACAAGATTTCTTACATATAACTTTTTGATTAGATCCATATGAACATGTCCCATCCTCTTATGCCATAGATAAGCTTCATCTTGTACTGAAGTAAGACATAGTTCTTCATCCTGTTACTCAAAATTAATAATATATATATTTCCTTCTCTTTGTGCAACTAGAGTAGTATTGTTAGTACCATGAAATATTGTGCATTTATCTTTTTCAAAATTAACTTGATGACCATTATCCATTAATTGACTTATGCTTAATAAATTAAATTCAAGACCGTTAACCAGGTGAACATTATTTATACTTACCTTGTCATTTCCAATTTTACCTTTTCCGATGATTTCGCAGGTTCTATCATCTCCAAACGTAACTATTCCATTCTTTTTCTTGATGTCTAGTTCCATGAACTTTGATTTATCACATGTTATGTGATGAGAACATCCGTTATCAAGAATCCATTTTTGAGATAGAACTCTTTTCTTTAAACATACCTGTCAAGAAAAGATAAATCATCCTTTTGGTACCCATATCTTTTTGGGTCCATTTATGTTAGTAGCAAGTAAATCACTCTTTTTAATCCATACCTTTTTAACCTTATTTCGTTTCTTAAAACAATTTATATCTAAATGACCTTTAATACCACAATATTTACAAGTTGTGAAAGGAGAGCAATAATTTAAACTAAAACATGATTTTGATTTTAACATTTTCATATTACTCTTTTTTATGCATAAAATTAAAACCAGTTCCTTGTCTTTTAAAACTAGGTCTTTGTTTACCTAATATGACATTTAGATTTTCTTCACCTTGAACAAATTTAGCAAGAGATGATTTTAGTGAGTCTATTTCTTTTTGAAGTTCATTATTAGGAAACGTTTTAACAGGAGATTTATCACTAAATGCATCAATACATACATCTCTCATTTTTAGCTCATTAGTCAATTTTTGGACTTCATTATTTAAGAATTTTACCTTATTGAAAAGTATTTTATTATAATTGTCTAAATAATCAATTTTTGCAATCAAAACCTTTTCTTCTTTATATGTAGATTCCTTTTCAATTTCTTTCTTTTCATCTATTAGTGAATCTACTTCATCCAATAGTGTACTAACTAATCCTTTTAAGTTTGCATTCTTTTCTCTTAATTTCTTATTTTATTATTCTAAAAAGTTTAGTTGATTAAGAGATACCTGATTAAATTCACCTTCAATTCCCACGAAGCATATTTGTGTTATCTCATCTTTAGCATCGATCTCTACTTCGGATTCTTCATCACCCCAAGTAATAAAGGCTTTGTTCTTCTTGTTGGCTTTAAAGTTTGTCTTCCCTTTATTCTTTAATTGAAAACAGTCTTTCTTGAAGTGACCAGGACGTCCACATTCGAAGCACGTCTCTTCAGTTTGTTTTTCTTTGAATTTATTTGAATTAAAAGTGTTTCTTCTCTTATTTTTCCTTTGTAGTAAACCCTTGAGTTTCCTTGACATCATTGTTATTTCTTCATCGGAGTTATCATCAAGCTCCTGCTCATTATCGTGATAAGAGCTAAGACCTTTCTTTGAGGAGTTTCTCCTCATCATCATATATCTTTAATCGATGTTCATATTCTTCTAATTCACCAAACAAAGTTAAAGTATCCATGGAAGAAATAGTAATAGAATCTTGAAGAGTAGTGATTTTAGAAGCAAACCTTTTGGGCATAGCCCGAAGCAACTTACGGTTGATCTCACTTTGAGGAATAGTCTTGTCTAGCAATTTCAAGGAGTTTATAAGGACTAGAAATCTTGCTTGAGCTAGCTTGATGGTTTCATCTTTTTTGAGCTTGAACATTTCATAATCGTGCATAAGCATGCTTAGCTTGACTTCTCGTACTTTTGAAGTACCTTCATGACTTACCACTAAAGTATCCCACATCTCTTTGGCAGTGTTGCACGAAGAGACTTTATCTATCTCGGATTGTACCATGCCATTTGAGAAGTGTGTTCATTGCCTTTGAATCATATGAGACCATGTAGATTTTGGTTGAATCCATTTCTTGAGAATCTTTGGTGTCCCATCATCTCTTCGTGGAACAATGGTCCGATTCTCCACAACCCACCATTCCAAAGGATCTCTTTTAAGATAGATCCTCATTAGAAATTTCGAAGTTGTAATTTTCTATTCCAAGCAACAAAGGAGGTCTATTGGTTGATTGACCTTCTTGATTGTTGTTCTAATCGTGCTACGTGTCGAATCTTTCCTACAAGTCACCTTTAAGACCAAGATAAGTGAGAGCCAAGCTTTGATACCAAATGAAATTTAACTGAGCACACTTAGAAGGGGGTTGAATAAGTGTGGGAGCAATCTATGACCAATTTTTAAACTTTAGATCAATTTATTAAATTCAAGCTACTATATTGATTAATTTATTTTGCTAAATTAATATAGTCTACTGAATTGACTAAATATCCTGTTGAATTTATAACTTAAATAAAATACTTGGTGATAAAGAATTATCTTAATACAATGCAAATATTCAAATTTTAATTATTAAGATAATTAAATAGCTTACGTGAGTAATTAAAGTAAAGCAATCAGTAAAATCAACACCAAGATTTTGTATGTGGTTTAACTATTACCCTCTATAATAATAGCATAGTCCACGTCCAATACCAACTAGTTTTGGAGACTCACTTTATTTATATCTTTATAAATAAACACCGTTTACAAAATAGATTCTTACAAAAATTAATTAACAATTAATTTCTCTTGAGCACTCTTGCTGCTTGTGCACCTATGCACTCTTCAAGCACCTTTGCTTCCTTGAACATATTTGTAAACCTTTTCTATAATCCACTAGGATTAACACCTTTAGACTACACTTAGTCTAAAACAAAAATTTCAATACAAATATAGAGGTCTATGATCAATGCAAGAATAATCAATTTAACAATTAAAGGCTCAACTATATGCAATGATCAATTAGAACAAAAAGATAAAGATTAATTTCTTATCAATTAATATCAAAAATAAACCTAAAACGGTTTGCACCAATAGAATAAAGTTGCTCGATAAATATAGTAATTAGTGCAATAATTTCTTGAGTTCATCATATCTCATATATTAAATCCTATTTATATAGCCCATGAAAATCATTAATCAAGTTGCTCGATTTTGTTAGCCCACAAAATGCATGCGTTTATAAACATTGGTGGTAAAGATATGATTTAGTCCACAAAATAAATTAGATCTTTAAAGCTCCAATATATAATTACTCCTGAAAACCGCATACACAACAAATAGTATACCTACCGTCCTTTAGAGTTTCTAGGAAATCATGATTACTTAGATATCCATAATTATCATTCCTTGAAACCCGCACAAGCAACATATCATAACATATGGATAGCTACTTTTCAGCTTCTAAGCATGCTCATATATCCACATGTAGTATAAAACTTAACTTTGAATTTTAACCCATTAATAAGCATACGTAACATATATTAGTTTTTGTACTTGATAATATATATATATATATAAAGTATTTAGGAAAAACCTTTTTCAAAACTTTTAAAACATTTTTCATTTAAGACATATAACAAAATGCAAATGATATGTCCTAGAGCCCTTAAATGAAAAATTAATTATTATGCACTTGACCTTACATTGGTTTTCCAAGTAAAGAAAAACTCTTCAATCCAATAATTGTTCCTTATCATCAGATATCTGAAATGCCATAAAACAATTTAGCATACGAATAATTCATCATCAAAACTTAAGGATAAGATATGACTAGATCAACAATATATATATATATATATATATATATATATATTTACATATTTACATATTTACATATTTACATATTAATTATTATATAATAAGCAAAATAATTTTTTAAAGTGGTATTCCGTATAGGCTTAAATATAATTTACTACCTTAAACTATAGGCCATATTCCATTTCGGTTATTCACTTTTTAATTTTGTCAATTAGATGATTGAACTATTAATTTTTTTCAATTTCATTCAATTGAGGTTGCCACGTCAGAAATTGCTGACGTGGCCTGCTGACTAGAAATACTAATACTTATGTGTAATTAAAAAAATATTATTTTAATTATCTCTTCTAAACATCAAGGGTAAATATGTCAAAAACAAAATAAAACATAATAATAATTTAACAAAATCAAACCAAATCAATTTCTCACCCATTTAGTCGAACTAAACAAAATTAATTAATTAATCAAAATAAAAAACCCAATCTGAATCAAGCTAAAATTTTAACAAATCAAGATTGAAGTTAAAAGTCTCAGATCAAAAACCTCAAACTTAATACTCTTCTCCTTCAATTATCAGTGTTATTCTCTACAAAAATTTTCACCTTCTCTTTCTCCACACTAATCATGTCCAATCGCAGAGAGCCTCGCTATCCTCTTTTACATCTCATCCTCTCCTAAAAGATACCACTGTTGTGAGACCCCAGATTTTATGAATAAAGATTTAATTTTCTCGAAATAATTTTTTAAATATTATGGTGTGGATTTGATATAATGTTATTGTTGTGGGTAATATTTATAAATTTTGCAAAGTACGCAAGTTGTTATATAATATTCGATTGGTCGAGGAATATTCTTTTTGTCGGGAAATATCCGTACGACGGTACAATCATTGGTGGACCCCACAACGGAATTATTGTTGGATTGAGAAAACGACAAAAATACTTTATGAAAATAACGGCGGAAGTTTTACCGTTGATACTGTTGAAACACTCGGTGTTAAAAGTACAGTAATACGCGTGATTGCATAGTAGAACACGGTATTGATTATTGATGTTTACGTGAGAAGTCACTCAGTTATACTCAATTATTGCTACAGTAATTGCTGCATCATATCTCTCATATTATTGATTCAATTATTGTCACAGTTTCATCTGTGAAACCCCAGATTTTATGAATAAAGAATTAATTTTCTCGAAATAATTTTTTTTATATTATGGTGTGAATTTGAGATAATGTTATAGTTGTGGGTAATATTTATAAATTTTGCAAAGTATGCAAGTTGTCATATTATATTCGATTGGTCTGGGAATATTCGTTTTAAGCAGAAATATTAAATGCGACGGACAATCATTGGTGGACCCCCTAACGGAATTATTCACGGATTGAGAAAGCGACAAAAATATTTTATTGAAAATAACGGTGAAAGTTTTACCGTTGATCTTGTTCAACTACTACCATTAATAAAAAAATCTGATGTCTGGCGTTGTTAAGAGTAGTAGCCACGGTATTGATTATTGATATTTATGTGAGAAGTCACTCGCTTTTGTTCAATTATTGCTACAATAGTTCTTTGCGTAGTATCTCACATTATTTGATTCAATTATTGTTGATTTAGAAGTTTTGTTTTATTCAGTATTATTAACGTAATAAAATAGAAACATCTTTTTATATAAAATGCGAATACTTTATTAAAGTTACTCTATAAATAGAATATATTATATTCTATTATGCATAGTATTTTGCATAGTAAAATCTTTTTATATAAAATGAATACTTTATTAAAGTTATTCTATAAATAGAATATATTATATTTTATTATGCATAGTGTTTGCATAGTGCGCGCATAGTGTTTGTATAGTAAAAATCTTTTTATATAAATAGAATATATTATATTTTATTTAAAAGATTTTCTTTAAATATGGACCGTCGATTAAAGTAAATCAATCTGGACCGTTCATGGATTAATTACTATGCATTCTATTTTCCTATAAATAGAAGCTCATTCCTTCATTATTTTCATTTAATTCTTTGAACTCTAGAGAGAGAAACTATAGAGAGAGACTATAGAGATAGAAGAAAAGTTTTCTCGCTACTTCACTACTCTTATATCAAGTATTATTTTACGGTAAGGGATATTATTATTTTGTATTCAAGAAGAGAACACATTATTTCATTTCTTTATTGTTACATTGGAATAACTTGTGATACATGATCTACCCTATACTTGGTGACATTCTTCTATTATTACATCTTGTCGGAATATCACAGCATATGCTTATCGCCGATGGGACTGGTTCCATTTTTTATTATTCCGTCTTTATTATTACGCCGGAATATCACTACGTCTTTATATGTGCGGACTGGTTCCATCATTTATTATTCAAAGCATTTATTATTACATTTGGAACATCACCGTCGGTGTGAATTTCACCTGACCTGGTTCCGTTATTATTATTCTATTGGAATAACCTGTCCATGTGAAGTACCGCATGCATGGTGATTTCTTTTGTTATTCCATTCGGTATTACTCAGTTGATTAAAATTTTGACTTCTATACTCCATGAAATTAGTGGAATATCCTTGATATTTGCGCTTCATCCAAAGATCTTTCCATGGAAATATTCTTCCGAGCATTCTTGAATTTTACTCTACAAAGCAAAGATCATGTTGACAATTTGACGTTATTGGTTCATGGATAAATTAATTCTTGAACTTGTTTTTATTGAATTCTTATATCATTGTCATCATCCTCATGTTTATATTATGTTGAAAGTCATCGTGGCTTCTGTAGTGCATAGATGGACTTGGTATGATTATGACCGAGGATTATGCGGTGTAATCATGGATAGTAATGTTACAAATGATGTGAAAATTAAAAGTCATCATTGGCCCTGTAGTGCATTGATGGGACGATTTTTGGTATGATTATGGCTATGGATTCTCTTCTGCCGAGGGAGCAAAGATGAATTGTTTTATGGCATGATCAGGGAATGGTTGATGAAAACACGATTATCTTTGGCCCGTAGTGCATGGATAATTCGTGGTCGTGATACTAAAGAATATCCTTGGCACGTAGTGCGGGGATGATTTAATGATGTGGATTATTTATTGAAATGAGTCTCTCGTGATAAAAGTGATGAAGAACTTTTAAATCATAAAAGATAGTAGATTTCATTCTCTACTTAACTCTTTTAATGGATTGCTTGTTCACCGCAGATTAAACTTGATATTTATTATATTTTATCAATTTAACATTGTTGAAGGCTAACGATAAATTATTTTGCATTATCTTAGTCATAATATTTCTTCTTTGGGCTAGTTGAGCTCACCCTTTCTTTCACTTGTTCTCTTGAGGAAATGAGAAGCGTGAAATTTGGGACTAGTGGGAAGAAGCAGTGATGGTCCTAGATGGTGCATTAGTAGTCCTCACTATTCTATGAAATAGTGTGATAATAATTGTAATGAGGACTCTTTTTGAGTTTGTATAATCTCTAGTAGACAATATTTGTATTCAAACTCACAGTTTATATTTTGTCGTATTGTACACGACAGTTGTATTAGTAAGTTGTATTTGAATTCTGTACCATGTATCTGGCGACCCAAGATGGGTGATGTATACCTAATTTTGGGGGCATCACATCATCTGCATAATATTTATTATTATTAAATCAATAATTGAGACGACAAAGTTATTCATATTATTATTTGTAATATTGACAATGTCTAGAAGTTTTGTCAATGAGAGGTTTGGTCACCTAATTGCGCGCCAATAAGGAGAAATCCTTATCGGAAAGCCCCTTCTTTCCTGGGAACGACCTGGTTGTTAAATATTGTGAGTTATAATATTAATGATGAATAAGTTGTGTTGATTAAAGATGAAATTGATTGTTCCAATGTATTGGGATTATTAGTGTTAGTGGAAATTGACATTTATTTCGATGATAATTGATGTCTGGATGTTATATTGTTCACTCAGGTATTTGGAGCACTTTTCGTGTCGGAGTACTATTCACGAGTTATTATTCACGGGGTACTATTGATTCACATTCTTATACTATTAGGGGTAGTGGTGCAAGATTGATAATACTTGCATGACTAAGTTAAAAATGGAGGTATAGTTGAAAGTACTATACTGTAATTAATTTTTTTGACATGATTATACTATTTATTCACATGATTATACTATTTATTCACATGATTGTACTATTGATTCACATGATTTACTATTAGGGGAGTTGGTGCAAGATTGATAATACTTGCAGGACTAAATTAAAATGAAAGAAAATTTGGAGGTATTATCTTTGTAATTTTTCGAGCCCCAAAAACGTGCAATTATCGAAACTATATTTTTTCTATAAATAGAAGCTCATTCTTCCTTCATTTCTCACCAATTCACTAAAGCTATAAAGCAATTATTATAGAGAGAAATTATAGAGAGAAAGAAGAAGAGAAGTCTACTACCTCACTATTCCAGTATCCAGTTTTTCTAAGGTAAGGGGTATTATTTCTTTCGTCTTCATGAAGAGAACTTCTGTTATTCCATTCTTTGTTATTATGGTTGAATAACTTTTGCCATGCCAAGTATCGCATACTTGGTGAAATTCTTTCATTATTCCATTCTTTATTATTACATTTGGAATATCGTATGCATGCGTTCTATGTTGGACTCGGTTAAAATCTTTATTATTACATTGGAATATCCTCATGCATGCGTTTTCATGGGACACTGGTTAAAATCTTTATTATTACATTGGAATATCTTGTGCATGCGTTTTTATGGGACTGATTTAAATCTTTATTATTCTATTAGAATATCATGTATGCATGCGTTTCTGTGGGATTTGATTCCGTTATTTATTATTCTGTTGGAATAACTTTTGCTGTATGATCTATCACATGCATGGTGATTTCTTTTATTATTCCATTCTTTATTATACTCAGTTGGTGTAAGACCCCGAATTTTATGAAATAAAAGTATTCAATTTTTCTTATAATTACTATTCAGTAAATGGTTAAATTGATAAAAGTTAAAGTTAAGGGTGATATATGAATTTTTTTTTTAAAATAAGCAAGTGGTTATAAAATATTCATTGTTGTCGAGGAATATTCGTTTGGTCATGGAATATTCTTTATGTCGGGGAATATTAAATGATTTGGCGTAGCCATTTATGGGCCCCATAATGAATAAGCATCGGATGAAGAAAACAACAAAAGGGAGTTTTTATAAATAATTGGCAGTAGTTGTTACAGATTAATCTTGTTGGAATACCCGGTGGTTAAAATACAAGATGTCTGGCGTTGTTGCATTGCGATAGCACGATATTGCACCAATTATTGATTCTTACGTTAGAAAGCACTACTCAATAATTGTTACTGATAATCTTATTCGAAAGATTTTATTGATTCAATAATTCTTTGCGTTGATATTTTATATTCTTGTTGTTTTAATAATTGTCACTTTACGGTATTTTCCATTATCGAAGAAATAATTCATATATTATCTGAATAATATTATTAGATAACATTATTGGCAATGTCTAGAAAGTTACATCTAAGGAGAGGTTTGGTCACCTAAAAATAATGTGAAGAAGGAGAAATTCTTATTGGAAAGCCCCTCTTTCCAGGGAACCGTAAGTTGCCATTATTGTGATTCTGTAATATTATTTGTGAATAATTAATTATTAATTTATATGATGAAGAAAATATTCATTTTATGTGGATATAGATGGATAAAATTTTTAAAGTGACAATTGTTGAAAATCGATATTTTATCTTTTCTGATAAAAACATATTTTATTATATTATTATAATATAACAATGGTGATATTTTTACGATGAATGTGGGATATATGAGTATATGAGGAGAAAGAGTATTTTTGTTACATTAAATGATTAACACATGTTTTGTGTGTCGGTGGACCCCATTTCTTAACTGAAATTTGATTATAGCCTGTAAAATCGTCCGTTTGTGGATTTCGGTCAATTTATGTTTGGAATTTGGAAAAACTTTCTTCTGTAAAGTTGTAGAGAATTGAATTTACTATAGAAATGCGTGAGATTCGAATTTTTCGGATAAAAGGGCTATTTATTATGAATTATTGAAGTTTCGAAATAATTGATTTTATTTTATTTTTGGAGCTTTAAATGATTTTTTTATATGAAAAACGTTTTTTTCAATTGTGGGCATGTGTTAAATGGCTGAAATCAGCTGGTTAGGTGTGCGTAAGAATATGTTTTGAAAATATTAATATTATATTAAATTTTCTGCTTTAGTGTTCTTAGCAATTTCTTATAAATAGGGTGCTTAGGTTAGAATTGAAAAACACACCAGAAACTGAAGTTTCCTCTCTATTTCTCTCTCTATATTATTGAGTGTATTTTTGTGAGTATTTTGATATCTTGAGTGTTGTTATACGGTGCAAGTTCGATTCAAACGTTATTCGATCGTCAATCTTTGCTCTTTTTGAGGTAAGGGATAGTAAGGGAGATTATTTTCTTCATAAATGATATTATTTCTTCAATATCATTATCTTAGAAATATTGGTTTGAACTTTTTATCAAATTTGGAACTTTTTTCATGCTCGGGGGTTACTATTCATGAGTTACTATTCATGAGTTACTATTCACGAGTTACTATTCATGAGTTACTATTCACGAGTTACTATTCACAATTTACTATTCATGAGTTACTATTCATGACGGGTTACTATTCATGAGTTACTATTACGAGTTACTATTCATAAGTTACTATTCATAAGTTACTATTCACGGGGACTATTCACTACAAAATTGGTTTCTTTTTCTAACCAAATTATAGTTGATTTATGAATATTACTCTGGAGATTAAAACTATGTATTGATTATATTGATTTTATTATCATATATAACATTTTTATAACCCTGATGTTGAAATTCTCTTTCACTGGAGTGTAAAGATGGGTAGATTATTGGTATGATTATGACTAGGGTTCTCTTTTGGCGATAGTAAAAAGTTGAATTGTATTTGGTATGATCGCTTGACCATTGAATTTATAATTGAATATCTTTAGCTTAAGTGCAAAGGTGAATTGATCAACATGGTTATAATTATTGTTTATATAAATTCTGAAATGATTATATATTTCTTTGAGATACGAATATCTTTGGCAAAGATGATTTATTGATGAATATCTTTGGCCCGTAGTGCAAAGATGAATGATTTCTGATGAATATCTTTAGCATGTAGTGCAAAGATGGTCTGTTGATGAATATCTTTGGCCCGTAGTGTAGAGATGAATTTATTAGTATGATTATGAACATGAACTGTGATTTGGTATAACCATGATCTTTGATGTTTCAGGTGATGAAAATTATCTTTGTCCTGGATGAGAAAAGGAATTTAGAATAACAATTACGATTATGAGTTATACATGTGATTGTGGGCGGGGAATTGTTGATTGATGTTCTGAGGATAAAACATTGTTGGTGGACTTTTAACATGGAGAAGATAATAGACTTTATGGTATATTTGACTCTTCTAATAGATTGCTCGTTCTGCTGCAACTATGGTTGAAAAGTTTTATCATCTACCATATGTTCTAAATCTCTGATTTATTACTGTTGAAGGCTATTGATAATTTATTTATCTTTAGTCATGATATTCTTTCTTGAGCTAGTTGTGCTCAGCCTTTTGCTTCACAATTCCTTTCAGGTAATAAAAGTGTAGCTGGGTCGAGCGGGGGAATAACAAGGGAATACAACGGTGGTCTATAGTTGTTGAGGGTGAGGTGAATTTAACTTGGAAGGGTGTTTTGCCACTATCATACAAGATGTCTAATGACATACAACCTCGAGTCATCATAAGACAGGGTTGTGCTCATCCACTTGCTGAGTATATTTACAAGCACTACCTATATAATCTTAGTGTTTGTTTGGAGTATAATACCCAATTAGAGACAGTGGAGATAATGATATGTCAAGAGAAGACACACCATTGGGAAGAATATGATAGTAATCTTCTCGTTTTTCTTTGGGGTCTATTGGGTCAACCAAGGATAATTCTATGGCCATATGATATCTATAAAAACCTAGACGCATGGCCTCCCATGTACGAAGGTTTCCTTGAGCACTTCCCAAAGATTTTAATTTCTAAAAGCAGGTTTTCGACTATACCTTTATGTAAGGTGTCATTATGAGAGTCTTGTCACTCACGGTTGGGACATGAGTCACGATTGATATATATTTGTATCCAAACTCACAGTATATGTGTGTTGTATTTTGCACGACAGTTGTTGTAATAAAGTTGTAGTTGTTTTCTGTACCATGTATTTGGCGACTCATAATGGGTTGGATGGAATGGACCTATTTTTGGGTTGTTACAGTTTGTTAAAGTTTTGACTTCTATAATCCATGAAATTAGTGGAATATCCTTGATATTTGTGCTTCATCCAGTATCTTTTCATGGAAATATTCTTCTGAGCATTCTTGAATTTTACTCCACAAAGAAATATCATGTTGACAATTTGGACGTTATTGGTTCCTGGACAAATTAATTCTTGAACTTGTTTTATTGAATTCTTATATCATTGTCATCATCCTCATGTTTATATTTTGTTGAAAGTCATCCGTGGCCTGTAGTGCATAGATGGACTTGGTATGATTATGACCAGGGATTATTCGGTATAATCATGACCGTAATGTTACAAATGATGTGTTAAAAGTCCTCATTGGCCCGTAGTGCATTGATGGACAGTTGTTGGCATGATCATGACCATTAATGAATACACGAATGTCCTTGGCCCGTAGTGCATGGATAATTTGTGGTCGTGATACTAAAGAATATCCTTGGCCATAGTGCAGGGGTGATTCGATGATGTGGATTATTTATTAAGTTGAGTCCCAGCGATAAAAGTGATGAAAAACCTTTTAAATCATAGAAGATAATAGAGATTTTATTCTCTACTTGACTCTTCTAATGGATTACTTATTCCGCTGTAGTTTTTGATCTAAAACTTGTTGTCTATTATATTCTATCAGTTGTTATACTGTTGAAGGCTATTGATAATTTATTCTGCATTATCTTAGTCATAATATTTCTTACTGGGCTAGTTGAGCTCACCCTTTTCTTTTCTTTGTTCTCTTGAGGAAATGAGAACGTATTTGGGACTAGTCGGGAGCAGTGATGGTCCTAGATGTTTGCATTAGTAGTCCTCACTATTCTGTGAAATAGTGTGATAATAATTGTAATGAGGACTCCTTTTGAGTTTGTATACTCTCTAGTAGACAATATTTGTATTCAAACTCACAATTTATGTTTTGTCGTATTGTACACGACAGTTGTATTATTAAGTTGTATTTCAATTATGTACCATGTATCTGACAACTCAAGATGGGTGATGTATACCGATTATGGGGGCGTCACAGTTGGTATCAAAACTTAGGGATATGATCTTTGGCTAAGATGTGAGAATAGAACTAGGAGGGGAGAGACGGGGAATTCTTTCGCTAGTATGACCTACCTAAGTTTATTTGATATTTAATTGGTCGGTCAGAGTATAGGGATAATATGTGATGACAATTAACCCTTGTTTTGTGGCAGTATTTAAAAATGACATCCGAGAATGTTGAGAATAGCAATGGAGCACAGGAGACCGTTGAGTCTCCACAGATCAATAATCAGGACAATGTGCAATAGGGTGGTGATAATCCTCTTATAAACACCAACACTGATCAATTGACGAACGACGGTACATTTAGGAGCTTTTTAGAATTCATGCAACATTAGGCGAAGGCCACTCCTATTCATATCTGGGAGGAAACAATGGCAACCCACGATTTGGTCACCGCTAAGCAATTCAAAGATTTGGGACCACATAGGAGTTTTTGGGAAAGCGAGAACCACTTAAAAGGCGAGACGTGGTTAAAAGGATCACCAAGATATTTAATGTCTTGGGATTCTCCGAGGAGCAAAAGGTTCCCTTTGTCACCTTTATGTTGCGTGAAGAGGCAGATCACTAGTGGGAATCTGTAAAACGTACCTAGCCTGACGCACTCAAGATGTCTTGGGAGAAGTTCCAAGAGCTATTCAACGACAAGTACTTTCCCAAAAGTATTCGTCACATGAAGGAGGTGGAGTTTATCAAGTTTGAACAAAACAATATAACTGTGTCGCAATACGAGGCTAAATTTGCGGAGTTATCCCGGTTTGCATCCCATTTGGTCGATAATGAGGAGCGAATGATACGAATGTTTTTAAGAGGTTTGAAGCTGGAGATACGCCAATATCTTATTTCTCATAAACTGTGTTTGTATTCAGATGTTGTAAATAGGGCTCAGTTAGTGGTGCGCGATAACGAGTCAACGCAACTAAAAGAGAGCAGCCGGCAAAATGATAATACCGGTGATAACAGTCATCAAAGTGGTGACAATAAGCATGGAGGGAATCAACATGCCAGAAATGGTAACCACTTCGGTGGTAATCATGGTCAAAACAATAAGAATGGACATTTCAAGAAGAGAAGGTTCAACAATGACGTGAAGACGTCGACACCAGCACCCGTTTCAAAGGAAGAAGAACGACCACCGGTCGTATGTTTCAAATGCGGACAGGAGGGACACATCCGTCCAAACTGTACGCAGAAATCCAAAGCGTGTTTTAATTACGGAAGAGAAGGTCACCTAGCTCGATTTTATCGTATGGTGAAGTCAATTCCAGCTGGGATAGTGATGCCAAAGGATGTCCCAGACAAGCCAAAGCTGGTAGTTTAAGAGAGCGTTTTTTTTTCGTGACGAGGAACCTGAATAAAATTATCACGGGTATGTTAGTCATAAACTCTTGCGAAGTCTATACTGTGTTAGATACCAGTTCTACTCACTCTTTTATTTCACCTAGTTGTGTTCAATGTTTGAAGTTAACTCTGGAGAAGTTAGACTATGATATATCTATTTAAACTCAGTTGGGAGAAACCTTCGTTACCTCCACTGTTTATAAATCTTGTTCAAATCAACACTTTCACGTTATTTGTTGATCTTGTCTCTTTGAAAATACTTGCCTTTGATGCGATTTTAGGAATCGATTGGTTAAATACTCATCATGTTTTTCGTAAGGTTGTTAGCTTTCATATTCCTAACCAATCTGTTATGCGAATTCAAGCAACCAAACCACTAAAGTCAATCATTGTCATATCAAGCCATAAGTAAAGAGCCCGGGTCCTTTCGTTTTTGACTTTCTTATGTGAAATGCACCGAAGCCAGACTTTCTGTAGGCGACGTCGTGAATGACGATGTCAAGTTGATAGGTATCAATGTGACGTACTATACAAGTCTTGGATGAGAGTCACAGTTTTGAATGATATTTCTATTGTTAATAAATTTTCTGACGTATTCTTGAAGACTTCTTAGCCTACCTAGGCGTGAAATCGAATATTGTATTGACCCCAAAGACAAAACCCATTTCTTAAACCCTCAAATATTTTCTTCACCTAAAGCGAGCGTAACATGTGCCAAAGACGTTGGCTCGAGTACATTGAAGATTACGATCATATCATTCAATACCATCGTGGAAAAGAGAAGCGTGGTAGGCCGACGCGTTGAGTAGAAGATCGTATGCATTTACAAGTGCGAATATCGAAACCCCGTGAAGATAACTTGAATATCTGAGTAGAATCGACTTTAATCGATAAAGTTAAAGCCACTCAAGCTACACACCTGGAACTGATGAATGTGAAGAATTAAGAAGGTTCAAGAGGGCGTTATTCTAGAAGCAAGAATCGACGAAGAGAAGAAATCTCAACCCTCGATTTAATTGGCCCATTTGAAATCCTCGATAAAGTAGGAACTGTGGCTTATAGACTAGTTTTACCGCTAAGTATGTCGCGTGTTCATAACGTTTTTAACGTATCGATGTTACGTAAATATGGGGATGACCCAAACCACATTATTAATTTAGAACTGGACGAGATAGCGGATGATTTAACGATATACGTGTTAAAATCTTGGGTTATACCTCAAGGGTTAGAATTTGAAGTGAGGTCAAGGTATCCTCACCTGTTCGGCATACCAGGTACGTACGTAAATTCCGAGGGCGAAATTTCATAAAGAGGGGAGATTGTGAGACCCCAGATTTTATGAATAAAGATTTAATTTTCTCGAAATAATTTTTTAAATATTATGGTGTGGATTTGATATAATGTTATAGTTGTGGGTAATATTTATAAATTTTGTAAAGTATGCAAATTGTTATATAATATTCGATTGGTCAGGGAATATTCTTTTTGTCGGGGAATATCCATACGACGGTACAATCATTGGTGGACCCCACAACGGAATTATTGTCGGATTGAGAAAATGACAAAAATACTTTTTATGAAAATAACGGCGGAAGTTTTACCATTAACTGTTGAAACACCCAAAGTGTTAAAAGTACGATGAACACGCAGCGGTTGCGTAGTAGCACGCGGTATTGATTATTGATGCTTACGTGAGAAGTCACTCGGTTATACTCAATTATTGCTACAAGAATTGCACGCATCATATCTCTTATATTATTGATTCAATTATTGTCACAGTATCATCTGCATAATATTTATTATTATTAAATCAATAATTGAGACGACAAAGTTATTCATATTATTATTTGCAATATTGACAATGTCTAGAAGTTACATCAAGGAGAGGTTTGGTCACCTAATTGCGCATGATAAGGAGAAATCCTTATCGGAAAGCCCCCTCTTTCCTGGGAACGACCTGGTTGTTAAATATTATGAGTTATAATATTAATGATGAATAAGTTGTGTTGATTAAAGATGAAATTGATTGTTCCATTGTATTGGGATTATTAGTGTTAGTGGAAATTGACATTTATTTCGATGATAATTGATGTCTGGATGTTATATTGTTCACTCGGGTATTCGGAGCACTTTTCGTGTCGGAGTACTATTCACGAGTTATTATTCACGGGGTACTATTGATTCATATTCTTATACTATTAGGGGCAGTGGTGCAAGATTGATAATACTTGCATGACTAAGTTAAAAATGGAGGTATAGTTGAAGGTACTATATTGTAATTAATTTTTTTCACATGATTATACTATTTATTCACATGATTATACTATTTATTCACATGATTGTACTATTGATTCACATGATTTACTATTAGGGGAGTTGGTGCAAGATTGATAATACTTGCAAGACTAAATTAAAAATGAAAGAAAAGTTGGAGGTATTGTACTGTAATTTTTCGAGCCCCAAAACGTGCAATTATCGAAACTATATTTTCCTATAAATAGAAGCTCATTCTTCCTTCATTTCTCACCAATTCACTAAAGCTATAGAGCAATTATTATAGAGAGAAATTATAGAGAGAAAGAAGAAGAGAAGTCTGCTACCTCACTATTTCAGTATCCAGTTTTTCTAAGGTAAGGGGTATTATTTCTTTCGTTTTCATGAAGAGAACTTCTGTTATTCCATTCTTTGTTATTATGTTGGAATAACTCCGTCTCATGCCAATACCGCATACTTGGTCAAATTCTCTACATTATTCCATTCTTTATTATTCATTTGGAATATCCATGCTTCGCGCGTTCTACGCGGACACGGTTTCGTGTTTATTATTCGTTGGAATATCACATGCATGCGTTCTACGCTGATTTTGATTTCTATCTTTATTATTCTATTGGAATATTACATGCATGCTTTTACTAAGGACCGATTACGTTATTTATTATTCTGTTGGAATAACTTTGCGCAAGTGCTATTATCGCATGCATGGTGATTTCTTTTGTTATTCCATTCTTTATTATACTCGGTTGGTTAAAGTTTTGACTTCTATAATCCATGAAATTAGTGGAATATCCTTGATATTTTGCGCTTCATCCGAAGATCTTTTCATGGAAATATTCTTACGAGCATTCTTGAATTTTACTCCACAAAGAAATATCATGTTGACAATTTGGGCGTTATTGGTTCTGGACAAATTAATTCTTGAACTTGTTTTATTGAATTCTTATATCATTGTCATCATCCTCATGTTTATATTTTGTTGAAAGTCATATGTGGCCTGTAGTGTATAGATGGACTTGGTATGATTATGACCGAGGATTATTCGGTGTAATCATGACCGTAATGTTACAAATGATATGGTAAAAGTCCCCATTGGCCCGTAGTGCATTGATGGACAGTTGTTGGCATGATCATGACCATTAATGAATACACGAATGTCCTTGGCCCATAGTGCATGGATAATTTGTGGTCATGATACTAAAGAATGTCCTTGGCCATAGTGCAGGGGTGATTCGATGATGTGGATTATTTATTAAGCTGAGTCCCAGCGATAAAAGTGATGAAAAACTTTTAAATCATAGAAGATAGTAGATTTTATTCTCTACTTGACTCTTCTAATGGATTGCTTATCCCGCTGCAGTTTTTGATCTAAAACTTGTTGTCTATTATATTCTATCAGTTGTTATACTGTTGAAGGCTACTGATAATTTATTCTGCATTATCTTAGTCATAATATTTCTTACTGGGCTAGTTGAGCTCACCCTTTTCTTTTACTATTCTCTTCAGGAAATGAGAACGTAGCTGGGACTAGTCGGGGAACAGAGTGATGGTCCTAGATGGTGTGTTTCACAAAAAAAAAGACTTATGTTTAATTTGGGTTTTTAAATATTTGATATATTTGCAGTAATATTTTGATATTTGATGAACTAACAATTACTGCAGGTAACAAATTTACTGAAAATTGAATTTCACATTTCAGTATCCTGAAATGTTATTGGTGCATGGATTTAGGGGGAGTAAATTTATGTTATGCATATATTCAGGGGGAGTTTATGAGAGTAAAACAATTGTGGGTTGTCATCATCAAAAAGGGGGAGAATGTTGACTTAGTCATATTCTAGCCTTATGTTTTGATGCTGAAATGTTCAAGTACTAAATTGTTTTATGATGTTTCAGGAATTTGTTGATAAAAGAATGTTGGTGGAATCTTCAAGTGATGGAAGAAAGTTTTTCTTTTTCTAGGAGAAAAATGTAAGATCAATTGCATAATAATTGATTTTTTATTTAAAGGCTCTAGGACACATTATTTGCATTATTGTTATATGTCTTAAATGAAATATGGATTTAAAATATTATGCATTTAAGTATCCGATCATATTATGTGGATACATCTTTAATTAAAACTGTTGCATGAACGAATATTAAGGAGTAATTGTGCATGCCAGCTATGTATATAGTTTGTGCTATTCCCAATGTGTGCAATCATGAAAGATATGGACTCTATTACTTTGAAAAGCTAAAGATATATATATATCATCAAGTTCAAATGAAATTAATTCTTTATGTTTGATATATGTTACACGTGGTTATATGGCATGTCTAGCTAAAATGCTATATAAACTAAGTGTATTGTTTTTTCAACTCACGAAATTACTAACTTATTATTGTTATTATCGAGCGATTTTGTCAAGTGCAAACTTTTGAAAAGCTAAGCAATTAATTTTACGGTATTATTTGAGGTGATATTGGGAAGAAATTAATTGTTTATCTATTTGTGCTAATTGATCATTGCATATAGTTGAGCCTTTAATTGTTAAATTGATTATTCTTGCATTGATCATAGACCTCTATATTGTATTGATTTTTTCTATTGTTAGACTAAGTGTAGTCTAAAGGTTTTAATCTGGTGGATTAGAAAAGTAGTTTACAAAGCGAGTTCGAGGAAGCAAAGGTGCTTGAAGGGTGCATAGGTGCACAAGGAACAGAAGAGCTCGAGGAAATTAATTGTTAATTAATTTTTGTTAGAATCATTTTTGTAATCTGTATTTATTTATAAAGAAATAAATAAAGTGAGTCTCAATACTAGTTGGTATTGGGCGTGGACTAGGCTATTATTATAGAGGGTAATAGTTGAACCACGTAAAAATCTTGGTGTTGATTTTATTATTTGCTTTACTTTAAAATCACATAAGTTAATTAATTATCTTAATTTGACTACTTGCATTATATTTAGATAATTCTTTAACATCAAGTATTTTATTCAAAAGGCTATATTAATTGATGGCTGATTTCAATCATTTTAGTAGCTTTGAAATTAATAGTTTTTAAAAGTTGGCCATAGATTGCTCTACACTTATTGACCCCCCTACTAAGTGTGCCTAGTTAAATTTCATTTGGTATCGAGCTTGGCTCTACTTATCTTGGTCTTAAAGGTGACTTGTAGGGAAAGATTACGACATGGCATAGTTCGGAAACAACAATCAAGAAGGTCGATCAACCGATAGACCTCCTTTCTTTGTTTGGCGAGAAAATTACAACACGGAAATTCGAATGAGGATCTATCTTAAAAGAGATCCTTGGGAATGGTGGGTTGTGGAGAAGCGGACGATTGTTCCACGAAGAGATGATGGGACACCAAAGATTTACGCTAGAAATGGATTCCACAGAAATCTACATGGTCTCATATGATTCAAAAGGCTATGAACACACTTCTCGGTGACATGGTACAATCAGAGATAGATAAAGTCTCCTCATGCAAACTTTGCCAAAGAGATGTGGGATACTTTAGTGGTAAGTCGTGAAGGTACTTCAAAAGTCACGAGAAGTCAAGCTAAGCATGCTTATATACGATTATGAAATGTTCAAGCTCGAAAAAAGATGAAACCATCAAGCTAGCTCAAGCAAGATTTCTAGTCCTTATAAACTCCTTGAAATTGCTAGACAAGACTATTCCTCAAAGTGAGATCAATAGTAAGTTGCTTGGGCTATGCCCAAAAGGTTTGCTTCTAAAATCACTACTCTTCAAGATTACATTACTATTTCTTCCATGGATACTTTAACCTTGTTTGGTGAACTAGAAGAATATGAACATCGATTAAAGAGATATGATGATGAGGAGAAACTCCTCGAAGAAAGGTCTTAGCTCTTCTGCGAGATAATGAAGAGGAACTTGATGATAACTCAGATGAAGAAATAGCGATGATGTCGAGGAAACTCGAGGGGTTTACTACAAAGGAAAAACAAGAGAGAAATACCTTGATTCAAATAAATTCAAAGGAAAGCAAAATGAAGAAGGCGTGCTTGAATGTGGGCGTCACAGCCACTTCAAGAAAAATTATTTTCAACTAAAGAATAAAGGGAAGACCAACTACAAAGACAACAAGAAGAACAAAGCCTTTATTACTTGGGTGATGAAGAATCAGAAGTGGAGATCGATGCTAAAGATGAGATAGCACAAGTATGTTTAAGTGGGAGTTGAAGGTGAATCAATCGGTATCTCTAATGAACTAAATTCTTTAGAACAAGAAAATAAGAAGTTAAGAGAAAAGAATGCAAGCTTAAAAGGATTAGTTAATACATTAATGGATGAAGTAGATTCACTAATAGATGAAAAGAAAAGAAATTGAAAAGGAATCCACATGTCGAGAAGAAAAGGTTTTGATTGCAAAGATTGGTTATTTAGACAACTTTAATAAAATACTTTTCAATAAGGTGAAATTCTTAAATAATGAAGTCCAAAATTGACTAATGAGTTAAAAATGAGAGATGTGTGTATTGATGCATTTAGTGATAAATCTCCTATTAAAACATGTCCTAATAATGAACTTCAAAAAGAAATAGACTCACTAAAATCATCTCTTGCTAAATTTGTTCAAGGTGAAGAAAATCTAAATGTCATATTAGGAAAACAAAGACCTAGTTTTGAAAGACAAGGAATTGGTTTTAATTCTATGCATATAAAAAAGTAATATGAAAATGTTAAACTCAAAATCACGTTTTAGCTTAAATTATTGCTCTCCTTTCACAACTTGCAAACATTGTGGTATTAAAGGTCATTTAGATATAAATTGCTTTAAGAAAGCGAAATAAGGTTAAAAAGGTATGGATTAAAAAAGAGTGATTTACTTTTACTAACATAAATGGACCCAAAAAGATATGGGTACCAAAAAGATGAACTATCTTTTCTTGGCGAGGTATGTTTAAAAGCAAAAGTTCCATCTCAAAATGGATTCTTGATAGCGGATGTTCTCGTCACATATTTGGTGACAAAAACAAAGTTAAATGGAGCTAAAAATCAAGAAAAAAAATGGATGCGATTACATTTGGAGATAATCGAACATGCGAGATAATCGAAAAAGGTAAAATTGAGAATGGTAAGGTAAATATTGATAATGTACACCTTGTTAATGGACTTGAATTTAATCTTATTAGTATTAGTCAATTAATGGATAATGGTCACCAAGTTAGTTTTGATAAAGAAAAATGCACTATTTCTCATGGTACTAACAATATCACTCTAGTTGCACAAAGAGAAGGAAATATATATACTATTGATTTTGAGATGACAGGATGAAGAATTATGTCTAGCATCATACAAGATGAGGCTAATTTGTGGCACAAGAGGATGGGACATGTTCACATGGACTTAATCAAGAAATTATCCTCAAAGAATCTTGTCAAAGGGTTTAGAAAATCAAATATGAAAAGAAGGAATTTGTGTTCCATGTCGACTCGGAAAACAAGTAAGAACATCATTTCTGACAAAGAACATGGTATCAACCTCTTCTCCTTTACAACTACTTCATCTTGATCTATTTGGACCGGAAAGACATTCTAGTATAAATGGTAAGTTTTATGCTTTTGTAATAGTAGATGATTTTTCTCTAGATACACTTGGGTATTATTCTTGAGAACTAAGGATGAAGCATTTAAAGAGTTTGAAAGATTAATAAGAAAACTTGAAACAAAGTATAGTTTCAAACTCATTAGAATTAGAAGTGACCATGGCCTTTGAGTTTCAAAAAAGATTTTATAACCTTTTGTGATCAAAGAGGTATTAGCCATGAATTCTCAACACCGAGGACTCCTCAACAAAAGCGGGGTGGTGGAAAGGAAGAATAGGACTCTCTGAGAGGCGGCTAGAACTCTATTACAAGAAAGTAAGCTTCAAAGAAATTTTGGGTCGAGGCTTTGTAAGTACATCGTGTTATGTTTTAAATAGAGTACTCATTAAGTCCTATTATTTTGAAAACACCATATGAGCTTTTAAATAATAAAATTCCCAACATAAGTTATTTCAAAATATTTGGTTCTAAATGCTTCATTTTAAATACAAGTGACAATTTGGGAAAATTTGATGCTAAGTCGTATGAAGGAATATTTATTGGTTATTCTCAAAATAGTAAGGCTTATCGCATCTTCAATATTAAAAAGTCATGTGTAGAAGAATACATTCATATTACTTTCAATGAGACTAATAATGATCTTTCAAAAGAAAGTGAAGATGATGCGAAGTAATTTGGAGATAGTCGACATTTTAGCAAACCGAAATGAACAAAGCAGGAGGCCGAATGAACAAATTGACAACTTTGAAATGAATGATCGGCATGAACATGAACACGAAGATTTGCGAGGATCTTTGAAAATGAGTCTAATGATCAAGAGGAAGTTATGCATGATATCAAATGCAAGAACAACTAGATACATCAAGAATCATCCTCCGGAAAATATCATTGGAGATATCAATAAAGGTATAACCACGAAGAGGATTACAAAATCTTTGTGCATTCTCTGCATTTTTATCACGAGTTGAGCCAAAGAATGCAAAGGATGCTATACTTGATGAAAGCGGCTATTGGCAATCTGAGAAGAACTTCAACAATTTGAGAGGTGCAAGTGTGGGAACTAATGTCTCCTCCAAAAGATGTTTCCATCATTGGTACAAAATGGGTTTTCAAGAACAAACTTGATGAGCATGGGACAATCATTCGTAACAAAGCTAGATTGGTAGCTCAAGGATACAATCAACAGGAGGGGATCGACTATGAAGAAACTTATGCACCAGTAGCAAGGCTGGAATCAATTTGAATTCTGTTAGCTTTTGCTTGCTACAAAAAGTTCAAGCTTCATCAAATGGATGTAAAAAGTGCGTTCCTTAATGGATACATCAATGAAGAAGTATACGTCAAACAACCTCCTGGATTCGAACACGAAAAGTATCCTAATCATGTGTACAAGCTAAAGAAAGCTCTTTATGGCTTGAAACAAGCTCCAAGGGCTTGGTACGAAAGATTGAGTAAGTATCTCTTATCAAATGGGTTTGTTAGAGGTAAGATAGATTCTACATTGTTTATTAAGCATAAAAATGTCGATATTATTATTGTTCAAATATATGTAGATGATATAATATTTGGTGCTACTAATGATTTCCTTTGTGAGTGGTTTTCCAAGTGCATGCATAAAGAATTTGATATGAGCTTAATGGGTGAACTCAACTACTTTTTGGGACTTCAAATCAAGAAAACGAAGGATGGAATTTACATCCATCAAACTAAATACACAAAAGAGCTACTCAAGAGATTTGGCTTTGAAGGATCTAACTCGAAAGGTACACCAATGAGCACATCAATAAAACTCACCACTGACGAGAAAGGTATTGATGTAGATATAACAAAATATCGAGGTATGATTGGATGTTTACTATATATTTAAGCGCTTCTAGACGATATAATGTATAGTGTTTGTCTATGTGTGCAAGGTTTCAAGCTAAACCAAAAGAATCTCACTTAAATCTTTGTTAAAAGAATTTTGAAATATTTAAGTGGTACAATAAATTTAGGGTTGTTTTATCCAATTTCAATCATTTTGAACTAATTGGCTATTCGGATCTTGACTATACGAGGATGTCAAATTGATAGAAAAAAATACAGTGGTGCTTGTACTTTCTTGGGACAAAGTCTCGTATCGTGGCATAGTAAAAGCAAACCTCGGTGGCTCTTTCAACTCTTGAGGGTGAATATCTAGGCTGCGAGGAAGTTCTTTGTTCACAAATTTTATGGATGAGACAAACTACATGTGATTTTGATATATTATGTGATTGTGTGCCTATTTATTGTGATAATTCAAGTGCTATAGATATATCTAAAAATCCTGTGTTACATTCACATACAAAGCATATAGAAGTTAGACATCATTTTTTACGTGATAATGTGTCAAAAGGTTTTATAAAATTAATCTTTATTCCTACTGAAAATCAAATTACAGATAGTTTTACAAAACCCTTGAGTGAAGATAGATTTTGCAATGTTACGTAGAGAACTTGGGATGTGTACTACATGATTTTTTTTTAATATCTGTATTTGTGTTATCCTAACTTGCATGAATATCTCATTATTTAATTAGGATAATTATGTCAGTTGCTTACTTAACTCCTTAAATCATGGACACAATAAAGGTTTTTATCATAATTATTTTTGAAACCCGAAACAATTAGACAGACGAAGGGTTTCTTGAGAGACGTGAGCGTACATGCATCTCATCATTATTTTTTTTGAAAATTGAAAAGACCGGTCGGCTGAAAGGTTTATTGGGAGACGTACGAATACCACATAATGGTTTTTGAAAATTGAAATGCCAAGTCAGATGGGGAGTCTTGGGAGACTTAAAGACTAGGGAGATGTCAAGATACATACATGCATTCCTTCTTTTTATATACTCTGTATCTTATTATTCTCTTCATTCTCTTAATATCCTCTGATTCTCTCCTACTCTCGTATCTTGTTTTTCATTTCTTTTTCAACTAAGATCGTTAATCACCATGAGAACTCATACGCACAAACGAGCACTTGTCGATTCGATAACGAACGGACCCTTTGTTCCTCCCCACTCTCTTCTTTGGACCATCTCGCCAGAAAAAGAAAATGAAGAAGGTTGTGTCATCCGAGACAGAGTACTTGGACTCTTCGACTTCTGATGCGTCCACTTTCAGTCCATCACTGACGAAATCTACCGAACCCTCTCGACGACGTTAGACTCAGTCTTCCAAGCCGGAAGTTTCACCTCTTCCTATTTTGGTAAACCCTAATATCATCTTGATCGATTTCACTGACAACTTTTTCGCGATAATGCGTATGAAGTGCGTTTTAAAACGATAATTTTTCCCAAACAATTTGTCTATAAGAAGTCGGTTGATTAGATTTGTTTTCAACAATCTCCTTTGAGACCACTGTTTGAGTCTTGTGGTTTTTCATCCATGCTTTTTCCTCCGTCTGTGGCGTATCCTAGACTTGTCCAACAATTTTATACCAATCTAGAATGTCATGGTGATTTTTATACTTCTTTTGTCAAAGGAAAATCATTGTATTTCACAGTCGTCGATTTTTGTAGTATTTTGAATATTCCATCTTCTGGTGTTTGTCCTTTTACAAAGAAAGGTGCTGTTCATTTTCATTTCACTCCTATTGAACAACTTCAAATTGTGATGAACAACACTTTGATGACTGATGTTTTCACTCCAAAAACTGTTGATGTCTCTCCTATATCTTGTGTCATTCATCATCTTGTTAGATACAATCTGTTGCCTCGTTTAGGTGGAGGGCGATTTTACTATCAAGATTTGATTATTGTTGCTTTACGATTTTACGTGGTGTTTCTTTTAATTTGTCTCAACTCATGCTTTATCACATGACTACATGTTTACGTAAAACGAAGACATGTTTGCCTTTTAGTCTTACTCTTCTTTACATTGTTTAAACATTTTAAAATTTCTTTTGAAAATGAAAATTGCATTTTGATTCTTGATTCTATCAGCGTTACTTCTTTGAAAATTTCACGTATTATGTTACTTGATGGTTTGTTTATTCGTGTTCCTTCTGAGACTCCTGCTCCACTAATCTTAATTCCTTCATCTCCTGTTCAGCCCAATACTCAATCTTCTTCTGATATCATTGATATGTTGAAATTGGTTCTCGGGAATCAAGAAAAAATCTAATCTGAAATGACTAGCCTTCATGCTTAGTATGACCATGTTAGAGAAAGGCAAATTGCCTTTGGGTGCCCCTGAAATTAACAAACTGTACAATAATATTGAAGATGAGTTTATTGATTTACAGGCTGGTTTTGAGGTGCAAACAACTTTGCTTTGGCGAGTTGTTATGCGTGACGCCTCAATCGAAATTCTTATCGATTAAGTCGAGGAACTTAAGTTTGTTAGTAATCAAGTAGGAGAATTGGTGAGAGTTTATGTCTACGAGGTTCAATGATGTGGGTTCTAAGCTTCATATGCAACGTAAGCATTCAACGGTTCCAGAATGGGTGCATTGCAACTTGTTGGCTGAGTATCAAGGAGAATTTCTCGATGTCCCTCTACCACCTGCAACTATCATTCCCAGGCCTCCCCAATTTCTTCTTGATTTTAGCCTTCTTTGAAAAGGTTCATCGTGCCAATCACAAACCTTATTTCACAAAAAGGGTCGCTCTCGGCATGCGGCGTGTGGTAGATCTCAGAAGAATGACTCTTTCTCCTTTTGGTTGATGACAAAGGGGGAGAATTTTTGAAATTATTGGGGTTATTTTTAAAGACTTAAGTTTTAAAATTTTATGTTGGTTTTGGTTTGGTGTGTTTCACAAAAAAAAGACTTATGTTTAATTTGGATTTTTAAATATTTGATATATTTGCAGTAATATTTTGATATTTGATGAACTAACAATTCTGCAGTAACAAATTCTTGAAAATTGAATTTCACATTTAAGATATCCACGAAAAATATTATTGTTGCATGGATTTAGGGGAGTAAATTATGTTATGCATATATTAGGGGAGTTTATGAGAGTTAAACAATTTTGGGTTGTCATCATCAAAAAGGGGAGAATGTTGACTTAGTCATATTCTAGCCTTATGTTTTGATGATGAAATGTTCAAATACTAAATTGTTTTATGATGTTTCGGTATTTGTTGATAAAAGAATGTTAGTGGAATCTTGAGTGTGGGAAATCTTTTCTAGAATTGGAAGAAACATTTTTCATTATCTTTTCTAGGAAAATAAATGTAAGATCAAATTGCATCTTAATAATAATTGATTTTTTCATTTAAAAGGCTAAAACTACGGACATATTATTGCATTATATATTTTATATGTCTTCAAAAATGAAAAATGGTTTTAAAAAGAATGTTTTAATGGCGGAATATTTAAGGAGAATGCTCGATCCTCACCGATTATGAGTAATTGTGTACATATGTATAGCATGCTATTTTCAATGTCAAATCACAAAGATATGGACTCTATTATATTAAAACTAAAGATATATATATATATATATATATATATATATATATATCATCAAGTTCAAATGAAATTAATTCTTTATGTTTGATATATGTTACACGTGGTTATATGGCATGTCTAGCTAAAAAGAAGGTAGCTTAAAGAGGTTGTATACTGACATGTTATGGGTAGTTCTCTAAGGAAAGCAATTATGATTTTCTTGGAACTATGAAGATATTGTTTGAAAAAGGAGTGTGATGTCACGTCTTTCTAGTTGTTTCTTTTTGATTTGTTCACGTCACTTTAATGGATAGAGAAAGACTAAATCATATTTCTTTATGTGGGTTATCTTTAAAGAGTATTTTGAATTATTCCAATAGTACAAAAAGTTGTTCTTTAACGTTATGGTTTGTTACAAATATTTTCGCCGTTTCTTTTGGGATTAAAAGAACAGATGGAAATATGGAACAAACTCTATTTATCTGTTCGTTATCTAAAGCAACATAATTCACAAATGGTCTATTATATAACGGTAATAAATTGTGCTATATAAACTAAGTGTATTGTTTTGGAATAGACACAACTCACGAAATTACTACTTGCACTTATTATTGTTATTATCGAGCAATCTGATTTTGTCAAGTGCAAACCTTTGAGAAGCTAAGCAATTAATTTTTTGGTATTATTTGAGCTGGTATTCGGTAAGAAATTAATTGTTTATCTATTGTGTGCTAATTGATCATTGCATATAGTTGAGCCTTTAATTGTTAAATTGATTATTCTTGCATTGATCATAGACCTCTATATTGTATTGATTTTTCTATTGTTAGACTAAGTGTAGTCTAAAGGTTTTAATCCTGGTGGATTAGAAAAGTAGTTTACAAGCGAGTTCAAGGAAGCAAAAGGTGCTTGAAGGGTGCATAGGTGCCAAGGAGCAACAGAGCTCAAGGGAAATTAATTGTTAATTAATTTTTGTTAGAATCTATTTTGTAATCTGTATTTATTTATAAAAAAATAAATAAATAAAGTGAGTCTCCAATACTAGTTGGTATTGGACGTGGACTAGGCTATTATTAAAGAGGATAATAGCTGAACCACGTAAAAAATCTTGGTGTTGATTTTATTATTTGCTTTACTTTAAAATCACATAAGTTAATTAATTATCTTAATTTGACTACATGCATTATATTTAGATAATTCTTTAACATCAAGTATTTTATTCAAAAGGCTATATTAATTCAGTAAACTGATTTCAATCATTTTAGTAACCTAAAATTAATAGTTTTTAAAAAGTTGGCCATAGATTGCTCCTACACTTATTCAACCCCCCTTCTAAGTGTGCCTAGTTAAATTTTAGTACACGACAGTTGTATTGTGACGCCCCCAAAATAGGTCCATTCCACCCAACCCATTCTGAGTCGTCAATAACATTGTACATTAATAACTACAACTTTATTAATACATTTGTCGTGCAAAATATGACAACCTATATACTATGAGTTTAAATACAAATATTGTCTTCTAGACAATATCCACACTCAAATAAGTCCTCATTACAATTATTGATACACTATTTTACAAAATAGTGAGGACTACTAAAACAACTGTCTTGAACCATCACTCCACACCCCGACTAGTTCCTGCTATAATCTCGCTTCCTGAGAAGAAAAATGGAACAAAAGGAAAGGGTGAGCTCAACTAGCCCAGTAAAGAATGTTATGATTAAGATAATGTACAACAAATTATCGTTAGTCTTCAACAGGGAAAAATCTGATAGAATACAATAGACAACAAGTTTCAGATCAATATTCGCAGCGGAAATAATAATTTATAGAAAAGTTACGTAGAGAATGAAATATACTATAATCTATGAATTTAACAGTCCATCATCAATATTTTATCCCTATAACATCAATCAATATTCATCTCAAATCAAATATTCATCTTTGCATTACAGGCCAAAGATATTCATCAGTCGGTCATGTTCATCTCAACACCTGTTCATCTTTGCACTACAGGCCAAAGATATTCATCATCATCATGTTCATCTCAACACTGCTCATCTTTGCACTCACGGCCAAAGATATTCATAAGAAAATCAACCATCTTTGCACTACAAAGCCAAATATATTCAAGAATATCATCATTTAGGACTGAGGATGATGAAAATAATTTTAAAGAAAACGAATCCAGTGAAACAAAAGAACAAGTATTATGGATTCGTACTTTAAACAATCTGAGTTCAAAAATACTTCATAAATAATCATACTGAAGTAAAATTCAAGAATGATCAAAACATAGATCCAATCGAAGATAGGAATCATAACAGACAATCTTGGACACAGAAAAGAAAATTTAATTTTTCTGTGAATAGTGTCGTATTCGTGAATAGTGTCGTATACGTGAATAGTAACTCTGACACCAAAAGATAGAAATTTCACAAAAAAATCATCATCATGCTTCGTGAATAGTACTCGTGAATAGTAACTCGTGAATAGTAACTCATGAATAGTAACTCGTGAATAGTAACCCCGACATGAAAAAGTTCCAAATTTGATAAAAAGTTCCAACCAATATTTCGGCATAATGATATTGAAGAAATAATATCACTTACGAAGAAAATAACATCCCTTACCTCGAAAGACAATACTTCTAGTTGAAACACCGGATATAGGCTATGACTTGAACTTGCACCGTATAGCAACACTCAAAGTATACTCACAAGAATACGCTCAATATATCGAGAGAGAAATAAAGAGAAAACTTTAGTTTCTGGTGTGATTTTTAATTCTAACATAAGCACCCTATTTATAGGAAATTGCTTAGAACACCAAAGCAGAAAATTTAATAAAATATTAATATAATTAAATTTTTGTCAAGCCCACCTTTGAAGATCTGAATTCAGATCATTTATAACACATGTGAGCCCACTAATTGCACAAAAAACGTTTTTCTCAAAATAATTAACTAAAACTCCCAAAAATCAAATATTTCGGAACTTCGGAACTTCAATAATTCATAACAAATAGCTTTTTTGTCAGAAAATTCGAATCTCGCGATTTTTTATAGAAAATTCAATTCTCTACAACTTTTCGTAAGAAAGTTTTTCCAAATTCCAAATGTAAATTGGACCGAAATCCACATACTACGGACGATTTTATGTGCTATAATCAAATTTCGATTCGAGAAATGGGGTCCACAAACACACAAAACATGTGTTAATCATTTAATGCAACAAAAATACTCTTCCTCCTCATATACTCATATATCCCACCTTCATTGTAAAAATATCATCATTATTCTATTATAATAATATAATAAAATATTATTTTATCGAAAAGATAAAATATCAATTTTTAACAATTGTCACTTTAAAAATTTTCTCAATCTATATCCACATAAAATCAATATTTTCCTCATCATATAAATCAATAATTAATTATTCACAAATAATATTACAGAATCACAGTATTGGCAACCAGGTCGTTCCTAGGAAAGAGGGGGCTTTCCAATAAGGATCTCTCCTTATTGGCACGTAATTAGGTGACCAAACCTCTCCTTAGATAAAACTTTCTAGACATTGCCAATAATATTTTCTAATAATATTATTCAGATAATATGAATTATTGCTTCAATAATGGAAAATACTGTGTAGTGACAATTATTGAAACAATAGTAATATAAAATATCAACGCAACAATTATTGAATCAATAAAATAAAATATCGAATAAAGAATTATTGTAACAATTATTGAGTAGTGCCTTTCACGTAAGAATCAATAATTGGTGCAATACCGTGTAGCATCTTTGTGCAATAACGCGATATTCATGTGTTTTAACCACCGGGTATTCCAACAAGATAATCTCAGTAATAACTACGCCGTTATTTATAAACAACTTATACTTGTCGTTTTCTTCATCCAATCGTTTTTTCGTTATGGGGCCCACACAAGGTCTACCGTCAGCATTTAATATTCCCGACAAAGCAAGAATATTCCACGACCAAACGAATATTCTCCGACAACAATGAGTATTTTATAACCACTTGCTTATTTGAAATATTTGCGCATTTTACCCATAAATAACCACATTAATCAAATCAACCCTTACTATTTCAAAATGATAAATGGAGGAAATTAAATTTCATTTATTAATAATTTGGGGTCTTACAACCTCCCCTCCTTATGAAATTTCGTCCTCAAAATTGACGTACATACCTGGTGTTTCGAAAAGATAAGGATACCTCGCTTTCATTTCCGTTTCCAATTCACAGGTCATTTCCTCAATAGCATGGTTTCTCCACAAAACTTTAACTTGTGGTATGACCTTCGTGCGTAGGATATGCTCTTTCTTATCCAAGATCTTGACATGTACCTCCTCGTACGTTAAATCTTCTGCTATCTCGTCTGGTTCTAACTCAATAATGTGATTCGGGTCGTCCACATATTTACGTAACATCAATACGCGAAAAATGTTATGAACACGCGTCATACTTAGTTGTAAAGCGAGTCTATAGGCCATAGTTCCTATTCAATCGAGGATTTCAAATGGACTAATAAATCAAAGGTTTGAGCTTTCCTCACATCGCCGATTCTCGATTTTGGGATAACGACTTCTTGCATCTTCTTCTTCATATTCATCAACTCCAAGTCTGTAGCTTGAGCAGCTTTAAATTTATCGATGAAAGTCGATTCTAATCGTATATTCGTTATCTTCACACAGGTTCTTGGAATCTTTAACTCTATCTCCATCTTCTGTAAGTCATACGAAATGGGTCTTTGTGTTAACAATATATTGCACTCGTAAATGCATACGATCTTTTACTCAACGCGTCAGCTACCACGTTCGTTTTTTTCCAGGATGGTATTGAATGGTATAGTCGTAATCTTTCAACAGCTCGAGCCAACGTCGTTTCCGCATGTTGAGTTCTTGGAAGCTCTTCTCGCATTCCTCGCTCCATTCGAATTTTGTATCTTTTCGAGTCAGCTGAGTTAATAGAGTATCGATTTGATAAAATCCTTCCACGAATCTCCGATAGTAACCAACTAAGCCTAGAAAGCTACTTATTTCGATTACTGACTTTGGTTGCTCTCAACTGTGACTCATATCCTAATCTTGAATAACACGTCATAATGACACCTATCAGTTTACCACCGCACAAATATGACGTCCCCTATAGAGAGTCTGGCTTCGATGCATTCCACAAAGGAAGTCACCAGATATAGGCTAAGGTACCAACTCCTGTAGTTAGGTTTTTAACTCCTGAAGTTCAATAGGAGCCATTCTATATGAGATTTTAGAAATAGGTTTTGTACCGGGTTAAAGCCGATACAAAATTCAATATCACGCTCTGGGAGTAGGCCAGGAAATTTTTAGGAAATACGTCTGGAAATTTACTAACAACAGAAATATCATTCAAATCTGACGTATTTCTGTTCAAGTCCATAACATGGCTAAGAAAGCTTGACATTCGTTTTTCAATAAACGAATGACTTTACGTCTTGATATAAAAGAGTTTGACTTCAATGGTTTGGTTGCTTAAATTCGAATAACGGGTTGATTAGGAATATGAAAACTAACAACCTTATAAAAGCAATCAATTTTAGCATGATGAGTGGTTGACCAATCAATCCCTAAGGTCACATCAAATGCAAGAATTTTTAAAGATATAAGATCAACAGGTAGGGTGATGGGAACCAATTTGGATCAAAACAAGATTTATTTCAAATGGATGTAACGAAAGTTTCTAATAACGAGAGTTTCAAACAGATAAGTCAAAGTCTAATTTTCTCCGAGTCAAGTTTAAACGTTGAGTATAAGCAAGGAGAGATAAATGAATGGATAGAACCAGTATCAATAAGGTATAAACTTCAGTAAGAATTTATAATTAACTAACCGTGATAACTTCGTTCGGGTTCTCGATTTGACGTCATCACAAAAAACGCTTTTCTAGGAACCGTTGACTTTGACTTGTCCGGGACAGCCTTTGGAGTCACCATCCCCGCTGGACTGGGTTTCGCTATCGTACAATCTCGAGCGATATGACCTTCTTTTTCACAATTATAACATACCTTGGAAGGTTGTGAACAGTTTGGACTTATGTGTCCCTTTTCTCCGCATCTGTAGCATCTAACTGGCGGCCTTTCTCCTCCTCTAAAATCCGTTGCTGGTGTTGGTGCCGACATCTTCCCGTCATTGTTAAATCTTCTCTTTTTGAAATTTTCACTTGAATTATTTCTTCTATTATCTTGGCCATGATTACCACCGAAGTGGTTACCATTTCTGGCCTGATAATTTCTTTCACGATGGTTATCATTGTCCCGATGGCCGTTGCCACCAGTATGATTTTTATCGTGTTGTTGGTCGCCCGGTTGAACAGACTCATTATCTCGCTCTAATAATTGAGCCCTGTTCACAACATCTGAATATAGAGAAAATTTATGAGAAATGAGGTATTAACGAATTTCGAGTTTCAAACCTCTCAAAAACATTCGCGTCATACGTTCCTCATTCTCTACCAAATGAGGTGCAAACCTGGATAACTCCGCGAACTTCGCCTCGTCATCGGGACACCGCCATGTCATTCTCGTTTCTAGTCTAATAAACTCTCCACCTCCTTCATATGATTAATACTTTCAGAAAGTACTTGTCATTGAAAGATTCAAACGTTTCCTAAGACATCTTTGGGTGCGGCAGTTTGGTTCGCTTTCACGAGACTCCCACCAAAGAGTCCGCCTCGCCACGGAACATAAAAGTGGCGAATGGAACCTTCTGTTCCTCCGTGCATCCCAAGACATCGAATATCTTGGTAATCTGCTTGACCCACGTCTCTGCCTTAATCGGATCCGACTTTCCCTAGAATTCTAGTGGTCCCAACTCTTTGAATTGTTTGGCCGTGACAAACTGCGCATTACTATCATTTCCACCCGTATTTTGTACACAAGTCTCCCTCGTCTAATTTTGCATGAACTGCAAAAAGCTTCTAAATATCACGTCGTTCATCGTCTGATCAGTGGTGTTGTTTATAGGAAGAACATTTCCAGCCTGTTGTACGTTCTCCTCGTTGGTGAGTACAGGCGTCTCCACAGTCTCATTTACTCCACTATAAACATTCTCAGTCGACATTCTCAAATACTGCCATAAAACAAGGGTTAATTAAACAAATTAACATACCACATAATATCCCTATACTCTGACCAACTAACAAATAAGCTTAGGTAGGACACACTAGCGAAGGATTACTCGTCTCTCCCCTCCTAGTACTATTCTCCGATCTCCGCCAGAGACCATATCCCTAAGCTCTGATATCAACTGTGACGCCCCCAAACTAGGTCCATTCCACCCAACCCATTCTGAGTCGTCAATAACATGGTACATTAATAACTACAACTTTATTAATACATTTGTCGTGCAAAATACGACAACCTATATACTATGAGTTTAAATACAAATATTGTCTTCTAGACAATATCCACACTCAAATAAGTCCTCATTATAATTATTGATACACTATTTTACAAAATAGTGAGGACTACTAAAACAACTGTCTTGAACCATCACTCCACACCCCGACTAGTTCCTCGCTATAATCTCGCCTCGAGAAGAAAAATGGAACAAAAGGAAAGGGTGAGCTCAACTAGCCCAGTAAAGAATGTTATGACTAAGATAATGTACAACAAATTATCGTTAGTCTTCAACAGGGAAAAATCTGATAGAATACCATAGACAACATGTTTCAGATCAATATTCGCAGTGGAAATAATAATTCATAGAAGAGTTACGTAGAGAATGAAATATACTATAATCTATGAATTTAACAGTCCATCATCAATATTTTATCCCTGTAACATCAATCAATATTCATCTCAAATCAAATATTCATCTTTGCACTACAGGCCAAAGATATTCATCAGTCAGTCATGTTCATCTCAATACCTGTTCATCTTTGCACTACAGGCCAAAGATATTCATCAGTCGGTCATGTTCATCTCAACACCTGTTCATCTTTGCACTATGGGCCAAAGATATTCATAAGAAAATCAACCATCTTTGCACTACAGGCCAAAGATATTCAGTAACATCATCATTTAGGACTGAGGATGATGAAAATAATTTTAAAGAAAACGAATCCAGTGAAACAAATGAACAAGTATTATGGATTCGTACTTTAAACAATCTGAGTTCAAAAATACTTCATAAATAATCATACTGAAGTAAAATTCAAAAATGATCAAAACATAGATCCAATCAAAGATAGGAATCATAACAGACAATCTTCGACACAGAAAAGAAAATTTAATTTTTCTGTGAATAGTGTCGTATTCGTGAATAGTGTCGTATACGTGAATAGTGTCGTATATGTGAATAGTAACTCTGACACCAAAAGATAGAAATTTCACAAAAAAATCATCATCATGCTTCGTGAATAGTACTCATGAATAGTAACTCGTGAATAGTAACTCATGAATAGTAACTCGTGAATAGTAACTCATGAATAGTAACTCGTGAATAGTAACCCCAACATGAAAAAGTTCCAAATTTGATAAAAAGTTCCAACCAATATTTTGGCATAATGATATTGAAGAAATAATATCACTTACGAAGAAAATAACATTCCTTACCTCGAAAGACAGTACTTCTAGTTGAAACACCGGATATAGGCTATGACTTGAACTTGCACCGTATAGCAACACTCAAAGTATACTCACAAGAATACTCTCAATATATCAAGAGAGAAATAGAGAGAAAACTTCAGTTTCTGGTGTGATTTTCAATTCTAACATAAACACCCTATTTATAGGAAATTGCTTAGAACACCAAAGCAGAAAATTTAATAAAATATTAATATAATTAAATTTTTGTCAAGCCCACCTTTGAAGATCTGAATTCAGATCATTTATAACACATGTGAGCCCACTAATTGCACAAAAAACGTTTTTCTCAAAATAATTAACTAAAACTCCCAAAAATCAATTATTTCAGAACTTCGGAACTTCAATAATTCATAACAAATAGCTTTTTGTCAAAAAATTTGAATCTCGCGACTTTATATAGGAAATTCAATTCTCTACAACTTTTCAGAAGAAAGTTTTTCCAAATTCCAAACAGAAATTGACCGAAATCCACATACGGACTATTTTACAAGCTATAATCAAATTTCAGTCAAAAAATGGGGTCCACCGACACACAAAATATGTGTTAATCATTTAATGCAATAAAAATACTATTCCTCCTCATATACTCATATATCCCACCTTCATTGTAAAAATATCATCATTATTCTATTATAATAATATATTAAAATATTATTTTATCAGAAAAGATAAAATATCAATTTTTAACAATTGTCACTTTAAAAATTTTCTCCATCTATATCCACATAAAATCAATATTTTCCTCATCATATAAACCAATAATTAATTATTCACAAATAATATTACAGAATCACAGTACTGGCAATCATGTCGTTCCTAGGAAAGAGGGGGCTTTCCAATAAGGATCTCTCCTTATTGGCACGCAATTAGGTGACCAAACCTCTCCTTAAACAGAACTTTCTAGACATTGCCAATAATATTTTCTAATAATATTATTCAGATAATATGAATTATTACTTCGATAATAGAAAATACTGTGTAGTGATAATTATTGAAACAACAGTAATATAAAATATCAACGCAGCAATTATTGAATCAATAAAATAAAATAATTGAGCAAGAATTACAAGTAACAATTATTGAGTAGTGCCTTCACGTAAGAATCAATAATTGGTGCAATACCGTGTGCTACTATGCAACAACGCCAGACATCGTGTTTTAACCATCGGTATTCCAACAAGATAATCTGTAATAACTACTACCGTTATTTATAAACAACTTATACTTGTCATTTTCTTCATCCAATCGCTTTCAGTTATGGGGCCCACATAATTTGCATGACGTCGTATTTAATATTCCACGACCAAACGAATATTCTCCGACCAAACAAATATTCTCCGACAACAATGAGTATTTTATAACCACTTGCTTATTTGAAATATTTGCGCATTTTATCCATAACTAACCACATTAATCAAATCAACCCTTACTATTTCAAAATGATAAATAGAGGAAATTAAATTTCATTTATTAATAATTTGGGGTCTTACATGTACTATTAAGTTATATTTGAATTATGTACCATGTATCTGGCGACTCAAGATGGGTGATGTATACCGATTTTGGGGGCATCACAACTGTGATTGGAAAAATATCCATTAGTTCATACACCAGATTTAGCATTTGGTTCAAGCTTCGTGTTGGCAAAAATGGATGAAACACATCAAAAGTTCGTGTTCAAGTGAAAAACACACAAAAATCAAAAATGAAGAACAAAAAGCAAACAATAAACCCCAACACCAGCAAGCCATCAAAATTATTCCGACCCAGATTCCGGCGAACAAATATCAAAAATGAAGAACAAAAAACGAACAATAATTCCGACCCAGATTCCGGCGAGATCCATCCTTCAAACCCCCAACACCAGCAAAGCCATCAAAATTCAAAACCCCACACCATTAGCCCCAAGCATGAACCACATCAGAGAATCACTCACCAACCCAGATCTATACCCCCTACTAGCTAATCACACAAAGAGAAGATATATATCCCTTACTAACCACTTTAGATCGTAGCTAAGAAGATTTATAGTTCCGTGCTCTAGGGCTTTGACTTCTAATAACTAGAACATGGAAATCGCGAACCTGCTGCTCACTCATGGCTTATGCTAATGCGACTCAGGGGCAGGCAAATGGTACTCATACCAGTGAATCCATTAACCATACAAGGTAAGCTACAGGATATGACTCTCAAGAGTCGATCTACACCCGGTAGCTTTGGATCTTCGCCAAAGAGAAATCTGAGTACTAAATGGGAATCCAGATCAGTGTAGTAGTTTTTTTTCTTTTTCTTTTGATTTGGTTTGATTTTATTAAATTATTATGTTTCATTACGTTTTTTACATATTTACCCTTGATGTTTAGAAGAGATAATTAAAATAATATTTTTTTAATTACACATAAGCATTAGTTTGTCTAGTCAGCGGGCCACGTCAGCAATTTCTGACATGGCAGCCTCAATTGAATGAAATTGAAAAAAAAATTAATAGTTCAATCATCTAATTGACAAAATTAAAAAGTGAATCACCGAAGTGGAATATGACCTATAGTTTAAGGTAGTAAATTATATATAAGCCTTCCGTATATAATAATTATTTTTCACTATCATAAGAAAATTATTTTAAAAATATATCATTTCACTTCTAAAAAGTAGGAAATAACACTTTTATTCTAATATTAATAAGCTAAAATAAATTTATTTAAGTAAAGTTAATAGATATTTACTATTATAAAGTTAAAATATCTAAAATGTATCATTTACCAAGAAAATTATATACTAAACAACAAAACTATAGTTATTAAATTGTTATAAGTTTTTTACTTTCAAAATTTACTTGCAATATTGGGAGGCAGGAACAATGAACAATATAAGTTTATTGTTAAAATGTGTTAAGTCCGAATTAATTTAGAATTAATCTAGAAGGAGGTTGAATAATTAATTCACGTTTATGAATTTTTGGGTGGAGAGAGTATTTATCACTTTTATTTGCCCAATTACTTAAAAATTAGAAGTCCAAATATTTAAAGTAAGTCCAAAGTAAATTTTGGATCAAGTTTGATTAACTAATCGTCAGTTGTCACATATAACTCGCACTCTCCATAAATATAATGAAATAAAATAAGCTTTTTATAACTATATAAATTGTAATATATGTATTGAGTATAAATTATAAATAAAAGTTTCCATAAACATGTTATTAAAGAAAAAATAATTAAATATTCAATATAAAATTTTGAATCTAATTATAAATTATAAATATCCATACACACTACAGTATTACTCCACACGCATAAAATGGACATCTAAACATTAATAAGTAGAGTATTTATTTTGAAACTTTGAATTTAAAAAATGATGAAAACTTATTTGAATTGTAATTTAGAACATTGATTATTGTATTTAAATATTTATTAAAAATAAATAAATTAACATTGATTCATTAATAAACTATATTTAAAACTTATTTTTTTATTCTAGTTATAGTTAGAGTTGTAAATGGTAACCGAAAAATTCGTATTCGTCCACATCCGTATTCAAAAAAAACCCGGATATTATTCGTATTCGAAAAAAAAACAGATATTACCCAAATACGATTCAAAAGTATCCGCAAATAAACAGATACGGATACTATCCAAATTCATTTATACACATTTACAACCCCTAGGTTTAACAATAACTCTCTACCCTAAGAATCATTAATTTGTCATGTCATAATATTACTGAGTCAAAATTTTATCTACCATGTCGATCTATTAATCTTAAATATTACTACTGAGTTAAAATTTTGATCACAAAAAGAACGTCAAATAATTGATGTGATATTATTTATTTTAATAATAGATTAGGATATTAGTAATCAAAAGTAATATATGTAATCACCGTAATAATAACATACTCATATGAATATCTAGTCTTATTATATTACTTTCGTTTCAAAATTAAGAATATATTTTGACTTTTTAGAATTAATTTATAAAATTTTAAAATTTAAAATTAATATAAAATTATTTTATTTTAATATAAATAAATATAACAATTATAAATTAACTATTTTTTTTAAAAAGAACCCAAAACCAAGGCTGTGATAATATTATTAAACCTCGACATCCCTTACAATCGAAGGAAGAATAATAAATATAACAGCTACCACAAAACAACTCGTCGACTTCAAGCAATCATTGGAATTGTAAACTAACTATAAAATATTACTATTAATTATTATATTTGTTATTTTTAAAATTTGAATGAAATTATATTAATTTTAAGTTCTAGAATTTCGCAAATTAATTTTAAAAAGTCAAAATGTAACTCTAATTTAGTAACATGAAAGTATTAGATACTCTTTTGTACCCAAATGAATGAACAAAGTATAGTTTACAAACATATTATAAAAAACAAAAGTAGAGAAAAGAGAGCAAAAAAATTTAAATTTATCTTTAGTGATCCTACAAGATTATATAAAGTTACCAATATTTTTATTTTTATACTAATAGACCCCACTAAATGATATATTTACTCTTCACTTTATGTACTTTATCTAATTATTTTGGAGACAAAAAAAATTGTACTTTTAGTGTGGGGTGAATCCAAATTTTTTGTTGAGATATGAAAATATATTTTTTGAAGAATATATTTAAAAAAAATTAGGATTAAGTATACTATAAAAATTAATAATTTAAAAAGTAAAGTGATATTTGTTAATTGCATATTTTCTTTTATGGGTTTTGATCAATTTGGGAATTAATTTAGACCCATTAATTGATTGAATTTATATAAAATTAAAAGTGCATTTGATAGTCTATTACAAGGAGATTAAAAGAGAGTAATATATAATTCAAGTAGGAATTATATATTATGTTTTAATTGTATCCAAAGTGGAGTACATGAAAAGGTTCATTGTTGTTTAAGAAAATTATTTTCTTTAAGTCCCACATTGAGTAGGAATAAAACTATTTAATACTTTATAAGTATATGTGGAATAATTTAATTCACTAGTGGTACTAAAGGAAATGCTTGGAGTTGGTCACAATGACGTGGTGCAAAGCACAACCGCTTGGCAAGGCCCCATGAATTCGGGGCCGTGGTGCGGGTTCAATTCTCAGAAGTCATTGGCGCTTTAAGCGCACTTTGCACTTCGCCAAGAGCCTCTTTTTTGCATTGAACCAGATTAATTAACTTCATTAATGATTAAACAGTTTTTTGTTTAATCATTATGGGATGCAAAACTGATGTGATTATTTTATCATTTATATTGCAAATGATTCATAACTCACAGTTCAGTTACGAAACTGAATAATCTTCATCTTCTTCCTTCTATCATCTTTACACAGTAGCATATATCGAGGTTCAGAGTGAATTGCTATAACTCAGAACAAAGATAAGTTGTGACATTAATCCTGGAGGTATATTGCTAGTAGCCTTTAGCAAACCTTAGTGGTAAGGGGCAATAAACACCTTAAGGACAGGGACTACCCGTGTCAATCCTTTGTCTTATTTTTTTTGTATTCATTATACTTTCTTAACAATATTTTCACCAAATTGTTCTCAAATGAATTAATATACGAAATTAAAATATTACATTTTACCCTTCCTACAAAATATGTCTTTCATGAATCAAGATTATCCATCACATACTTATCATAATGTAATAATAGTATAAAAAGTGATGAGTAATAAATGAGAGCCAGGATAAAAATTATAAAAAACGTACCAATAGTAGTAAAATGATAATTTTTAATTATAAACTATAGAGTTAAGAAAATTAGTACTACTAAAAAATATATTGATAGTGTCTAAACAAATTTAATACTCTGCGTGTGTAAGAAAATCAAATAGAGATATTAATTTTTGGACTAAGGAATCTAACCAAAGTGGAGACATAATTGGGCAGTATTAATAAATAAATGGGAAAAATATATATATACAGTACACAGTCGTCTATGACGACGGTTCTTGTGGATTGAACCGTTGTCATAGATATTCTGATCTATGACGACAATTGAACTGTCACTATAATTTAAAAAAATCGTCGACACGGTACGACTATGTACTACACAGCTATGTATATACATATAACACTAAATAAATACATAAAAAAGACATTAAGGCTATGTTTGTTTACAAATATTATATTTGGGATATGATTTTTAATTTCAAGTGTCTTATTTATTTTTAAATTTAATCTTGAGTCTATTAGTCCACAAATTATAAAATGTCTTAATATGGAGAATTATTTAATATCATGTTCAACTAAGTATTATAATCTCGATATTATAATTCTAGAATTAATAGATACATCATATTTGGATCCGATTATCATGACATCAGTGTGAACACGCAGAGAGAGATTACCTTCCAATCTGCGTGTCGACACTATATTAATCAATTGACCAAAACTAATTTCATACTAAGCACACCCAACATATTTACTCTCATTCCCGAATGCGCTATAAAAGAAAAGAAAAAATTAGAGTGAAGTAGTGGGCCTCCACCCCACTTGTTTCTCTTTTTTCTTTTCTTTTATAGTACATTCAGAAAGGGGGAGTAAATTTGATTTATTCATAAATTTACTCTTAAATCAACTACTATCATGTAATTCAAAAAGCCCTTTAGTATAGATAGCAACTAAATATTCCCTCCATCCCATGATAAAAGTTCTTATTATTATTTTGGGTAGTCTCATGTTAAATGTCCACTTTCTTTTAATAACTAAACTTTTACACATTTTTTTTCCTATTATGCCCGTAGCATTAAATATCTCATACTTTTCTTATTCTAATTCTCTCTTCATATTTAATAAGTATGGAAAGAGAATATTTTAAATTGAATAGCAATAAAGTCACTCTCTCACCTACATTGAAAATAATTAATGAAATTATTATGAGCAATTTTGTAATTTCATTCATCTTCTTAATATGCGTAAAAAGTCCACCAGAACTTTTATCTTGAGACGGAAGAAGTACTAATTAAGTAATTATTACACATGATATACTATTAGATCTGTCCGTCATTTTTTTTGGAGACGAAGGGTGTGACGCCCCCAAAATAGGTATACATCACCTATTCTGAGTCGCTAAATACATGGTACAGAATACAAATACAATCTTTAATATACAACAAGAGAGCTGTGAGTTTTAATACAAATATTGTCATCTAGAAAATATACAAACTCAAAGGAGTCCTCATTACATTTATTATCACACTATTTCGCAGAATAGTGATGACTACTAATGCACCATCTAAGACCATCACTCTGTTCCCCGACTAGTCCTCATTACGTTCTCATTTCAAGAGAACAATGAAAGCAAAAGGTGAGCTCAACTAGCCCAAAGAAGAAATATTATGACTAAGATAATGCGTAATAAATTATCATTAGCCTTAAACAAAGTGTTAAACCGATACAATATAACAAACATCAAGTTTAAGCTGCAATGAACAAGCAATCCATTAAAAGAGTCAAGTAGAGAATAAAATCTACTATCTTTTATGATTTAAAAGGTTTTCATCACTTTTATTCATTGGGACTCAACTTAATAAATAATCCACATCATCGAATCACCCTCGCACTACTACCAAGGATATTCTATAGTATCACGACCATAATTATCCATGCACTACGGCCCAAGAATAATCGTGTTTTCATCAACGGTCCCCGATCATGCCATAAAACAATTCATTTTTGCACTTGGTCAAGAGAATCCATAGCCATAATCATACCAAAAACTCGGCCCATCAATGCACTACGGGCCAATGAGGATTTTTCCACATCATTTGTAACATTACGGTCATGATTATACCGAATAATCTCTGGTCATAATCATAACAAGTCCATCTATGCACTACAGGCCACAGATGACTTTCAACATAATATAAACATGAGGATGATGACAATTGTAAGACCCCAACTTTTATGAATAAAGAATAATTTTTTCAAATTATATTTTTGAATATTATGGTATTGATTTGATATAATGTTATAGCTGTGGGTAATATTTATAAATTTTGTAAAGTACGCAAGTTGTTATATAATATTCGATTGGTCGGGGAATATTCGTTTTAACGGAAAATATTCGTACAACGGCACAATCATTGGTGGACCCCATTATTGTCGAATTGAGAAAACGACAAAAATACTTTATGAAAATAACGGCGGAGGTGTTACCGTTAAAACTATTAAACTACCCGGTAGTAAAAGTACAAGATGTCTGGCGTGGTGCCGCGATAGCACTACAGTATTGATTATTGATGTTTACGTGAGAAGTCACTCAACTATACTCAATTATTGCTACAGTAATTGATGCATCATATTTCTCATATTATTGATTCAATTATTGTTACAGTATCATCTGCACTATATAATATATTATTAAATCAATAATTGAGACGGTAAAGTTATTCATATTATTATTTGCAATATTGACAATGTCTAGAAGTTCTGTCAATGAGAGGTTTGGTCACCTAATTGCGCGCCAATAAGGAGAAATCCTTATCGGAAAGCCCCCTTTTTCCTGGGAACGACCTAGTTGCTAAATATTGTGAATTATAATATTAATGATGAATAAGTTCATGTTGATTAAAGATGAATTTTATAGTTCCATTGTGTTGGACTTATTTGTGTTAGTATAATTGATGTCTGGAGGATATATTATTCAATTGGGTATTCGGGACACTTTTCGTGTCAGAGTACTATTCACGAGTTACTATTCACGAGTTATAATTCATAAGTTACTATTCACGAGTTACTATTCACGGGGTACTATTCACCCGTAAGATATATTTATTTTCGGTCCAAATCATTTTTTATACAATATTATTCCATGAGGAGATGTGCTAATTTTTCAGACCGTTGGTTGGAGATATAATAATAAATCAATATGGACCGCTGGTGGAAGTTATAATAGTAATCAGTATGGACCGTTGTTTTAAGTTTTAATAGTAAACCAATCTTGATCGTCCGTATAAAAGTAAATCAATCTGGACCGTTCATGGATTAGTTACTATGCAGTCCATTCTTCTATAAATAGAAGCTCAATCCTTCATTATTTCTTACGAATTCACTGAAACTCTAGAGAGAAATTACAAGAGAATCTATAGAAAAGTATTCTACTACTTCCCTACTCTTATATTCGGTTTCTTTTACGGTAAGGGATGTTATTTGTTGTACTCATGAAGAGAACTTCTGTTATTCCATTATTTATTATTCTGTTGGAATAACCTGTATACACGGGCTACCCTATACATGGTGACATTCTTCTAATATTCCGTTATTTATTATTTTGTCAGAATATCATGTCTGTGCGTTTACGCCGGACCTGGTTCCATTATTTATTATTCTGTCGGAATATCACATGCTCGTGCGTTACGTGGGACCGGTTCCATTATTTAATATTATGTCGAATATCCTATCTCAATGCGTTTACTTGGGACCGGTTCCATTATTTATTATTTTCGGAATATCACATGCATGCGTTCGCTTTATGGGACCTCCGTGGAAGTTATAATAGTAAATCAGTATGGACCGTTATTTTAAGTTTTAATAGTAAACCAATCCGGATCATCCGTATAAAAGTAAATCAATCTGGACCTTTCATAGATTAGTTACTATGTTGTCCATTCTTCTATAAATAGAAGCTCATTCCTTCATTATTTCTTACGAATTCACTGAAACTCTAGAGAGAAACTACAAGAGAACCTATAGAAAAGTATTCTACTACTTCCCTACTCTTATATTCAATTTCTTTTATGGTAAGGGATGTTATTTGTTGTACTCATGAAGAGAACTTCTGTTATTCCATTATTTATTATTCTGCTGGAATAACCTGTATACGCGGGCTACCCTATACATGGTGACATTCTTCTAATATTCCGTTATTTATTATTCGCCGGAATATCCCGCTCGCAAGGCTTACGCCTTTGACCGGTTCCATTATTTATTATTCCGTCGGAATATCACCCGTCTCGTGCGTTTACGCTTGGGACCGGTTCCATTATTTAATATTCTCGTCGAATATCCTATCTCGTATGCGTTATCTTGGGACTCGGGTTCCATTATTTATTATTACGCTTAATATCTCATACGTGCATTTACGTCGGACTGGTTCCATCCTTTATTATTTCGTTGGAATAACTCGCTTGTCATGCGGTCTATCGCATGCATGGTGATTTCTTTTGTTATTCCATTCTTTATTATACTCAGTTGGTTAGAACTTTGACTTCTATACTCCATGAAATTAGTGGAATATCCTTGATATTTGCGCTTCATCCAGTATCTTTTCATGGAAATATTCTTCTGAGCATTCTTGAATTTTACTCTACAAAGAAGTATCATGTTTACAATTTGGACGTTATCATTTCCTAGATAAATTAATTCTTGAACTTGTTTTATTGAATTCTTATATCATTGTCATCACCCTCATGTTTATATTTTGTTAAAAGTCATCTGTGGCATGTAGTGCATAGATGGACTTGGTATGATTATGACCAGGGATTATTCGGTGTAATCATAACCGTAATGTTACAAATGATGTGGTAAAAGTCCTCAATGGGTCGTAGTGCATTGATGGACAGTTGTTGGCATGATCATGACCATTAATGAATACACGAATGTCCTTGGCCCTAGTGCATGGATAATTTCTGGTCGTGATACTAAAGAATATCCTTGGCCGTAGTGCAGGGGTGATTCGATGATGTGGATTATATATTGTTTGAGTCCCAATGATAAAAGTGATGAAAACCTTTTTAAATCATAAAAGATAGTAGATTTTATTCTCTACTTGACTCTTTTAATGGATTGCTTGTTCATTGCAGATTAAACTTGATGTTGTTATATTTTATCAGTTTAACACTGTTGAAGGCTAACGATAATTTATTCTGCATTATCTTAGTCATAATATTTCTTACTGTGCTAGTTGAGTTCACCCTTTCTTTCGCTGTTCTCTTCAGGAAATGAGAACATAGAAGGGACTAGTCGGGGAACGGAGTGACGGTCTAGAGGAGAGCATTAGTAGTCCTCACTATTCTGTGAAATAGTGTGTTAATAATTATAATGAGGACTCCTTTTGAGTTTGTATAATCTCTAGTAGACAATAATTGTATTCAAACTCACAGTTATGTTTTGTCGTATTGTACATGACAGTTGTATTAGTAAATTGTATTTAAATTCTGTACCATGTATCTGGCGACCCAAGATGGGTGATGTATACCTAATTTTGGGGGCGTCACAACAATGACATATTAATTCAATAAAACAAGTTCAAGAATTAATTTATCCAGGAACTAATAACGTCCAAATTGTCAACATGATACTCCTTTGTAGAGTAAAATTCAAGAATGCTCAGAAGAATATTTCTATAAAAAGATACTGGATGAAGCGCAAATATAAAGGATATTCCACTAATTTCATGGAGTATAGAAGTCAAAACTTTAACCAACTGAGTATAATAAAGAATGGAATAACAAAAGAAATCACCATGCATGCAAAGATTGCAGATAGACAAAGTTATTCCAACAGAATAATAAATAACGGAACCTGTCGGTCAAGCGTAATACGCACCGTGTGATATTCCAATGTAATAATAAAGAATGGAATAACAAATGTAAATCACCATGTATGCGATTGTATCAGATGTATAAAGTTATTCCAGCGTAATAATAAATAACGGAACGGTCCCACAGAAACGCATGTATTGACGGATATTCCAATGTAATAATAAAGACGGAATCAGTCGGCGTAAAATGCATGTATGAGGATATTCCAATAGAATAATAAATCGTAATCAGTCCCGTAAAATGCATGCAAAGACGGGATATTCCAATGAATAATAACGAATGGTATAACAAAAGAATTTCACCAAGTATAGGGGTGGCAGCGATACAAAAGTTATTCCAATAGAATAATAAATAATGGAATAATGTAAGTTCTCTTCATGAATACAAAAGAAATAATACCCCTTACGAAAGTACAACAAATAATATCCCTTCGTAAAAAGAAGCTGGATATAAGAGTAGGAAGTAGCGTAATACTTTTCTTCTCTCTCTAAAATTTTCTCTCTCTAGTTTTGGGTGAATTGTAAGAAATAATGAAGGAATGAGCTTCTATTTATAGGAGAATGGAAAGGCAATGTGTAAGGATTTCTTCACAGATGAAATAATTCAAAGACTCACGGATGAAAATTTTTGATACTACATATTCAAATTGTCAAACCTTCAACCAATCATAACAAAGCAAGACAAAAATATAATATATATATATATATATATATATATATATATATAATACTCCCTTTTTCCACCAATTTCAATTTCACACCCACCACATACATCACCCATCACACCCATTTTCTTTCTTCCAACATAACCCCACATGTTCCTCTACCAATATCCACTCACTCATTCAATATATATATATATATATATATATATATATATATATATATATATATATATATTCACACACTCCACCACTCACATACTCATTTCTTACTTTCCCACCAACATGTCCACATCACACACATCCACATCCACATCCACATCCACGGACATTCTCACTTCTTTTCCATTATTTCCCATTCGCACACACAATATATACATATATATACACACATCACATACTTATATATATTAACTCCATCCCCTATACGTAACTCCCTCCCACCCCCATTTCTAAAATTAGTTTTTCAACACATATGAGCCCCAAATGTGGGCCCCACCTTTAAATAATTTCTATCGATTATTTTGAAAAATAGATAAATGGGGTCTATAAAATAAGCAAAAGCGGGTGACTTCTCACGTAAAGCATCAATAATCAATACCGTAGTCGCATATGCAACCATGCCAGACACAGCGTATTTCTTTTACTACCGAGTAGTTCAACAATATTAACGGTAAAACTTCTGCCGTTATTTTCAATAAAAATAATTTTGTCGTTTTCTCAATCCGACAATAATTCTGTTGTGGGGTCCACCAATGATTGCGTCGTTGTACGAATATTCCCTGCTAAAACGAATATTCCCCGACCAATCGAATATAATACAACAACTTGCATACTTTGCAAAATTTATAAATACTACCCACAACTATAACATTATATCAAATCCACACCATAATATTAAAAAAAATATTTCGAGAAATTTAAATCGTTATTCATAAAATCTGGGGTCTCACAATCTCCCCTCCTTATGGAATTTCGCCCTCAAAATTTATGTACGTACTTGGTATGCTGAACAGGTGAGGATACCTTGACTTCATTTCAAATTCTAATGGTATAACCTTTGAGTGTTGAATACGATTCTTCTTATCCAAGATTTTAACACGTATCTCCTCAAACGTTAAATCATCCGCTATCTCGTCGGGTTCTAAATTAATAATGTGGTTCGGGTCGTCCACATATTTACGTAAAATTGATACGTTAAAAACGTTATGAACACGCGACATACTTGGCGGTAAAACGAGTCTATAAGGCACAGTTCCTACTCGATCGAGGATTTCTAATGGGTCAATTAAATCGAGGGCTGAGATTTCCTCTCTTCGTCGATTCTTGCTTCTAGAATAATGTCCTCTTGAACCTTCTTAATTCTTCACATTCATCAGCTCCGGGTATGTAGCTTAAGCGGCTTTAACTTTATCGATTAAAGTCGATTCTACTCGTATATTCGTTATCTTCACGTGGGTTCATATATTCGCACTTGTAACCGCATATGATCTTCTACTCAACGCGTCAGCTACCACGTTCGTACTTCTACAATGATATTGAATGGTACGATCGTAATCTTCAATAGCTCGAGTCAACGTCTTTGGCACATGTTACGTTAATTTTATTTGAAGAAATATTTGAGGGTTTAAGAAATGGGTTTTGTACTGGGGTCAATACAAAATTCGATTTCACGCTCTAGGGGTAGGCTAGGAAGTCTTCAGGAATACGTCAGGAAATTTATTAACGATAGAAATATCATTCAAAATTGTGACTCTCATCCAAGACTTGGATAACACGTCACATTGATACCTATCAACTTGCCATCGTCATTCACAACGTCTCCTACAAAAATTCTGGCTTCGGTGCATTCCACACAAGGAAGTCAACAACGAAAGGACCCTTATGGCTTGATATGACAATGATTGACTTTAGTGGTTTGGTTGCTTCAATTCGCATAACAGGTTGGTTAGGAATATGAAAGCTAACAACCTTATGAAAAACATGATGAGTAGTTAACCAATCGATTCCTAAAATCGCATCAAAGGCAAGTATTTTCAAAGAGATACGATCGACAGATAACGTGAAACTGTTCATTTGAACAAGATTTATAAATAGTGGAGGTAACGAAGGTTTCTCATAACGGAGTTTCAACAGATAAATCAAAGTCTAATTTCTCCAGAGTCCAATTTAAACATTGAGCACAAGTAGGAGAAATAAAAGAGTAGGTAGAACCGGTATCGAATAAGGTATAGACTTCGCAAAAATTTATAATTAACTAACCCGTGCTAACTTCGTTCGGGTCACTCGCTTTTTTTTTTTGAGAAGTCACGATAAACGCTCTTCCTGAAACCACCGACTTTTTTTGTCCGTATCCGCCTTTGGTACCACCGTCCCAGCTGGACTTGACTTCACTATACGACAAAATCGATCTAAATGACCTTCTCTTCTTGAAATTTCCACTTCTATTATCTTGGCCATGATTACCACCGAAGTGGTTACCATTCTTGGCATGATAATTTCCCCCACGATGGTTATCATTGTTCCTATGGCCGTTGCCACCAGTATGATTATTATCGTGTTATTGGTCGTTACCTTTTGGTTGAGCTGACTCAACGGTCTCATGTGCTTCATTGCTTATCTCAGCATTTTTATATGCCATTTTCAAACACTGTCACAAAACAAGAGTTAATTAACATATCACATATTATCCCTATATTATGACCGACCAATTAAATAACAAGTAAACTTAGGTAGGTCATACTAGCGAAGGAATTCCCCGTCTCTCCCCTCCTAGTTCTTGTCTCACATCTCAAATGAGGATAATATCCCTAAGCTTTGATACCAACATGGCCGCCCAAAATAGGTATACATCACACAATTAAAGTCGCCAAATACATGATATGAGAATATAAATACAATCTTTAATATACAACAAGAGAGCTGTGAGTTTTAATACAAATATTGTCATCTAGACAATATATAAACTCAAAGGAGTCCTCATTAAATTTATTATCACACTATTTCACAGAATAGTGAGGACTACTAATGCACCATCTAGGACCATCACTCTGTTCCCCGACTAGTCCCTGCTATGTTCTCATTTCCTAAAGAGAACAATGAAAGCAAAAGGGTGAGCTCAACTAGCCCAGTATGAAATATTATGACTAAGATAATGCAGAATAAATTATCATTAGCCTTAAACAGTGTTAAACTAATACAATATAACAAACATCAAGTTTAACTGTAGCGGAACAAGCAATCCATTAAAAGAGTCAAGTAAAGAATAAAATCTACTATCTTTTATGATTTAAAAGGTTTTTCATCACTTTTATCGCTGGGACTCAGCTTAATAAATAATCCACATCATCGATTCACCCTCGCACTACTAATGACCAAGGATATTCTTTAGTATCACGACCACAATTATCCATACCTTCTACAAAGCCAAGAAATAATCGTATTTTCATCAACCGGTCTGATCATGCCATAAAACAATTCATCTTTGCACTCTTCGTAGAAGAGAATCCATAGCCATAATCATACCAAAAAGCGTCCATCAATGCACTACGGGCCAATGAGGACTTTTTCCACATCATTTGTAACATTACGGTTACCATGATTATACCGAATAATCCCTCTGGTCATAATCATACCAAGTCCATCTATGCACTCAGAAGCCATATATATGACTTTCAACATAATATAAACATGAGGATGATGACAATGACATAATAATTCAATAAAACAAGTTCAAGAATTAATTTATCCAGAACTAATAACGTCCAAATTGTCAACATGATACTCCTTTGTAGAGTAAAATTCAAGAATGCTCGTAAGAAGAATATTTCCATGAAAAGATCTTTGGATGAGCGCAAATATAAAGGATATTCCACTAATTTCATGGAGTATAAGTCAAAACTTTAACCAACCGAGTATAATAAAGAATGGAATAACAAAAGAAATCACCATGCATGCGGTGCTTCAGACAGACGGAGTTATTCCACGAGAATAATAAATAACGGAACCGGTCGGGCGTAATATGCGCAAGCGGGATATTCAACAGAATAATAAAGAATGGAATAACAACGAAATCACCATGCATGTGGTACTTACAGCATGACAGACAAAGTTATTCAGCAGAATAATAAATAACGGAACCGGTCCCGTAAAGCATATGGAGAGGATATTCCAGCGAGAATAATAAAGGCGAGAATCGGTCCGTAAAAAAACGCATGGACATGATATTCAATAGAATAATAAAGGCGGAATCGGTCCAAACGTAAAATGCATGTGACGGGATATTCCAACAGAATAATAACGAATGGAATAATAGAAGAATTTCACCAAGTATAGGGTAGCCCACGTATACAGGTTATTCCAACCGAATAAGAAATAATGGAATAACAAAAGTTCTCTTCATGAATACAAAAAAAATAATACCCCTTACGAGTACAACAAATAATATCCCTTACCGTAAAAGAAACTGGATATAAGAGTAGGGAAGTAGCAGAATACTTTTCTTCTTTCTCTCTAAAATTTTCTCTCTCTAGAGTTTCAGTGAATTCGTAAGAAATAATGAAGGAATGAGCTTCTATTTATAGGATAATGGAAAGGCACAGTGTAAGGATTTCTTCACAGATGAAATAATTCAAAGACTCACGGATGAAAATTTTTGATACTACATATTCAAATTGTCAAACCTTCAACCAATCATAACAAAGCAAGACAAAATATAATACATATATATATATATATATATATATATATATCAACCACACATATTATGAACATATATATATATATATATATATATAATACTCCCTTTTTCCACAAATTTCGTCACCCACCACATACATCACCCATCACACCCATTTTTCTTTCTTCTAACATAATCTCACATGTTCCCTCCACCAATATCCACTCACTCATTCAATATATATATATATATATATATATATATATTCACACACTCCACCACTCACATACACATTTCTTACTTTCCCACCAACTTGTCCACATCACACACATCCACATCCACACACATCATTCTCACTTCTTTTCCACCATTTCCCATTCACACACACAACATATACATATATATATACACACATCACATACTTATATATATTAACTCCATCCCCTATACGTAACTCCCTCCCACCCCCATTTCTAAAATTAGTTTTTTAACACAATGGGCCCCACATGTGGGCCCCACCTTTAAATAATTTCTACCGATTATTTTGAAAAATAGGTAAATGGGGGTCTATAAAATAAGAAAAACTGAGTGACTTCTCACGAAGCATCAATAATCAATACTGGTATGTTGCTTGTGCACGCCAGACATCGTATTCTTTTACTTTACTCTAGGAGTAGTTCAACGAAGATTAACGGTAAAACTTCCGTAGTTATTTTCAATAAAAATATTTTTGTCATTTTCTCAATCAAGCCAATAATTCCGTTGTGGAGTCCACGATGATGATTGTTGGTTGTTATTTAATATTCCTTGCTAAAAGCGAATATTCCCCTGAGCCAATCGAATATAATACAACAACTTGCATACTTTGCAAAATTTATAAATACTACCCACAACTATAACATTATATCAAATCCACACCATAATATTAAAATAAATATTTCGAGAAATTTAAATCTTTATTCATAAAATATGGGGTCTCACAAAGGGAGAATTTGTTAATATTTGTATGGGTTATTTACATAAATATACAACAATTAGAAAGTAATTACACCATTAGTGCATCAACAAAATAATTATAAAAATAGTGTAATTAGGACCCATATTACAAAAATAGTACAATTTGTTAGGTTTGTAATATTCATGAACGCAATCAAATTGCATTAAATAAGCGGAAACGTGTAAAAATCAGAGTTTAAAATTTTACAAACCATATGCCCGGATCATCCTTTATGCGCAATTATTAATTAAACGAAAAAGAAAGAACAAGAATCATACCCTTGAAGATTCGAGCTTCCTCAGGTACAAGTTCACCTCCAATCCTTTTTCGCGTTCAACTTGAATCCACCGGGTTTGGTTCCTTCCTTTGATCAATGTTAGCCACCCAAGTGTTTGGCCTCTAGAGGTGATCCACCAAGGAAGAAGAAGGATTCAAGAAGATGGGTATTTTGGCAAAACCCTAGTTTTCTATCTCTATAGAAAAAGAGCGTACTCTCCCAACTATTGGAATTACATATATTAATATCTGATATAAGACTCCTCTTATAAAGATATCAGTTAACCCTTCTAATCTAATTAGAAAATAGGGTATTATTTAATTAGATTAAATTCTTTTAATTAATTAAGCTCCCTAATCTTATTAGGGATAATTAATTAAACTCTTTTAATTAATTTAACCTCCTAATCTTATTAGGAATATATGAGAGTACTTTTATTAATTAATTCCCAAACTCCTTTAGGAATTAAATAATAATAATAGTAATAATAATAATAATAAGACTCCTTAATATTAAGCTATTTAATTTATTCTATCACCATAGATTAAATTAAATATACTTAACTTATTATTACGATTATGGCATTAACTTCTTAAATAATTATTCTTCCTTTTATGGTGTGACCCTTTAGGTTCTCCATATTAAACCGGTTGTGAATAAATCAATTAGAACAATTCTAATCTTATTTAAATAAATAAATTAAACAATTAATTTATTTAAATAAATAATATTTATTCTACAATAGGGATAAGCCTCCCTAGCGATCAACGACTTTCCAGATAATATAGATTTCAACATTAATCATAAAAGAACCTTTGAGTAAATAGTTACCGTACAATTCAATCCTTCCACCATACAATGTCCCAATTAAATATAAGACATGGAATTACTGCCAAGTCTTATTTTATTTAATTATATGTATTTCGATCCTTAATTAAATGCACAACACCAAATAATGCAAATTAGAAACTCCTTTCTAATTTCATTCTGCCTTGGCCAAGGACTACTGGGTTGTCATTTATCGAATCACATAGGACATTTCTATTCTTTTACTAGAAGCGGTAGATTCTTTATTGATCATACATTATCTCCATGTACAACTTATTATACCCAAGCATGCCCTTTGATATACCCTAAGGGTCTTAAGGAATAAGTCAAAGTATAACTCATAATATGCAAGATACTATGATGATCTCAAGTCCAAGGATCACTTGTACTACTATCACTACAGGAATTCCTATTGACAGACAAGTAAAACTCCATTAGGTATTCCTTAGCGAGCCACGTTCAGTGAACTTATTCTCTAATAAGCACCTACATACTTGCTTTAGTGTCTCCACACAAATGATCATGAGATCAATCATCCTCATCCAATGAGCAAGCAACGTATGTACCAATCTATCCGGATTCACTACTCCCCAATTTAGTAATCCAACGATTGGGAACTATTTTAGTTTTAAGCTTTCTAAGAATTTAGATCTCATTAGAATGATCATCATCATTATTCTAAAAGCATTGCTTAAAACTATGGGTTTATCATATATTATAAAACAGCATCATGTAGATAATTAAAAGCCTTTAATAAATTAATATTTTTTTATTAATAAATGAATAAGATTGTTACAAAGTATATGCTTTATCATCAAACATGATTGGCTTGTGTGCATACTACTTTTAATCTCCCACTTGCACTAAAGCTAATCGTCATGGTATCTCATACCTTTCTTCTCTAAGTGACGATTATCCTGCTGTTGGATAAGCTTTAGTTAATGGATATGTAATGTTGTTCTTGAGAGTTCACTATCTCTATAGTGATTTCCCATCTTTCAGTGATTCTTTAATCAAATGAAAGTGCCACAACACATGTTTAGATCCAAGATGAGACTTAGGAACTATTCCTAGTTCTGTAATGAACTTATCATCCAAACAATCAACTTGCAGCTTCATTTACAGCTATATACTTTGTCTTTATCACTAAACCAGCAACCTTTTGCTATTTGGAACCTTTCAAATTCATTGCACCACTGTTCAAGGTAACACTTTACCTTAAAGTGGATTTTTTGTCGTCTTGGTCTGTTTGATAAACTTGAGTCTGTAAAGCCCTCTAGTTTTAATTCAGACCCACCATGTATGATCACATCCTTAGTTCCAGTTAAGTACTTTAAGATGTTTTTCACTGACTCACAGTGAACTTCTCTAGAATATGACTGATCAACATCAGGTCTCGTACATTTCATTGCATACATGATAGTTCTCATGCGATCTCTCTTTTATGAGTCTTTGGGGACTATTAAGAGAGATACACTCCATGGCTCATCAACATGAGACATCTCTTGGAGTTTGCCATGCTAAACGACTTTAGCATCAAATGAATATACGTTCCTTGGGTTAAGCTGAGCATCCTTTTAAATCTATCTATATAGATTTTTATCCCCAATTAAGATACTCTTCCCAATTCATTCATGGAGGAATGTTTAGACAACTTTATCTTTACTGATTGTAGCATTAATATGTCATTCCTTATCCATAGTATATCAACATATAATATTAGGAAGGTCATGGAACTCCCACTGACCCTTTTATACACACTAAAACTCTTACCTCATCGTATGTAACTCTGGATCATAATCTTCTATGATGCGTACCACATCATCATCATCCATGATGAATTCATACCTCCTAGGTATCTTAGATACTATTCCAGATTTACGATTCGGTTGTGGTATAATAGGTCTATCTACAGGTTCCTCTTATTTGACTTATAGTGTTTTGTGGTTCTTGAACTTTTCAAGATGCATTATCCTCCCACTAGCCCCTTCAATGATAAACACCTTTATCTTAGAAGGCAGCGTGTTTCGCAACAAACACCTTTTGCTAAGTAGGATTATTAAACATATACCCTAAACTTACTTTAGGATGTCCCACAATCTGACTTGTCAAATCTTGTCCCAAGCTTATCCTTTGAAACCTTTTTCACATAATTTGGACAACCCTTATCTTAAAATACTTAAGATTAGGAATCCTCCCCATCCATAACTTTTATGGAGTCTTGGTAGGATTTTGAGGTTACCTTTTTCGTAGATGTCGACCATTTCTAGGACATGACCCTAGAAGAATACTGGAATGTCGGTAAAATCATTATGGACCGCACCATGTCCAACAAGGTACGATTTTTCCTTTCAGATACATCAATCAATTATTGCGTATCAAGAGGCGTCCATTATGAGAAAACCATTTGAGATGATCTAGAAACTTATTGCACAAGTATTCCTTCCTTGATCCGATCAAAGAATCCTAATACTTTGCCAATTTGTTTCATTTCTGAATTCTTTGAACCTTTCAAATAATTCACACTTGTATTCAGCAAATACACACATTCAACTCTTTGAATGATCATCTCCTTTTCTTATACTAGTTTGTTCAATTTGTAAAATAATTTTTCATGTAAGTCAAGTACACAAAATCCATTAAGTAATATTTCAGTTCTATAAAAACATTATTATTATAAATAGAACAACAATTGTCCTTAATTATAATACCAAAATTTTTATTGTCCAACAATAAGATGGAAATAATGTTTCTAACAAGAACTAGAATACAATAACAACTTATTGACTTAATAGATTTGCTCGTAGGCATTGCTAAACTATAAGTTTCTATGGCTAATGCAACAACCTTTACTTCATTTCCTACACATAGGATTACTTATCTTTGTTTAACTTTCTACTTCTGCTTGGTCCCTTCATAAATCTATATTTATGATAACCAAAGTCGGTATCCAATACCCAAGTAGAACCTTGACTTAAAGAAAATTTATTTTAAATCATGAACAAATTTGTATTTATGTAAAGAAACTTCACTAAGCTTCTTTGGTTAGCCTCGTAAGAGATGCTTCGCAGATTTCTTTCAAAGTTGTCAGGATTATTGCGGTGGAAGCAAACTCCTTGCTTTATCCATATTAGTTTTGTTCTTATTATCCTTTGTTTTTTGCCTTTCTATTTACCTTCTTAGAATCATTCTTCTTTTTCGAGAAGATCCTTTTTGGCCCCTACCAAGAAGACATGGTCTTTCTTGGTTGGAAAGTGACTCTCAACATTTTTCAACATGTTAAGTAAATCAGCGAAGCTGATATCTAGCTTGTTCATATGAAAAATTCACAACAATTGTGAGGAGTCCGGGAGTGAGAGCAAGATCAAATCTTGGCTCAAATCTCCATCCATGACAAAACTGTTGTCTAATTGATCAATCAAATTGATTATGTTAAGGACTTTTATCTCATCTTTGTAGTGTCACTGGTCATTCTAAATCGGAAGAGCTCCTTAGATATCTTATATCTATCAAGATTACTTTTTCTCACCATCAACTACTTGATGTGCGGGAATATAGTATGAGTATCCATAGTTTCATCTTGACATTTTGAAGCACGTTACTCATGGATGCGAGAATGATGCATTGAAATAATCTGTGCATCATCTTGCCACTTTCTAAAAGTAACAATCTCTTCTTCAGAGGCATTATGCGCAACCATTGCGAGGTAGGATATGCGTATTAAGGACATAAGATAGCTTTTCAGCCATGAGAACTATTCTCAATCCCTTAACCAATCCGTTAAATTCGGTCCGGTTAAATAGCATCTAATATGCTTCGCAGTGATAGTAATTTAGACATTGTAAAATTCTGTAAATTATTTTGTAATTAACAACATTTTAGCATACATTCTTTTATTAATTACCAAAATAAATTAGGTTTTATTTTAAATTGGTATCTCCCACTATTTTCTTCAAACTATATTACCCTCAATATATATAGTTCGGCAATATCTAATTAAAGATATGCTAGTGAGAATAAGGATCCCATTTCAAATGTATATAGTCTTGTGTGTACACAACAAACTATATATAAATAAATAGGTAGACAACTCTTCTCAATTACATCAACTATGTAACTCCTTGTATTTTGCCTCTTAAATCATAATGGTCAAGTGTGTGCACATCCGAACTAAAATGATTTAAGTTAAGTCAGACCCAACATTTCCATATAAGTGAAGAGAAAACTACAGCCCTTGTGTGTGCACAACAAAACAGTAATGTTCAATTCCTTATAAACATCACATGTAAGAAAAATAACATCTTAAATATTTAATACTTGCCTTATGTGTTCACAACAAACTCATATTAAATATTCAATACTCTGTTGTTTCTATCATGCTAGAAGGCGACGTTCAATATTCCAAATATCTTTGAACGTTACAACTTAATATAAAATATTTGAGGGTTTGTTATTAATTTGTCTCATCTTGTTTAGCGCATGCGTGCATATATATATATAAAATACGCGTCATATTAATTAACATGCGAAGCATGTTTGCATAATATATATATATATATATATATATATATATATATATATATATATATATAAAGCATGCACATATAGAATACTATATTCTACCCGGATTGATTATGGACTTTTATTCTAGTTTGGTTCACTAGAGCCACCAAGTGAACCAAAATGTCAAACCCTAGGGGTGCAAGAATTAATATTTAAATATAACTATTACATTTAAACCCGGGCTCCATTACAAACGGGTCTTCAAGTGCTCCTTGTTCCTTGATCTCCAATTCTTCAAAATTAATTATAATTATTCCTATCACAAAAGTATTTAAAATAAATAGAAACCTTGATCAGCAGTCAAGGGGAAGTACATAGGAGAAAGATAGAATTTACATTAAGAAAAATTAGAGAAGACGAGGTACGCAGACCCCATTTAATAAAACACATACATTCATGCATCCAACTAAAATAAAATCCAATCACATTGGTCAATAGTCCATAATTAATCTCATTTATTATCATACACATTATCATATGCATCAATAAATAACATTCATCTTATGAATAATAAACATTCAATATATATTGATATCATTTAATGGGCAAATTTAGTTAGTATAAAATCTATTTTGAATCAAAATAAACTCCTTTATTTTAATCCAAATTTAAATCAAAATAAAACCTCTTTTATTTTAATTTATCCAATTTTGAATAAAATAAACTATTTTATTTTAATCAAAAATCTTTAATCAAAATAAACTCCTTTATTTTAATTAATTATGGAATCCAATTCCAAGTAAAAAAAATTCCTTTACTAAAGGAAACACGGATTCTCTTTCCTATTCATAAATAAACTCTTTTATTTTGAATAATATGAAATCTTATTCCATATCTAAATAAACTTCTTTATTTAAGGAAATTAGGATTCTCTTTCCTATTCACAAATAAACTCTTTTATTTTAAATAATATGAAATCTTATTTCATATCTAAATAAACTCTTTTATTTAAGGAAACATGAAATCCAATTTCAACTCCAATTAGTTATCATGGAATCCAATTCCAACTCTAATTAGTTAGCATGAAATCAAATTTTAAAATTAAAATAATCTTTTTATTTTAAGATTAAAATAAACTTTTATTTAAGATTAAAATAAATTTTTTATTTTAATAATAAAATAATTAAGTTTAATATATAACGTTAATAAATTATATATATATATATATATATATATATTGATCACCTATTCTGCTATTCACGTGAATCATTAAAAGAGTTACAGGATTCATAAAGTTAATAAAGTTAATATAAGTGAACCTTAAAGAGCGAATCAAAGACGAACCGTCGTCTTTGGTGTCTATGGCGACAGTTAGGCGCCGCTAAAGACTACAATGGCTATGGTGACGGATCGAATCAGAGTTATAGACACCAAAAGACGACGGTTCGTCTTTGGTTCGGCTCTTTAAGGTTCTCTTTAGAGACGGACCGTATATATATATATATATATATATATATATATATATATATATATATAATTTTAATGTGATCAAATGTTCCTGGGCCAAACTCTTTACTCACTTTCACGTGGATCACTAATATTAACAAGATTTTAAACTGGGTCTCGTCGTATATATATCTGCTGAAACAAAATTTTAAAGTGGGTCCCATCCACTAATAACCCAGTAAAAGTGAATGACGATATCCCCAGGGGCACAGCAGAGCAGATCCTTCAATTCCCTGAATCCTTTAACATGTATTACAGGCGACGCAATACGGAAAGAAAGAAAAAAAAAACGAACGCAGTTTTTTTTATTTTTTTTTATTTTATACAATAAAATTATGCCCAATTAAATTGTTCTAAACGTATATCAACATACATATCAAATTAAAATAATTAATAATTTGCATAAAGGTTTGGCTCTGATACCACTGTTAGGTTTGTAATATTCATGGACGCAATCAAATTGCACAAATAAAGCGAAAACGTGATAATTAGAGTTTTAAAATTTTACAAACCATGTACCCGGATCACCCTTTATGCATAATTATTAATTAAACGAAAAAGAAAGAACACGAATCATACCCTTGAAGATTCGAGCTTCCTCAGGTACAAGTTCACCTCCAATCCTTTTTCGCGTTCAACTTGAATCCACCGGGTTTGGTTCTTTCCTTTGATCAACGTTAGCCACCCAAGTGTTTGGCCTCTAGAGGTGATCCACCAAGGAAGAAGAAGGATTCAAGAAGATGGGTATTTTGGCAAAACCCTAGTTTTCTATCTCTATAGAAAAAGAGCGTACTCTCCCAACTATTGGAATTACGTATATTAATATCTGATATAAGACTCCTCTTATAAAGATATCAGTTAACCCTTCTAATCTAATTAGAAAATAGGGTATTATTTAATTAGATTAAATTCTTTAATTAATTAAGCTCCCTAATCTTATTAGGGATAATTAATTAAACTCTTTTAATTAATTTAACCTCCTAATCTTATTAGGAATATATGAAGTACTTTTATTAATTAATTTCCAAACTCCTTTAGGAATTAAATAATAATAATAGTAATAATAATAATAAGACTCCTCTTATTAATTTATATTTAATATTTCCAAAATATTAAATAATAAATATTAAGCTATTTAATTTATTCTATCACCATAGATTAAATTAAATATACTTAACTTATTATTACGATTATGCCATTAACTTCTTAAATAATTATTCTTCCTTTTATGGTGTGACCCTTTAGGTTCTCTATATTAAACCGGTTGTGAATAAATCAATTAGAACAATTCTAATCTTATTTAAATAAATAAATTAAACAATTAATTTATTTAAATAAATAATATTTATTCTACAATAGGGATAAGCCTCCCTAGCGATCAACGACTTTCCAGATAATATAGATTTCAACATTAATCATAAAAGAACCTTTAAGTAAATAGTTACCGTACAATTCAATCCTTTCACCATACAATGTTCCAATTAAATATAAGACATGGAATTACTGTCAAGTCTTATTTTATTTAATTATATGTATTTCGATTCTTAATTAAATTCACAACACCAAATAATACAAATTAGAAACTCCTTTCTAATTTCATTCTGCCTTGGCCAAGGACTACTGGGTTGTCATTTATCGAATCACATAGAACATTTCTATTCTTTTACTAGAAGCGGTAGATTCTTTATTGATCATACATTATCTCCATGTACAACTTATTATACCCAAGCATACCATTTGATATACCCTAAGGGTCTTAAGGAATAAGTCAAAGTATAACTCATAATACACAAGATACTATAATGATCTCAAGTCCAAGGATCACTTGTACTACTATCACTACAGGAATTCCTATTGACGCACAAGTAAAACTCCATTAGGTATTCCTTAGCGAGCCACGCTCAAATGAACTTATTCTCTAATAAGCACCTACATACTTGCTTTAGTGTCTCCACAAATGATCATGAGATAAATCATCCTCATCCAATGAGTAAAGTTAACGTATGTACCAATCTATCCGGATTCACTAATCCCCAATTTAGTAATCCAACGATTGAGAACTATTTTAGTTTTAAGCTTTCTAAGAATTTAGATCTCATTAGAATGATCATCATCATTATTCTAAAAGCATTGCTTAAAACTATGAGTTTATCACATATTATAAAACAGCATCATGTTGATAATTAAAAGCCTTTAATAAATTAATATTTTTTTTATTAATAAATGAATAAGATTGTTACAAAGTATATGCTTTATCATCAAACATGATTGGCTTATGTGCATACTACTTTCACAATTCACATTAATAAGGAAACCTAAAATTAAGGAGAAATAAATGCCATATATAATAATTCAAATTCAAATATTTGGGATCTAACAACAAAAATAAATTCAAATTCAAAACATAACCCAACAAATTAACATTAGTGATTGATCTTTTGAAGATGCGACACCTTGTAGCAGAGAATGGCTCAGACTCATTAGTGTCTGCAGTCGATGAATAAGGGAGATCGTCCATGAAGCAAGCCTTGAACCCCTGAAACATTACAACTGATTTTGGCTTTGTAGCAAGTTTCTGGCACTGAAAATCCCAAAGGGAGTTCGTATGACAATGCCATTACCTGCATCGGGAACCCTGCATAAAGAACAAGATATGAAGATGCAGAAACTAAACCAATTGAATGCTCACTCCAAATTTATCGTCGGCTTCTCTTCCGCTACTCCACCGCTACACTGCCGCGAATCTTCGTTGTACAAAATGCCAATCAGAAGAAAAAGAAGATTCGCCTTATAAAAATTTTAAAAATAAATAGATGTAACTTTTACTGTTCTGAAATTTTTTTATGACTATTTTGTTACTCATAAATATTAAAATGGTTACCTTTGTATGAATGGTTGGCTACCAACTGCATCACATTCAAATGAAATTGGTAACTTAATAAAACTGAATTTGTTACCTTAGTCTGAAGGTTTGGCTACCAACTACACTATGAAAAAAAAATCTATAATAGATTTTTTATAATTAATTGGTAACCCAATAAAACTGAATTGGTTACCTTTGTATTAAGGTTTGGCTACCAACTACATTAATTAAAAAAAATCTATAATAGATTTTTTTTAATTAATTGGTAACCCAATAAAACTGAATTGACTACCTTGATCTGAAAGTTTGGCAACCAACTGCATGAAGGTTTGGCTACCAACTGCATCACATTCAAAATAAATTGGTAACTTAATAACATTGAATTAATTACCTTGATATGAATGTTTGACTACCAACTTCACTTTGAAAAAACTAAAGGTGTGGATGTACCTATTCTGATAAAATTCTATACATGTGCACTTTAAAATTCTATACAGGTGTGAATGTTTGAAAGACATGTGTAAAATTTATTTAGTTAAACAATTAAATACATTCTACTCCTCTCCTCTTAATAAAATACTAATAGTAAAAAGATAGTGGTGGATGAGGACGCCCAAAATTTGGAGAAGGGAGAAAGTTTGAAAACACAAAAACGATAAATGAAGAATAAAGGTTCGGCGAAGGAGGCGGTGGCACCAAAAGTTCATCGGAACGGCTACAGTGACGCCCCCAAAATAGGTATACATCACCCATTTTGAGTCGCCAAATACATGGTACAGAAACAAATACAACTTCAGTAATACAATTGTCGTGCAAAATACGACAACACATATACTGTGAGTTTGAATACAAATATAGTCTAATATAGAGTATACAAACTCAAAAGGAGTCCTCATTACAATTATTGATACACTATTTTAAAAAATAATGAGGACTACTAATACATTTATCCTGAACCATCACTCCATACACCGGCTAGTTCCTGCTATGTTCTCACCTCCTGGAAAGAAAAATGGAACAAAAAGGAAAAGGGTGAGCTCAACTAGCCCAGTAAAGAATATTATGACTAAGATAATATACAACAATTTATCATTAGTCTTCAACAGGGAAAAATCTGATAAAATATATTAGACAACAAGTTTTAGATCAACAACTACAGCGGAAACATCAATCCATTAGAAGAGTCAAGTAGAGAAAGAATTCTACTATCTTCTAAGATTTAAAAGTCCATCATCAATAATTTATCCCTGTAACATCAATCAATATACATCTTGAATCAAATATTCATCTTTACACTACAGGCCAAAGATATTCATTTGTATCACCAGTTGGTCATGTTCATCCCAACACCTGTTCATCTTTGCACTACGGGCCAAAGATATTCATCAGTTAATCATTCATCTTTGCACTACGGGCCAAAGATATTCAGTAATATCATCATTTAGGACAAAGGATGATAAAAAATATTTTAAAGAACTAATCCAGTGAGACAGAAGGACAAATATTAGGGATTCATATTTCAGTTTATCCAAGTTCAATAATACTCCATAATAAACTATAGTGGAGTAAAATTCAAGAATAAAGATCAAAACATGGATTAAATTTCAAGAATAAGGGTCACAACAGATAACTTGGAAGAAAAAAATATAGTTTTTTTTTTTAAGAAAAAGACCCGTGAACAAAGAATGGCAAGTGAAACGAATCACGAGTCATGAAAAGTTTAAAATTTGATAAAAAGTTCAGACCAATATTCGTATGAAATGATATTAGATGAAGCAAAATTTTTAATCATTTCAGGAATTATAAAAGCAATACTTACCATAGTAAGTTCAAATTTAAGAATACGAGAAGAAATAATATCGCTTACGTAATATGGAGTATGAAAGAAAATAATATTTCTCACGAGTGTTGCAATAAAATAATATCCTTTACCTTAGTAGAAACTGGATTTGACTGGAATATCGGATATTATTCTGAGAAAATCTTGCAGAAAAACTATGCTCAAAGTATTCTTATACTTAAGAAAATACTCACAATATTATAGAATAAGGATTTCTGATTATGAGATGGTGTGTTAAAGAAAGAGGGGTTACCCCCTATTTTGAAAAATCAAAGTATTCTGCCTAACATTTGCATTTTTCTTCCTTGCCTAACTATGTTTGCCTAACTTTTCATATTTTCATAAAGGTGGGAGCCATCCTTGAAAACAAACTTGGCAGGCAAAACCCACCAACCATATCCACCAATCAATGGCCTTTATTCTTCATAATTGAGGGTCCACAATTTTGAAAATCAAGCTTTGCAGAAGAAGAAATGCAGGAGATATGAAATATTAGCCATCCACCAAAAGAGCCATCCACCAAAAGACAAAGCTTATGCAGGAAAATTCCTTTCGCCCGCAAACTTAGAAAAACATGCAAATAAAAATTAATTCATATTCGTCCCTTTTTATCACATGTATATATATATATATATATATATATATATATATTATAATAATATATGTAAATAAATATTTTATCGAAGAAAATATTGCCAAACTTTCAAAAATTATTCCATGCTAAAATTCCTTCATTTATATCCACATAAAATAAATATTTCCTTATCATATAAATCAATAATTAATTATTCACAAATAATATTACGTAATCACAATAATGACAACCAATTTGTTTCTGTGAAAGAGGGGCTTTCCGATAAGGATTTCTCCTCATCGTCGTGCAATTAGGTGACCAAACCTCTCCTCGATGTAACTTTCTAGACATTATTACAATAATGTTATCTATTAATATTATTCAAATAATATGAATTATTGATCCGATAAGGGAAATATTATACCGTGACAATTATTGAAACAACAATAATATAAAATATCTATGCAAAGAATTATTGAATCAATAAAATAAAATATTGAGCAAAGAATTCCGTAACAATTATTGAGCAAAGGTCTTCTTACGTAAGGATCAATAATTCAACAATATGCAATACCGCAGTACCATCGGCAACCACGCCAGACATCGCATTTTAACCCCGGGTATTCCAATAGTGTTAATGGTAACAATTACGTTAAGTTATTTATAAAAACTCAAACTTGTCGCTTTTTCTTCCATCCAAGCGCTTATCCATTATGGGGCCCATAAATAGGCTGCTTGGCCGTGCATCACGAATATTCTCCGACAGAAAGAATATTCCACGACCAAACGAATATTCCCCGACAAAATGAATATTTTATAACCACTTGCTTATTTTGCAAAGTTTGCATATTTCACCCATAACCAAAGTATTATATCAAATTAACTCCATATTATTTCAAGATCATAAATAGAGAAAAATCAATTTTATTTATAATAATTTGGGGTCTTACAACCTCCCCTCCTTGTGAAATTTCGTCCTCGAAATTGACGTACGTTGTTTCAAAAAGGTGAGGGTACCTCGCTTTCATTTTCGATTCCAACTCCCAGTTCATTTCCTCAATAGCCTGGTTCCTCCACAAAACCTTAACTTGTGGTATAACCTTCGTACGTAGGACATGCTCTTTCATATCCAAGATCTTAACAGGTACCTCCTCGTAAGTTAAATCTTTGAATATCTCGTCTGGTTCTAACTCAATAATATGGTTCGGGTCTTTAACATATTTATGAAGCATAAATATGTGAAAAACATTATGAAAACGAGACATGCTTGGAGGTAATGCGAGTCTATAGGCCACATTTCCTATTCGGTCAAGAATCTCAAATGGACCAACAAATCTTGGATTGAGCTTTCCTCTCTTCCCAAATCTTGTAACTCCCTTCCATGGTGCAACACGTAATAATACGTAATCTTGGATCTTCTCTGTAGTCATTCATACCAACTCTGGTCCCAACAACGTTGCTTCTCCCACCTCATCGCAGCATACTGAAGAGCGACACTTTCGTCCATACAATGCTTCAAATGGAGACACACCTATACTTGTTTGATAACTGTTGTTGTAGGAGAATTCCACCAATGGTAGGTACTTATCCCAACTCCCTTTGAAATCTAGGACACAGAGTCTTAATAGATCTTCAAGAGTTTGAATAGTCCTCTCTAATTGTCCGTCCGTTTGAGGATGGTATGCCGAACTGAATCTTAAATCCGTGCCCATAGCTTTCTGCAAGCTAACCCAAAATCGTGAAGTGAATCTTGGGTCACGATCCAAAACTATGGATACTGGCATGCCATGCAATCTCACAATCTCATTCACGTACATACGAACAAGACGTTCAAGGGAATAAGTCTCACGTATAGGCAAGAAATGAGCAAACTTGGTTAATCTATCAACAATAACCCAAATCGCATCTATGCCTTGAGAAACTTTGGGAAGACCCGTAACGAAATCCATAGTAATGTGTTCCCACTTCCATTCTGGAATGTCAAGTGGTTGCAATGGACCTTTTGGCACTTGATGTTCCGCCTTTACTCGTTGACAAGTTAAACACCTCGAGATAAACTCCGCGATCTCTCTCTTCATATTGTTCCACCAAAATGTGTGTCGAATATCATGATACATTTTGGTACTCCCATGATGGATTACAAATGGTGTATTGTGTGCCTCCATCATGATTCTATGCTTCAAGTCAGAATCGTTAGGAATGCAAAGTCTGGAGTTGACTCGAAGTATTCCTTCTTCATCGATTCTTGCTTCTGGAATAACACCTTCTTGCACTTTCTTCTTCATACGCATTAGCCCCAGGTCCGTAGCTTGAGCAGCTTTAACTTTATCGATTAAAGTCGGTTCTACTCGTATATTCGCCATCATCATGTGGGTCCCTGGAGTCTTTAACTCAATCTCCATCCTTTGTAAATTGTACAAAATGGGTCTTTGTGTTAACAACATCGAACTCATACCCGCATACGATCTTCTACTCAATTCGTCAGCTACTACGTTTGCTTTTCCAGGTTGGTTTTGAATGGTATGATCGTAATCTTTCAATAGCTCGAGCCAACGTCGTTGCCGCATGTTGAGTTCCTTTTGGGTGAAGAAATATTTGAGGATTTTATGATCTGTATAGATCTCCACTTTCTCCCCATACAGGTAATGTCTCCAGATTTTCAACGCGAAAATGACTGCTGCCAACTCTAGATCATGAGTAGGATAATTCCTCTCATATTCTTTGAGTTGTCGTGACGCATAGGCTATGACTTTCCCGTGTTGCATGAGAACACATCCTAACCCTTTGCCTGAAGCATCATTGTAGATAACAAATCCATTCGAACGAGATGGTATTGCCAGAACAGGTGCCGAAATGAGTCTTCTCTTGAGTTCTTGAAAACTCTTCTCACAATCCTCGCTCCAACCGAATTTTATATCTTTACGAGTCAGCTGAGTTAATGGAGTAGCGATTCGAGAAAATCCTTCCATGAATCTTCGATAGTAACCAGTTAAGCCCAAAAAACTACGTACTTCGGTCACCGACTTTGGTTGCTCCCAACTTTGTATGGCTTCAATCTTCGCCAGGTCAACAGATACTCCATGTTTTGACACCATGTGCCCAAGGAATGCTACTTCCTCAAGCCAGAACTCGCATTTCTTCAGCTTGGCATATAGCCTGTTTTCACGAAGCCTTCAAGTATTAGCTTCAAATGGTGTTCATGATCTTCACGGCTTTTGGAATAGATGAGGATGTCATCAATAAAGATAAGAACGAACTGATCCAAATATTCCTTGAATACACGGTTCATCATATCCATGAAAGCAGCAGGAGCATTAGTCAATCCAAAAGACATGACTAAGAATTCATAATGCCCGCATCGAGTTTCAAGGCGGTCTTTGAATATCCTCGCTTTTAATCTTCATTGATGATATCGAGAATGAAGGTCGATCTTTGAAAAGAATTGTGCTCCTTGCAACTGGTCAAACAGGTCATCAATGCGAGGTAGCGGATACCTATTCTTGATGGTGACATGGTTCAATTCTCGGCAGTCAATACAAAGTCGCATACTCCCATCTTTCTTCTTTACAAATAAAACAGGAGCACCCCAAGGAGATGTACTAGGACGAATAAACCGATGTTTAACAATTCCTGTAGTTGGACTTTTAACTCCTGAAGTTCAATAGGAGCCATTCGATATGGGATTTTAGAAATGGGTTTTGTACCCGGTTCAAGGTCAATAAAGAATTCAACATCACGTTTTTGGGGTAGACCGAGAAGGTCTTAAGGAAATACATCAAGAAATTCACTAACAACAGAAATTTTATTCAAATCTGACGTGTTTTTGTTCAAGTCTGTGACATGGACTAAGAAAGCTTGACATCCGTTTTTCAATAAACGAATAGCTTTATGGCTTGATATAACAGTGATTGACTTTAATGGTTTGGTTGTTTGGATTCGCATAATAGGTTGGTTAGGAATATGAAAACTAACAACCTTACGAAAACAATCAATTTTAGCATGATGAGTGGTTAACCAATCAATCCCTAAAATTACATCAAAAGTAAGTATCTTTAAAGAGATAAGATCCACAGGTAATGTGATGGTGCCAACTTGGATTAAGCAAGATTTATAAACAGTGATCGTAACGAAAGTTTCTCCTAACGGAGTCTCCATTAATAAATCAAAGTCTAATTTCTCCGAAGTCAAGTTTAAACGTTAAGCACAAGCAGGAGAGATAAAAGAATGGGTAGAACTAGTATCTAATAAGGTATAAACTTCGCAAGAGTTTATAATTAGCTTACCCGTGATCACCTCGTTTAGGTTCCTCGCGTTTTGTGCAGACACGACAAACGCCCTTCCAGGAACCACCGACTTTGACTTGTTCGGGACAGCCTTTGGAGCCACTATCCTCGTTGAACTTGGTTTCGCAACTAGACAATCTCTAGCTATATGACCTTCCTTTCCACAGTTATATCACACCTTGGATTGTTGTAGGCAGTTTGGGCTGATGTGTCCCTCTTTCCCGCATTTGTGACAAACGACCGATGCTCATTCTCCTCCCCTAAAAATAGTTGATGTTTGTGCTGACGTCTTCACGTTTATCATTGTTGTACCTTATCTTCTTGAAATCTCCTCCCGACTCGCTCCTTCTATTATCACGACCACGATTACCACTAGAGTGGTTACCGCTTTTGTCCGAATGTTTTCCTCCCTGCTGATTTTTATTGCTCCACTGGCTACCGTCACCGGTATGACTCTGGTTGTGGTCCTTCGGTTGCACATACTCATTATCTCGCTCTAATAATTGAGTCATGTTTACAACATCTGAATATAAAGAAAATTTATGTGAGATAAGATATTGCCGAATTTCGGGTTTTAGACCTCTAAGAAACATCCTCGTCATTCGTTCCTCATTCTCGACCAAATGAGGTGCAAACCTGGATAACTCTATAAACTTCGCCTCGTACTGGGACATTGTCATGTTGTTTTGTTCCAGTCTGATAGACTCCACCTCCTTCATATGACGAATACTTTCAGGAAAGTACTTGTCATTAAATAGTTTCTAAAATGTTTCCCAAGACATATTGAAAAGTAATTTGCAGTCGCTTCACATTTCCACAAGTAATCTGCCTCACAGCGGAACATAAAGGTGGTGAATGGGACCTTCTGTTCCTCCGTGCATCCCAAGACATCGAATATCTTGGTAATTTGATTGACCCACGTTTCCGCCTTGATCGGATCCAGCTTTCCAATAAATTCTGGTGGTCTTAACTCTTTGAACTGCTTGGCTGTGACAAGCCGCACGTTCCTATCATTTCCACCCGTATTCTATGCACAAGTCTCCCTTGTCTGATTTTGCATGAACTGCAAAAAGTTCCTAATTATTTCATCATTCATCGCTTTCTCGGTAGTGTTGTTTACAGGAGGAATATTGCCTTCGTGTTGTACGTTCTCCTAGTTTATGACTAAAGGTTGTTCCACAGTCTCATACACTTCATTGTTAACGTTCTCAGCAGCCATTCTTAAATACTGACATAAAACAAGGGTTAATTAAACAAATTAACATATCACATAATATCCCTATATTATGACCGACCAACAAATAAGCTTAGGTAGGACATACTAGCGAAAGATTTACTCATCTCTCCCCTCCTAGTTCTATTCTCCGATCTCCGCCAGAGACCATATCCCTAAGCTCTGATACCAACTGTGACGCCCCCAAAATAGGTATACATCACCCATTTTGAGTCGTCAAATATATGGCACAGAAACAAATACAACTTTAGTAATACAATTATCGTGCAAAATACGACAACACATATACTGTGAGTTTGAATACAAATATAGTCTAATAGAGAGTATACAAACTCAAAAGGAGTCCTCATTACAATTATTGATACACTATTTTACAAAATAGTGAGGACTACTAATACATCTATCCTGAACCATCACTCCATACCCCGGCTAGTTCCTGCTATGCTCTCACCTCCTGGGAAGAAAAATGGAACAAAAAGGAAAAGGGTGAGCTCAACTAGCCCAGTAAAGAATATTATGACTAAGATAATATACAACAATTTATCATTAGTCTTCAACAGGGAAAAATCTGATAAAATATATTAGACAACAAGTTTTAGATCAACAACTGCAGCGGAAACATCAATCCATTAGAAGAGTCAAGTAGAGAAAGAATTCTACTATCTTCTAAGATTTAAAAGTTCATCATCAATAATTTATTCTTGTAACATCAATCAATATACATCTTGAATCAAATATTCATCTTTGCACTACAGGCCAAAGATATTCATTTGTATCACCAGTTGGTCATGTTCATCTCAACACTTGTTCATCTTTGCACTACGGGCCAAAGATATTCATCAGTTAAACATTCATCTTTGCACTACGGGCCAAAGATATTCAGTAATATCATCATTTAGGACTGAGGATGATGAAAAATATTTTAAAGAACGAATCTAAGTCAAGTTGAGATGAAGGACAAATATTAGGGATTCATATTTTAGTTTATCCAAGTTCAATAATACTCCATAATAAACTATAGTGGAGTAAAATTCAAGAATAAAGATCAAAAAATGGATTAAATTTCAAGAATAAGGGTCACAACAGATAACTTGAAAGAAAAAAATATAGTTTTTTTTCTTTTGTGAACAGTACCCGTGAACAGTACCCGTCATGAAAAGTTCCAAATTTGATAAAAAGTTCAGACCAATATTCGTATGAAATGATATTAGATGAAGCAAAATTTTTAATCATTTCAGGAATTATAGAAGCAATACTTACCATAGTAAGTTCAAATTTAAGAATACGAGAAGAAATAATATCGCTTACGTAATATGGAGTATGAAAGAAAATAATATTTCTCACGAGTGTTGCAATAAAATAATATCCTTTGCCTTAGTAGAAACTGGATTTGACTGGAATATCGGATATTATTCTGAGAAAATCTTGCAGAAAAACTACGCTCAAAGTATTCTTATACTTTAGAAAATACTCACAATATTATAGAATAAAGATTTCTGATTATGAGATGGTGTGTTAAGGAAAGAGGGGTTACCCCCTATTTATAGTGCAGCGCACGGAGGAAAAATCAAAGTATTCTGCCTAACATTTGCATTTTTCTTCCTTGCCTAACTATGTTTGCCTAACTTTTCATATTTTCATAAAGGTGGGAGCCATCCTTGAAAACAAACTTGGCAGGCAAAACCCACCAACCATATCCACCAATCAATGGCCTTTATTCTTCATAATTGAGGGCCCACAATTTTGAAAATCAAGCTTTGCAGAAGAAGAAATGCAGGAGATATAAAATATTGGCCATCCACCAAAAGATAAAGCTTATGCAGGAAAATTCCTTCCGCCCGCAAACTTAGAAAAGCATGCAAATAAAAATTAATTCATATCCGTCCCTTTTTATCACATGCATATATATATATATATATATATATATATATATATATATATATATATATATATAAATAAAAAAAATATTTTATCAAGAAAATAATTGCCAAACTTTCAACAATTATTTCATGCTAAAATTCCTTCATTTATATCCACATAAAATAAATATTTCTTATCATATAAATCAATAATTAATTATTCACAAATAATATTATGTAATCACAATAATGACAACCAGTGGCTCCGAGAAAGAGGGGCTTCCGATAAGGATTTCTCCTTCATCGGTGGCCGCAATTAGGTGACCAACCTCTCTCGATGTGAACTTTCTAGACATTGCCAATAATGCTATCTAATAATATTATTCAAATAATATGAATTATTGATCCGATAAGGGAAATATCTTTATCGTGACAATTATTGAAACAACAATAATATAAAATATCTATGCAAAAAGAATTATTGAATCAATAAAATAAAATATTGAATAAGAATTATCGTAACAATTATCGAGTAAGTGCCTTCTTACGTAAGGATCAATAATTCAACAAAGCTCATGCAATACTGGTAGTGCCATCTTTGTGCGTACGCGTAGACATCGTATTTTAACCACCGGGTATTCCAACAAATGTTAATGGTAACAATTATGCCATTATTTATAAAAACTCAAACTCATCATTTTCTTCATCCGATGCTTATCCATTATATGGGCCCACAAATGGTTTGTAGCCGTCATTACAAATATTCTCCGGCTGAAAGAATATTCCACGACCAAACGAATATTCCCCGACAAAATGAATATTTTATAACCACTTGCTTATTTTGCAAAATTTGCACATTTCACTCATAACCAAAGTATTATATCAAATTAACTCCATATTATTTCAAGATCATATATAGAGAAAAATCAATTTTATTTATAATAAGTTGGGGTCTTACAGCTACCCTCCTCCCAATCCTTTCCCAATCGATCGTCCAGTCCGCGTCTATGCCGACGGGATCTACGATCTCTTCCATTTCGGCCACGCCGAATCCCTCGAGCAAGCCAAAAAATCCTTCCCAAACACCTACTTGCTCGTCGGATACAGCAACAACAAGATTTCGATGGAGGGGGATAGAAGGGAGGAGAGAGAAAGTGTTAAATTGCAACCTATTAAAACACTCAACTAAATTAAAAGGATAAAAATGCACTAATAATGTAAATAAAAACATTAAATGCACTAATTTATAAATATTATATGAGTGCACTATTGATGTAATTATTTTTAAAAATGTATTAGAATATGTAATTGTTCATATTTGTATTTGTTCTTTTTTTTGTGTTTGGGCTTGGTAGAGGAGTAAAAATAATAAAACAGGAATTAACTGGCTGGCACAACTGACCCAACCCAAAAAATATTGTCTATAAGTTTTAATCGCGAGTTGCATAATAGTTGATGGATTTGACACATATATAGGGTCCTTTACAATAATGGCTTAAATATGAATTACTATCCTAAACTATAGGCCATATATTCCACTCCGGGGATCAAAGTTTTAATTTTTCAATTAGGTGATTGAACTATCAATTTTTTTCAATTGCAACAAATTGAGCCGCCACGCCGAATTGTTGACGTGGCCCTCTCAGTCAGGGGCCATCATCGATGTGTAAATAAAAAAAATTATTTTAATATCTATTTACACATTTATTATACATTAAGGGCAAATTCATCAAATCACTTATATTAATCATTTAAACTAAATAAAAACAACAAAACTATCTAAAATATATACCATCTCAGATCAAAAACAACAAAAAATCTAAACAAAACAAAATCTAAAATCATCAAAAACTACTCAATAGCCAAATATTGAAGGAAACCCCCTATATGAGAAACCAACAATTACTCACAAAGAACAGGACACTTGGGGCAGTGTAACAAATTAGGGGCCAGCATGTGGTATGGGCAAAACCCGCCGGCGAAGGACCACCGAAAAATCAGACAATAGCAGCAAAGGTCCACTAATCAGCTAGAGAACCACCATGAATGTCGGCCAACAGAAACTACTCACAACCACATAAAGAGGAAACAACAGTCCATAGCAGTTGCTAACCAGAATCTGCCCAATCAAACCATTCAAACGAAAAATCAAATCTTGTAATCAACAAAATCAAATCGGTAATAACAGAAAATTCATTTGAACTAAATCAAAAGAAAGAAATCAAACTCCAGGACCAATTTTGGCCAAATAAAACACAATCAAACCCAGCCTAGAAAAAATCAAAAAACGAGCTAGGAAAGAAAGCACTCAAACTGACAACAGCCAAAACCTGAACCATCAATGAAAAAACAGAGATCCCAAATCAGAACTTGAAAAGAAAAACAAACAAAACAAGAAGCCCAAATCGAAACAAATGCGAAGAAAATAGAATGTCGGAGGAAAAAACACATTCTCTCTTTCGGAGATCCAAAAGTTGGATACGAATAGTATTGTCTTTGTAAGCATTTTGATTTTTCCAATTGCCTTGGTTTCTTTGATTGCATTTGAGTTTTAGCCTACAGGTTTTCTGGTTTAAGCAATTTTCAAGACTTTCAATATTTGGCTATTGAAGAGTTTTTGTTGATTTTAGATTTTGTTGTTTTAGATTTTTTGTTATTTTTGATCTGAGATGGTATAGATTTTAGATAGTTTTGTTATTTTTATTTAGTTTAAATGATTAATATAAGTGATTTGACGAATTTGCCCTTAATGTATAATAAATGTGTACATATATATTAAAATAATTTTTTTTATTTACACATCAGCTGGTGATGGCTCCACTTGAGGCCACGCGTCGACAATTTCGACGCCAAGGTTCAATTTGTTGCAATTAAAAAAAATTAATAGTTCAATTACCTAATTGAAAAAATTGAAATTTTGATCCCCGAAGTAAAATATAGCCTATAGTTTATGGTAGTAATTCATATTTAAGCCTACAATAATATACAACATTTAGTAAGTAATTACACTATTAGTGCATCCACAAAATAATTACAAAAATAACGCAATTCATAATAATAAGAAAACCTAAAATCAAGAAGAAATAACTACCATAATTAATAATTCAAATTCAAATATCTTGGATCTAACAACAAAAACAAATTCAAAATAATAATTCAAATTCAAATATTCAAATTTCTTTGTATGAGCTTTTTATAACATTTGTAATTTTAAATTTATATATTATGTGAAAATTTATATAAATAAATGAATTATGTCGTATATATGTATGTATGTATATATATAGAGGATTATGTGAAAAATTATATAAATAAATGAATTATATAAATATGTATGTATGTATGTATATATATATATATATATATATATATATATATATATATATATATATATATATATATATATATATATATATATATATATACACACACACACATAGGACTTCAAACATACAAATCGAGTTTTAGCGGCAGACGATCCGATTCGGCCGCTAAAACTCGATCCGATCCATATACGAACCACCACACTGAGCGCTATATATATATATATATATATATATATATATATATATATATATATATATATATAATCATTATATATATTTTATAGAATAAAATAAGTTTATTTTTTTTTATCAAAAAATAGAATCTTAAATAATTGACTCGATGTTGATTCGGTATTGACTCAGTGTTAACTTGTGACCAACCAAAATAACTCAGTAAGATTAAAAAATTATTGAATAAGATTTCTTCATAATGTCTTGTTATATTTAGTTATTGATTTATTTATGACCTAACTTATTAGTAACTTTAAAATTAATTAAACTTTATTAGTTACTCATTAAATTATCTCATTTGCTACATCTAGTTTGGTTTGAACAAAACTTAAACTCTGCTTCTTATAATACTACCAACTTGTCATGACTTTTGGATAGGGGTGTAAACGAGTCGAATATCAGCGAACACCTTCATGCTCAGATTCGGCTCGACTCGAAAAAATTGAGCTCGAATTCGACTCGGATTCGATCAGGGATTTATATTTTTGCGCCAGATTCGATTCGGATCATTACTCGGACCTACTCGGCTCGTAAGTACTCAACTCGTTTACAAAGCGAGTTACTCATGAGCCTTCAAATCGAGTTTGGAATATGAACCATTTCACTTAAAATTGAACCACTACATACTAAATTGGTTACTTAGCTAATATTTATATATAAAACTTTTTCACTTTTATTTATGTATTGAAATTATAAATAATGTAATAAAAATTAATATTCAATTCATTAATTTATTCAAGTACAAGTTTACACAATTTCATACTAAACTTTATAAACTATAAAGATTGATACAAATATCACATATTTAACTTACTAGCATGGATAAAATCAATATTCGAATATGATCCATCAAGCATGTATCGAGTATGGTTCGAGAAAAATGAAATACTCGAACCCAAATATGAGCGTAATTTGGTATGCTTTCGAATTCGAGCTTCAAATGTATCATTAAATGTAAAGCGAGTATGGATCAGATTCGACTCCGGATCGACTTCAATTTGAGTTTTGGATCATATTTTCGAATGGATCTCGAAATTGAAGACTTAAACTACTTTGGTTCGATTTACACCCCTACTTTTGGATAAGCTTACAATTAAATAAGATATATTTTAAGCCACCAATTAGCTAAGATAGATTTTTGAACAATAAATTAGGTTTTATTAGATCAAAAGTGATAGTTTAGTGGTAAAACATCTTCTTTTATAGTGTAAGTCACAGGTTTAAAGATAAGTTCTCGTAAATTTTCCTCCCGTTACTTCTTTTATATTTTTTAATTTTTGATCAAAGTAGTTTATGAATTTTTTTTTAAAAATATTTTTACAAAGTAAAAATAATATTTATACAGCATCCTTCTTACACGGATAGTAACTTATAGTTTCACACTTAGGTGAAAATATCAATATTTACTTGTGCAAATAATTTTTATGGTTACTTTATTTTGGCTTAAACACGAAAACTGAAATTCATTTGAACCTTTTTAGGTACATATAATCTTTTGTACAGTAATCTCATACTGAATCTGTCCAGAGGCAGATAAAAACTAATAGCCCAACTTGCAACCAAGGCATAAACTGTGTTTCTTGGACAGGAACTGAACAAGTCCCTTGAAAAGTATCCACATGGTGCAAATGTGTCATCCATTTATCTAATATTTGCAGGCTGCAGCAATCAGTTGCTAACAGAGCATTCTCATAAAGACTATTCATTATTTTGTAAATTTGACAATTGAAAGTTGTTAACAGAGCACTTATGATTTAAACAGAAAAGAATGGATCTACATGTTAGATCGAACCATTCTTGAAAATAAAACAATCTACAATACAAGGAATTTACATTTCAGACTCAAATCCGATATTCCAAAACCCTTCAGGAGTCGAAGGCGGTGCATACCTGTACCGGTGCCTTGAAACTCCATCATGATGTTCACAACGTAAATTTTGCTTATTACCATCAGTGTCCTTGCCACCACCATCAGGAAGAACGGCGTCATAGAACTTCTTGCACTGCTTGCATTCAATTCCTTTTAAATTTTCCCTCTCGGCTTTCTTTCTTACTGGTTCCACATACTTGAAACCTATCGTCCCAGGTTTTGGAGGTGGCATTTCCTGCTTTTCCGGCACAGGGTCAGGATCAACATTGATGTCCTGTGTTTCATCATCCGAACTTTGAAAAGTCATATCCTTTGGAACCGGGTCTGGAAAATCATGAACTTCTTTCATGGCTTTCTTCAAGTTTCCCCTTACATTTTCCAAAGGAGTATCAAAGAAATCATCATGTGGGTCAGGACCACCTCGGTTCTGATGGGACCTGGTTTCTCTCCAATGAGAAACAGTGCGCTTTGTGCCAGCTAATGGACCAGATTTTACATTTACATGGCCTTGGGCTGCAACTGGAGAACTGGAAGTACATGGCAACTCCGATCTTGACCGTTGAATTAATCCAACTCCTTGGTTATCTATCAAGTTCTCTTGGTTATCATGCTGCCTGTTCAATTCACAATTAACCACGGAAGCATTTACCACTTTATCCCCAGTACCTATGACAACAGATAAAAAAAATTAGTCAAGAGTGTGTATCAATGTGCGAGGCCTATCTGAATTTGATACTTCCATGGAATCATTCATTTACGAGATAAAACGAACTTTTATTAATCCAGTAGATGGTCTAGAAACCAGTACCACCATAAAACTCTAAGAAAACATTTTCAACACAATATGATACACAAAAGAAGAAGAAAAAATACCAGGAGAAGTTAATGGACTCTGGTTATGCCTCACTGAATGTCTTTCATCTTCTGTTTTGTTTTGGGGAAGCATATTCTCTGGAGTAAGTCCATTTCTTGTGCAAAGAAAGTTGTATTGGGATTTCAGCCTCTTATAAGAATCAATGACATTTCTTCTTTTCTTCTTTTCAGACGATAACTCAAAATCCTTGGCTTCAATCTGCTGAAGTAATTTTCCATGTAACTCCATGCGTTCAGCAGACTCGATGCTTCTTTCTCTGAGATTTAATTGAAGCTTATCAACTTTCTCCTCTAAGACTTTTAGTTTGGCCAGATGCAGGCTTTTCTCTTTCTGAAGTTCCTCCAACTCCTGTCCAGTCTTCAACATTTCTAAACCATTCAAATCAATCTGTTGACGTAACTGTTCTTGCATTCGTCTGCCCTCCTCCACTTCTTCAGTTTTCTTTCTTAGCTCTTCTTGAAACTCCTTTACATTATGTTCCAAACTTTCAATTTTGGCTGTAAGCAGTCTTTTCTCCTTTTCATAATCTTTCAACAGTTTTTCATTATTCACCATCTCTGATTCAATTTTATTTTGCAAATATTCATGGATCTCCTTTCCCTTGTCTACTTGTTTGGTCTTCAACCTGAGCTCCCCTTCAAGCTCATCAACTTTTTCTTCTACACTTTCAATTTTGGCTAAGAGTTCAGTTGTCTTTTCTTCATGTTCTTTTGGTTGTATATCTTTATGCAGCTCCACTTCCCCATCAACTTTCTTCAACTTCTTGAGCTCCTCTGGTAGGTCATTAGTTTCAAACTCTAAACTTCTTCCCTGTAAAACCAAGTTGATTTTCTCTTCAACTTCCTTAATTGTCTTTTCATTATTAAGTATCACAACATCTTTTGATTCAAGAAGTCTGAGTAAACTCTGGTGTAGTTTTCTTCCGTCAGCCACTTCTGCAGTTTTTCGTTTCAGCTCCTCCTGGAGATCATTAATAAACTTAGATGATGGGCGAACAAATTTCTCAAACTCTGCCTTCTCCAACTTCAAAACCTGGTTTTCATCAAGGGCCTTTTGCTTTTCAAATTGAAGCTTTTCTATTTGGAGTGAAAGATCTTTTTCCCTCTCCTTCAATGCATCTTCTGCAGCTTTTTTGGCCTGAGAGTAAACATTATGCAAGTTTACAGATTTTGACTGGTAATCTGGGAAAAGTTGGCAGCAAAACATATGCTCTACTTCAGACATCCGGTCTTTTGCTTCCTGAATCGTGGCAACCAGTAGAGCACTAACTTTAGAGGCATCTATTTCAGTATTGCTGTCTACAGAATACGCTAGTTTTGGAGACGTTCGCAGATCTCCTTCCATATCTGAGATTTATAACAAGAAATTAGCTATTTCAGAATTCTGATAGCACCATCATAGCCAACTTAATAGTCACAGAGGTAGCTCAGTATAACATATTACACCTATAAGTTCCGATGCCTAGAACATTTGAGCATTTTCCATTTTGAAAAATCTTTATGGATCCTAAATACTATTTTAATATTATAGTAAATCCATCACTAAACCTCACCCTAGTATATACACCTTCAGTATACTCTCTATATTCCAAAATATAAGATCACTTTTAAAAATCAACGAAAGACATTTTCAAACCCAAAAATGGCATAAATTCACTTCATTTTAGTATATCAATGATGAATATGGTAAACTATCTAAAAAGTATTACTAATCATAAGATTTATTATTTTGTAATTTTTAATGAATCTAATCAATTTTGAATTTGGATTTGTCTCAAATTGACTTTCAAAAGTCAATAATGATCTTATAATTTGGAAGAGAGGGGTGAGTATATTATATTCTCACAATATGATACAAAGGTTATAGTTGGAAAATTTAAAAAGTCAGCTTACCTCCTAAGTCAACAAGACCAGCATACCTTATGTTAAAAACTCAGGTTTCAATTTTTAAGAAAAGGAAATCTGGTAAGCCAGCTGCAGTACTATGAAAATGTAGAAGCTCCAAAGACTACAATATAATAAGGTGGAATTTGGAAACCTGAGTATCTCCTGCTTCCTTCAAAAAGGACATTGCTTAGCACATTTCACTTATGCTGTATCTCATTTAATGTTTTTTCTCTTTTAATAAGGACACAAACTTATTAAGGGATAAAAACACTCGATATGATCAATGGAAACCAAATATCATTATATATCTGATCTATCTACAAAAGATGATAAATGGATTTTAAAAGTAAAGAGCTACAAGGATATGGGAACCTATCAATAACAAATTCAAACAAGTTACAGGCAGCCAGGCTACTCTACTAGATGAAAATGCAAGTCTCAAAATTCAAATTATGTGCATACTACGTTAAAATCTAATGTCGTACAACGGTAGGCTATATATTGTTTACTAACATTCACTAATTTATACAGGGTGACCATGTAATGGCGACAATTAGAGGGAATCAAAGGAAGCAACACTTGCAACAACTGAAAGATTGCAATACTAACTGACCAGCAATGCTAAAGTAATTAAATCTCCAGACAAATATGGAAGAGAAAATAGAAGAAAAACATACATTTTCCAGCCGACGAGAGACGAAAGCCAGATCTGCAATCCAGAGGAAGGCGAACGGAAAGGCACAACGGAAAGTTTGAGAGGAATTGGATCAATTTGGCTGTCAAAAAGCCCTAATTTTCCTTCAATTTGGCTGTCAAAATGGGGAAAAAATCACTTGTATAACCTTTTTGATTTTAAAAAAGAGAAGTGAATTAAAATGGCGGAAATTTATCAAAGAAATAGTGGTATGTCTGGAAGAGAGTTAACGTAATTGCAATGAGATGAATCGCAAGAGGGTTTGAGCTAATGGAGGTGAAGAAAGGGGGAATGGCTGCCGTGCCCTAGAATATATTCTCTCTCCTTTTTCCCGCTCAAAAGTGAAAGATAGCAGGAAGAATAAGTAACAAATACAGTCTCAAACATATCTTCCCGGCCCATGTTAAACCCCAATCTCGCCGTGTTTACAAGACCGTGAAAATAAAAAGGGTTGTTTATATTACTATATAATAATTAGAGAATAATTACAAGATTAGTGCATACATAAAATAATTATAAAAAAATTGTAACCTTTTCAATTCTATATTATTTGTCAAGGAAGGAATTCCAATCAAAAAAATTTCAACCGGGTAAACAAATGAATAATACTTCAATTAGGTCCTCGATTTCGCTACTTTACAAAGTGTAGGAAACAGATGAAGATATTCAATTGTTAGAGGAGGAGGAGATTTTTTTGCAGGAATAAAATTTATTTCCCCATGGTGGCTGCTATTGTCACGCCCGCCATCCCGCCTGCCTCCGTCACGCTTTTGACATTCAGCGTCTTCTACTTTCTTCCTTTTTTTTTGGGTTCCTTTTTCTAAATTTGAAATCATTAAGTAAGAGGAAAATCATACAATTACTCTCTGATTCCATCATGGTTTAACAAGATAAAGAAAATAAATACATATAATACTTGGTAACTGTTCTGAATTTTTTTTGGACTAATTGGTTACCCACAAAAACTAAAATGGTTACCTTTGTATAAAAGTTTGGCTATCAACTGCACATTTTTATTGATGTAAGGTAACCGAGATTGTGTTACACAATATTGAATAATATTTTGCATTTTTTCTTCTTACATTAAGTAAGAGAAAAACAACATGACTATTCTCTAATTTCATCATGGTTTAACAAGATAAAGAAAACAAATACATGTAACACTTGGTAACTGTTCTGAATTTTTTTTATGACTATTTGGTTACCCACAAAAACTAAAATGGTTACCTTTGTATGAAGGTTTGACTACCAACTGCACCATATTCAAAATAATTTTATTTTTAAAAAGTTATTTATAAGTAAACAATAGCTACATAAATGGAAACTCTTACATGTCATTTCAGATACCATTTGCACATTCTGTTAATTTTATTTTAATCATACATACATTACATCACTATAAAGTTGATCATTCGGGATGCCTCAACTAGATTTATTGGTCACTACATTTTAGACAACTGGACACCTGTTTATTGCGCTGTCTAATTGGGGTATATTATACATTGGAATTTCGACATACCATAATTGTATACTTTCAAATTAAAATTCAGAAAATATTATAAATTAGATAAGTAATAATGGAATTCCTCAATATGTTCAATATGTTAAAATAATCAAAAGGTAAATAGTAACCAACATGATGAAGTTCTGTCACTCACTAATACGTTGTAGACACTCAAAAATTTGCATTCCTATTACTAACTATACAGGAGGGCAGAATCGTCTTCTAGAGACAACCCTGGGAGTCACATCAGTTCCAGCCCCAGAGATAACCCCGAGAGATCTAGTTTCCAACCCCGGAGATAACCCCGGGAGATCCAGTTTCCAACCCCAGAGATAACCCAGGGAGATCAGTTCCAGTCCCGGAGATAACCCCAGGAGATCAAGTTTCACCCCGTGAGATCCAGTTTCCAACCCCGGAGATAACCCCGGGAGATTTAGTTCCAACCCCGGGGGATCAAGTTCAAAGCCCGAAGTCAACCCCGGGAGGTCAAACCAACCTCAGAGACAACCTTGGGTGTGACGCCCCCAAAATAGGTATACATCACCCATCTTGAGTCGCCATACATGGTACAAAAATCAAATACAACTTTATTATACAACAGTCGTGTAAAATGCGACAAAACATAATCTAAGAGTTTTAATAAGAATATTGTCATCTAGACAATATCCATACTCAATGGAGTTCTCATTATATTTATTGTAACACTATTTAACAGAATAGTGAGGACTACTAATGCTATCATCTGGACCGTCACTCCGTTTCCCGACTAGTCCCGGCTACGTTCTCATTTCCTGAAAAGAACAATGAAAGAAAGGGTGAGCTCAACTAGCCCAGTAAGAAATATTATGACTAAGATAATGCATAATAAATTATCATTAGCCTTCAACAGTGTTAAACTGATAAAATATAATAAACATCAAGTTTAACTGCAGCGGAATATACAATCCATTAGAAGAGTCAAGTAGAGAATAAAATCTACTATCTTCTATGATTTAAAAGGTTTTTCATCACTTTTATTGCTGAGACTTAGCTTAATAAATAAACCATATCATCCCTGCACTACGGCCAAGGATATTCATTAGTATCACGACCACAAATTATCCATGCACTACGGGCCAAGGATATTCGTGTATTCATCAATGGTTATGATCATGCTAACAACTGTCCATCAATGCACTACGACTAATGAGGACTGTAGACACTCGAAATTTTTTGCACACCTGGCACTAATATTGCAGGAGGACTGATTTGTCTTTCAAGAGGAACCACGGAAGGCGGTTCATATCCATTACGGATACTACTAGGAAGTTCAAAGATCAACCTTGGGACACACACTGGGAGTAACAATTCAAACCTCGGAGATAACCCCGAGGCGTGCAACTCCAATACTGGAACACACACCGAAAAAGACCGATTAATCTCGGAGATAACCCTAAGGTATCCAGTCTCAGTCCCAATCATGGGAATAGCTACCAACCTTGGTGATCAACCCAAGGAATGCGATTAAGCGATAACCGAAAATGCTTGTTTTAAATGCAACCAGCTTCAATCTCGGCGCTCCTGTGAGACACCCAATACCAACCCGGAGATAATACACCGGGAGGGCAGGCACACACCTCAAAGTTGACATTGAAGACCTTCAACACTTGCAGCAGATCCAATCTCAAAGAATAACCACGAGCAACGTTTGCTTTATCATTAAGCCGTGTGATAACTCGGTGAGGGCAAAGGCATCATCTCGCCACTCTAAGGCCACATCACGTCATCTCAACATTTCATACATACATTTCTACACAACGATGTCCCACAAGATTCAAGGAAAACCAATCCCGAGTGACTATTGTGCGGGGTAACGGATAAAATTTGAAGCTTGAAGACCGGAGGGCATCGTCCCATCTTCAATGACTTTGTACAAACTCTAATCCCATTCCATTGTACAACTCTCGACAACGGCGATCCAAAATAGGTCCTATATACCTCAGTCGGATGCCCGAATTATAATTCTGAAAGTTCGAGTGGACATTGCAGTGCTTACGTGCGCGTCTTCGAGATGACGACTGAAAACGGGAAGCAACAAAGGCGACCTCAGGTACACTGCGGTGGCCGCATGTACACTGCTTGGCTCCCCCTCTATAAATAGAGGGCTTGGGGTGGCCATTTTAAGAAGAAAAAGAGCGAGGAAGCCTGTCAAATTTGCTAAAAGTACTTTGCAATATACTGAGTGCTTTCCCATTTTAAACACTTGTGAGCTCACATATAGCTACTTTTGTACCTGCGGGAGCCGAGTTTCATCCACTTTAAAGATATAGAAGCCTTCTTTGGCAGCCCACTATAAGCCTTCTCACACACTTTAAAGCCTTTCTCTTCATCTCTGCACACACCCTTCTTCACGTTGAGAGTCGTGTTGCGTGTGTTTACCCGGACTTCGGTCCATGATTTTATTTCAGTTTGTATATACATACATACATATATATATATATATATATATTTATATATATGGACTAACATTATCGAGTTATGCCTCGATTGAGCCTGAACTTGATGCAGGCGTTTATTTTGTTTATTTATATATATATATATATATATATATATATATATATATATATATATATATATATATATATATATATATGAAGCGTGTGTCGGACTTTGTTCGATAGAGCCAGATTTTACATCGATGAGGCGTTTACTATATATTTATATATATATATATATATATATATATATATATATATATATATATATATATATATATACTTTATATATATGAGCATGAAGATTCGGATTTTGTTAGATGAGCTTTTTATATATATATATATATATTTTATATATATATATATATATAGTTTAGTGTTACGAATATATATATATATATATATATATATATATATATATATATATATATATATATATATTTTTTCGTCCCACTGGAGTTTACTTCGTGGTGGTTGATAAACTTTGACTTTCTTTACATTTTGTCACACTGGAGTTCACTTACGTGGCGGTTGATTGCTTTATCTGACTTTATTTACATTTTGTCTCACTTTGGAGTTTCTCCGTGGTGGTTGATAGCTAATAACTTTATTTATGTTTTTGTCATAACTTTGGCGGTTTATTTACTGACTTTATTTACATTTTGATCCCCATGGAGGTGCTTCGTGGTTGGTGATCATATATATATATATATATATATTTCTGACTTTTTATATATATACTTACTTCTTGCTTTCATACAAATTGCGGTATCATGTATGCTTTAGGAATCATGTGATCACAGATTGACTATTGGATCTAGATTAGGTTCCGTGATGGACATTTTAATTTTGTAAGCGACTTGTAAATTATTCTGCGGTGTCTGAATTTCCTCAGATGGTTTTCATACCCACGAGGAAATCGGCATTATTTTGTACATTATTTTCTTATAGATGCTTCGCATCTCGAAAATAAAATCAATCAACCGAACACTTAATAAAATGGAAGTGTAAAAGGTCTCAATTACTATTGAGCATCAGGGTTTGAAAAACCTTTTTTATAAAACATCATTGCTATATCTTGCTAAAAAACTGAATTTTCACATAAATTCAAACCATGTGTATATAGGTGTGAACGAGGCCTCGCACTACTTCCAAATAATGACACATTGACCCACACACACACATTAGGATAATAGTTTCTTGAAAAGAAGCGGTCACCAGTGGTAACACGGATGTCGAGGGGTGCCTAACACCTTCCCTCGCATAATCAAGTCCCGGACCCTAATGAATCTCGGTTTTTGCGGCCCGTTTAGCGATGTCACATCTTTGGGTCAATGTGCAAACCTTTTCTCGGTTGTGTTGGTATAACCATTTAAAAAACCAATGGCGACTCTTAACGGTCCATCATCGACATTATACATATCGGACCTTTTTCACTTGTTTTTTCAAACAAATCTCACCTAAAATGAGAACACCAAAGAACAAGTAGTGGAAAGGGACAATTAAAAATCCAAGCGTCGACGGTGGCGACTCTCTTGCTGGGGACTCGATAAGAGGACTTAAGCCGCTATTACAATCTTTTCAAAGCTATTATCTACTTGTGTGTGGATGTTGCATTTACATTTATGATGAATGTGTATGAATGCATTTACTTATTGCACTTAGTGCTTCGCACCATATCTGCTTGTGATATTAGTGCTTCGCACATGTCATCATTTCCATGCGGTGAGGCCGCGATGTATGTGAATGTATGTTGTGTGGTCCCTCCACAGGAGGCTATCCGTCGGTGTTTGATTCTTTGGACTCGTGGGAAGACTAATTCCCGAGGCTCGGGAAAAGCACCACCAAATTCGCTCGGTTGAAAGACCGGATTAATTTCCGTTGAGTAAATTGCGATGATTTGGGAACCTTCATGCCAAAAAGCAGCATGAGAGTAACCTAAGATAGGTTGACCCTCGATAAACCCAAAGCGGAGAAAGTCTCTTCATGCTCTCTCATTTCAATTACTTGTAAACACAATTACTTGTAATTTCATTCCATATATATCTCCATGTAATGAGAAATATGAAAAAATGTGTACATACATAACATTATCTTTATCTGTATTACAAAGCGGTGACATCCATTTTTGAGGATAAAATTCCTAAAATGGACACATCACATAGCATGTTATTATACACATTCCCTAAAGACTAAACTATGCAAGTCTTTGTGAGGAACCAATCGGACCTACTACCCGGTCAAAATCCAAAAGGTTGCAAGCTTCTGACGATGATCAATCATGTCGTCATCGACCGGTGACCTTAATCCGATTTCTTGCAAAGAATTTGACGGATTAAGCAAACAAATTCTGATTTGGTTGTTACTACTCAAAGAACTACACCGGTCTACTCGGGGTTCAAAAAATACCCGTACATCTTTGAATCCTCTACACGAGGGAAACAAGGTCATTACAATACGGCTGCGGTTGGATCGACCAACAAAACTCATGATGCCACCCATCTCACAGGAGATCCGGACCGGTGACATCAAAAGAAAGTCCTCCAAATGGAAGAGACCCTTCGTCTTTATCAAAGGAATTGGAACACGCAGGAGTGTTTCATATCTTGACCTTTGCATTTTCCTGGTGTTCATTATCGAGAAAAGTTTAAGACTCGACTTTGAAAAATATGACGGGTTAGGAGATCCTTACACACATTTAAAGGTGTTTATTGGAGAACTTGGATCTTATACGAGAGGACGAGAAGCTCGAGAATCAATTTGTTCTAGAAAAGTCTAACTGGAGAAGCCCGTTTGTGGTACACAAGATTAGACAACTCAAAGATCCATGTTTGGGAAGAGCTAGCACCGCCTTCCTCACTCAATCTGACTTTCGGTCTCGGATGGCTCTGATCGGTATCAAATTACCAAGATCAAAAAGCGATCTAATGAGTCTTTTCGGAGAGTATGCTCAAAGGTGGAGGCTTTGGTTGCCCAAGTTATTCCTTCCATGATGAGAATCGAGAGATGGTCATGACTTTCATATAGACATCAAAGCTCCTTTCTATGAAAGAGTTTTAGCGGACATCGGTAAACCATTTTACGAAATGGTCAAACATGGGGAGATGGTTGAGATGGGATTGAAGTCGGAAAAATTCAAGACCTAGTTGCCCTCAAAAGGCATTGTTGATCACATCAATCTGGAAATTATGGAAACAACCCCAGGAATCCATAAAAAGAAAGAGGAAGATGTTTCCACGATACTACTACGAGGTCGAAAAAAGGCAATCGAATATGCCTATTCAAAGGAGAAACTACACTCCCTTTCAAGCCACGGTCTTGAACCCTCAATACCAAAAGGTGGAGAAGTGAAAGCGCCCTCAGTGTTCACACCCTTTAGGGACACACTCGAGAATATTCTCACTCTTACGACAACGAAGAAAAATTACGCATCTTCTTCCACCTGATGACCCCTAATGGATGGGGTTTCAATCTTTGCTCGAAATGTGTTTATCATGTCGGGGCACTGGACATGATACTCGAGATTATTGGGCCTTGAAACACAAGATCCAAGACACGATAGACAACGGTGAGATCGTGGTCACCAAACGAGATCGACCTCACGTTCAAGACAACCCTCTTCCTCAACACAAAGAAGAAGAAGTCAACATGATCAATTGGAGCAATGGGATGAGTTCCAATTTCAAGCTGTGAATCCTCCTAGACCCTCAAAGGCGGTGTTGACAAATGGGATTATGCCAAGTTCGATTCATGATGGAGCGAAAGATGAAAGCTCTATGCAAGCAAATTGAGCAATTGGTAGAATTGGTGACCTATCAACATCAAGTGACACGCCAGTTAATCAGCTAGGAGCATGCCAGTCTCCTGCCTCTTGTCATGAATATTCCCTCGTCACTTTCAGAAAATGAAATCTTTGGAAGACAAAGTGATGAAGAGAAGCAAATGCCAAAGTCCGGTTGGGATTTTGCCAACAAAAGGAATTCACATATTTGGGCCAACCTATGGAGAAATCCTTGAGATGTTAATCAATGAAGGAAGAATCACTTCCTTCTACCTCCAATTAATCCCCGTTCGGGGACGGTACAATTACGATGGAGTATGTCGATATCACTCCCATTCTCGCGGTCCTGACATAGAAGAATCTTTGGGCACTCCGCCACCTTATCCAAAATCTAATTGACGGTGGTGTCCTGCAACTAGCGGATGATGATCTTGTCTTTACGTGCAAGTGAGAATACATGTCTCTACTAAATGGAAGAGTTTGGTAGCGATCGTATCCACTTTGGGTGATGGGGTGATAAATCACTCACAATACCAACAATTCAACTCGAGGAAGCAACAATCCTTTGAAAGTGGCGCGCTCCGAGGCAATCGACTTACCATGCGAGCCTGATATCCTATTGTTAGCTTGCGTAAAGTGCCATGGAATTATGGAGAAGGTGAAGGATCCACCTCACATACCCTTTGCTATGATGTCGAAGGAAAATCCATATATCTTCCCCAGCGGGTGATTAAGTCTACCATCAAATCAAAGGGAAAATACCCATGGAGAAGATTGAAAAATTCCTCGCGCTATTATGGGTCATAATGAAGCCAAGGTGGTTTTAAGCTTAAAGAAGCTCCACATCAAATATTAATTTTGGACTTGGTCACTAACTTAGAGGATCATAGGAAGATCTTGTTGAAGGTTTTGGAAGAAGCCTATCTACCAACATCGGTTGATACGGAAAAATTTCAACACTTGGTTGATCACATTTTTTCAACAACAATGTGATATCCTTTCCTTGATGATGACATCTGCTTTGAAGGGCCGGTCATTTACAAGCCGTTGCACATTGCGGTCTTGTCCTCGGATACATGCTATTTGGAGTCTTGATAGATGGAGGATCATCTCTAAATATCTGTCCATACGCTACCTTGGTGAAGATGAATATCAATCTCTCAATAGAATCCGGAGTAGCCATATCATCATCAAAGCTTTTGATGGAGCCCTTAGGAATTCGGTTGGAGATAATTGAGCTTGCCAATCGAAATTGGTCCCCATACATTCTGCGTATCTTTCCACGTACTCAAGATAGATTAGGGATACAACACTGCTCTTGGGGCGACCATGGATTCATATGGCGAGGGGAGTCCCTCCACCCTTCATCAACGAGTTGAAATACATTATCAATGATAACCTAGTCACGGTCAATCATTTGGTAGGAGTGTCCTCAACAAGGGACATACCATTCATCAATGTTAATGCGGATGTTGAACTAGTCGGTTTTCATGCCTTGGAAGTAAGCAATACTCAATACCATGCTATTGGGCGCCACCTCTCACACCCAAGATTTACGGCGAAGTGATGGCGATTACTCAAGAAATGATATCCTTGGGTCATCGGCCGGGAAAAGAAATTTGGTAAAGATCATCGAGGTATCAAATACCCCCATCAAGTTATCCGTCAAGCTTGATGCAATTTGGGCTAGGCTACTCTGCCGATTCTAATAATGAGGAATCCCCATAAACATTCTCGATTCCTCCGACTTGATTACGGCGTTCATCTATAATTGCAAGCTCTTTGAGTCGCACAACCTCTGTGTAAAGGTGCCGACCAACGTGATGGCTATGTAATTTCCCAAGCCGATATAGGTGAAGGAGAAAGAAGTCTTTGTTCGAGATCCCGAGTGGAGGAAAGAAACAAAGAATTAAACAAGACGTCATCCGAATGATGTCGGGCATACGCATCATCGTTCATGATGAACATACAAACAGATACACCCCAGACGATGATTGCTCAGACGTAATGGCCATCATTTGGGATAGGGAGGACGATGATTACCCCTCCATCACTGCAGTCCACCCGGACTTTGCTCTTGCCAATTGGAACAGCACTCCTTGCATTGGTCGACAAGGGTAAAAGCAGCGAAACTCTTTACGCCTGTAGATATCATAGCTTGCTTACTTTTTTACATACAAGTATTAGCAGTTTATTTTGTCGATATATGCTAACACTTTGTATGATCAAAACCTTTTCATATATACTAAGTGAAAGCATATTTTTGTTTGAGACCACGAATTTAGATGTGCACTGTACTTAGCGTCTGGTGCCTCTTCTCCACTGAGTTGTACCTTTGATGTAGAGATGAATTGACCTTGATGGAAGTACATGAGGACATTGAGGTGCCTCAGAAATTCAAGAATGGGTTAAAGACAAACCTAAACCCAACCTTGACCAAACCACTTCCTTGATCTGGAACCTTAGAAAGCCCCTAAGTTAATCCAGTTTGGTTGGACCTTACCCCAAACCGGCGGAATGACATGGTTACGCTACTAACCCAATTCAGGATGTGTTTGCATGGTCTCATGAAGACATGGTGGGTTTGTCCTTGACATTGTTCTTCATCGCCTTCCCATTAAAGAGGATTTAATCCGGTCAAGCAAAAGCTCGAGGCGATTGAAACACGAGTGGAGTTTGAAAGTGAAAGAAGAAATTGTGAAAGCAATTTCAAATTTGGCATCATCATGGTGTCCACATATCACGAGTGGATATCCAACATTGTTCCTATACCTAAACCTGGAGGAAAGGTACGAGTCTGCGTGGATTATTGGGACTTGAACAAAGCTTGCCTTAAAGATAGCTTTCCGTGCCATTTATCCACATTCTCATTGACAATCTTTGCTTGCAATCTGCATGTACTCCTTTCTTTGATTGCTGCGAGGGTACCATCAAATCATAGTTCTTTGAGGAAGATCGTGAGAAAACTACTTTCATCACGCCTTGGGAACCTTTTTTATAGGCGGTTGTCATTTCGGCCTCATCAATGTTGGAGCCACCTACCAATGAGCTATGATGGCTCTCTTCCGCGACTTAATGCACAAAGAGATCGAGATCTATGTGGATGACATCATTGTCAAATCCGGAAGGAGGATGACCACTTAGACCATCTCAAAAGCTATTTAACGAGGTTGCGTAAGTACAACTTGAAGTTGAATCCGACCCAAGTCGCCTTTGGCGTTAAATCGAGCAAGTTGCTAGGATTTCTAGTCGACCACAAAGGATTGGTGGATCTACCAAAATCCGAGCCATTACGGAAATGCCCATTCCTCGGACGAGAGAAGGAAATACTGGGGATTTTTGGGAAGAATCAACTTCATTAGCGAGGTTTATCTCTCGACTCCACGACAACTTTGTGAGCGATCTTCAAGCTATTAAGGAAGAACTCCTCCATGAAATGGAATGATGAGTGCCAAAATGCCTTCCTCACAATTAAAAACGACTAGTCAAAGCTCCCATTTTGGTACCACCGAGGATGATGTTCCCCTGTTCATGTACACATCCATAAGTGATAATGCCATAATTTGCATCTTTGAGACGACGAAGGGCGATAGAGGCGAAAGAGCGAGCTATCTATTACCTCGGCAAAAGAGATTGACGGTGAACACAAGTACACTCGATCGAAAAAAGGCGTGTTGTGCTTTAGCATGGGCTTCCATGAGGTTACAACATTACCTCCATGGTAACACAACCCATCTCATATCGCGTGGATCCTCTCGAAATCGTGTTCAATAAACCCGTATTAAATTTCGGTTTGTCCGGATGGCGATTGATCCTACAACAATTTGACATCGTATATGTGACTCAAAAAGTCCATCAAAGGTCGAGGAATCGCGGATCAAGCTGGCATTTGCACCTTTGAGGATTTCAAACCCTTGGAGACATACTTCCCGATGAGGGAGTAATGATGATTCAACAACACCATCGATCGATACCGCCAATCATGGAAGATGTATTTTGATGGGTTATTAATATGGAAGGTTACGGGCTGGAAGCGGTTCTAGTATCGATGCGAGGGAAGCGATATCTATCCGTCATTTGTCAAATTGCGGTTTATCGGCACCAACAAACACAATTTGAGTATGAAGGATGTCTCATGGGGCTAAAACTTGCCCATTCAATGGGCATCGGTGGTTAAGCTTGTCTTTGGGGATTGAGTTGGTAATCGGACAATCCACCGGAATCTATCAAACCAAGGAACTACATTCTTTGCCTTACCATCGGACAAGTTTTACGAGATGGTTTTGGAGTTGAAGAAATCTCCTTTCTACGTTCCTCGTAATAGGAATGACTTTTGGACGCATTAGCAACTTTGGCCTCCTTAATTCGTATATCGACAAAGGACACTTGCCAAGCGTCACAATTTCCACAAGGCCCTGACCTATAGGAATTACGTTGGAGAAGTATCGGATGATCTACCTCCCATCCGGCATCCTTGGTATCAACATATCAAGGAGAATACCTACGAGATGGATCTACACCATTGAGGCGAGCAGAGGCCGAGAAAAGGCGGATCCATCGACTTCTATGAAATTCTACACGAGTGGAGATCGCTCTACAAAGAGATGCAGGACTAGGTCTCCTCAGATGTTTAGACAAAGATCAAGCCCAAAGGCTTATGGATGAAATCCATGGTGGAGTCTGTGGCCCCCACATGAGTGGCCCCCTCCTTGTCAAGAAAGTCCTCAGGACAGGACATTATTGGCTATCTCTCAAAGCTGATTGCAATGACCACGTCAGGAGATGCTATCAGTGCCAGATTCATGGGAATGCTATACACGCCCCTCCACGGGAACTCCACAATATGAGTTCACCTTGGCCCTTCTCAATGTGGGGAATGGACGTTATCGGGCCCATTGAGCCTAAAGCCAGTAATGGACATCGATTTATCTTCACCATGATCGACTACTTCACCAGTGGGTGAGAAGCGACCTCCTTCCCCGGGGTTACCAAAGAAGTCATCATTGCTTTCGCCGAAACAATGTCATTTGTCGATATGGACAACCAGAGGTGATTGTGTCAGACAATGCTAAGAACCTCAACAACAAAATGATGGAGGAATTATGCAGTAAATTCCACATCAAACATCTCAACTCTGTCATCTATCGTCCGAAGATGAATGGTGTTGTTGAAGCGGCTAACAAAAACATCAAGAAGATTATGCAAAAGATGTCTGCCAACCACAAAGATTGGCCTGACTTATTGCCTCTTACTCTGTTAGCCTACAAAACCTCAATGCGCACTTCCACTGGGGCAACCCCCTACGCATTAACCTATGGGATGGAAGCAGTGCTCCCCATAGAAGTTGAAATGGAATCCCTCAGAGTGTTGATAGACGCTCAGTTGGATGAAGACCAATGGGTACAAGACAGGTATCACCAATTATCTCTGATAGACGAAAGGTGAACCGCGGCTATCTTCCATGGTCGATTATATCAACAAAGGATCGCGGATCCTACAACAAAAAAAATCGATTCTACGGTTTAAACAACATGACTTGGTTTTGAAGAAGATCATTGACAACCAAGATCAATCTAAGGAAAATTTGCTCCTAGCTGGGAAGGCCCATTTTGTTGTCAAGGAAGTATTGACGAGGGAGGCGCTCTCAGATTGCAAGAAATGGAATGACGATGAATTTCCACAACTCATCAACTTCGGGACACGTAAAAGCGGTACTATATGCGAAGTTTCCATCAAGCAAACATCACGGTGTTGGATCATCAGATCACCAGTCATTCCGGTTCTTTAACCCTTTACCACATACAACGTTTCCACACTCTACCCCTCAGGGAAACATACTTTTCAAGCTAGCAGCCTAGTTTCTCTGCGTTCCTACAACTTAGGTCATCCCACTACAGATTGAATCTCTCGCGTTTGCAGTTTGGCTACCCATACATGGGATCAAACTTCTCATACCTATTGTTTATCCTCAACCTAGGATTAAACTTTCTCCTCCCCGCAATCTGACCTGCACATGGGATTACGCTTTTCCACTCGCCATACGAGAGGCGAACTGTCGAACACGATCTCCTCTTCAATAGGAGTACGTAGGCAACCATTTCATATGGCATGGTCGCAATAAAACAAAAACAACAAAAACATTTCCACCCTTTTCCTTACAAAAATAAAAAAAAATTCTACACCACACCATTTCGCGCCACATCTGACGTTGAACCTCTTACACTAGGTTTGAACTACATGAGACTGATCTCCTCTTCAATAGGAGTACGTGGCAACCATTCATGGTGCGGTCTCATCCCCCTACCAAAACACAAACCCTTGTCGGTTGGTATTGGGATCATCCTTCAATCCACTACATTTCATTTGGCCGGACCAAAGGGATGGAATTACTGAACTCCTCCCAAATAGGAGATTGGCGACCATCTAAGCTGCGATCATACCTTGAAGAGCAACACCAATCCATAAGAGATGGAATTAACTAGGCTTCTCCTAAATAGAAATATTGGCGACCATCGTAGTCTGCGGTCGATCTTAGAGGAAAGCCACACTCCTCTCCACATTTCCATCTGAAACCGGTCCCAAGACACCAAAGATGGTAGGGATACATACGGATCAATGATCCATTACGAACTATCCAGAGACATCTCAATGTCCATCCCTCGAGGAGGAATTGAGAATACATCAAGATCGCAAGCCACAAGCGGCGAGGCAAAATATCAAGCAAGTAGCAAAGCATATCTAAAGGGAAGTGATCAAAAAATATATTTCCTGCCATATATATATATAATGCTGTTTGATATACACAATGTAAACTGTACATGACAAAATGGCTAAGCTAGTCTGTGCAGGAGAATACAAACTCGCCTACAAGTCCGGATATATGCGAGCTAACAAGCCCAACATGGCGTCCCTCTCAGAAGAAGGAGGCGAAGCTGTGGTCTCATGTACGAGAGTATCCACACGACCCAACAGATCTGCAGCCATTTGCATGGTGACCATATGCTCATCAATGTAAGCACTCATCTCTGCGATCATGCTAGTGGTAAGGGACCTCACTGCAGTACTATCTGTAATGGCCACATCCCGGGAAAATATGACACTGTCCCGCTCAACTATAACTGTATGGGTGAAACAATACCCATGCCGTCTAAAGGTGCCAATCGGTCTCAAGTGTGACATAAACCACACGATAGCATTTACCGAAACGCCCATGAACACTCTCATTAGAAAATCTACAGCGATATGTAGGCGACCTCGAGTCTCTACTATGACCATGGGAATGATGGTATAACCCTCCTTGAGAGCTGTCACTGCCATGATGACTCCAATGTCTATCTCATCCATATACCGTGGCATATAGACATCGACGATAAGACGCACAATATCAAGACATCCACCACGCTAGACGCCTTGATGATCCTCCGGTGCGGTGAAATCCCCAGAATGTCGTGTATAACTATCCTCAGAGCCAAATCTGTCAAACAGAAAATGCTAGGATATAACGTGGCTCGATGTAAGATCATCTTGCACCACTCTACGCCTCAATCCAATGAGGGTCATGAACCGCCGACTCATGTCCCCCAAAGCCATATGTACGCAAGGTCTGTCCAATGGTAGCATCGTCAACCGTGCATAATCCTCCAGAGTGGGAGTCAACTCCTGGGTCCCAAATCGGAAAACCTGCCTCTCCGATACCCAGTGCTCTAGCATGCCATCCACAAATCTTGTGGGAACCTGAAACATCAACAGGGTCATAGTATGCTGCAACAAATGATCTACGGTCACCACCATCGATGGTGACATGCTATCATACCACAATCGATACCCGATGCCACCAATGATGGTGGGTATGATCAATCTGACTAATCGTCGAAGAAGACATCTCAGACGGCAGTAGTGTCGTAAGACCATCCAGGGGTCAATGCTGAATATCTCTGGACATACATACATATGCATAACATGATACATACATTGCAGATAATAGATGGCAATATGATATAGGGAATGAAAAACTGTGTATACATTCCTAAGTATATCAACATCTAATACATCATCTCTGTACAGCTACAAATACAGGGAAATGGGGCACAAATGCTCTACTATTAACAGCGGCCTATCAAAAGATATAACGAGAATACACATCAGAAGAAGACAATGGTGTCAATGTCTACATCATTAATCCTGTCTACCTGATGCAACTCCTCCTGAGTCACTGGATCTCTATCAATAAGGATGTTAGGCCTATATAGTGAAGGATCTGCGCCGGTAAAACCAAATGGGTCATCTGAAGGGCCAGCACCTGAGCTGGAAGGATCAAACGAATTTGCCTCTGCCGGATCTCTGCCCAAATGCCGGATAAAGAAGTGTGCCTGGTCTAGTCACCGGGTCAAACTATCAATCTGTGTCACATGAGTCAGATCTCGGACACAGGCTATCCAATCCGTCATCATCACGGATCATGGAACCATATCCCCCATGAACTGAGTGGCGCGGGACTGGGCTCCAATAGTACGAGGGAACCACCAACGCTGGAATATCTCCTGAGTGAAAGGACCCTATGATAATGTAAAGACGTCAAACCCCAACAACGGGATATCAGTGATGGGTGACTGTGATACAGGCCAATAACACCTGGCAGGAGGCAAGATCGACATACGAATCTCCCCTGTGGTGCTCCTAATAGTACGCTCTCCTAAATAGAGCTCCCATCCTTCATCTGTAAAGAGAGGAACTCTCTGGGTGGAGATCACATACTCGACGCCAGTCGGGTACCCATCCTCAAAACCGATGGCCAAATGTTCCCCGAAATAGGGAATCCATGTGACGATATCAGCTGTCAACAACTCCAGCTGCAGGCGGCAGTGAGTGAAACCCTCAGCTATAGGGACCTCCGCCAAAATGGAATGATTCCATTGTCGTCCTCGTGGATAGGTATCTAAACCTAACACACTCACAGGATGCAAGCATGGGAGCCTCTCGTAGGCCCAAAACTGCCAACACAATGGCAAAACATATGCGGTCAGTAAACACTCTTAACCTATAAATGGGAAATGACAAGAGAAATACTCAGCAACAGAAATGGGTAGAATCCTAGCCAAGCCTCGGTCAAACCACTTCGTGCCCAGACACGCATGCCCCGGAGGAAATAGGCAAAGGTGTAAGAACCCCAATCATACTCTCCAATACGGTCCACATGACGAGTGGCGCTGATCAAAGCGAACAACACCGTAGAAGAGTTATCTGCTATGAAGCATCCCCTAATGATCATTAGGAACAATCTCCGAAGAATGCGATCCTTGACTTTGACATCATCAGGCATGGGCTCACTCAAAAGCCCGCTCATAACATCTACGCTCAAAGGACCTGCACGGATAGTCCTGCCTTTGAGCGCCTCCGCTGGAACTCCTAAAAAGGATCTGACGGCAGTAGGGGTAATAGTCACCATGCAAGGCACTGGCTCCCCTCCAAACTCCATACCTGTGATAAACCGCCAATCCATCGGCGTCATCATCACCTCACAGTCCAACAAATGGAGTGACTGAGTCTGATGAAACCATCGCTTAGACAATGCCCTGAGATAACCTTAGGGACAATGACGGGGAAGGATGGAGAAGAATGCCCCGAATCCCCAATCATGCACTACCGCTCTATAGTCAGGATAAAGAGCCTGATACATGGAGTGTATGTTAAACCAATTCCCTCGAGGCTGTGTAAAGCCGGGAACCTGCATGAAATGCAAATCAACATCAAAATCCTTTACTCCTCGTCAAAGGAAAGAAGGCAGATCAAGTTCTAACGTCATACCTCATTAGCATGCAAGTACATCGAGGGATGTCTACTCAAGTCACCCAGCAGCTCTGGGTTTGCCACATGAATACAAGGGAGCTCCCTACGAAGAACATGTGCAGCAGGAGCGGGGTCCTCAATCGAAATGTCCTCATCCTCATCCTCGACGTCCGGCACATCAACCCGGACTGGACGTATCACTGCCTCCACTAATCGATGAGGCTGTCTAACGAAACGGGGTCGAGGCACTTTAGAAGCCCTCTTCCGTACACCAGAAGTGGTCCTACGAAAACTATTTGGCTGATCCGGAACCATAATATCTGGACAACAAGTCTCCAAATCACCTCAGAAAGGGTGTGGTATTTCCTTCCCTGGATCTTTTCAAAATGCATTTTATGACTACATGCATGCATGCATTACTTTAACATACATCTACAGTGGAGTTAAAATTGCATGACTAATTAAATGCCTACATTTTGAAAAAATTGTGCCATAGTCCCCTTTGTAAATAGGACTATCCACATGCACATAGGCATGACTAGATGGCCATTCAATAGCACACCTGCCCCAAAGTCATATACATAATATATGCATTAAAAATCAAAATCATCAATGCATAAGGTTAACCTCAATATCAGGAGTACTTTGCTTTTTTACCTTTTGCTCATTGGACCTCAAATATGACAAAAAATAGCAGAAAAAGGTGCCAATTTGACTGCCTCAAAAGTCAAAATTTTTCACATCATTATGTTCAGCATGATTTAATACTAACATTTACTACGTTGAATATTTTTTATCAAGTCATTTGAGCATACATAATCACTACTATGTGTTTAGATGCATTTCATGCGATAACTCATTTTCTAACGGATAAAAACTGGAAAAAAATACATGCATACGTTACCAGGATAGTGCATAACACTTATACGGTGACAGAATTTGCAGAAAATAGCCCGAACTCGGCAGATCTAAAGGAGAGCTCTAGATTTTTCTTTGCGAGACAAGTTGAAAGTGACTTGTGAGACCAACCTGCAGGATATTAATATCCACGGTTGGTATTTAGTCCATTCTTGGTGAAGCAAGTGTACTGCGACACCCCCTATGTGCCCCCCCACCCTGGGCACCGATCCGATTCGAGTTTCAAAGGAGTTCTTACGGACTAAAAAAGTCAAATCGGGAATAAAAATGCTACGCGATTGAGCAAAACAGCCTACAATCCTGGTCTTCTCCGATGGAACTTTAAGTCTGTACATCACTCATTGGTAGTCACCCAAACACGAGGTATAATATGCCAATGATCTCATTTGTTATAAATCACATCTGGCAATATCTTGTGCAGGTCCAATGCCGCCAATTCTGGGTCATTACCCTAAAGATCAACATACATCCCCGACGGGGGTTACAACGTACATCCCAGACGGGGGTTACAATGTACATCCCCGACGGGGGTTACAAACGTACATCCTGACGGGGGTTACAACGTGGATCCCCGGTGGGGGTCACAACGCAATATCAAACGTGGATCCCCGGCGGGGGTTACAACGCATGTTCATCCGTTGACACACACATCAACGAAGGTCAAACAACGTTGACGGTATTTCAGCCGATGGCAAGTAAACCCATCGAAGCATCAAAAGCTGTTCGATGATTGTATGCTTTGATATTCACATTCCCCAGTGGATCCCCGGCGGGGGTCACAACACAATCTTCCGTTGATTCACACGTCATTGAAGGTCAAGCAGCCTTGATAATATGCTCACAGAGTATCATCCATTGATTCACACGTCAGCGAAGGTCAAGCAGCCTTGACAATCTACCCTACATTGTTTTCATCCATTGATTCACACATCGGTGAAGTATAAATCAACGAAGGTCAGGCAATCCTGACAACATCTGCTGTTGGCAGTAAATCCAACAAAATCTTGACATAACCTGGTGATACAAACTAGGAAAGGTCAACATCATCAAGGAGGATCGATGATGGAATATGTTATACACATCCTCAAATAGACAAAGCTTTATCCCCACAGATCTCTTACACATCAGAGGTACCTCTTCGGGATTAAGTCGCTATCAAGGATCCAGGGATTTGGTGATAACTCCAACATCAACATCCTAATAGATTCAGATCACACATCCGATCAGGTCATATTTGTCAATCCTCGATAAATATTACAAGGATTCAGCAATCATCTCCAGCATGTTGGGCAACAACCCCGCACACATGCATCATACATTTGCATCATGTTGCTACATATAGTATCATGTTTGTCTTATGGCATTTCAAGTGTCTAGGATTCTTTATCCTACCCCTGCATTGCATTGCATGAGTATGATAAAGAGGGGCATCTGTAGACACTTGAAATTTTCTGCACACCTGGCACTAATATTGCAGGATGATAGATTCGTCTTTCAAGAGGGAACCCTAAAAGACAGTTCATATCCATTCCGGATATTACCGAAAGTTCAGCATCAACCCCAGGACACACACTGGGAGTAACAATTCCAACCTCGGAGATAACCCCGAGGCGTGCAGCTCCAATACCTAAACACACAACGGAGAAGACCGATTAATCTCGGAGATAACCCCGAGGTATCCAGTCTCAGTCCCAATCATGGGAATAGCTACCAACTTTGGTGATCAACCCAAGGAATGCAGTTCCGGTGATAACCCCGAAAATGCTTGTTTCAAATGCAACCAACATCAATCTCGGCGCTCACAACGAGACACCCAGTACCAACCCGGGGATAGCACCGGGAGGACATACACACCTCAGAGTTGACATGGAAGACCTTCAACACTTGCAGCAGTCTAATCTCAATAATAACCCTGAGCAACGTCTGCTTTATCAGCCCAAGCCGGCGATAACTCCGGTGAGGAGCAAAGGCATCATCTCACCACTCTAAGGCCACATCACGCCATCTCAACATTTCATCCATACATTTCTACACAACGATGTCCCACAAGATTCAAGGAAAACCAATCCCGAGTGACTATTGTGCGGGGTAACAGATAAAATTTGAAGCTTGAATACCGGAGGGAATCATCCCATCTTCAATGACTTCGTACAAACTCTAATCCCATGCCATTGTACAACTCTCGACAACGGCGGTCCGAAATAGGTCCTATATACCTCAGTCGGATGCTCGGATTGCAATTCTAAAAGTTCGAGCGGACATTGCAGTGCCTATGTACGCGTCTTGAGAACGACCGGCCGAGAAACTTTGGGGCAACAAGGCGTACTCGGTACACCTGGCCCCCATCTATAAATAGAGGGCTTGGGGTGGCCATTTTAAGAAGAAAAAAAGCGAGGAAGCCTGTCAAATTTATACGTACTTGCAATATAATTGAGTGCTTTCCCATTTTAAACACACTGTGAGCTCATATATAGCTACTTTTTATGCGTGGAGCCGAAGTTTCATCCACTTTAAAGATATAGAAGCCTTCTTTGGCATTACTGTAAGCCTTCTCACACACTTTAAAGCCTTTCTTTATCTCTCTGCACACACCCTTCTTCACGTTGAGAGTCGTGTTGCGTGTGTTTGCCCTACCTTGATCAAGTGGTTTTATTTCGATTTGTATATACATATATATATATATGGACTAACATTATCGAGTTATGCCTCGATTGAGCCTGAACTTGATTCGGGGCGTTTATTTGTTTTTTTATATATATATATATATATATATATATATGAGCGTATGTGTGGACTTTTGTTCGATGAGCCTGGATTTTACATTCTATGCGTTTACTCGCTTTCATATATATATATATATATATATATATATATATATATATATTAAGCTGTGTGTGGGACTTTGTTTGATGAGCACAGATTTTACATCCCAGTATGCGTTTACTCGCTTTTATATATATATATATATATATATATATATATATATATATATATATATATATATATATATATATATACTTATATACATGATTTGTTGTGGGACTTTGTTCGATGAGCCTGGATTTTACATCCAATCGTTTATTCGCTTATATATATGTACTTATATATATGAATTGTTGTCGAACTCGCTTGCGTTGAGCCCGGATTTTATATCCAGTATGCGTTTATTGCTTATATATATATATATAGAGTGGGTTCCGGTCAGGACGCCTTGGATTTTATCCGTCAGGACTTTTTTTTTTTAAAACAACTAAAAAAATATTTAATATTTTATGGAATTGAAATTTTTTCATATCTGATTGTTTTGGGTGTGATTTGGTGCATTATAACAAAACATGTTTATACGATCTGTGCGGATGTACCACCATTTTTGGTATAGGTATACAAATCACCCCCAAAACATTGTATTATGGAAAAATTCGGCCCATAAAATATTAATTATTTTTTTAGTTTTTTTAAAAAAGCAAAAAAGCAAAAAAAAAAAAAAAAATTTAGTGCATCTTTTTACTCCGGTCAGGACGTCCTGAATTTGGATCATCTTGATATATATATATATATATATATATATATATATATATATATATATATTCTCGTCCCACGAAGTTCACTTACGTGGTGGTTGATCGCTTTTCTGACTTTCTTTACGTTTCGTCCTGCCTGGAGTTCACTTCGTGGTAGTTGATTGCTTTGTACAACTTTATTTATATTTGTCCGCCTGGAGTTTTCTCCGTGGTGGTTGATAGCTTTACAGCTTTATTTACGTTTCGTCCCGCCTAGAGTTTCCTCCTTGGCGGTTTATAGCTTTTATTGCTTTATTTATATTTACAGCTTTTATATATATATACCTGCTTACTGCTTTCATACAAATTACGGTATCATGTGCACCTAGGAATCATGTGATCACAGATTCAGCCTATTGGATCTAGATTCGGTTCCCGTGATGGACATTTTTAGCTGTAAGCAGCTTGTAAATTATTCTGCGGTGTTTGAATTTTCTCAGATGGTTTTCATACCCACGAGGTAATCGACATTATTTTGTACATTATTTTCTTATAGATGCTTCGCATCTCGAAGTTAAATCAATCAAGTCGAACACTTAATAAAATGGAAGTGTAAAAGGTCTTAATTACTATTGAGATTCAGGGTTTGAAAAACCATTTTATAAAACATCATTGCTATATCTTGCTAAAAATTGAATTTTCACATAAATTCAAACCCTGTGTATATAGGTGCGAACGAGGCCTCGCACTACTTCTAAATAACAGCACATTGACCCACACACACACACACATTCAGATAATAGTTTCTTGAAAAGAGGCGGTCACCATGGTAACACGGATGTCGGGGGGTGCCTAACACCTTCCCTCCGGATAATCAAGTCCCTGGACCCTAATGAATCTCTTTGGTTTCACTGAAACTTGGTTTATGATGTCACATCATCGGGTCAATGTGCAAACCTTTTCTCGGTTGTGTTGGTACAACCATTTAAAAAACCAACTGGCGACTCTAAATAGTCCATCGTCGACATTATACATGTCGGACCTTTTTCACTTATTTTTTCAAACAAATCTCACCTAAAATGAGAACACCAAAGAACAAGTAGCGGAAAGGGACAATAAAAAATCCCGACGTCGACAAGGAATTTTATCACATCATTTGTAAAATTACGGTCATGATTATACCGAATAATCCCTGGTCATAATCATACCAAGTCCATCTATGCACTATAGGCCACAGATGATGACAATGATATAATAATTCAATAAAACAAGTTCAAGGATAAATTTTTAAAGATTTATAATTTAATTTATCCAGAAATCAATTACGTCCAAATTGTCAACATGATACTGCTTTGTGGAGAAAAATTCAAGAATGCTTAGAAGAATATTTCCATGAAAAGATACTGGATGAAGTGAAAAACTGGATACTGGAATAGTGAGGTAGCAGACTTCTCTTCTTCTTTCTCTCTATAATTTCTCTCTATAATAATTGGTCTAATGCTTTTGTGAATTGGTGAGAAATGAAGGAAGAATGAGCTTCTATTTATAGGAAAATATAGTTTCGATAATTGCACGTTTTGGGGCTCGAAATATTATAGTATAATATCTTCCTCTTTTTCTTCATTTTTTATTTAGTCCTGCAAGTATTATCAAACTTGCACAACCTCCCCTAATAGTAAATAATGTGAATTAATAGTTCATTCATGTGACTCAATAGTATAATCATGTGAAAAAACTAATTACAGTATAGTACCTTCAACTATACCTCAATTTTTAATTTAGTCATGCAAGTATTATCAATCTTGCACCACCTCCCCTAATAGTACATGAATGTGAATCAATAGTACACACATGTGAACAAATAGTTATAATCATGTGAAATAATAGCAATTAATTGCTCATTTATCCGATTAATTACTCGATTGGTCAATATAACCTCCAGACATCAATTATTATCGAAATAAATGTCGATTTCCACTAACACTAATAATCCCAACACAATGGAACTATCAATTTCATCTTTAATCAACACAACTTATTCATCATTAATATTATAACTCACAAAATTTAACAACTTGAGGGTTGTTCCTGTGTAAGAGGGGCATTAGATAAGGATTTCTCCTTATTGGCGCCGCAATTAGGTGACCAAACCTCTCCTCGACATTAACTTCTAGACATTGTCAATATTGCAAATAATAATATGAATAACTTTGTCGTCTCAATTATTGATTTAATAATAATAAATATAATGCAGATGATACTGTGACAATAATTGAATCAATAATATGAGAGATATGATACAACAATTACTTTAGCAATAATTGAGTATAACTGGGTGACTTCTCACGTAAGCATCAATAATCAATACCGTGTGCTACTATGCAACCATGCGTATGACTGTACTTTTACTACCGGGTAGTTCAACAGTTTTAACGGTAACACTTTCGCCGTTATTTTTATAAAAAGATACTTGTGTCGTTTTCTAACTACGACAATACTTCTGTTGTGGGGTCCACCAATGATTGTGCCATCGTACGAATATTCCCTGTTAAAACGAATATTCCCCGATCAATCGAATATTATATAACCACTTGCTTACTTTGCAAAATTTATAAATATTACCCACAACTATAACATTATATCAAATCCACACCATAATATTCAAAAATATATTTCGAGAAAATTAATCTTTATTCATAAAAGTTGGGGTCTTACAACCTCCCATTCTTATGAAATTTCGTCCTCGAAATTAGGGTATGTACCTGGTATATCGAAGAGGTGAGGATACCTTGATTTTATTTCAGATTCTAACTCTCAGGTCATTTCCTCAACATCGTGGTTTCTCCACAAAACTTTGACTTGAGGTATAACTTTAGAGCGTAGAATATGATCCTTCTTATCCAAGTTTTTAACTGGTAACTCTTCATACGTTAAATCTTCCTCTATCTCGTCTGGTTCTAATTCAATAATGTGGTTCGGGTCTTTCACATATTTACGTAACATAGATATTTGAAAAACGTTATGAACACGAGACATACTTGGTGGTAAGGCGAGTCTATATGCCACAGTTCCTACTCGATCAAGGATTAAAAATGGGCCAATGAATCGAGGGTTGAGCTTTCCTCTCTTTCCAAATCTCTTAACTCCCTTCCATGGAGCAACATATAACAACACATGATCTCCAATATCGAATTCCACGTCCTTTCGATGAAGATCAGCATAACTCTTTTGTCGATCTTGTGAGGTTTTTTATACGTTGTCGGATCGTTTGAATCTTTTCCGTAGTCATACGTACCAACTCCCGGTCCCAACAACGCTGTTTCACCCACCCATCCCAAAGATACTTGAGAACGACACTTTCTTCCATACAACGCCTCAAATGGAGCCATGCCAATACTTGTTTGATAACTGTTGTTGTAGGAAAACTCCACCAATGGTAAGAACTTGTCCCAACTTCCTTTGAAGTCAAGGACACAAAGTCTTAATAAATCTTCAAGAGTTTGAATAGTCCTCTCCGATCGCCTCGTCCGGTCCGATCCGAGTATGATATGCCGAAAGCTAAATCAGAACTGTGCCCATAGCTTTTTTGCAAGCTAACCCAAAATCTTGAAGTGAATCTTGGGTCTCGATCAAAAACTATGGATACCGACATACCATGCAGTCTTACAATCTAGTTTATGTACATACGAGCAAGATGTTCGAGTGTATAATTTTCTCGTATAGGTAGGAAATGATCAGACTCGGTCAATCTATCAACAATGACCCAAATTGCATCTATGCCTTGAGAAACCTTGGGAAGACCAGTAACGAAATCCATGGTAATGTGCTCCCACTTCCATTCTAGAATTTCAAGTTAAACACCTTGAGATAAACTCCGCTATCTCTTTCTTCATATTGCTCCACCAAAATGTATGTCGAAGATCACGATACATTTTGGTACTCCCAGGATGGATTGCAAATGGTGTGTTGTGCGCCTCCATCATGATTTTATACTTTAAATCAGGGTTGTTAGGAACACAAAGTCTGGAGTTGACTCGAAGTATTCCTTCTCCATCGATTCTTACTTTCGGCATAGCACCTTCTGTCACTTTCTTGCTCATACGCATCAGCTCCAGGTCTTTAGCTTGGGCAACTTTAACTTTATCGATTAAAGCTGGTTCTACTCGTATATTCGCCATCATCACATGGGTACCTATAGTCTTTAACTCTATCTCCATCCTTTGAAAGTCATATAAAATGGGCCTTTGCGTTGACAATAATGCACTCGTACCCGCATATGATCTTCTACTCAATGCCTCAGCTACTACGTTCGCTTTTCCAGGATGGTATTGAATGGTATGATCGTAATCATTCAACAAATCAAGCCATCGTCGTTGCCGCATGTTAAGTTCCTTTTGAGTGAAGAAATATTTGAGGCTTTTATGATCCGTATAGATTTCCACCTTCTTTCCATACAGGTAATGCCTCCAAATCTTAAGCACAAAAATGACTTCTGCCAACTCTAGATCATGAGTAGGATAATTCCTCTCATATTCTTTGAGTTGTCGTGAGACATAGGCTATGACTTTCCCATGCTGCATGAGAACACATCCTAACCCTTTGCCTGAAGCATCACTTTGAGATGACAAATCCCTCCGAGGCGGATGGTATTGTGAAGCAGTCTTTGAAATGAGTCTCCTCTTGAGTTCTTGAAAACTCTTCTCATATTACTCACTCCACTCGAATTTTGTATCTTCTTAAGTCAAGCTGAGTTAATGGAGTAGCGATTCGAGAAAACCCTTCCACGAATCTTTGATAATAACCAGCTAAGCCGAGAAAGCTACGTACTTCGGTCACTGATTTAGGTTGCTCCCAGCTTTGAATTGCTTCAATCTTTGTCGGGTCAACAGATATCCCATGATTTGATATCACGTGCCCAAGGAATGCTACTTCCTCAAGCCAGAACTTGCATTTCTTCAACTTGGCATATATCTTGTTTTCACGAAGCTTTTGGAGTATAAGCCTCAAGTGTTGCTCATGGTCTTCACGGGTTTTGGAGTATATGAGGATGTCATCAATAAAGACGACCACAAAGTGATCCAAATATTCCTTGAATACTCGGTTCATCATATCCATGAAGGCAGCAGGAGCATTAGTCAATCCAAAAGACATGACTAAGAATTCATAATGCCCGTACCGAGTTCTGAAAGCAGTCTTTGGAATGTCATCAGTTTTAATCTTCAACTGATGATATCCGGAACGAAGATCAATATTTGAAAAGAATTTGGCACCTTGCAACTGGTCAAATAGGTCATCAATGCGAGGCAACGGGTACCTATTTTTGATGGTGACATGATTCAACTCCTGATAATCAATAGAAAGTCGCATACTTCCATCTTTCTTCTTCACGAATAGAACAGGAGCACCCCAAGGAGACGTACTAGGACGAATGAAACCGATGTCTAACAATTCCTGCAATTGGGTCTTTAACTCCTGAAGTTCAATAGGAGCCATTCGATATGGGGCTTTAAAAATGGGTTTTGTACCGGGTTCAAGGTCGATAAAAAATTCAATTTCATGCTCTGGGGGTAGGCCAGGAAGTTCTTCAGGGAATACGTCAGGAAATTTATTAACAATAGAAATATCTTTCAAATCTGACGTATTTTTGTTTAAATCTGTGATATGAGCTAAGAAAGCTTGACATCCGTTTTTCAATAAACAAATAGCTTATGGCTTGAGATGACCGTGATTGATTTTAATCGTTTGGTTGCTTGAATTCGCATAATAGGTTGATTAGGAATATGAAAGCTAACAACCTTACGAAAATAATCAATTTTAGCATGATGAGTAGTTAACCAATCAATCCCTAGAATCACGTCAAATGCAAGTATTTTTAAAGAAATAAGATCGACAGGTCACGTGCGGTTACCGATTTGAATCAAACAAGAGTTATAAACAGTGGATGTAATGAATGTTTCTCCCAACGGAGTTTTAACCGATAAGTCAAAGTCTAATTTCTTCGGAGTCAAATTTAAACATTGAGCGCAAGTAGGAGAAATAAAAGAATGGGTAGAACTGGTATCAAATAAGGTATAGACTTCACTAGAGTTTATGATAAGCTTACCCGTGATGACCTCGTTCGGGTTCTTTGTTTTCTGGGAGGTTACGACAGCTCTCCCTTGAACTACCGGCTTTGACTTTTCTAGGACGACCTTTGGTGCCTTCATCCCAGCTGGACTTGTGACGCCCTCAAAACATGTATACATTACCCATATTGGGTTGCCAAATACATGGTACAAAATTTAAATACAACTTAATTATACAACAGTTGTGTAAAATACGACAAAATATAATCTAAGAGTTTTTAATAAGAATATTGTCATCTAGACAATATACAAACTCAATGGAGTCCTCATTACATTTATTGTCACACTATTTAACAGAATAGTGAGGATTACTAATGCTATCATCTGGACCGTCACTCCGTTCCCCGACTAGTCCCGGCTACGTTCTCATTTCCTGAAGAGAACAGTGAAAGAAAGGGTGAGCTCAACTAGCCCAGTAAGAAATATTATGACTAAGATAATGCATAATAATTTATCGTTAGCCTTCAACAGTGTTAAACTGATAAAATATAACAAACATGAAGTTTAACTGCAGCGGAACAAGCAATCCATTAGAAGAGTCAAGTAGAGAATAAAATCTACTATCTTCTATGATTTAAAAGGTTTTTCATCACTTTTATCATTTGAGACTCGACTAAATAAATAAATCACATCATCCACACTTTTCGACCGAGGTTATTCATTAGTATGACGACCACAAATTATCCATGTACTACGGGCGAGGATATTCGTGTATTCATCAATGGTCATGATCATGCCAACAACAGTCCATCATTGCACTACAGGCCAATGAAGACTTTTACCACATCATTTGTAACATTACGGTCATGATAATACCGAATAATCCCTGGTCATAATCATACCAGGTCCATCTATGCACTACAGGCCACATATGACTTTCAACATAATATAAACATGAGGATGATGACAATAATATAAGAATTCAATAAAACAAGTTCAAGAATTAATTTAACCAGGAACCGATAACGTCCAAATTGTCAATATGATACTGCTTTGTGGAGTAAAATTCAAGAATGATCAGAAGAATATTTCCATGAAAAGATACTGGATGAAGCGCAAATATCAAGGATATTTCACTAATTTCATGGAGTATAAAAGCCAAACCTTTAACCAACTGAGTATAATAAAGAATGGAATAACAAAAGAATTCACCAGGCATGCGATAGACCGCACAAACCGGTTATTCCAACAAAATAATAAATAATGGAACCAGGTCATGCGTAAACACACAGACAAGATATTCCAACTGAATAATAAAGAATGGAATAACAGAAGAATTCACCATGCATGCGATAGCCTTGCAGACGAGTTATTCCAACGAGAATAATAAATAATGGAACGAGGTCATGCATAATACGCATGCAGACGAGGATGTTTCAATAGAATAATAAAGAATGGAATAACGGAAGAATTTCACCATGTATGCGGTACTTGCGCATAGATGAGTTATTCAACAGAATAATAAATAACGGAACGGTCATGCGTAATTATGCAGGCGGGATGTTCCAGCGAGAATAATAAGGGATGGAATAACAATAGCTCTCTTCAAGAACACGAAAGAAATAATACCCCTTACCTTAGAAAAACTGGATACTGGAATAGTGAGGTAGCAGACTTCTCTTCTTCTTTCTCTCTATAATTTCTCTCAATAATAATTGCTCTAAAGCTTTTGTGAATTGGTGAGAAATGAAGGAAGAATGAGCTTCTATTTATAGGAAAATATAGTTTCGATAATTGCACGTTTTGGGGCTCGAAATATTACAGTATAATACCTTCCTCTTTTTCTTCATTTTTAATTTAGTCCTGCAAGTATTAACAAACTTGTACCACCTCCCCTAATAGTAAATAATGTGAATTAATAGTTCATTCATGTGACTCAATAGTATAATCATGTGAAAAAACTAATTACAGTATAGTACCTTCAACTATACCTCCATTTTTAACTTAGTCATGCAAGTATTATCAATCTTGCACCAACTCCCCTAATAGTACAAGAATGTGATTCAATAGTACACACATGTGAACAAATAGTTATATAAGCATGTGAATTAGTAGCAATTAATTGTTCATTTATCCGATAAATTACCCGATTTATCAATATAACCCCCAGACATCAATTATCATCGGAATAGATGTCGATTTCCACTAACACTAATAATTCCAACACAATGGAACTATCAAATTCATCTTTAATCAACACAACTTATTCATCATTAATATTATAACTCACAATATTTAACAACTAGGTCGTTCCGGAAAAGGGGCTTTAGATAATGATTTCTCCTTATTGGGCGCATGATTAGGTGACCAAACCTCTCATTGAAGAACTTCTAGACATTGTCAATATTGCAAATAATAATATGAATAACTTTGTCGTCTCAATTATTGATTTAATAATAATAAATATAATGCGAGATGATCTTTGTGACAATAATTGAATCAATAATATGAGAGATATGATCGACAATTCTTGTAGCAATAATTGAGTATAAGCGAGTGACTTCTCACGTAAGCATCAATAATCGTCTGAGTGTGCTCTTATGCAACGACCGCGCATATTCTTTGTACTTTTACTACCGGGTAGTTCAACAATTTTAACGGTAACACTTTCGCCGTTATTTTTATAAAAAGATAATTTTGTCATTTTCTAACTACGACAATACTTCCGTTGTGGGGTCCACCAATGATTGTGCCGTCGTACGAATATTCCCTATTAAAACGAATATTCCCCGACCAATCGAATATTATATAACCACTTGCTTACTTTGCAAAATTTGTAAATATTACCACAACTATAACATTATATCAAATCCACACCATAATATTCAAAAAATATATTTGAGAAAATTATTCTTTATTCATAAAAGTTGGGGTCTTACAACCTCCCCTTCTTATGAAATTTCATCCTCGAAATTAGGGTGCGTACCTGGTATATCGAAGAGGTGAGGATACCTTGATTTCATTTCAGATTCTAACTCCCAGGTCATTTCCTCAACATCGTGGTTTCTCCACAAAACTTTGACTTGAGGTATAACTTTAGGCGTAGAATATGATCCTTCTTATCCAAGATTTTAACTAGGTAACTCTTCATCGTTAAATCTTCCTCTATCTCGTCTGGTTCTAATTCAATAATGTGGTTGGGTCTTTCACATATTTACGTAACATAGATATGTGAAAAGCGTTATGAACATAGAGACATACTTGGCGGTAAAGGCGAGTCTATAGGCCACAGTTCCTACTCGATCAAGGATTAAAAATGGGCCAATGAATCGAGGGTTGAGCTTTCCTCTCTTTCCAAATCTTGTAACTCCCTTCCATGGAGCAACACGTAACAACACATGATCTCGATATCGAATTCCCGTCCTTTCGATGAAGATCAACATAACTCTTTTTTCGATCTTGTGAGGTTTTTTATCGTTGTCGGATCGTTTGAATCTTTTTCCGTAGTCATACGTACCAACTCCGGTCCCAACAACGTTGCTTCACCCACCTCATCCCATCATCATCTTTGGAGAGCGACACTTTCTTCCATACTAGCGCCTCAAATGGAGCCATGCGATACTTTACTTGATAAGCTGTTGTTGTAGGAAAACTCCACCAATGGTAAGAACTTGTCCCAACTTCCTTTGAAGTCGAGGACACGAGTCTTAATAAATCTTCAAGAGTTTGAATAGTCCTCTCTCCATTGCCCGTCCGTTTCGAGGATGATATATGAAAGCTAAATCGTAAATCCGTGCCCATAGCTTTTTTGCAAACTAACCCAAAATCTTGAAGTGAATCTTGGGTCTCGATCGAAACTATGGATCTTCGGCATACCATGCGATCTTACAATCTAGTTTATGTACATCTGAGCAAGGCGTTCAAGTGTATAAGTTTTCGTATAGGTAGGAAATGGCGGACTTGGTCAATCTATCAACAATGACCCAAATTGCATCTATGCCTTGAGAAACCTTGGGAAGACCGATGCTTGAAATCCATGGTAATGTGCTCCCACTTCCATTACGGAATTTCAAGTGGTTGCAATGGACCTTTTGGTACTTGATGCTCGCCTTGACTCGTTGACAAGTTAAACACCTTGAGATAAACTCTTATATCTCTCTTCATATTGCTCCACCAAAATGTATGTCGAAGATCACGATACATTTGGTACTCCCGAGATGGATTGCAAGCGGTGTGTTGTGCGCCTCCATCATGATTTTATACTTTAAATTAGGGTTGTTAGGAACACAAAGTGTGGAGTTGACTCAAAGTATTCCTTCTTCATCGATTCTTGCTTCGTATAGCACCTTCTTGCACTTTCTTCCTCATGCGCATCGGCTCCGAGTGCGTAGCTTGAGCGACTTTAACTTTATCGATTAAAGTCGGTTCTACTCGTATATTCGCCATCATCACATGGGTCCCACAGAGTCTTTAACTCTATCTCCATCCTTTGTAAGTCATATAAAATGGGCCTTTGCGTTGACAATAATGCACTTTCGTACCGCATATGATCTTTACTCGATGCATCGACTACTACGTTAAGCTTTTCCAGGATGGTATTGAATGGTATGATCGTAATCTTTCAACAACTCAAGCCATCGTCGTTGCCGCATGTTGAGTTCCTTTTGAGTGAAGAAATATTTGAGGCTTTTATGATCCGTATAAATCTCCACCTTCTCTCCATACAGGTAATGCCTCCAAATCTTAAGCGCAAAAAAGCAGCTTTTGCCAACTCTAGATCATGAGTAGGATAATTCCTCTCATATTCTTTGAGTTGTCGTGAGGCATAGGCTATGACTTTCCCATGTTGCATGAGAACACATCCTAACCCTTTGCCTGAAGCATCACTGTAGATGACAAATCCCTCAAGGCGGATGGTATTGTCGAGCAGGTCTTTGAAATGAGTCTCCTCTTGAGTTCTTGAAAACTCTTCTCACATTCCTCGCTCCACCGAATTTTGTATCTTTTTAAGTCAATTTGAGTTAATGGAGTAGCGATTCGAGAAAACCCTTCTCTGAATCTTGATAATAATAACTTAAGCCGAAAAGCTCGTACTTGATCGGCTTGATTTAGGTTGCTCCCGACTTTGAATTGCTTCAATCTTTGTCGGGTCAGCAGATATCCCATGATTTGATATCACGTGCCCAAGGAATGCAACTTCCTCAAGCGAACTTGCATTTCTTCAACTTGGCATATAGCTGTTTTTCACGAAGCTTTTGGAGTATCGACCTCAAGTGTTGCTCATGGTCTTCACGGGTTTTGGAGTATATGAGGATGTCATCAATAAAGGCGACCACAAAGTGATCCAAATATTCCTTGAATACTCGGTTCATCATATCCATGAAGGCATCGGGAGCATTAGTCAATCAAAAGACATGACTAAGAATTCATAATGCCGTCTGAGGTTACGAAAGCGATCTTTGGAATGTCATCGGTTTTAATCTTTGTTGATGATATATCCGGAGCGAAGATCAATCTTTGAAAAGAATTTGGCGCCTTACAATTTGGTCAAACAGGTCATCAATGCGAGGCAATGGGTACCTATTATTTTGATGGTGACATGATTTAACTCCGATAATCAATACAAAGTCGCATACTTCCATCTTTCTTCTTCTGAATAGAAGCAGGAGCACCCCGAGGAGGCGTCTAGGGACGAATGAAACCGATGTCTAACAATTCTGTAATTGGGTCTTTAACTCCTGAAGTTCAATAGGAGCCATTCGATATGGGGCTTTGGAAATGGGTTTTTCTGGGTTCAAGGTCGATAAAAATTCAATTTCACGCTACGGGGTAGGCGGGAAGTTCTTTGAGAATCGTCGGAAATTTATTAACAATAGAAATATCTTTCAAATCGGCGTATTTTTGTTTAAATACGTGACATGAGCTAAGAAAGCTTGACATCCGTTTTTCAATAAGCGAATAGCTTTATGGCTTGAGATGAGTAGTGATTGATTTTAATGGTTTGGTCGCTTGAATTCGCATAATAGGTTGATTAGGAATATGAAAGCTAACAACCTTACGAAAACAATCAATTTTAGCATGATGAGTAGTTAACCAATCAATCCCTAGAATCACGTCAAATGCAAGTATTTTTAAAGAAATAAGATCGACGGGTAGCGATGCGGTTACCGATTTGAATCAAACAAGACTTATAAGCGAGTGGATGTAATGAAGGTTTCTCCAGCGGAGTTTCAATAGATAAGTCAAAGTCTAATTTCTCGGAGTCAAATTTAAGCGTTGAGCGCAAGTAGGAGAAATAAAAGAATGGGTAGAACCGGTATCAAATAAGGTATAGACTTTGCTAGAGTTTATGATAAGCTTACGTGATGACCTCGTTCGGGTTCCTTGCTTTACGGGAGGTTACGACAAACGCTCTCCTTGAACTACCGGCTTTGACTTTTTACGGGGCGACCTTTGGTGCCTCCATCCCAATTTGGACTTGTCTTTGGTGCCGCGACAAAAATCGGGCTAGGTGACCTTCTCTTCCACAATTATAACACGCTTTGGGTGCGCATCGCGCAGTTTGGTGATATATCCCTCCCTCGCATTTGAAGCATATGATAGGTGGTCGTTCTCCTTCCTTAACAACGGGTCTTTGGTCTTGACGTCTTTCCATCATTGTTTGAATCTCCTTTTCTTGAAATGTCCATTTTTCTTGTCTTGGCCATGATTACCACCGAAGTGGTTACCATTTACGGCATGTTGATTCCCTCCACGTTTGTTGTCATCGCTTTGATGGATTTGCTACCCTTTGGTATTATCATTTTTTTGGTTTGCTTTCTCTTGGTTGAGTTGATTTCGTTATCGCGCGCTCAATAAGCGAGCCTATTAACAACATCTGAATACAAACACGGTTTATGAGAAATTAGATATTGGCGTATCTCGGGTTTCAAACCTCTTAGAAACATCCGCGTCATTCTCTCCTCATTATCAACCAAGTGAGGACTTAAAGCGGGACAACTCGGCAAACTTAGCCCGTCTTTGCGACACGGTCATATTGTTACTGCTCCAACTTGATGAACTCTACCTCTTTCATGTGATGAATACTTTGGGAAAGTACTTGTCGTTGAATAGTTCTTGGAACTTCTCCCAAGACATCTTGGTGCGCGAGGTTGAGATCGCTTTTACCGATTCCCACCGATGAATGCCTCTCCTCGCAACATAAAGGTGGCAAATGGAACCTTTTGCTCCTCGGAGCATCCCAAAACATCAAATATCTTGGTGATCTGCTTTATCCACGCTTCGCCTTAAGTGGTTTTGGCTCTCAATAAACTCGGTGGTCCCGGCTCCTTGAAGCATTTAGCGGTGACCGTCAAGAGAGTTTCAGTGTTTCCACCTACATTTTGGGCGAGGAGCCGCTCTGCTTTGATGTTGCATGAATTGCATAAAGCCTCTGAACATTCCATCGTTCATCATTTACTCAGTGTTGTTGTTTGCATGAGGATTATCGCCTTCCTGATGCACATTATCCTGATTATTGATCTGTGGAGACTCAACGGTCTCATGTGCTCCATTGCTATTCTCAACATTCTCGGATGTCATTTTCAAATCTTGCCACAAAACAAGGGTTAATTGACATGTCACATATTATCCCTATACTACTACCAGACCAAATAAATACCAAATAAACTTAGGTAGGTCATACTAGCGAAGGAATTCCCGTCTCTCCCCTCCTAGTTCTTGTCTCACATCTCGGCCGGGATCATATCCTAAGCTTTGATACCAAGCTGTGGCGCCCCCAAAGCAGGTATACATCACCCATCTTGGGTCGCCAAATACATGGTACAAAATTCAAATACAACTTAATTATACAACGATCGTGTAAAATCTGACAAAATATAATCTAAGAGTTTTTAATAAGAATATTGTCATCTAGACAATATACAAACTCAATGGAGTCCTCATTACATTTATTGTAACACTATTTAGCGAGAATAGTGAGGACTACTAATGTTATCATCTGGCCCGTCACTCCGGGTTCCCCGACTATAGTCAGCTACGTTCTCATTTCACGAAGAAAACGGTGAAAGAAAGGTGAGCTCAACTAGCCCGATGAAATATTATGACTAAGATAATGCGAGAATAATTTATCGTTAGCCTTCAACGAGTGTTAAAGCGATAAAATATAACAAACATCAAGTTTAAGCTATGGCGGAACAAGCAATCCATTAGAAGAGTCAAGTAGAGAATAAAATCTACTATCTTCTATGATTTAAAAAGGTTTTCATCACTTTTATCATTTGAGACTCGACAATAAATAAACCACATCATCCCCACACTTTTCGACCAAGGATATTCATTAGTATCACGACCACAAATTATCCATGCACTATGGGCCAAGGATATTCGTGTATTCATCAATGGTCATGATCATGCCAACAACTGTCCATCAATGCACTACGGGCTAATGAGGACTTTTACCACATCATTTGTAACATTACGGTCATGATTATACTGAATAATCCCTGGTCATAATCATACCAAGTCCATCTATGCACTCTGAGGCCACGAGATGACTTTCAACATAATATAAACATGAGGATGATGACAATGATATAAGAATTCAATAAAACAAGTTCAAGAATTAATTTATATCAGGAACCGATAACGTCCAAATTGTCGACATAATCTTTGCTTTGTGGAGTAAAATTCAAGAATGCTCAAAAGAATATTTCCATGAAAAGATCTTTGGATGAAGCGCAAATATCAAGGATATTCCACTAATTTCATGGAGTATAAAAGCCAAAACTTTAACCAATTTGAGTATAATAAAGAATGGAATAACAAAAGAATTCACCGGGCATGCGATAGAGCCGCAAATGGTTATTCAACGAGAATAATAAATAATGGAACGGTCATGCATAAACCAAAGACGAGGATATTCAACGAATAATAAAGAATGGAATAACAGAAGAATTCACCATGCATGCGATAGACCGCACAGACAGGTTATTCCAACGAAATAATAAATAATGGAACCAGGTCATGCGTAATACGCACAGACTAGGATGTTCCAACAGAATAATAAAGAATGGAATAACAGAAGAATTTCACCATGTATGCGGTACTTCGCATAGACAGGTTATTCCAACAGAATAATAAATAACGGAACCAGGTCATGTGTAATTCGCACAGACAGGATGTTCCAACAGAATAATAAGGGATGGAATAACAATAGCTCTCTCAAGAAGAACACGAAGAAATAATACCCTTACCTTAGAAAAACTGGATCTTTGGAATAGTGAGGTAGCAGACTTTTCTTCTTCTTTGTCTCTATAATTTCTCTCTATAATAATTGCTCTAAAGCTTTTGTGAATTGGTGAGAAATGAAGGAAGAATGAGCTTCTATTTATAGGAAAATATAATTTTGATAATTGCACGTTTTGGGGCTCAAAATATTACAGTATAATACTTTCACCTTTTTCTTCATTTTTAATTTAGTCCTACAAGTATTAACAAACTTGCACTACCTCCCCTAATAGTAAATAATGTGAATTAATAGTTCATTCATGTGACTCAATAGTATAATCATGTGAAAAAACTAATTACATTATAGTACCTTCAACTATACCTCCACTTTTAACTTAGTTATGCAAGTATTATCAATCTTGCACCAACTCCCCTAATAGTACAAGAATATGATTCAATAGTACACACATGTGAACAAATAGTTATATAAGCATGTGAATTAGTAGCAATTAATTGTTCATTTATCCGATAAATTACCCGATTTATCAATATAACCCCCAGACATCAATTATCATCGGAATAGATGTCGATTTCCACTAACACTAATAATCCCAACACAATGGAACTATCAATTTCATCTTTAATCAACACAACTTATTCATCATTAATATTATAACTCACAATATTTTACAACCAGGTCGTTCCCAGGAAAGAGGGGGCTTTTTGATAAGGATTTCTCATTATTGGCGCGCAATTAGGTGACCAAACCTCTCCTTGACTGAACTTCTAGACATTGTCAATATTGCAAATAATAATATGAATAACTTTATCGTCTCAATTATTGATTTAATAATAATAAATATAATGCGAGATGATCTTTGTGACAATAATTGAATCAATAATATGAGAGATATGATGCGCAATTCTTTGTAGCAATAATTGATTATAAGCGAGTGACTTCTCACGTAAGCATCAATAATCAATACTGGTGTGCTAATATGCAACCACGCGTATTCTTGTACTTTTACTACTAGGGTAGTTCAGCGGTTTTAACGGTAACACTTTCGTAGTTATTTTTATAAAAAGATAATTTATCCATTTTTTAACTACGACAATACTTCCTTGTGGGGTCCACCAATGATTGTGTGTATAAATATTGAATATTCCTGTTAAAAGCGAATATTCCCAGACCAATTGAATATTATATAACCACTTGCTTACTTTTGCAAAATTTGTAAATAATACCCACAACTATAACATTATATCAAATCCATAATATTCAATAATTTATTCAAAAATATATTCTTTATTCATAAAAGTTGGGGTCTTAAACTTATCTTTGGTGCACGATAAAATCGGGCCAGGTGACTTCTTCCACAATTATAACACGCTTTTGGATCCATGGCCGCCCTTACTATCTTCTTATTATAATCAAAGTATAATCCTTCCCAGGTTCATAAACCGGTTACATAGTTCATTGTTCATAATGTATAATACATATAAACTTACTAAACTATTACACAATGCCTAAGCATCCATCTTAGCTTTGCCCTTATCTCTCTTGGCATTCACAGTACGTTCATCTTTAACTGCAATTATATAATTCACGCAAGAAGTGAGCATGACAGCTCAACAAGTTTAATCAAGGATAACAGGAATACTACATTCATGAATTATATAACAATTCCGACATAACTGAACAATAGTTATGAAGTATTATGAATCAATAATACTTTAATAGTTCATAACATCAATTCCCAAAGTATAGAATAGATTAGGAATTACGAACAGGGTCGATAGACCATGAAGCGATAATTTCGGTTTTCATACTTGAAAAGGAGTCCACAGCACTAAGGCAGTTCATCCATATAACATATGAGCACTTCTAGGTGATCAGCCTATAGTACTCTATGTTGATCAACACTCATTCATTAAACGTATTTACGTTTAATATTTTTGGCATACTTGCGTGCCCATCAAATAATCGATGAAAAATACTTTTGTTTGTTCATAGACAAAGCTTACCTTTACATCCGTACCAATTACTTGGCATAGGATAGCGTTAACATTTCTATATAGAATGATATGAATAATAATCAATCTATATATTACGAATAGTCTAGCCGAGTTAAAATCTGGCATCAACCCTTTCTTTAAAACAAGTCTTGCAATTCAGTTCAACGAATCACATAAAACTTGGCTAACATGGAAGTTAGACAAGCGTTAAGAAAACTTGCCTTTCAGCGTCTTCAAATAACTTACTCGACTGACCACAGCCTTTACAGAATCTACATGATATATTAACATAACACACTATAATTAGCTATCAAATAACTATTCACATTGTTCCTACAAGCTTCTTTCTCTTCTATGTCTTTGTTAACTTAAAATCTTTATTAAAGTCAACATGACTTATTACCCTTCGTCCCGGTTTATCACTCAACTGACACTTATTAATCGGACTCAAACATCGTTGATAAGGTACCAACTTTGTTCATCATACATATCTTGTTAACATGCAATACATTCCTAAGTTTCATACCATATACCTTAGTATAGGTAATATAGGATTAGTCTTAGTACATTCATTGAGTATATAAACTCAACTCAGGTAGGTCTCGCAACAATTGAAGTTAAAAACCTAAGTTACTATCACAAGCCCTGAACTCGCGTCATACACGACATCATAAAGCATTCTAGTTCTGCCATGGCCACCTCTCAGAGGTTTTGCCCGGACTTGGACTCATCGCTGTGGCGAGTCCATGTACAAACTCTCATAACTGCTGACATGGCTTTTTACACTACGTCTAGCGGCGCACGCTGGACCTCGATGCAGATTCTCAACAGTTTTAAAAATCTTTGTGAAATTCCCGGGGCCGAAACTTCTTCGTTATAAGCCCGATTTGGTCCATTCAAAAGCCTACACATGATAAATGACATACCCTACGCATTCATATAAGAATTCGACACTTTTGAATCCGTTAACTCAAAATTCACTATTGAGTTCATTTTCTATACGTTCGTAAACGTTAATGAGCGTTCAATGCTCGTTTTCTTCGTTTTAAGTCGGAATCCAACGATTCTCGAAACCACAACTCTTAATCACCCTATCTCATATGTTGACATTGAAAACCAACGTTTTCAAGTCTCACGACAACTTTCGACTACCATTCCAGAATTTCTACGTTTTCGACGTTTAACGTCTATTTCTGTAAAATTCGCCATAACTTCGTTACTAATGTTCTCTAAGCCAAATCACATGGAATACTCCATGGATTTCATAACTACATCCTAACCAAACAAGATGCATATACTAACGTATTGATGGAGCTCAATTGTTTATCAACAATCGATCTCAACTATCAATATTTTGATGGTTCAAAAGTATATTAAACCTTATGATTCTTATAATCTCATGACTTATAGAGATTGAATCTATGGTAAGTCATCTCTAAATCCTCACACAAGACATATACCACCCATTCTATGATTCTCTAAGATGAAAGAAAATCTAAAAGAGATGGAGATGAAAGGTAAGGATTATACCTTAAGAACTCTTGGTGTTCTTTCTTGGAAAACTCTAAGATCAAGCTTCCAAAGTGTATGTTTTGCAAGTATAGCTCTCTTTATCTCTCAATAATCTAAGGTTGAGTCTTGGAAAAACTCTCAAATGAATCAACCTAGCTTTCTATTTATAGAAAACTAGAATGAAGGACAATTTGGACTTTAAACCACCAAACTCCTTACTATTTATGTGTGGTCACCAAGTAAAACACTTGGTGGCCAAGCCTTATGCTTGGCTTCCACACCAAGGTGGTTTACCACTACCCCACGTGTGACATCCATGGGTTGCCCCATGGCTTTACCCATTCTAAACCATTTGGCTTCGACCCATGGTTAGGTTTTCTTGAATTGGGTTTAACTAAATTAACATTGGGCCTTGACTTGAGCTTAACCCACTAATCACTAGGGCTTGATCATTCAAATGATTGGATTAATTAATAATCCAACTCAAATGAATTAGTCATTAAGTCTTAACTTAATTCTATAATATTTAATCGTATCACATACATTATAATTCACGTATTATCTCAGTATACTACTCGTCTACATAATAATCGTATTGTATCAGATTTACTCAACGTATTATACATAGATACTAAATAGTATCACCAAATGTATAACACTCGCATTAACCCTAACGCCATTCCTTCTACGCATATTATTTCCTTCTCGAAAATCAATATACTCAACCCTTAGGTTTTTAAGTCCGCAGGCAAAAACTGCGTTTGCCATAAATGAAATATTATCAGATATTCCATCTTATCACGATATTCTATCATTACGCGTTTCTCAGAATTTCAAAATAATTCCCCGAACAGAAACGGATGAATAGTGTTTTTACAGAAATTTCTCAGAAAACAATTGTTTTCATCTGAGAAAATCCAAACAATTATTTCTAACATGTAGCCAGAATACTAACCACGTTAGCACATTCTAGGTCATAGAACGACCTTCACATAGCTTACTCACAAAGAAATCAATTAAATTCATTTAATTCACATAATCAAATAAAAATTTAATCATCATAAAAATTTGATTTTCTCGGGCGTTACATGGACTGCATCGCGCAGTTTGGACTGATATGTTCCTCCCCTCCGCATTTGAAGCATATGATAGGTGGTCGTTCTCCTTCCTTAACAACGGGTGCTGGTGCTGACGTCTTTCCATCATTGTTGAATCTCCTTTTTTTGAAATGTCCATTTTTACTGTCTTGGCCATGATTACCACCGAAGTGGTTACCATTTCTGGCATGTTAATTCCCTCCACATTTGTTGTCACCGCTTCGATGACTGCTACCACTGGTATTATCATTTGCCGGCTGCTTTCTCTTGGTTAAGTTGACTCGTTATAGCGCTCCAATAACTGAGCCCTATTAACAACATCTGAATACAAACACAGTTTGTGAGAAATTAAGTATTGAAGTATCTCAGGTTTCAAACCTCTTAGAAACATCTCTGGCATTCTCTCCTCATTATCAACCAAGTGAGACATAAAACCGGACAACTCTAAGCAAACTTAGCTTCAGATCGACACGGTCATATTGTTCTGCTCCAACTTGATGAACTCTACCTCTTTCATGTGATGAATACATTCGGGAAAGTACTTGTCATTGAATAGTTCTTAGAACTTCTCCCAAGACATCTTCAGTGCGGCAGGTTGAGTACGCTTTACCGATTCCCACCACTAATCTGCCTCTCCTCGTAACATAAAGGTGGCAAATGGAACCTTTTCCTCCTCGGAGCATCCCAAAACATCAAATATCTTGGTGATATACTTTATCCACGCTTCTGCCTTAAGTGGTTTTGGCTCTCCAATAAACTCCGGTGGTCCCAGCTCCTTGAACTGTTTAGCGGTGATCGTCCGAGAGTTTCCAGTGTTTCCACCTATATTTTGGATAGGAGCCGCTCTCACCTGATGTTGCATGAATTGCATAAAGTCTCTGAACATTCCATCGTTCATCATTTGGTCAGTGTTGTTGTTTGCATGAGGATTGTCGCCTTCCTGATGCATATTATCCTAATTATTGATCTGTGGAGACTCAACGGTCTCCTGTGCTCCATTGCTATTCTCAACATTCTCGGATGTCATTTTCAAATACTGCCACAAAACAAAGGTTAATTGACATGCAACATATTATCCCTATACTCTGACCGACCAATTAAATACCAAATAAACTTAGGTAGGTCATACTAGCGAAGGAATTCCCCATTTCTCCCCTCCTAGTTCTTGTCTCACATCTTAGCCAGGGATCATATCCCTAAGCTTTGATACCAACTGTGATGCCCCCAAAATAGGTATACATCACCCATCTTGAGTCGCCAAATACATGGTACAAAAATCAAATACAACTTTATTATACAACAGTCGTGTAAAATACGACAAAACATAATCTAAGAGTTTTAATAAGAATATTGTCATCTAGACAATATCCACACCCAATGGAGTCCTCATTACATTTATTGTAACACTATTTAACAAAATAGTGAGGACTACTAATGCTATCATCCTGACCGTCACCCGCTCCCCGACTAGTCCCGGCTACGTTCTCATTTCCTGAAGAGAACAGTGAAAGAAAGGGTGAGCTCAATTAGCCCAGTAAGAAATATTATGACTAAGATAATGCAGTATAAATTATCATTAGCCTTCAACTGTGTTAAACTGATAAAATGTAATAAACATCAAGTTTAACTGCAGCGGAACAAGCAATCCATTAGAAGAGTCAAGTAGAGAATAAAATCTACTATCTTCTATGATTTAAAACGTTTTTCATCACTTTTATCGCTGAGACTCAACTTAATAAATAAACCACATCATCCCTGCACTACGGCCAACGATATTCATTAGTATCACGAACACAAATTATCCATGCACTACGGGCCAAAGATATTCGTGTATTCATCAATGGTCATGATCATGCTAACAACTGTCCATCAATGCAGTACAGCCAATGAGGACTTTTATCACATCATTTGTAACATTACGGTCATGATTATACCGAATAATCCCTGGTCATAATCATATCAAGTCCATCTATGCACTACAGGCCACAAATGACTTTCAACATATAATAAACATGAGGATGATGACAATGATATAAGAATTCAATAAAAAGAGTTTAAGGATAAATTTGTAAAGATTTATAATTTAATTTATCCAGAAATCAATAACGTCAAAATTGTCAACATGATACTGCTTTGTGGAGTAAAATTCAAGAATGCTTAGAAGAATATTTCCATGAAAAGATGCTGGATGAAGCGCAAATATCAAGGATATTCCACTAATTTCATGGAGTATGGAAGCCAAAACTTTAATCAACTGAGTATAATAGAATATATGAAACCGTTAAATGGATTTTTGCCGCCATGCTGTAATCCACGCAGATGTGATTATTCCAATGTAATAATAAAGAATGGAACTAGGTCATGCAGAATCCGCATGCATGGGATATTCCAACATAATAATAAAGAATGGAACCAAGTCATGCATAATCCGCATAGTATGTGATGTTCCAATGTAATAATAAAGAATGGAACTGTGTCATGCGTAATCCGCACAAAGCAGGATATTCAAGCGAATAATAAAGAATGGAATAACAAATGAATTCACCGGGCATACGATAGATCAGCACAAACAAAGTTATTCCAATGTAATAATAAAGAATGGAATAGCAGAAGAATTTCACTATGTATGTCAGACTTACATGTACAAAAGTTATTCCAACATAATAATAAAGAATGGAATAACAACCTTTACGAGTATTGAAAGAAAATAACTCTCTTCATGAATACGAAAGAATAATACCCCTTACCTTAGAAGAACTGGAATAGTGAGGTAGCAGACTTCTCTTCTTCTTTCTCTCTATAATTTCTCTCTATAATAATTGCTCTAAAGATTTTGTGAATTGGTGAGAAATGAAGGAAGAATGAGCTTCTATTTATAGGAAAATATAGTTTCGATAATTGCACATTTTGGGGCTCAAAATATTACAGTAGAATACCTTCCTCTTTTTCTTCATTTTTTATTTAGTCCTGCAAGTATTATATAAACTTGCACCACCTCCCCTAATAGTAAATAATGTGAATCAATAGTTCAATCATGTGAATCAATAGTTATAATCATGTGAAAATATGAATTACAGTATAGTACCTCCATCTATACCTCCATTTTTAATTTAGTCATGCAAGTATTATCAATCTTGCACGAACTCCCCTAATAGTACAAGAATGTGAATCAATAGTACACACATGTGAATAAATAGTTATAATCATGTGAATTAATAGCAATTAATTGCTCATTTATCCGATTAATCACCCAATTGGTCAGTATAACTTCCAAACATCAATTAATATCGAAATAAATGTCGATTTCCACTAACACTAATAATTCCAACACAATGGAACTATCAATTTCATCTTAATCAACACGAACTTATTCATCATTAATATTATAACTCACAATATTTAACAACCGTGTCGCTCCTGTGAAAAAGGGGCTTTTTCATAAGGATTTCTCCTTATTCATGCCGCAATTAGATGACCAAACCTCTTCTTCGATGTAACTTCTAGACATTTTAAATATTGTAATTTAATAATATGAATAACTTTGTCGTCTCAATTATTGATTTAATAATATAACATATTATGCAGATGATCTTTGTGATAATAATTGAATCAATAATATGAGAGATATGATGCAAAGAATTATCGTAGCAATAATTGAGTATAATTGGGTGACTTCTCACGTAAACATCAATAATCAATACTGGTAATGCTACTATGCAACCACGTAGACATCGTACTTTTACTACCGAGTAGTTCAAAAGTTTTAATTGGTAATACTTTCGTCGTTATTCTTATAAAAGATAATTTCATCATTTTCTAATCTGCGATAATACTTGGTTGTAGGGGTCTACCAATGATTGTGTCGTCAGCATTTAATATTCTTTGTTAAAATGAATATTTCCCAACCAATCGAATATTATATAACCACTTGCTTACTTTGCAAAATTTGTAAATATTACCCACAACTATAACGTTATATCAAATCCACACCATACTATTCAAAAATATATTTTGAGAAAATTATTCTGTATTCATAAAAGTTGGGGTCTTACACTGAGGACTATCAGAGTTAACAGCAGGCCAATCTCGGAGATAACCCTAAGAGAAGACTGCTACAACTGCATCAAAGTCGGACACAACCCCGGGATGGACAAAATGGTCATTTTTCCACCTCAACATCATTTCAACTTAAACTGCATCAAAAGATATCCCACAAGAACCATAACTTAAAATCCCGAGTGAAAAATGCATAAAATAACTCAATGGATAGACTGCGAAGACTTGGAGATCTGGTCATGGACCCATCTTCCTGGCTTCGAACAATGTCTAATCCCATGTCATTGTGTAACTCTCATCAACGACTTTCTGAAAAGGTACATCATGCCTCCATCGGATGCCCGAATTGAAAGTTATGACGGTTCGAGGGGACAATGCGTCACCCGAGTACATGTACTTCGAGACGACGGACCCAAGAAGGCCGAGGTAGCACAGGTAGCAGAGTAGACCCATGGCCACCGCAAAGTAGACTCTACTGGGTCACAAGGGTTGACCATGACCATTAGGTCTATAATATGAGACTCCATCAAGTAATTTGGAAAAAAAAGAAGAAAAGAGAGAAAACTCTATCCATTTCAGCCATTAACATCTTCTAGAGTACTCCAAACTTTGTGATTCTTCTTTCTAAACACTTGTAAGCTCGTGTTCTACAACATAGTGAAATTTAACTAGTGGAAACCGAGTTTTCAAGCCCCAAAAGCTATCTGAAGTCTTCTTAGCAGCCCAATGTAAGATTTTTAAGGTTTTTACTCTTTTTACTACTTTATATATATATATATATATATATATATATATATATATATATGCCATGGATATTCGATCCAAGCTCAACTATTCGAGTTTAAGTTTATATATATAGTTATATATATATATATATATATATATATATATATATATATATATATATATATATAAGAAGGTAAAAGCCACAGATCGATTTATCCCAGCGTAACTACTCGATATATATATATATATATATATATATATATATATATATATATATATTGTAGACACTCGAAATTCTGCATTCTTGTTGTTAACCCTGCAAGAGGGAAAAATCGTCTTCGAAAGATAACCTTGGGAGTCAAAATAGTTCCAATCTCGGAGACAACCCCGAGATACTCATTTCAATCCCGGAGACAACCCTAGGAGATTTAGTTCCAACCTCGGAGATAACCCCGAGGACTAAAGTCCAAGTTCTGGAGATAACCCCTGAAAAGTCAGTTCAACCCCATGACACTAAGTTCAACCCCGAAGACAACCCCGAGATAACCCTGATAACATTCAACATTCACATCAGCCCAATCTCAGAGATAACCTTGAGCAACGACAGCTACATCTGCGTAAAAGATGGAGATAACCCTGGTGGGGGCAAAATCATCATTTTGCCACCTCAATGCTACATTCACGTCGTCTCAACACAATTAAACCAAAACTGCATAGAAAGGTGTCCCACAAGAACCATAGCTCAAATCTCGAGTGACTACTACACAAGACAGCACACCGGATAGAATTTGAAGACTTAAAGATCTGTTCATGGACCCATCTTCCCAGCTTCATACAACCTCTAATCCCATGTTATTGTGTAGCTCTCAACAACAACATTCCGAAAAGGTACATCACGCCTATATCGGATGCCCGGATTAAAAGTTATGAAGGTTCGAGCGGATAACGCATAGCCAAAGTTCACGTACTTCAAGACAACAAGACCCGCATGGCCTGGGGCACCCCGGGCAGCCGCAGGTAGACCCGTGATTACAGCGGGTAGACCCGTGACCATCGGGTCTTTAAATATGAGCTCTTGGCAGCTCATTTGAAAAAAAAGAAGAGAAAATGAGAGAAAACTCTATCCATTTCAGTTTGTAAACACTGCTAGAGTGCTCTAAACTGAGTGATTCTTCTTTCTAAACACTTGTAAGCTTGTGTTTTGTAACATACTGAAGTTTAACCAGTGGAAACTAAGTTTTCAGTCGTCAAAAGCTATCTGAAGTCTTCTTGGCAGCCCATTGTAAGACTTTTTAAAATTCTAAGCTTTTTACTACTTTTATATATTTATATCTACTAACGTTGATAGTCGCGTTGTATGGGTTTGCCCTGATCTTCGATCCGTGGCTTTTACTGCTTATATATATATATATATATATATTATCGAACTCTGTTTTGATTGAGCCTGGATATAATATCCGGTGCGTTTACAGCTTATATATATTTACATTTCTGTCAGGCCTGGAGTTTACTTTGTGGCCATTTACCGCTTATATATATATATATATATTTTCATTCCCGTTTGTCCGGAGATCATTTTTCGTGGCCTTTTTTCGCTTTTATATATATATATATATATATATATATATATATATATATATATATATATATATATATATATATCTGTAAAGTTTCAAAAGAATAATTCTTAACTAACATAGGTTGCTTAAGTAACATAAGTATTTTAAAACAAAAACTCAGCCTTCCTTCCTTCCCCGTCTTTTCCCCAAGTTCGCACCAAATTCGCGATTCAGGCTCTTCTCCAAATCCTAGCTTCTCTCATCTCACTCCTCTCTCCAAATAATAAGCAAAATTCAAGCTCTTCTCCGTGTCTGTGATTCCCTAAAACCCAGCCCTAGCCCAAACACGCTTGTCTCTTCTCTCCAAATTTGCGGTTTGCGGTTCTCTTTTCTCTCCAAATCACTGAGAACTGGTAGCCTATTTCACTGAGAACTGGTAGCCTATTTCTCTTTTCAGGTATGTGTAACTCAGTTTCATATAACTCAAATTCTTGCTAAAATCTCCCTGCTACAGCCCTTGATTGTCAGACTTCTTCAATTTTAGTATTACAGTTTAGTTTTTTGATATCAGTTTGGAAGAATTTTGCTTATGTAAGTTCCTCTATGATGATATGCCCTGTAATTCGCCACCTCTGTGATGATATGCCCTATAATAGTTTGGTATTTGGATATAAGTTTGTGTATGTATTGTCTTACTCTATTGTCGATGTCAAGATTTTTATTTGTCCCTTTTCGATACTTGTTCTTTGGTGTTCTCATTTTAGGTGAGATTTGTTTGAAAAAACAAGTGAAGAAGGTCCGACATGTATAATGTCGACGATGGACTGTTAAGAGTCGCCAGTTGGTTTTTTAAATGGTTGTACCAACACAACCGAGAAAAGGTTTGCACATCGACCTAGTGATGTGACATCGCTAAATCTGGTTTCGGTGAAACCGAGATTCATTAGGGTCCGGGGACTTGATTATGCGGAGGGAAGGTGTTAGGCACCCCCCGACATCCGTGTTACCACGGTGACTGCCACTTTTCAAGAAACTATTATCTAAATGTGTGTGTGTGTGGGTCAATGTGCTGTTATTTGGAAGTGGTGTGAGTCCTCGTTCACACCTATATACACATGGTTTGAATTTATGTAAAAATTCAGTTTTTAGCAAGATATGGCAGTGATGTTTTATAAAAGAGGTTTTTCAAACCCTGATGCTCAATAGTAATTAAGACCTTTTACACTCCCATTTTATTAAGTGTTCAGCTTGATTGCTTTTATTTTTCAAAATGCGAAGCATCTTCGATAAAATAATATACAAAATGGTGCCGAACTCCTCGTGGGTATGAAAACCATCTGAGGAAATCCGAACACCGTGAATAAATTTACAAGCTGCTTACAGTTGAAAAATGTCCATCATGGGAATCGAATCTAGATCTAGTAGACTGAATCTGTGATCACATGATTCCTAGGCTTACATGATGTCGTAATTGATAATAAAGCAGTAAGCAGGTATATATATAAAAGCTGTAAATATATATATATAGACATGATAAGCAAAATAAAGCACCTCCATGGGGGATCAGAAATGTAAATAAAGCTATAAAAGCCATCAACCGCCACAAAGTAAACTCCAGGCAGGATGAAAAGTAAAGATAAAATTCATTAACCGCCACTTAAGTACACTCCAAAGTGACTACACGTAAATATATATATATATATATATATATATATATATATATATATATATATATATAAGCTGTAAACGTACCAAATATAAAATCCAGGCTCATCGAACAAAGTTCGACCACAGTTGATATATATATATATATATATATATATATATATATATATTAAAGCAGTAATCACACCGGATATAAAATCCAGGCTCATCGAACAAAGTTCGACACACAGTTCATATATATAAGTATATATATACAAAAGCAAATAAACACTCAAGACATAAGTCTAGGCTCAATCGAGGCATAACTCGATAATGTTAGTCCATATATATATATATATATATATATATACAAAAAGAAATAAAAGCCACAGACCGAAGTCCGGGCAAACACACACAACGCGACTCTCAACGTGAAGAAAGGTGTGTGCAAAGATGAAGAGAAAGGCTTTAAAGTGTGTAAGAAGGCTTACAGTGGACTGCCAAATAAGACTTTTATAACTTTAAGTGGATGAACACTCGGCTCCCGCCGGTAGAAAAGTAGTTATATATGAGTTTACAAGTGTTTAAAATGAGAAAACACTCAATTTATGGTGTGTACAAAGCAAATTGGACAAGGCTTCCTCATCATTTTTCTTTCAATTATGGCCACCCCGAGCCCTCTATTTATAGAGGGGGGATCCGCAGGTCTACTTCAGTTGCCGCCGGATGCCCAGGATGTGGGTCCCGTGTGTCAAAGCACGACACTTGGACAACTTTGTCGCTCATTGGTCGTTCATAACTTTCAATCCGGGAGTCCGATGGAAGCGTGTCATACCATTCCAGAAAGCTCTTTCCGAGAGCTACACAATGACATATGATTTGCCCTTTTTTGATTCCAAGAAGATGGGATATGTGTTGGGCTTCAAAGACGTAGAACGCGACAAATAAAATTAAAATTTTAAAGCAATTTCAAACCCTAAAATGTAATCCATGCGAAAATCAATTAATTCAGAGGTTTAGAGATTATACCAGATATAAACAAAAAAAACGAGAATCAAATCGATCATACTCGAATCTCCAACGCAATACAAACCGATTGCGCCTCTACAGTATCCACACGAACGCCGCATACGAACGGGTCGAACGATTCTCGCAATAAGAAGGACTTGCAGATTAGCCACCAAAAGGAATGGATTTTCTCGAATCTGTTTTCTCTCTAGTCTCTCTCTAAGAGCGGCCATAGGTTTTTCAATTATGATATCTTACCCTAAGTAGAATGCTATATATCATATATATAGTAGTTAAAAGGAATTAATCAAATCAAAACCTAATTTTATAAAATCCAAATTTATATATATATATATCTCTTAATTAAGTCTTACTTAATTAATATACATATATACAATTATCCTTTTAATTTAAATTGTGATTTAAATACTATTAATCATATTAATATATTTAAATCCTTAAAATTTAAATTAATTCCCTTTAAATAACGCTCTATGTGTGTGACCTTATAGGTTATTATTACGTTGGCAATAATTTTAAAATTATATTATAAAATTATAAATAAGTGGAGCTGCATCTAAGAATGCATCATCGCTACCCAAGTAATAATAAGATCGATGATTCGATGCAACCTTTTCGTGACCAATGTTTCAATGTAATTTAATCCTTTTAACCTTAATATCCTAGATTAAACTCGAGTCATGGAATGTGTCATACTCTTCATAATTTAATCTACGAGTTTTCTTGATCAATGAGTAGACTATATGAAACAAATCACTATTTGAGCATGGCCATGCATTTCATAGTCCTACTCAATCAAGAGGCCTATGGATATCACCCATAATATATAGGATGGTTAAATTCCATCTAGATCACTCATATTTCTCACACGATTAATGATGAACCCAATAATCACCTTTATAGTCCACCCTATTAAAGGTGACATTTGATGATATCAAAGTACATAAATTCTCGTAGTAAGAATATAGCGATTTCGTGTCTGGAGGACCATTACATCATTGTCACTATGAGAATTGCTAACGACACTTCAGATAATGCTCCATATAGAATTCTCATGGTGGGTCCGTCCCAAGACATCGTTTCTCAACATGTAGCTATGCATTGACTTAATATCTCATATATTTATGACCAATGAGATTTGGTCATCAATCGATCCACATACTAGTCTCCATGCATCATTGTTGTCCCATCAACAATGATACTCGACTAAGGACATTTAAGAACACCGATACTAATGGTAATATATAATCTCATGTTCAAGTCACATACTTGAAACTATATAATTTTGTATTACTATTCTAAGGAATTTTATTATGTTAACAATTATATTACGCTGATAAATAAAACCATAATAAAATCATATATTTATTCAATCAAATATAATATCAAAACGTTAAGCAATTATATCAAATAATTGGCCTCTAGGGCATAAACTCTAACAATATGACCAAAATAGCATTTTCGGGTTTCCGTCAGGTAGTCCGTTGAGCCATTTTGCGTAGTTTGCGCTCAAAAGTTAAGATATTGAAGTAATTTGAGTTCAAATGAGTGTATTTGATTTGAAGTGAAGTTGAGTTGGCAAAATGACTATTTTGCCCCTCCCGGGGTTATCTCCGATTTTCGCACAGTTGTAGCAGTCTTTTCTCAGGGTTATCTCTGAGGTTGTCATGTTGTTGACTCTGAATGTCCTCAGGATTTTCTTTGAGATTGGCTTGACCTCCCGGGGTTGGAAACTGGATATCCCGAGGCTATCTCTGGGGTTGGAATTGATGTTGTCATCCTCTAGGGTTATATCTGGAGTGTGAAAAAGACGATTTTGCCCTCCTGCATAGTTAGTAACAGGAAAAGAAAATTTTGAGTGTCTACAGATGCCCCTTTTTATCATGTTCATGCAATGCAATGGAATGGACATGATAAAGATTAGTAGACACTTAAAATATGACAAGGTATTTTCAATGATGCAGATCGCATTATAATGAATGTTTTTGATGAATGTTAACATGTTTTTGCAAATCACAGTTCGTAAATCGCACATCGCATTTTGTACTTCGCTTTTCGCATTTGGCCAATCGCACTTTGCAACTCGCACATCGTAACTCGCATATCGCATTTCGTATATCGCATATCGTGCAAATCGCAATGTAATGAATGTTATGATGAATGTTTAAAATGTTTTAGCAAATTGCTTTACCTTTACCGATCATTGTTGATGCCTATGCTGGTGTTGACTCCAACGATTTGGCTTTTTGTCGGTGTCGCCGATGATTGTTTGATGACAAAAAGTTGAGATGTTTTCTACATCTCTGATGGGGATGACGTTGTAAAATCACCAGACCTTCCCGATGTATACGCTGGTAGTTTGCAACAGTGCCTACCCTGCTGATCGCCAAACTATTTTGGTTCCCACTCGAATGGTGGCATACGAAGCTTTCATCGCTGAATTATCTTGATGTTGCGCTGAATGCCAATGGTTTAGAATACCAGATCTTCCGATACCTTCGCTGAAGTAATATTCCACGGATTACTTCACTAGACTTCGGCTGATGTTACGCTAGATTGATGACAACCACCAGATGTCTCACCCTTTTTGAGGTGATTTGGAGTTTCCTTTCGCTATTGGGTGCTTGTGCCCCATTTTTTTGAGCGCTTGATTCGCAATTCAGTTGAACTGATGACCTGAATTCTGCTGACATCCCTGGGGGTTGCAAGTCATTCTTTCACTGCCCAGATTGGAACTTCGGTGTAGAGGCCTCAACTGATGAAGACTTGACGCAGGTTAACATATTTGATGGTGTAGATTTCCTTCACTAGACCTTTCGTCGTTGGCCTTCTGCTCCTGAGTTAAGAACTTTTTTGAGAATTTTCCCCTTCTTTTGTAAGGGAAAGCTAAATTCGCCATGATTTCTTTCAGGAGTTCTTCCCTTTCTTTTGCTGAGAGGCTTGATCTCGCCTTAAGCTCCTTCCATTTCTTGGAAGTGGACAATGCCCCAGTCCTTTCGCAGGTTGATGTCGGGGGTTCATATGAAAAACTCTCTTTGTTGATGAAGTCGCAATTGAGTAATATCTGAATTGTCAGTGAGATGATGTGAGGGAAGCTCTGATGATAATGTACCATGCTGATGATGCTGACTAGCGCATTTTCCTCTTTAGGATGGTTGATAAATGCCCCAGTGTTGAGTTGTCATTGTTCCTGAGATTGCCCCAGTCTTGTTGTACGAGTTCCAATATCGGGTTGTCGCAAATTTTGAAATTGCCCCAGCTTTGCTAGTTGTCTGGGATAGTTGCTTTAACAGATGAGCTGATAAGACGTTGAGATCGCAAGAGGCTTTTACTTCTATACCAGATGGTGAACATGTAGTGGATTTGGACTTTAATGCCCTCAATCATTGTTACTGACTTGTTCTCGCAATTGGAATTGATGGTTTTCTTCTGATTTGATGAAGCCTTGTGATTGAGGGTGTCGGATCTTTGAAAGTCCTCGATGCTGGTTGTCTTAGTGTATCGCTGTTTCTTCTTGTCTGGGATTTGTGCCAGATTTAATGGAATGACATTGAAGTGTTGTTGGGTTTTCTCAACATGGGTCGCTGACTTGGAGGGTTGTTCTTGGGCGCAGATTTGGGATTGATGTTTGGGTTTGGATGTTTCTTTTGAGGGTTCGACCGCACCATCGATGGTCGCTCACGACTCTCCGCATTTTCATGGAGATCAGGTCTGCATAGTTTGAACCTGGTGTAAGAGGTTCCACGCTGTATGTGGCAGGAATGGTGTAGGAATTTTTTATTGTTTTTGTTTTTGTAAGGAGAAGGGTGTAGGAAGTTTTTGTTGTTTTTGTTTTTGTAAGGGAAAGGGTGTAGAGATGTTTTTGTTATTTTTGTTTTTGTAAGGGAAATGGTGTAGAGATGTTTTTGTTGTTTTTATTTTATTGCGACCGGGCCATATAAAATGGTTGCCTACGTACTCATATTGAAGAGGAGATCAGGTCGATGTAGTTCGCATTGCTAAGATAAACGGTTTGAAAAGTGTTTGTTTGGGGCTTTTTGGGTTTTTGTTTAGTTTGACCGCATCATAAATGGTCGCCACGCACTCCCATTGATGAGGGAGATCAGGTCTTTTCGTAGTTAAAGGGTTGATGAGTGAAACTCGATCGATCGATTTTTTTTTTTTTTTTTTTCTTTTTTTTCTCTTTTTTCCTTTCTTTTTTTTATAATTTTATTTTATTTATATGCATGGAAAATAAAAGACATAATACGAAGAAAGTGATACCGTCCCAACATCTTTTGGAACTCGCAACTTTATCCCCTGGATCTACATCTTCTTGGCTAGTTGAGGCCTGATAGTCCAGTTGTCAGTGATTATGTTGCCTTTAAAGCTCGTGATAAATGTTACAACTTGGTTCTGAATGTCTTCACTTATGACCATAACTTGATCGCTTCCTGATTCAGTACATTCCTTAGGGACTCTTGAACTGGACGCATCGCAAAAAGGTATAAACTCCTGATTCTTTAATGAGTTGGTTTCCCCAATAACCTCACCACCTTTTCCTTCATTTGTTCCTTCACCTTTTTCTTGGGTTTGAAAGGATTCAACCATGAAATCTCCCTCGAACTGTTGTCGCATTTCTTGCAAGGAACTTTCCTTTTTGGCTTTTTCTTCCTTGGAAACGATTAGTATTTCCTCCGCATCATCCAAGGTGATAAAATCAGGAACGTGGTTGTTATATTTGGACTACAGGATGTTTGATGTTTCCGGAGGAATCTCTTTTGGGGATGCCTTTGTCTCCTCTTTCATTACTTGCATTAGGATCAGTCCACCTAGTGTTCTGGCAGAATTGTCGTTCATAGCCTTCACCTCATTTGAACTGCCTGTCTCGAATTGACATCTTAAGCTTTTTATTTCTTTTTCGCCTTTTTTGGTCATGGGAAATTCTACCTCCAGCTCTCCATTTTCAATGAGATCTTGGATTTTATGTCGCAAAGACCAGCATTCTTCAATCGTATGTCCAAGTGCGTTAGAATGGTAGAGACATATCTTGGTGGAATTATAACTCTTTATCTTGGGATTTATAGGAGGCAGCAACTTAGTAATCCTTCCTTCGCTTATCAGAAAGTGTAATATTTCTTCATTTGATTTGCTCAGAGGGGTGAATTTTTGGACTCTTTTAGAGGTTGTTTGATCTTTCATCTTTGAGAATTCGCATTCCCTCGAGCGATTTTTTCGCTGATGAGATCTTCTAGTACATTTATCATCCCCCTTTTCTTGTACTTTCAGCCTGCTTTGATCTTCTTTATTTAGTTGGCTCATCATGGAGAGATAGGGCTTGTATTGTTATTAACCTCCTTTTTCTCTTGGCTTTCTGATAGTTGAGTGAAAAACTGCCTCGTTTCTTGATGTTGGCGCACTATTAGCTTAGCCAGCAGATTTACTTGATTCTGGATCACCTCTAATTTTTTCATTATTGGCATACCCTCCTCTGAGTTTTCCCACTCTAGGACATTTGTTTTGTGCCTTTGGGGGTATCCCTCCATCCTTCGTATGTACTTACAAATTGGATACATTTCAGCGCTTCTTGACCCGATCATGTTTACTTCTTCCATATCATGCCACAACAGAAGGTTGGTGTTGACATTTTGTTGGTCAGGTTGTTGGACCACAATACTGCCACTTTCGATCAGATTTTGAATCTTATGTTTTAAGGACCAATAATCCTGTGTATCGTGTCCTGGAGACCCTAAGTGGTAAGCACATCTCTGGCTTGGATTGTATCTTTTGCTCCCTGGTTCCAGAGGTGGAGCCAATTCGGTAATTTTCTTATGATCCATTAATATTGCCAATACATGATCAAGGGAATTGCCTAGTGGAGTGAACACCCGATTTTCCGATCTTTCAAATTTTCTTTTTCTATCCTGGCATTGGTTGAATGCGGCATGTTGTTGAGATGGCAGATTGTCTTGCATTTTCCAAATGGGGGGACTGTAGTTTGGCCTCCTAGCTTTTCCCTGTACAACAAGAGATACATCTTCATCGCCTTTATCGGGTAACCCCTTAGGATCGCTCGCATACTTGCCAGTCTGTATATGTTTGGCGACTGCTTCCAAGGTAGTGAAGTCTTTAATCTTGCTAGCCTTTAGGCCCATCTCTGCCATTTCGCCGTGTTTGATCATTTCCGAAAATGGCTTTCCTATGTTGCTAAGATCCTCTCGTAGTATGGAGCCTGTTGGATGTCTATAAACTTCATTACAATCTCAGTTTCTATCATTTATGGAATGACTTGTGCTGCTAGATGTCTCCACCTTTGGGCATATTCTCGGAAAGATTCAATAATTTGCTTTTTGACTTTAGTCACTTGGTATCGATCCGGTGCCATTTGTGACTGAAAAATGTACTGATTTAGAAAGGCGTGGGCCAATTCTTCCCAGTTATGGATTTTGACATTGTTAAGTCGGGCATACCAAGCTTTAGCCTCTCCAGTGAGACTCTTTTGAAAAAGTTACATTCTGAGGCTTTCATCTTTAGCATAAGACCCCAGTTCGCCAATGTACACTTTTAGGTGCGTATAGGGATCGCCTGCCCCATTGTACTTTTCAAACTCTGGGACTTTGAATTTGGTAGGGTATCGAGCCCCTGGGAATATACAGAGATCTGAATAGGTGACACTTCCATAATTTCCAGTCCCTTTAAATGACCGGATGGTTTCCTCCATTTGTTGGACTTTCTTTCTTATATTCCCAGTTTCTCGATCATCCCTGAGATTTGTGATTTCTTTATTGGAATGAGGTTTAGGTATCTGGGTTTCCATCTTTTTACAAATACCCTGACTACCCTCTGGTGTGAAGGACTCTAGTTGAGTAGGCATTGTCTGGCCCTGCGTATTTTTACTTTGTTCTTTTAGAAAGACAACCAATTCTGCTATTTGATTCGTTAATCCTTCAAACTCCTCTCGGGAAACAGGAGTAGGATCAGGCTGGGCACTTGTAGCCATGTTTGACGGTGGGCTTAGTGCCTTCTTAAACTTTAAACGAGTAACGGGACCAATTGCTTCCCTACAAAAAGACTTATGTAGTTTAGTCTTAGTAAATGTAAGAATATTACATTCTACTTAATGTGTTCGTTTAGGAGTATTATCCTGCGAAACGGATGTCCGTTGACCAGATAACATAACAATTTTTTATATGAAAGGGAATGCATGTACACATATTCCTTCATATTTTCCATTACATTGAGATTTACATGGAAATGAAATTATAAGTAATTAAATTTACAAGTAATTGAAATGTGAAAGTATAAAGAGACTCCTCCGCGTTTGGTTTATCAGAGGCTGACCTATCATAGGTTACTCTCGTAGTTTTTCGGCATGAAGGTTCCCAAATCATCGCAATTTACTTGATGGAAAATTAATCCGGTCTTTCAACTGGAGCGAATTTGGGTGGTACCTTTCCTGAGCCTCGTTAGAATTAGTCGTCCTACGAGTCCAGTAATCAAACATCGACAGGATAGCCTTCTGGTGGAGGGACCACACAACATACATTCACATACATCGTGTCTCACCGTATGGAAATGATGACATGTGCGAATCACTAATATCATAGGCAGATATGGTGCGAAGCACTAAGTGCAGTAAGTAAATGCATTAGTACATATTCATTCAAATGTAAATGCAACATTCACACGCAGGCATATAACAGTTTTGAAAAGTTTGTAATAGCGGCTTAAGTCCTCTTACTGGAGTCCCCAGCGGAGTCGCCACCTGTCGACGTCGGGATTTTTAGTTGTCCCTTTTCGTTACTTGTTCTTTGGTGTTCTCATTTTAGGTGAGATTTGTTTGAAAAAACAAGTGAAAAAGGTCCGACATGTATAATGTCGACGATGGACCGTTAAGAGTCGCCATTGGTTTTTTAAATGGTTGTACTAACACAACCGAGAAAAGGTTTCTGACATCGACCTAGTGATGTGACATCGCTAAACGGGCCCATGAAACCGAGATTCATTAGGGTCCCGGGACTTGATTATGGAGGGAAGGTGTTAGGCACCCCGACATCCGTGTTACCACGGTGACTGCCACTTTTCAAGAAACTATTATCTAAATGTGTGTGTGTGTGGGTCAATGTGCTGTTATTTGGTAGTGGTGTGAGGCCTCGTTCGCACCTATATACACAGGGTTTGAATTTGTGTAAAAATTTAGTTTTTAGCAAGATATGGCAGTGATGTTTTATAAAAGAGGTTTTTCAAACCCTGATGCTCAATAGTAATTAAGACCTTTTACACTCCCATTTTATTAAGTGTTCGGCTTGATTGCTTTTATTTTTCGAGATGCGAAGCATCTTCGATAAAATAATATACAAAATGGTGTTGAACTCCTCGTGGGTATGAAAACCATCTGAGGAAATCCGAACACCGTGAATAAATTTACAAGCTGCTTAAAGCTGAAAAATGTCCATCACGGGAATGGAATCTAGATCCAGTAGACTGAATCTGTGATCACATGATTCCTAAGCTCACATTATGCCGCAATTGATAATAAAGCAGTAATCAGGTATATATATATATATAAAAGCTGTAAATATATATATACAGACATGATCAGCCACCACGAAGCACCTCCATGGGGGATCAAAAATGTAAATAAAGATGTAAGAGCCATCAACCGCCACAAAGTAAACTCCAGGCGGGATGAAAAGTAAAGAAAGCTGTAAAAACGGTCAACCGCCACGAAGTACACTCAAAGGGACTAAACGTAAATATATATATATATATATATATATATATATATATATATATATATATATATTAAAGCAAAGTAAATGCACCGATATAAAATCAAGCTCATCGAATGAGTTCGACATACGATTCATATATATATAGTATATATATACAAAAGCAAATAAACGCTGCAGACATAAGTCTAGGATCAATCAAGGCATAACTTGATAATGTTAGTCCATATATATATATATATATATATATATACAAAAAGAAATAAAAGCCACAGACCAAAGTCCGGGTAAACACACACAACGCGACTCTCAATGTGAAGAAAGGTGTGTGCAAAGATGAAGATAAAGGCTTTAAAGTGTATAAGAAGGCTTATAGTGGACTGCCAAAGAAGACTTCTATAACTTTAAGTGGATGAACACTCGGCTCCCGCCGGTAGAAAAGTAGCTATAGATGAGCTTACAAGTGTTTAAAATGAGAAATCACTCAATTTATGGTGTGTACAAAGCAAATTGGATAGGGCTTCCTCGCCATTTTTCTTTCAATTATGGCCACCCCAAGCCCTCTATTTATAGAGGGGGGATGCGGCTGCCCGGGATGCCCATGATGTGGGTCCCCGCAAGTGTCAAAGTACGTGACACTCTCGATAACGCCTTGTTCGCTTTGGCTCGATGTTCATAACTTTTAATCCGGGAGTCCGATGGAAGCGTGCCATACCATTTCGGAAAGCTCTTTCCAAGAGATACACAATAACATAGGATTTTCCCTTTTTTTATTCCAAGAAGATGGGTCCATGACCGAAATAGCATTTTTGGGTTTTCGTTAGGTAGTCCGTTTAGCCATTTTGCGTAGTTTGCGCTCGACAGTTAAGATATGGTTCTCGTGGGACTTCTATTGAAGTAATTTGAGTTGAAATGAGTGTATTTAATTTGAAGTGAAGTTGAGTTGGCAAAATGACTATTTTGCCCCTCTTGGGGTTATCTCTGGTTTTCGCGCAGTTGTAGCAGTCTTTTCTCAGGGTTATCTTTGAGGTTGTCATGCTGTTGACTCTGAATGTCCTCAGGATTATCTCTGAGATTGGCTTGACCTCCCAGGGTTGGATACTGTATATCCTGGGGCTTTCTCTGGGGTTGGAATTGATGTTGTCATCCTCCAGGGTTATCTCTGGAGTGTGAAAAAGACGCTTTTGCCCTCCTGCATAGTTAGTAACAGGAAAAGAAAATTTCGAGTGTCTACATCTATGATGATATGTAAGTTCCTCTGTGATGATATGCCTTAAAGCCATTGACTTAACATAATGCACTACTATTTTAATTTATTAGTCATCTTGCTCGATTGCTTTAATCATATCATAATTTAATTGTCTGCTTGATACTAATCCACTAGAGGGCTATATTCACATTATTTGAACGTTTGATGATTTTTTGAATCAGGAATAATGGATGACATGGACAATGAAATAAGGAGTTGTGGGGATAATGTAGAAATGGATTTGGAAATAGAAATGAATTAGGATAACTTGAGTTCAGAGGGGTTGAATGTGAACAATACTAACACTTTTGTCTACTATCCTCAAGTTACTGATGAGTTTACGCCTAAGCTAGGTTAAGAATTTCAAACATTAGATGAAATTCACACTTTTTACAATACATATGCAATGCATGCTGGTTTTAGTGTACAGAAGTTTAATGAGACAAAAAAGGCGGGAAGTGATGAGATTTGTAGAAAGGAGTATGTGTGTTATAAGCAAGGAAAGGGCAAACAATTAGCCGATGTGGTTGTAAAAAGAAAGCGTGGATCAACAAAAGAAGATTGTACTGCAAGAATTGTAGTGGTAAAAAGAAATGACTTATACGTAATTAAGAAAATTGAGGAGGGTCAATCTCACCCATTGTCAACCCTACATAAGAGGCATCTTTTACGATTGCATCGTAATGTGTCAACTGCACAAAAATCTTTCTTGGCATTGTGAATATACCACAATTCCAACAATACAATTTTCTTGCAGTTCAGGCGGGAGGGTTTGAAAATATTGGTTGCACGCAACAAGATTTGTTTAACTTTGAAAGAGACAAGTGCAATGAGTTAAAGGGACATGATGGTGATATGTTGAATAATTACTTACAGTTAGAACAATAAAAGAATCCTGCGTTCACTTTCACAATTGACACAGACAATGAAAAAAGGATTACTCGTTGTTTTTGGGTCGATGCAAGTTCTAGACGGGCTTATAGCTTTTACGGCGATGTTGTCATTTTTGATACCACATACAATACTAACCGTTATGGAATGATATTTGCACCACTACTGGGGGTTAATAACCATGGGCAAACTACTGTATTTGGTTGTGCTTTCTTAAGTCATGAGACCATAGATACTTTTGTTTGGTTTTTCAAGTGTTTTTTGGAAGCAATGCTAGGTGATGCCCTTGTGATGATTATCACTGATCAGGATCCAGCTATGACAAATGCAATTTCACATATCCTTCCTAATACCTTTCATAGGTATTGTAGTTGGCACATTTTGACCAAATTTTCAGAGAAGATTGACTCAATAAAATTCAAGGATTATTATAAAGAGTTTGCAGCTTGCATTTGGAATTCGGAGACTCTGGAAAAGTTTGACTCCACTTGGGTGGAGCTGGTGGAGAAAAGTGGGTTGAATCATAATAAATGGCTACAATCAATGTATGACATCCGTTCTAGATGGGTACCCGCACATGTGAATCATGTTTTCTCAGCCGACATATCAAGTAGCCAACGAGCGGTATGGCTTCTTTTTGACTCCACTTTGGCACTTTCATTTGTGTATTGCTATAAAGTTGGGTTAGAGGGAATTTGGTATTGCAACCTTTTACCAAGTGAATCATGCAGACATTTTACTTTTGCAACATTTGTGTATTACTATTTTAGCATCTATGTCTATGTTGCCTTCCCCTCCTTATATTCAGCCAAGTTTGACATCTACAGATTCAAGCCAAGTCATTGGTCTCTACTGTGCGAAAATGGGACCAATAAGCAAAAAAAGGGTTCAAGTAGAACACTAATAGGGGAAATCGACTTTCAAAACATTATAGAGCTCATGCTAGTAGCACAGGGGATGGCAGCCATACCAGTATGGGTTCAGTAACTTGCACCATTGTTCTTCCCAATAACATGAGAAAAAAAACATTTCTAATGATCAAAGGGATTGTGATTTAGACTGGGGGCATTTGGGTGATCTCTTTCAACTATAAGTCTGTTTCTAATTTAATTGCTAACAGTAAGTAATCATTCAACATATCACCATCATGTCCATTCAAAACAACATTGCTTTAAATTGAAATAACAAGATGACAATTCATTAGATTACAAAGTTGGAAAGCTTTCATTACAATAATTTCATTACAGAGTGACTACAACTTGTAATTTCATTACATTAAACAATTTCATTACAACACAACCACAACTACATTACAAACAACAAAAATCACAACATGAAAGAAAAAAGAAAAATCGAGTACACCACTTTTTTCTTCTTCATTTTCATTCTTCAATGTCATCTCCTCAATTTTTCCACCAAACTCTTGATTTTTCTTTTCTACAATAGCTTTGTCATTTTTGGCATTGACAATAACAATAGTCAACTCGTTAAGCCTTTTATTCAAAATTTCTATTTCAGACTTCAATTCATTGTTTTCGCGATAATATTGAGCAATTCTTGAGCCTAGTGACATTGGTGGATCAATCCATTCAAACGAGTTACATGGTATTGTTTTATAATTTGTGCAACCAAAAAATCGTCTCCCGGGATTTTTTTTGGTCCATGAAACCTTCACAGGTGAAGGAACTCCACATTTGGAACTGCGTGATGAACTCCCTGATGAATTTGTGTTCATGGTTGATTTTTCCTTCGACCGATACAGGAGAAAACAAGTGCCATCACTATATGCACATGGACATACTGAACAAATTCGACCCCCAAAGTACACCAAAGAGAACATACACTTCCAAGTTCCAATTACATAGAAAATCACAAGGGGGAATAACAACTCCGTGTATATGTTCAAAATTACAGTATACTTTCATCAAAATTACTGTATTCAAAATTACAGTATACTAGTTTGAAACCGAAAATTAGAAAAACATGGCATATCATCAGAGTATACTTTTAAATACCGAACTGTTATACTTCCAAACGGATATCAAAATTCTTTTGGGGTCAGCTATAATTATCGAAAACCAATGAAAAACTAAGAAAAATATGACAACTTCAAATCACCTAATTAACAGACCCATATAAAAAATCAACTGAAATCAATAAACAAGAATTGACCCATCAATACCCGTATAATCCAAATACATAAAAACAGTTCACATCAAGGTTGAATAACTTCAACCACAATGAAACATCACAGAAAAATTAGATGGAAAAAGAAATCAGAATCTATTACATACACATACCTGCAAGAGATATTCTTAGAGAAGCTAGGGCACATCGAAATATTATGCGATTCTTAGAGAAACTAGGGCTTGCAGACGCGGAAGGAAGGCTGAGATTTGGCTCTGCTTTAATCGTGATTCTCAGTTCGCGAACTTGGGGAATCGCAGACACGAAGAAGAGCTCGACTTTTGCTTATTATTTGGGCTAGGGATCGAATTTTGCTTATTATTTGGAGAGATGAGAGAAGCTATGATTTGGAGAAGAGCCTGAATCGCGAATTTGGTGCGAACTTTGGGAAAAGACGGAGAAGGAAGGAAGGCTGAGTTTTTGTTTTTAAATACTTATGTTACTTAAGCAAGTTATGTTAGTTAAGAATTATGCTTTTGAAACTTTCTGTATATATATATATATATATATATATATATATTTACATTTCAAAGTCCTGCCTAGAGTTTACTTCGTGGCAATTGATCGTCCATATATATATATATATACATATGTATATAAATATATTTACCACTTTTATATAAATATTTGCTTTATTGCTTTCATAATGTAGATATTTAATCTTTTAGCCTGCGGGCTAGATTTGCCTAAATCTGGCTATTTCTGACTTTAACTGGTTCATAGTGACTAAACTGGAATCGTTGAAGCTAGAATGGTTTAGATTTACTCAAATCTAGTTCATTTTTCTAGCTTTTGTACATATTTCTTTCTCATGTGATCATAGATTCAGCTTCTGAATCTAGATTCGGTTCCTGTGATGGATATTTTGCAGCTACAGCCAACTTGTAAATTATCTAAAGGTGTCCGAATTTCTTTAGATGGCTCTCATGCCCACAAGGAGTTCGGCACTGCTATGTATCTTATTTTCTCGTTTTGCATCTCAAAAAATAAATGCAATCAAGCCGAACACATAATAAAATGGAAGAATCAAAGGCCTCAATTACTATTGAGCACAAGGGTTTGAAAAACCTATTTTACAAAACATCACTGCTATATCTTGCTAAAATTGAACTTTTATACAAAAGTCAAACCCTTTGCATGTAGGTGCAAACGAGGCATAACATTACTTCCAAACAACAACACATAGACCTAACTTTCTCTCTCTCTCAGACACACACATACACAAATAAAAGTTTAATAAAAAGTTACGGTAACCGTGTTATCACAGAAGTCGGGGGGTGCCTAACACCTTCCCTACGCTTAATCAAGCCCACGGACCCTAACAAATTTCAGTTTCTCAGACCAGTTAACATTGTCAAATACACGGGTCTTTGTGCAAACCTTTTCTCGGTTGAGTTGGTGCAACCATTTAAAAATACCAATTGGCGACTCTCACAGTCAAATCGTCGATATACACATATCAGACCTTTTCAAACTTGTTTTTTCAAAAAAATCTCACCTAAAATGAGAACACCAAAAGACAAGAACAGAAAGGGACAAATAAAATTCCCTACGTCGACATATATATATATATATATATATATATATATATATTTACATTTCCAGTTTGGCCTGGAGTTCACTTCGTGACCTTTTACTGCTTATATATATTTATTTACATTCCAAAGTCCTGCCTGGATTCTAAATTCGTGGTAGTTGATCGTCTATATATATATATATTTACTACTTTTATATATATATGCTTTAACTGCTTTCGCAATGTAGATATTTAATATTCTAGTCCGTGGACTAGATTTATCTAAATCTAGCTATCTCTAATTTTAACGAGTTCAAAAGTGACTAAACTGGAACCGTTGAAGCTAGAATGGCTTAGATTTATTTAAATCTAGTTTTTTTTCTTCTAGCTTTTGTACATATTAATCTATCATGTGAGCCTAGGAGCCATGAGATCGAAGATTTACCCTATGAATCTAGATCTGGTTTCCATGATGGACACTTTTCAGCTGCAACTAGCTTGTAAATTATCTACAGTGTCTAGACATCCTTGGATAGCTCTCATGCCCATAAGGAGCCCGACACTGCTGTGTATCTTATTTTTTTGAAGATGCTTCGCATCTCGAAAATAAAATCAATCAAGCCGAATACGGAATAAAATGAAAGTATCAAAGGCCTCAATTACTATTGAGCATAAGGGTTTGAAACCTGTTTTCCAAAACCTCACAACTATATCTTGCTTAAAATTGAACTTTTTAACAAATCAAACCCTTTGTATATAGGTGCAAACGAGGCATAACACTACTTTCAGATAATTGCACATAGGCCCAATAAACACACACATATGCAAATATTTAAAGAAATTGAAAAATTACGATAAACGTGTTTTCACGGAAGTTGGGGGGTGCCTAACACCTTCCCTCTGCTTAATCAAGCCCATGAACTCAACGAATCTCGATTTCCAAGGCCTGTTAAACAGAGTCCAACCATTGGGGCTTTGTGTAAACCTTTTAAAAATCGGTTGAGTTAGTACAACCATTTCAAAACTACCAACTGGCGACTCAGATTTTTAAATCATCGACATTCACATGTCGGACCTTTTTTAAACTCGCCTTTTCAAACAAAACTCAACCAATTGAGAATACCAAAGGGCAAGAATAGAAATGGGTACAATTTTCACGACGTCGATAGGTGGCGACTTCACTGGGGACAGTAGAGGGCTTAAGCCACTGTTCAACCTTTTCAAAAACCCTTTTATCTGCTTGTGTGAATGCTATATTTACATTGAATGGATGTATGCTAATGCTACATTTACTACATTTACATCTGATTTTGAGAAATATGACGAATTGGGAGATCCTTACACTCACTTAAAAGTGTTCATTGGAGAACTCGGAGCCTATGCCGAGAATGAAAACCTGAGAATGCAGTTATTTCAAAAGAGTCTAACTGGAGAAGCCAGAGCATGGTATGACAAATTGGATAACTCCAAAATCCATAGTTGGGAGGAACTAGCTCGTGCTTTTCTAACTCAATATAACTTCCAAACACAAATGGCTGCAGATAGATATCAAATCACCAAAGTCAAAAAACAAAGCACTGAATCATTCAAAGAGTATGCCCAAAGATGGAGGCGTTTGGCTACTCAAGCAATCCCATCCATGACAAAAATTAAGATGGTAATGACCTTCATTAACATTCAAGAAGCTCAATTTTATGAGAGGGTTAAAAAACCATTCTCAGAAATGACGAAGAAATGGCTGAGATGGGGTTAAAATCTGGGAAGATTCAAGATCTCACTGCTTTAAAAGCCGTGGCTGAGCACATTCAAGCTGGAAATTATAGGAACAACCCCCAAAGGGTCCATAAAAAGAAAGAAGATGATGTCTCCTTGATGCTGCAAAGACAAACTCAGAGATGCAATCAAAATTTGCCCATTCAAAGGAGAAACTATTCCCCTTTTCAAGCACAGTCCTCAAACCCTCCATTGTTAAAAGGTGGAGAAGTCAGATGTCCAAGAGTTTTCACACCATTAGGGGATTCATTGGAAAACATCTTCAAGCTTTTGACAGGGCAGAAGAAAATTGTCTAGCTCCTTCCACCAGCAAATCCAAGTGGAAATAATTTCAATACAAGCAAGAAATGTGCTTACCATTCTGGAGCTTCGGGTCATGACACCCAAGATTGTTGGGCCCTCAAACACAAGATCCATGATTTGATAGACAATGGTGAGATCATGGTGATAAAGCCAAAACAACCACATGTTCAAGATAACCCGCTCCCTCAACGCAAGGAATATAATGTCAACATGATCAACAGAGGGATTGGAGAAATTTCCAATTACCTCATATATGTGGGTGGTTCTCCCCAAACAAGTAAAGATAATTCCGATAAATGGGATTATTCAGAATTCTAGTTTATGATAGAACGGGAAATGAAGTCTATCAGTGAATAGGTTAATTAACTGGCAGAACTGGTGAATCATCAGCACCAAGTCACACGGTAGTTGCTCGGTCAGGAGCATGCAAGTCTCCTCTCCCTTATCACAAAGAATCAACAACAAGCCCAAGAGAATGAAACCTTGGAGGAAAAACTTGCAAGAAAAGAAAGATCCTAATCCCATCGGGACTATGCCAACTAAACGAAGGTCACCCATTTGGGTCAACCGATGGAAGAAATCTTGCAGATGTTGATCAATGAAGGAAAGATCACATCACTGCTACCCCATATCAATCCACGTTCAAAGAAATTTGATGCTACCGAGGTCTGTTAATACCACTCCAATACTCGTGGTCACAACACTTAAAGCTATTGGGCACTTTGTCATCTCATTCAAGATATGATTGACAACGGTGACCTGTAAATGGTAGACAATGACACCGTATTGCTTGAGAGTGGGAAGATATTTCCTCCAGGAACACAAAGATGGAAGGAAGTCATAGCAGTCATGTGACAACCCCAAAATAGCTCCACACAACCCATTCTGAGTCACCAAATACATGGTACAGAAAACAACTACAACTTTAATATTACAATTGTCGTGCAAACTACGACAACACATATACTGTGAGTTTAAATACAAATATTATCTTCTAGACAATATCCAAACTCAAATAAGTCCTCATTATAATTATTGATACACTATTTTACAAAATAGTGAGGACTACTAAAACAACTGTCTGGACCCATCACTCCACACCCCGACTAGTTTTCGCTATATTCTCACCTCCTGAGAAGAAAAATGGAACAAAAAGGAAAAAGGGTGAGCTCAACTAGTCCAGTAAAGAATATTATGACTAAGATAATGTAGAACAAATTATCGTTAGCCTTCAATACATCAGATAAAATATAATGGACAACAAGTTTTAGATCAATATTCGCAGTAGAAATAACAATTCATTAGAAGAGTTAAGTAGAGAATGAAGTCTACTATCTTCTATGATTTAAAAGTCCATCATCAATATTTTATTCCTGTAACATTAATCAATATACATCTTGAACCAAATATTCATCTTTGCACTACGGGCCAAAGATAATCATTTGTATCACCAGTTGGTCTTGTTCATCTCAACACCTGTCCATCTTTGCACTACGGGCCAAAGATATTCATCAGGTAATCATTCATCTTTGCACTACATGCCAAATATATTCATCAAGTATCACCATTTAAGACTGAAGATGATGAAAAATATCTTAAAGAAAACGAATCTAGTGAGATAAAAGGACAAAGATTAGGTATTCGTACTTTGGTTTATTCAAGTTTAAAAATACTCCATAATAATCAATTGTGGAGCAAAATTTAAGAATGAAGATCAAAACATGGATACAATCAAAGATAGTAACCATAATAGACAACTTGGACAAAGAAAAGAAAATTTAATTTTTCTGTGAATAGTGCCGTATACGTGAATAGTAACTCCGACACGAAAAGATAGAAATTTCACAAGAAAAATCATACTTCGTGAATAGTACTCGTTGTCGTATTCGTGAATAGTGTTGTATACGTGAATAGTGTTATATACGTGAATAATAACCTGACATAAAAAGGTAAAAATTTCATAATAAAATTCATACCAATATTTCGGCATAATGATATTAAACGAAATAACATCATTTACGAAGAAAATAACATCCCTTACCTCAAAAGAACAATACTTTTGACTGAAATATCAGATATAATGTTGAAGGAAACTTGCACTGAATAGCAATTCTCAAAGTATCTAAATACTCGCAAAAATACGTTCGATATTATAGAGAGAGAAAACTTAAGATTCTGGTGTGATTTTCAATTCTAACTAAGCACCCTATTTATAGGAAAATGCCAGAAAGCCAAAAGCAGACTAAAATTTAATAAAATATTTTTTAATAAAAATTTTCTACGTACATTACACATGAAATTTCTCAGCACACCACAAGTGGGGCCCACCAATTTCAGCAAATTCCACAACAACTAAAAGTGGGACCCACCCATATTTTTAATAAAAACATTTATTTCTGAAACTTCAATAATTCATAATAAATAGCACTTTTATCAAAAAAAAATACGAATTTTATGTCCATTCCATAGGAAGTTTAATTCTCTACAACTTTGTAGAAGAAAGTTTTTCCAAATTCCAAACAGAAAATGACCGAAATCTACATACGGATGTTTTTTAATACCTTCATTCCGATAAAATACTGATAAAACACCTCAACATTAATTCCTTCATTTATATCTACATAAAAAATAAATATTTCCTTATCATATAAATCAATAATTAATTATTCACAAATAATATTATAGAATCACAATAATGACAACCAGGTCGTTCCCAGGAAAGAAGGGGCTTTCCGATAAGAATTTCTCTTTACTAGTGCGCAATTAGGTGACCAAACCCCTTTCCTAGACAGAACTTCCTTAGACATTGCCAATAATTCTATCTAATAATATTTTTTAAATAATATGAATTATTGATCTGATAATGGGAAATACTGTGTAGTGAAAATGATTGAATCAACAATAATATAAAATATCAACGTAACAATTATTGAATCAATAAAATGAAATATTGAACAATAATTACTGTAACAATTATTGAGTTGTGCATTCTTATGTAAGAATCAATAATCCAAAAATATTGTACAATATCGTGTGCTACTATGCAACACACGTATTATTGTACTTTAACCACTGGGTATTCCAACAGTGTTAACGGCAACAATTACGCCATTATTTATAAAAACTCAAACTTAACGTTTTCTTCATCTGACAGTTTTCCGTTATGGGGCCCACAAATGGTTGCGCCATCATACGAATATTCCCCGACAACAAGAATATTCCACGACCAAACGAATATTCCCCGACGACAATGAATATTTTATAACCACTTGCTTATTTTGCAAAATTTGTGTATTTCACCCATAACCAAAGCATTATATCAAATTAACACCTTATTATTCAAAATAATAATTAGAGGAAATTCAATTTTATTTATAAAAAGTTGGGGTCTTACTACCTCCCCTCCTTATGAAATTTCATCCTCAAAATTGACGTACATACTTGGTGTTTCGAAAAGGTGAGGATACCTCGCTTTCATTTTTGATTCCAACTCCTAGGTAATTTCCTCAATAGCATGGTTCTTCCACAAAATTTTAACTTGTAGTATAACCTTTGTGCATAAGACATGCTCCTTCCTATCCAAGATCTTGACTGGTACCTCCTCGTACGTTAAATCTTCTGCTATCTCATCTAGTTCTAATTCAATAATGTGGTTAGGGTCATCCACATATTTACGTAACATCGATACGTGAAAAATGTTATGAACACGCGACATACTTAGCGGTAAAGCGAGTCTATATGCCATAGTTCCTACTCGATCGGGGATTTCAAATGGACCAATAAATCGAGGGCTGAGATTTCCTCTCTTCATCGACTCTTGCTTCTGGAATAACACATTCTTGTACCTTCTTCTTTATACGCATTATCTTCGGGTCTGTAGCTTGAACAACTTTAAGTTTATCGATTAAAGTCGATTCTAATCGTATATTCGTTATCTTCACGTAGGTTCTTGGAGTCCGTAAGTCGTACGAAATGGGTCTTTATGTTAACAATATCACACTCGTAAACGTATACGATCTTCTACTTAATGCGTCAGTTACCACATTCTCTTTTCCAGGATGGTATTGAATGGTATGGTCGAAATCTTTCAACAGCTCGAGCCAACGTCGTTGCCGTATGTTGAGTTCTTGGAAGCTTTTCTCACATTCCTCGCTCCATTGAATTTTGTATCTTTTCGAGTCAACTAAGTTAATGGAGTAGCGATTCGAGAAAAATCCTTCCACGAATCTCCGATAAAAACCAGCTAAGGCTAGAAAGCTACGTATTTCGGTAACTAACTTAGGTTGGTCTCAACTGTGACTCATATCCCAATCTTGGATAGCACATCACAATGGCACCTATCAGTTTACCACCGCACGATTATAGGGTCCCTTACGGAGAGTCTGGCTTCGGTGCATTCCACAAAGGAAGTCACCAGCGAGAGGCTCGGGTACAAACCCCTGTAGTTGGGTTTTTAACTTTTGAAGTTCAATAGGAGCCATTCGATATGGGGTTTTAGTTTTGTACCAGGTTCAAGGTCAATAAAGAATTCAACTTCATGTTCTGGGGGTAGACCGGGAAATTCTTCAGGAAATACGTCAGGAAATTCACTAACAACAGAAATATTATTCAAATCTGACGTATTTTTGTTCAAGTCCATGACATGGGCTAAGAAAGCTTGACATCCATTTTTCAATAAACGAATGGCTTTATGACTTGATATGACAGTGATTGACTTTAGTGGTTTGGTTGCTTGAATTTGCATAACAGGTTGGTTAGGAATATGAAAACTAACAACCTTAAGAAAACAATCAATCTTGGCATGATGAGTGGTTAATCAATCAATCCTTAAAATCACATCAAATGCAAGTATTTTCAAAGAAATAAGATCGACAAGCAATGTGATGGTCCCAACTTGAATCAAGCAAGATTTATAAATAGTGGACGTAATGAAAGTTTCTCCTAACGGAGTCTCAACAGATAAGTCAAAGTCTAAATTCTCCGGAATCAAATTCAAACGTTGAGCACAAGTAGGAGAAATAAAAGAATGGGTAGAACTAGTATCTAATAAGTTATAGACTTCGCAAGAGTTTATAATTAGCTTACCCATGATAACTTCGTTTTGTTTCTCGTCACGAAAAACGCTCTCCCTTAAACTATCGATTTTGTTTTGTCTGTATCCGCCTTTGGTGCCACCATCCCAGCTGGACTTGATTTCGCTATAGGAAAAAATTGAGCTATGTGATCGTCCTTTCCACAACTAAAACATACCTTGGAAGGCTAAGAACAGTTTGAACTTATGTGTCCCTCCTCTGCGCATCTGTAGCATTTAACTGGCGGTCGTTCTCCTCCTCTAGAATTTGTTGTTGGTGCTGGTGCTGCTGTCGATGTCTTCTCATCATTGTTGATTCTTCTCTTTCTGAAATTTCCACTTGACTTACCTCTCCTATTATCTTGGTCATGATTACCACCGAAGTGGTTACCATTTCTGGTACGTTGGTTATCACTTCTTCACTGATTGTTGCCACTAGTATGACTATTATCGTGATGCCGGTTGTTATCTTTTGGTTAAGCTGACTCATAATCCCGCTTCAATAACTGAGCCCTATTATCCACATCTGAATACAAACACAGTTTGTGAGAAATGAGGTATTGACGTATTTCAGGTTTCAAACCTCGTAGAAACATTCGCGTCACTCTCTCCTCATTATCAACCAAATGGGATGCAAACCGGGACAACTCGATAAATTTAGCCTCGTACTGTGACACTGTCATATTGTTTTGCTCCAACTTGATGAATTCCACCTCCTTCATGTGATGAATACTTTTAGGAAAGTACTTGTCATTGAACAGTTCTTCGAACTTCTCCCAAGACATATTCAGTGCGGCAGGCTGAGTACGCTTTACAGATTCCCACCAATAATCTACCTCTCCTCATAACATGAAGGTGGCAAAGGGAACCTTTTGCTCCTCGGAGCATCGCAAGACATCAAATATCTTGGTGATCTGCTTTATCCACGTCTCTGCCGTAAGTGGTTTCGACTTTCCCAAAAACTCCGGTGGTCCCAGCTCCTTGAACTGCTTAGCGGTGGCCAGCTATGAGTTACCATTGTTTCCACCTGCATTTTGAACAATAGTCTCTCTTGTTTGGTTTTGCATAAATTCTAAAAAGTTCCTAAACTTATCATCGTTCGTCATTTGGTCGGTGTTGTTGTTTACACGAGGATTATTGCCTTCCTGATGCACCTTATCCTGATTATTGATCAGCGGTGACTCAACGATCTCCTGTGCTCCATTGCTCACCTCAACATTTTCAGATGCCATTCTCAAATACTGCCACAAAACAATGGTTAATTGACATGCCACATATTATCCATATATTCTGACCGACCAATTAAATAACAAATAAGCTTAGGTAGGACACACTAGCGAAGGATTTACTCATCTCTCCCCTCCTAATTCTATTCCCCGATCTCCGCTAGAGACCATATCCCTAAGCTCGGATACCAACTGTGATGCCCCCAAAATAGGTCCACACAACCCATTATGAGTCGCCAAATACATGGTACAGAAAACAACTACAACTTTAATATTATAATTATCATGCAAAATACGACAACACATATACTATGAGTTTAAATACAAATATTGTCTTCTAGACAATATCCAAACTCAAATAAATCCTCATTAAAATTATTGATACACTATTTTACAAAATAGCGAGGACTGCTAAAATAACTGTCTGGACCTATCACTCCACACTCCGACTAGTTCCCGCTATATTCTCGCATCTTGAGAAGAAAAATAGAACAAAAAGGAAAAGGGTGAGCTCAACTAGCCCAGTAAAGAATATTATGACTAAGCTAATGTAGAACAAATTATCGTTAGCCTTCAATACATCTGATAAAATATAATGGACAACAAGTTTTATATCAATATTCACAGCGGAAATAACAATTTATTAGAAGAGTTAAGTAAAGAATGAAGTCTACTATCTTTTATGATTTAAAAGTACATCATCAATATTTTATCCCTGTAACATCAATCAATATACATCTTGAACCAAATATTCATCTTTGCACTACGGGCCAAAGATATTCATTTGTATCACCAGTTGGTCAGGTTCATTTCAACATCTGTCCATCTTTGCACTACGGGCCAAAGATATTCATCAGGTAATCATTCATCTTTGCACTACAGGCCAAAGATATTCATCAAGTATCACCATTTAAGACTAAGGATGATGAAAAATATCTTTAAAAAACGAATCTAGTGAGATAAAAGGACAAAGATTAGAGATTCGTACTTTGGTTTATCCAAGTTCAAAAATACTCCATAATAATCAATTGTGGAACAAAAATTCAAGAATGAAGATCAAAACATGGATACAATCAAATATAGTAACCATAATGGACAACTTGGACAAAGAAAAGAAAATTTAATTTTTCTGTGAATAGTATCGTATTCATGAATAGTGCTTTATACATGAATAGTGTCGTATACATGAATAGTAACCCCGATACGAAAAGAGAGAAATTTCACAAGAAAAATCATACTTCGTGAATAGTACTCGTGGATAGTGCCGTATACATGAATTGTGTTGTATACGTGAATAGTAACCTCGACATAAAAAGGTAAAACTTTCATAATAAAATTCATTTCAATATTTCGGCATAATGATATTGAACGAAATAACATCATTTACAAAGAAAATAACATCCCTTACCTCAAAAGAACAGTACTTCTGACTGTAATATCAAATATAATATTGAAAGAAACTTGCACTGAATAGCAAGTCTCAAAGTATCTAAATACTCACAAAAATATGCTCGATATTATAGAGAGAGAAAACTTCTGATTCTGGTGTGATTTTCAATTCTAACTAAGCACCCTATTTATAGGAAAATGCCAGAACGCCAAAGTAGACTAAAATTTAGTAAAATATTTTTTTATACAAATTTTCTACGCACACCACACTTGAAATTTCTCAGTACACCACAAGTGGGGCCCACCAATTTCAGCAAATTCCATAATAACCAAAAGTGGGGCCCACCCATGTTTTTAATAAAAGCATTTATTTCTAAAAATTTAATAATTCATAATAAATAGCTCTTTTATCAGAAAAATACGACTTTTATGTCCATTCTATATGAAATTTAATTCTCTACAACTTTGTAGAAGAAAGTGTTTCCAAATTCCAAACAGAAAATGACCGAAATCCACATACGGATGATTTTTAATACCTTCATTATGATAAAATACTGATAAAACACCTCAACATTAATTCCTTCATTTATATCCACATAAAAAATAAATATTTCCTTATTATATAAATCAATAATTAATTATTCACAAATAATATTACAGAATCACAATAATGACAACGAGGTCGTTCCCAGGAAAGAGGGGGCTTTCCAATAAGGATTTCTCCTTACTGGCGCGCAATTAGGTGACCAAACCCCTTTTGTAGACAGAACTTCCTTAGACATTGCCAATAATGCTATCTAATAATATGAATTATTAATCTGATAATGGGAAATACTGTGCAGTGACAATTATTGAATCAACAATAATATAAAATATCAACGTAGCAATTATTGAATCAACAAAATAAAATATTGAACAATAACTACTGTAACAATTATTGAGTAGTGCCTTCTTACGTAAGAATCAATAATCCAAAAATACCGCATACAATACCGGTGTGCTAACTTGTGCAACCACAGTATTATCGTATTTTAACCAATCAGAAAGTATTCCAACAAATGTTAATCAGTAATAATTACGTCGTTATTTATAAAAAACTCAAAATTGTCGTTTTCTTCATCCGACAGTTTTCCGTTATGGGGCCCACAAATGGTTGCACCATCGTACAAATATTCCTCGACAACATGAATATTCCATGACCAAACGAATATTCCCCAACGACAACGAATATTTTATAATCTCTTGCTTATTTTACAAAATTTGCATATTTTACCCATAACCAAAACATTATATCAAATTAACACCTTATTATTCAAAATAATAATTAGAGGAAATTCAATTTTATTTATAAAAAGTTGGGGTCTTACAAGTCATATCCTCTAAGGGAGACTTGTCTGCAACACCCCTTATAATTCAAGGAGTTAAGCTCAAAGGAGTTGAAAACCCTTTGAAGGTGGCTGAACCGGAATCACTGGTATTGCCATTTAGTCCGCAATAGCCTATCACCAGCCTGAAAAACGTCCTATGGAACTCTGGGGAGGTTGAGGGATCAACGTTAAATCAAATTGTTGTGGTATCAAAAGAAAACCCGTTGTATTTACCTCAACGAGTGATGAAGTCTGATGCCCCCAAAATAGGTCTACACAACCCATTCTGAGTCACCAAATACATGGTACATAATTTAAATAAAACTTTATTTATACAACAATTATTTGTCGTGTAAAATATGATAAAACATAAGCTGTGAGTTTCAATACAAATATTGTCTTGTAGATAATATCCAAACTCAAATAAAGTCCTCATTATAATTATTGTCACACTATTTTACAAAATAGTGAGGACTACTATAATAACAATCTTGGACCTTTATTCCACTCCCCGACTAGTCCCAGCTACATTATCACCTCCTGAGAAGAACACTGAAACCAAAAGGAAAAGGGTGAGCTCAACTAGCCCATTAAAGAATATTATAACTAAGATAAAGTAGAACAAATTATCCTTAGTCTTCAACAGGGAAAATTCTGATAGAATACAATGGACAATAAGTTTTTGATCAATAACTGCAGCGGAAACAACAATCCATTATAAGAGTCAAGTAGAGCATGATGTCTACTATCTTCTATGATTTAAAAGTTCATCATCAATATTTTATCCCTGTAACACCAATCAATAAATGTTTCAAATCAACAAATTATCAATGCACTACGGGCCAAGGATATTCGTTTGTATATCCAGTGGTCATGATCATGCCAAACAACTATCCATCTAACGGGCCAAAGAGGACTTTCACCATAATATTTGTCTGTAACATTACATGTCATGATTATACCAATACCCAATTCCTGGTCATAATCATACCAATCAACTGTCCATCTATGCACTACGAGCCAAAGATGACTTTCACCACAATATAAGCATGAGGATGATGACAATGATATAATGAATCAATCAAGTGGGATCAAGGATAAATATTAGAGATTTATAATTTAATTTATCCAGAGTTTAAGAATGTCCAAATTGTAAACATGATAACTAATTATGGAATAAAATTTAAGAATGATATTCATGTATCAAAAATAATTTGGACAAAAAATAAACTAATTTTGTCGTGAATAGTACCCCGAATGAATAGTACCATGAGTGAATAGTATCCTGTGAATAATACCCCGAATGAATAGTACCCCGAATGAAAATATTAAAATTTCAATAAGAGAGTTCAGACCAATATTCCAATGAAATGATATTAGATGAAGCGCAAACTTCAAGGAATTTCTAATTATTTCAGGAATTATAAAAGCAATACCCTTAATAACTTTGGTCCAGGGCAATATCTAAGTGTTATAAAGGCATGATCATGTAGCCTACATGTCAGTCTAAAAAGCTAATACAACAACATAACCAAAATATCAAACAACAGCAAGATCTATGGCTTAGAAAAGCTTGTCAGAAGCTGTTCTTCACGATTTCTGGGTTTTCCAGATTTTGTTAAACGCAATTGGTCAACGGTGGTTTGACCACTTATATCTATGATTCTATAAATGATATGGGTGATCTAATGACATGATTGTCTAGTCCTCATGTCAGACTACAACATTAAAACAATAACATGGCTTAACTAATAAAGATCAGCAAGATATAAGGACTGCAAAATGTTGTTAGATTTTCTAGGCAAATCTGGGCTGCCCAGAAATAGTTTCATGTGATTGGTCAACGCACTTTGACCTTTAATAACTTTCAATCTATACATGATCTGGACTTGATTCAAGTCCCAGATCAAAGACCTTACAACATACTACAAATCTATAACTTAAAACACAACAAACAACTAACATGCAAGGATCTATGAGCCCTGACATTTGACTGTCAGACCAAAATTTTTGACTTTTTCAGATTTCTAAAATCATCAATTTCGAGCATCTAAGTGTTATGGATCTGAGTTATAACAACCCAGATCACTAAATGACACCTTTTAACATAACTTTAAACAATAAACAACAACAAATAACATGAATCACATAAATTTCTAAGTTTAGGGATTTTATACCTTTTTAGCTTTGATCCTTGAATCTGACTTTTGATTCTGATCCTTGGCAAGCTATGAAGTGTTCTGAACTTTGTTTCTCACTCACTATCACTCAAAAATTTTGGATGGGAGAGAGAATATGGCTTTGTTGAATATGAAAGGTAAAGTGAACATTCTTTCTCTCTCAATCTATATATAATTTGATTCAAAGCTTATGGTTGATCATGAGAGCATGTTTTGGATAATTAAAGGCTATTACTAGACCACATGGCTAGCTAGAGTTGGTCACCAACTACCTATTAGGGCTAGATCTACACTCCACCTTATTAAAATATTAAAAAGGGCAATTTGGTCATTTGATTTTTACTTTTAGTGGTAAAGTGGGTAATCTATTCTAACCTTTAGGGTTTGATCCTTAGGGTTTAACCCTAAGATTCCATAAGTTCAATTCTAGGATTTTATAATTAGGGCTAAAATAGGAATCTTAGTTTCTAAAAATGTGAATTAGAGTTCCCTAATTAAATTGGGTTTACTAATCACCTAGGACTTTCAAAGTAGGCTTTATAAATTACTAATTACCATAAAGCTTGCTAAATTAATAATTAGGGTTTATAACTTAGCAATTAGGGTTCTAATTTAGTAATTAGGATTTTTAAATATTAATTAGGGTTTACCTAATTAACAGTAAATATAATAATTGTCATTAATTATATAACACATAACTTAACAAATCTTACAGTCATAGTTGACTTCTATAGTTTATCAGTAATGCTAGGGTTTTATACAGTTTTACTATAACTGTTCCACAAATTACATTACACACATATCATGCTTGATTATAGCATTGAAATAAAAATAATATTATATTATTATTCTCGTTCCTTATTCAAAATCCAGAATTATGGTTTTGAATCCATATAATTAACTTAACTAATATAATAAAATACATATCATAATAATCCTTATAATCATATCATATATCCAATAATCATATCTTCATGGAAAATAAATAATAAATATTTTTATTACTAAATTAATTTATAATAAGAATATAATCTATAATGATCAATAATTCTTAAAAAGAATTTATGTACAATTATTCATGCAATAATAAATTTTATTTATCACATAAGTACATATACTTTTCTTTGCACATAATCTCCCCTTTATATAAAAAAAAAATTAAATGCAAAATTTATTATTTAATTATATTGAAAATATTGGGTTATTACAGCTGGTTTAGAAGGAATCTGTGAGATTCAGAAAGTGTAAAAGATATCCTTTGTGACGAACGAGATTTTGTAAATTAATTTTTAATATTTATTGAATTAAATAAATATTTTTTGATGATTTAATTATTAGATTAAATAATTAATTGATGCAATTGTGGTAGATTAATTTAATTATATGTGTTACATTTATTAAATTAATGTAGAGAATAATTATTATTCAAATATGTAATTATGTGAGCTTATTGTATTAAAAGAAATATTTAATTAAGTATGATGTTATTTAATTAATTTAATTATTAATTAGAGAGTTAATAATTTGACATTATTTATTAATGAGAAAATTATTTATGTGACTATGTGGATTTATGAGAAATTATTATATTTTATTTAAAATATATTAAATAAAATATTGGAGTTATTTTATAAGGAGTGTGACATTAATTAAACTATAGTATAAGAAGTTTATCAAATTAAATGAGAATGAATTATATTGAATAGCCAAACAAGGCCTTAGTAGTGGTTGAGGGCAGTTAACCACGAATTGGTTAACTGACCACAACTACGTCAGTTTAATTATTATATGCGACGTCTTCTTCTTCATTCATTCCATTATTGCTAAGTCTAGAGAATTATCACAGAGAGAGAGAATTAAGAAATTGAGAGAATTGTGAGTTGTTTGATTGATTGAGAAAGTTTAATCCCTCATATCTACACTAATCTGTGAGTAATTCTCTCCAACCCAAATTCTACTTTTACGTCATTTAGTTTTTTATGAAAATGGCTTTCAATCAAGTTCTGTGGAATTTCTGTAAATTGGGAAATTGAGTTAGGAATATATGTAAGAATTTGAGTAGCATAACATGTTATATATATATTTTATATGATTCCATATCATAAGTTTCATAAATGATGACTTGCTATTTCAAAAATTCTGAGTTTTGGGTTTTGGTTTATATGGCCTTATACGTGATATTTCATGTATTGAACGATATTATCCCTAAATTTTACATTCAGTATGTTGTTATGCATGTTGATACTGAAGAGACCAAAGTTTAAATAAAGCGGATTAGGTGTTATAACGAATCCGTAGTGACAATTTTCATGTTTTATTTTCAAAACCTTCAAGAACATCAAGAACAGTGGAAGTAAATGTGTTGATTTTGCAAATTATGTGTTGTAACTTGTTAAAAATCATGCTAGATGGGTTAAGTAATGATTATATATGTATTACAATGATTGGGTAAGTCTAAATTCGTGTAAAAAATAACTAATTGGAAGTTATGGCTATATTCATGTATAATTTTACATTGATTGATTTTTGGCCTAATTTGGCCTTTTTATGTTCATGAATCGCAGAATCTACAGTAAACGCAGAAAATGAGTTTGGGTAACCCAGCTTCATGCCATGTTATCAAACTAAATTACCACTTCAAACAGAAAAAAATAATAATAAAAAAATAAAAAAATTTGATTAAAATTATTATTAAAATATTTATAAAATAAATTAAATATTTTAATTGAGATATTATGGAATAAAATAAATATTCGATGAAAATTATTATTAAAATATTTATAAAATAAATTAAATATTTTAATTGAGATATTTATGGAATAAAATAAATATTCGATGAAAATTATTATTAAAATATTTATAAAATAAAGTAAATATTTTAATTGAGATATTTATGGAATAAAATAAATATTCGATGGAAATTATTATGAAATAATTTATTCGAGTGTAATAATAGTAAGAGAATGAAAATATTCTAATTTAATTAAGTAATTAAATTAGAAGGGTAATGATTTGTTAAATAAAGTGGAGTTTATATTAAATAATTAAGTAAAAATGTAACTAATGAATGTCGTGAATACATATGGTATGTGTGTAGGATTTGTTGTGAGCTAAGTAGTAATCGTTTAGCCTACTTGCGAGGCAAGTTTTCTAACCCTACTTGTCATTATTGTTCAAGTTATTAGTTACCTCGAGTAAATTATCGTTACTAATATTCAAGTTCAATTGTTATATTAAAGATTTATTATCTTTTCAAAGCATGATTCAGTTATACAACAATTGTTCTATTGTATACTTCTTGAGATTATTATTCAAATCGAATATCATTATTGTTGAACCTTATTAGACTAGTGAACTTTATTGATTCAACTAGTCCTTAGTTGGTGAACGTTCTAAATTTCAGAACCCTTATTGAATTATCCAAACCAAACTTTCTTCGGTGCGGACTCGAATGTCAAACTGAGATGAACAACCCTGCAAAGGGATTTACTAATGCGTTAGCGTTAAGATATTGTGCACAGTATGGTACTAAGGGTTGATCCCCCTAAGTACGAGAAGAAAGGTCCATAGTCTTATGACTGTTAAAGGTTCCAAGTATAACCCTTGATAACCTAGGACATAGTTCAAGGTCTTATGACCCTCAGAATTCTTTTGATTCTTGTTATTCATTCTTAATTCAAAAGTTGAGCTTTCATTCAGATGTTTTTGATTTACTAGCATGTTATTATACTGTTATTTCATTATTATACTTGTGGGCAATAGTGCTCACTCTTGTTTAATAATAACATTGCAGTTAAGAACGAAATAACCGATGAACCTTCCACTAGTAAAGGCAAGGGCAAAGTTAGCAAGTGATGAAGACTTGTTATTTTTATTAGATGTTGTATTTATGTTTAAGACTTGAGTTAATGATGTTATTTAAGACTTATTTGTTTATGATTCCGCACAGATGTTTAAGGTTAGTTTAACCTGGGATTGTATTATTATTATTTGGATGTTGTAACCCTTAAGGGGAAGATTTTTATTCTATCTATTGCATGGTTTGCATTTATTATGGGTAGATAGATAGATGATATTTGTACAGTGAACACCAGATCCCGTGGAATCGAAGTACCCGGATTTGGGGGTGTCACATCCTTAGTGGATTTCCTACTCGAGGAGTAGAAGAGTGGACTAGGAGCTTTAAGTGCTCTGAACCACTTAAAACTGCTGTGTCTATTGCATTCTTGCTATAACTGTTATAACTGCCTCACTCTCATTAACTCACTATATCTAAAAAGGGAGATCAAACAAATCTTAATTCCGCTGTGTTTGAATCATTATCAAAACTAACAAAGTAAAACGAAAAGAATTTTAAATATCTATTCAACCCCCCCTTCTAGATAACTATTGTGCCTCTAGGAACTAACAAAGCTATGTTTAATTTAAGTTGTATTGTACGAGTTACGGTTGCGAGACCTTGGGACTAGAATAATTATGTTATAACAATATAATTTATTCTAATTTCCGTTGTGTGAGATTTTGATTTATTATTAGAATTAGAACGTGACGAACCAAATTCGAGATATGAGTGTCTGAATTTGGGGGCATCACAGCGTCAGCCGCATGTAACTCGCGGATGATCGGGTCTATATATACCCCCTCCCCCCTTTGGCTTCCAAGAGAAGATTAGGCAAGAAGAGGGGCCAGGTGAGAGAAATAGAGGCTAGAATAGCTGAACGGAGCTCGAATCGTGCTCTGATTCTTGTAAAACTTCTTTGTAAACACTCATTTACATATATACTACAACATATCAAGTTTTAGCCGGTGGAAAATGAGTGTAAAGGCATTTAAAGTCGTTCGATAGCCATTGTCATGCCTAACTATAAGATATTGCCAAATCTGACTTCCTAGCTTGGTTTAATACGTATATATGTGTTTTATATAGCTTTTTAACGGTTGATATTCGTCAGATCTGAAGTTTTAACTGTTTATTTCATGTAAATACTCAATATTTGAGTTGTATTGACTAGTTCTAGCTTTTGACCGGTTCAAAAGTTGTAAAACTTGAACCTGGAAGCTAGAATGGCTAAGATTTGTACAAATCTAGTTTTTTTTAGTTTTTATAAATATTTAGCAACCACGCGGCCCTAGATCTGTATCTAGAGGAAGCTGGAAGCTTTGGCTACGTGTACGCAAGGATTTGACTGATGGATCCTTTGTTTTACGATGTTTAGTGTAAATATATCTATTTATTTTCAATATATTTGTTATGCAGGTTATTTATGTGATATCATGTGAGCCTAGGAGCCACGTGGTCTAAGATCCAGTTGACGGATCTAGATCTGGTTACCATGATGGAGCCCAACACTTATATATATATTATTTTGTCGAAGATGCTTTGTATCTCAAGAATAAAACCAAAATAAGCCGAATATGGAATAAAATGGAAGTATCAAAGGCCTCAATTACTATGTGAGCATAAGAGTTTGAAAACATGTTTCCAAAATATCATTTTATATGCCTTGTAATAAAATTGAACTTTTATACAAGTCAAACCATTTGTATTTAGGTGCAAAAGAGGCATATCACTACTTCTAAATAAAACATTTAGGCCCAATTAACTGTAATGCACACACACACATACACACAAATTAGGGAACAAAAAGCGTGGTAATCGTGTTTCACGGAAGACGGGGGGGGGGGTGCCTAACACCTTTCCCCCACTTAATCAAGCCCCTGAACTCTATGAATCTTGGTTTCCAAGACCAATTAAATAGAGTCCAATATTGAGCTATATTGCAAGATCTTTTAAAACTTGGTTGACTTGGTACAACCATTTAACTCATACTAATTGGCGACTCTGTCTAATTCGGACCAATAAAATCAAATCTGTTCAAATCATCGACATTATACGTCGGCCTTTTTATGAAAATCTCACCCTTCAGATCAAACAAATTCACATAGAAAACATAAAGGGTAAGAAACACATAGGAAAAAGGAGAAAAATCTCTCCAGCGTCGACAGGTGGCGACTCTGCTGGGGACAGTAGAGGGCTTAAGCCGCATTTTAATCTTTTTTGATTCCCTTCTTTATGCATGTGTGTGAAATGACGTCTTTACATTGAATGGATGTGAATCTCTTTACCATGCTTTATATTAGTGCTTCATACAATGTCATCATTTTGCATGCGGTGAGACGCGATGAATATATGTTGTGTGATTCCTCCACCAGGAGGCAAACCCGTCGGTTACTGATTATTGGACTCCAGCGGCGATTAAGTCTAACTGAGGCTCAGGAAAGGTACCACTCAGATCCGCTACATTTGAAAGATCAAAGTAACTTCCCATCTAGTAGATTGCGATGATCTGGGAACCTCTATGCCAAAAAGCCCGTGAAAGTAACCTAAGATAGGTCAGCCTCTGATAAGCTAAACGCGAAGGGGAGTCTATACATGTCTTCCCTCTTTCAATACATGTACTATGTAAATCTTGTCAAATATTAAATGTTGTAAATTATTAAATATTGTAAATATCAATTCTTTCAAAGTCATTGTCAAATATCAAATCCTGTTATGATATCCTGTCATCAAAATAACTAACATCTATTTTGCAGGAAAACTAACACTGTAGACACTCAAAATTTTGCATTCCTGTTACTAACCCTGCAAGAGGGCAAAAATATCTTCCAGAGATAACCCTGGAAGTCAAATCATCTCAATCCCATAAACAACCTCGGGATACTCAGTTTTCAATCTCGGAGACAACCTCAAAATACTCAGTTCCAATCTCGGAGACAACTCCAGGATGCTCAGTTCCAAACCTCGGAGATAACCCCGAGGGAAGAAGTTCCAGTTCCGGAGATAACCCCAGAATAGTCAGTTTCAACCCCGGAGATAACCCCAAGAGGTCAAGCATACCTCAAAGATAACCCTGAGGACATTCAGTACTCACAGCAGCCCAATCTTAGAGATAACTCTGAGCAACAATTGCTACATCTACACAGAACCGGAGATAACCCCGGTGAGGGGAAAAATCATCATTTTTCGGCCTCAATACTACATGCACGCTGTCTCAACATCATTTCAACACACATTTCATATAGAAATGTCCCACAAGAACCATAGCTCAATATCCCGAGTGACTACTACGCAAGACAGCACACCAGATAGAATTTGATGACTTGAAGATCTGGTCATGGACCCATCTTCCCGGCTTCGTACAACCTCTTATCCCATGACATTGTGTAGCTCTCGACAACAACATTCTGAAAAGGTACATCACGCCTCAATCGGAGCCCGGATTGAAAGTTATGAAGGTTCGAGCGGACAACACGTTGCATGAGTGAATGTTCTTCGAGACGATGAGGTCCGCAGAGCCCGAGGCACCACAGGCACCCGCAGGTCGACCCGTGGCTACCGCGGTTAGACTTGCGACTCCCCCCCTCTATAAATAGAGGGCTTGGGATGGCCATTTTAGGGAGAGAAAAAGCGAGGAAGCCCTGTCCATTTTAGTTAATAAACACATCTATAGTAATCAAAACTGAGTTCTTTTTCTTTCTAAACACTTGTGAGCTCGTGTTTTGCTATATACTAAAATTTAGTCGGTGGAAACTGACTTTTCATATGTCAAAAGCTATCTGAAGTCTTCTTGGCAGCCCACTGTAAGATATTTCAAAATTTTAAGCTTTTTATTACTTATGTGTATATATATATATATATATATATATATATATATATATATCTACTCACGTTGAGACTCGCGTCGTGTGGGTATGCCCGAATCGTCGATCCGTGGCTTTTTCTTGCTTATATATATATATATATATATATATATATATATAATCGAACTGTACTTCGATTGAGCCCGAATATAATATTCGGAGCGTTTACTGCTTTTATATATAGCTTCTGTCATCAAACTCTGTTTGATTGAGCCTGGATATACATCCGAAGCGTTTATTTCTTTTATATATATAAATACTTATATATATATATATATTGTTATTGAACTCTGTTCGGTGGAGCCTGAATATAATATCTGGTGCGTTTATTACCTTTATATATATAAATACTTATATATATGTTGTTATAGAACTCTGTCCGGATCTTAAGCTCACCCCTTATCCAACTCACCCAAGCTCACCCCCCTTTAGCGACAGACCCGACGACGGTTCGGTCATATAAACGTCGTCTATACTTTTAGCAACGGACAACATATAGCGTCGCTAAAAGTATAGACGACGGTTGTATGACCGAACCATCACGATCCAAATAAAAGAAAATAAGAGCCAGTGAGTTGGATAAAGGGTGAGCTTAAGACCCGGACTCTATATATACATATATATATATACATTTCAAGTCCTGCCTGGAGTTCAATTCGTGGTAATTGATTGTTCATATATATATATATATATATTTATCGCTTTTATATATATATAACTGTTCATCGGCCTGCGGGTTAGATTTGCCTAAATCTGACTATTTCTCACTTTAATCGGTTCATGGTGACTAAACTAGAGCCTTTGAAGCTGGAATGCTTAGATTCACTTAAATCTAATTCATTTTCTAGCTTATGCTACGAGCTAGATTTGTCTCAATCTGGCCATTTCTCACTTTAACCGGTTCATGGTGACTAAACTGGAACTGATGAAGCTGAAATGGTTTAGATTTATTCAAATCTAGTTCTGTTTTAGCTTTTGTACATATTGCATTATCATGTGAGCCTAGGAATCATGTGATCACAGATTCAGTTCCTGAATCTAGATTCGGTTCTCGCGATGGACATTTTCAGCTGCAGCCAGCTTGTAAATTATTCACGGTGTCTGAATTTCCTTAGATGGCTTTTATGCCCACAAGGAGTTCGGCACTGCTAAGAATCTTATTGTAAGACCCCAACTTTAATGAATAAAGAATAATTTTCTCGAAATATATTTTTGAATATTATGGTGTGGATTTGATATAATGTTATAGTTGTGGGTAATATTTATAAATTTTGCAAAGTAAGCAAGTGGTTATATAATATTCGATCGGTTGGAGAATATTCGTTTTAACAGGGAATATTAGTACGACAGCACAATCATTGGTGGACCCCACAACGGAAGTATTGTCGTAGTTAGAAAAACTATGTAATTATCTTTTTATAAAAATAACGCGAAAGTGTTACCGTTAAATTATTGAACTACCGGTAGTAAAAGTAGTACAAAGAATATGCGTGGTTGCATAGTAGCTGCAGTATTGATTATTGATGCTTACATGAGAAGTCACTCGGTTATACTCAATTATTACTACAAAGAATTGTTGCAGATCATATCTCTCATATTATTGATTCAATTATTGTCACAGTATCATCTGCATAATATTTACTATTATTAAATCAATAATTGAGACGACAAAGTTATTCATACTATTATTTGCAATATTGACAATGTCTAGAAGTTCTGTCAAGGAGAGGTTTGGTCACCTAATTGCGCACCAATAAGGAGAAATCCTTATTGGAAAGCCCCCTCTTTCCTGGGAACAACCTGGTTATTAAATATTTTGAGTTATAATATTAATGATGAATAAGTTCGTGTTGATTAAAGATGAAATTGATAGTTCCATGGTGTGGGAATTATTAGTGTTAGTGGAAATCGACATTTATTTCGATAATAACTGATGTCTGGAGGTTATATTGACCAATCAAGTAATTCACCGGATAAATGAGCAATTAATTGCTATTAATTCACATGCTTATAACTATGTGTTCACATGTGTGTACTATTGAGTCACATGATTTACTATTGATTCACATGATTTACTATTAGGGGAGGTGGTGCAACTTTGATAATACTTGCAGGACTAAATTAAAAATGAAGAAAAAGAGGAAGGTATTATACTGTAATATTTCGACCCCCAACACGTGCAATTATCGAAACTATATTTTCCTATAAATAGAAGCTCATTCTTCCTTCATTTCTCACTAATTCACTAAGTCTCACAAGAGCAATTATTATAGAGAGAAATTATAGAGAGAAAGAAGAAGAGAAGTCTGCTACCTCACTATTCTAGTATCCAGTTTCTTCTAAGGAAAGGGGTATTATTTCTTTCGTATTCATGAAGAGAGTTATTTTTTTTCAATACTCGTAAGGGTCGTTATTCCATTCTTTATTATTCTGTTGGAATAACCTATCTGTGCGGTCTATCGCATGCCTGGTGAATTCGGTTCATATTCCATTCTTTATTATTCTCTTGGAATATCCTGCCTATGCGGATTACGCATGACCTGGTTCCATTCTTTATTATTCTATTGGAATATCCTGTCTATGCTACGAGTTACTGGCGACTGGTTCCATTCTTTATTATTACTCGTTGGAATAACATATCTCATGCGCGGATTAGGCACTTTGGTGAATTCTTTTGTTATTCCATTCTTTATTATTCTGTTGGAATAACCTGTCTATTTGGATTACCGCATGCATGGTGAATGATCCTTCGTATTCATTCCTTATTAAATCGTGGAAATGATCTGTCTATGTGGATTACCGCATCGCGGGCAAAAATCCATTTGCGGTTTCATATATTCTATTATACTCAGTTTGTTAAAGTTTTGGCTTCTATACTCCATGAAATTAGAGGAATGCCCTTGATATTTGCGCTTCATCTAGTATCTTTTCATGGAAATATTCTTCTGAGCATTCTTGAATTTTACTCCACAAAACAGTATCATGTTGACAATTTAGACGTTATTGATTTCTAGATAAATTAAATTATAAATCTTTAAAAATTTATCCTTGAACTTGTTTTATTGAATTCTTATATCATTGTCATCATCCTCATGTTTATAATATGTTAAAAGTCATCTGTGGCCTGTAGTGCATAGATGGACTTGGTATGATTATGACTAGGGATTATTCGGTATAATCATGACGGTAATGTTACAAATGATGTGGTAAAAGTCCTCATTGGCTGTAGTGCATTGATGGACAGTTGTTGGCATGATCATGACCATTGATGAATACACGAATATCCTTGGCACGTAGTGCATGGATAAGTTATGGTCGTGATACTAAAGAATATCCTTGGTCGTAGTCCAGGGATGATGTGATTTATTTATTAAGCTGAGTCTCAGCGATAAAAGTGATGAAAAACCTTTTAAATCATAGAAGATAGTAGATTTTATTCTCTACTTGACTCTTCTAATGGATTGCTTGTTCATTGCAGATTAAACTTGATGGTTGTTATATTTTATCAGTTTAACATTGTTGAAGGCTAACGATAAATTATTCTGCATTATCTTAGTCATAATATTTCTTACTGGGCTAGTTGAGCTCACCCTTTCTTTCACTGTTCTCTTCAGGAAATGAGAATATAGCTGGGACGAGTCGGGGAACGGATTGACGGTCCAGATGGTTGTTTTAGTAGTCCTCATTATTCTATAAAATAGTGTAACAATACATGTAACGAGGACTCCATTGAGTGTAGATATTGTCTAGATGACAATATTCTTATTAAAACTCTTAAATTATGTTTTGTCGTATTTTACACGACTGTTGTATAATTAAGTTGTATTTGAATTTTGTACCATGTATTTGGCGACTCAAGATGGGTGATGTATACCTATTTTGGGGGCATCACAGGTGGTATCAAACTTAGGGATATGATCCCAGGCTGAGATGTGAGACAAGAACTAGGTGGGGAGGGACGGGGAATTCCTTCGCTAGTATGACCTACCTAAGTTTATTTGGTATTTAATTGGTCGGTCAGAGTATAGGGATATTATGTGATATGTTAATTAACCCTTGTTTTGTGGCAGTATTTAAAAATGGCATCCGAAAATGTTGAGATAAGCAATGAAGCACATGAGACCGTTGAGTCACCAACGATCAATACCCAGGATAATGTGCAACTTGAAGACAATAATCCTCATGTAAACAATAACACTGATGAAATGGTGAACGATGAGATGATCAGAGGCTTGATGCAATTTATGCAACATCAGGCGAAAGAGACTCCTGTTAAAAATACAGGTGGAAACACTGGCAACTCTCGGATGGTCACCGCTAAACAGTTCAAGGAGCTGGGACCGCCGGAGTTTTTGGGAAAGCCAGAATCACTTAAGGCGGAGACATGGTTAAAGCAGATCACCAAGATATTTGATGTCTTGGGATGCTCCGAGGAGCAAAAAGGTTCCCTTTGCCACCTTTATGTTGCGTGAAGAGGCAGATTACTGGTGAGAATCTGTAAAACGTATCTGACTGGCCGCACTCAAGATGTCTTGGGAGAAGTTCAAGAACATTCAACGACAAGTACTTTCCAGAGTATTCGTCACATGAAGGAGGTGGAGTTTATCAAGTTGGAGCAAAACAATATGACCGTGTCGCAATACGAGGCTAAATTTCTTTGAGTTATCCGGTTTGCATCCCATTTGGTTGATAATGAGGAGCGAATGGCGCGAATGTTTCTAAGAGGTTTAAAACCGAAATACGTCAATACCTCATTTCTCACAAATTGTGTTTGTATTAGGATGTTGTGAATAGGGTTCAGATTATTAGAGCGCGATAATGAGTCGGCCTGACAAAAGGCAATGACTAATAACACGATAATAATAAATGCGGTGGCAACGGCCATCGGAACAATGATTACCATCGTGGGGGAAATTATCATGCCAAGAATGGTAACCACTTCGGTGGTAATCATGGCCAAGATAATAGGAGTGGAAATTTCAAGAAGAGAAGGTTCAATAATGATGGAAAGACAGCAGCACCAGCACCTATTAAGGAGGGAGAACGACCGTCGGTCGTATGTTATAAATGCGGAGGGGAGGGACACATCAGTCCAAGCTGCACGATGCAGTCCAAAGCATGTTATAATTATGGAAAAGAAGGTCACCTAGCCCTATTTTGTCGTGCAACAAAGTCAAGTCCAGCTGGGACGGTGGCACCAAAGGCGGATACAGAGAAAACAAAGTCGGTGGTTTCAGGAAGAGCGTTTTTCATGACTTCTCAAAAAGCAAATAACCTGAACGAAGTTAGCACGGGTTAGTTAATTATAAATTCTTGTGAAGTCCATACCTTATTAGACACTGGTTCTACCCATTCTTTTATCTCTCTTGTTTACGCTCAACGTTTAAATTTGACTCTGGAGAAATTAGACTTTGACTTATCTGTTGAAACTCCATTGGGAGAAACCTTCGTTACCTCCACTGTTTATAAATCTTGTTTGATTCAAATCGACACTTTCACGTTACATCTCGATCTTATCTCTTTGAAAATACTTGCCTTTGATGCGATTTTAGGAATCGATTGGTTAACTACTCATCATGTTTTTCGTAAGGTTGTTAGCTTTCATATTCCGAGCCAACCTGTTATGCGAATTCAAGTAACCAAACCACTAAAGTCAATCACTGTCATATCAAGCCATAAGTAAAGAGCACCGAGCCTTTCGCTAGTGACTTCCATGTCTTGGAATACACCGAAGCCGAACTTTTCGTAGGGGACTTCGTGAATAACAGTGGCAAGTTGATAGGTATCAATGTGACATGCTATCCAAGTCTTGGATGAGAGTCACAGTTTTGAATGATATTTCTATTGTTAATAAATTTCCTGACGCATTCTTGAAGACTTCCTAGCCTACCCCTAGAGCGTGAAATCGAATTTTGTATTGACCCCAGTACAAAACCCATTTCTAAAACCCTTAATTATTTCTTCAACCAAAACGAATGTATCATGCGCCAAGGACGTTGGCTCGAGCTGTTGAAGATTACGACTATACCATTCAATATCATCGTGGAAGAGCGAACGTAGTAGTTGACGCGTTGAATAGAAGATCATATGCGTTTACGAGTGCGACGTTGTTAACACAAAAAACTCATTTCGTATAACTTACAAATGATAAAGATAGAGTTAAAGACTCTAGTGACCCACGTAAAGATAACAAATATACGATTAGAATCGACTTTAATCGATAAAGTTAAAGCCGCTCAAGCTACATACTCAGAGATGATGAATGTGAAGAAGAAGGTTCAAGAGGGCGTTATTCTAGAAGCAAGAATCGATGAAGAGAGGAAATCTCAAACCTCGATTTAATTGGCCCATTTGAAATCCTCGATCGAGTAGGAACTGTGGCCTATAGACTCGTTTTATCGCCAAGTATATCGCATGTTTGTAACATTTTCCACGTATCGATGTTACATAATTATGTGGACGACCCGAACCATATTATGGAATTAGAACTAGACAAGATAGCAGAAGATTTAATGTATGATGAGATACGTGTTAAAATATTGGATAAGAAGGATCATATTCTACGCTCCAAGGTTATACCTCAAGTCAAAGTTTTGTGGAGAAACCACGATGTGGAAGAAATGACCTGGGAGTTAGAATTTGAGATGAAGTCAAGATATCCTCACATCTTCGATATACCAGGTACGTACCCTAATTTCGAGGATAAAATTTCATAAGAAGGGGAGGTTGTAAGACCCCAACTTTTATAAATAAAGAATAATTTTCTCGAAATATATTTTTTAATATTATGGTGTGGATTTGATATAATGTTATAGTTGTGGGTAATATTTATAAATTTTGCAAAGTAAGCAAGTGGTTATATAATATTCGATTGGTGGGGAATATTCGTTTTAACAGGAATATTCGGTACTGGCACAATCATTAAGTGGACTCCATTAACGAAAGTATTGTCGTAGTTAGAAAGCGACAAAATTATCTTTTATAAAAATAATGGCGAAAGTGTTATCAAGTTAAACCGTTGAACTACCCGTTAGTAAAAGTACAAGATGTCTACGCATGGTTGCATAGTAGCAACACGGTATTGATTATTGATGCTTACGTGAGAAGTCACTCTGTTATACTCAATTATTGTTACGATAATTAACTTTGCGATCATATCTCTCATATTATTGATTCAATTATTGTCATAGTATCATCTGCATAATATTTACTATTATTAAATCAATAATTGAGATAACAAAGTTATTCATATTATTATTTACAATATTAACAATGTCTAGAAGTTCTGTCAAGGAGAGGTCTGGTCACCTAATTGCGCGCCAATAAGGAGAAATCCTTATCGGAAAGCCCCCTCTTTCTTGGGAACGACCTGGTTGTTAAATATTGTGAGTTATAATATTAATGATGAATAAGTTTGTGTTGATTAAAGATGAAATTGATAGTTCCATGGTGTGGGAATTATTAGTGTTAGTGGAAATCGACATTTATTTCGATAACAATTGATGTCTGGAGGTTATATTGACCAATCGGGTAATTCACCGGATAAATGAGCATTTAATTGCTATTAATTCACATGTTTATAACTATGTGTTCACATGTGTGTACTATTGAGTCACATGATTTACTATTGATTCACATGATTTACTATTAGGGGAGGTGGTGCAAGTTTGATAATACTTGCAGGACTAAATTAAAAATGAAGAAAAAGAGGAAGGTATTATACTGTAATATTTCGAGCCCCCAAACGTGCAATTATCGAAACTATATTTTCCTATAAATAGAAGTTCATTCTTCCTTCATTTCTTACCAATTCACTAAGTCTCACAAGAGCAATTATTATAGAGAGAAATTATAGAGAGAAAGAAGAAGAGAAGTCTGCTACCTCACTATTCTAGTATCCAGTTTCTTCTAAGGTAAGGGGTATTATTTCTTTCGTATTCATGAAGAGAGTTATTTTCTTTCAATACTTGTAAGGGTTGTTATTCCATTCTTTATTATTCTGTTAAAATAACTTGTCTGTGCGGTATATCGCATGCCTGGTGAATTTTGTTGTTATTCCATTCTTTATTATTTTGTTGGAATATCCATGCATGCGGATTACATATGACCTGGTTCCATTCTTTATTATTCTCGTTGGAATATCCCACATGCACATGCGGTTACGATTTGACGGGTTCCATTCTTTATTATTCGTTGAATAATATGTCTGCATGCGGATTACGCTGCGCTGGTGAATTCTTTTGTTATTTCATTCTTTATTATTCTGCATTGGAATAACATGTCTATGTGGATTATCGTGATGCATGGTGAATGATCCTTCAGATTCATTCCTTATTAAATCGTGGAAATGATCTATCTACGTGGATTACTGCATAGACAGCGGCAAAAATCCATTTTGCGGTTTCATATATTCTATTATACTCGGTTTGTTAAAGTTTTGGCTTCTATACTCCATGAAATTAGAGGAATGCCCTCGATATTCAAGGCTTCATCTAGTATCTTTTCATGGAAATATTCTTCCGAGCATTCTTGAATTTTACTCCACAAAACAAGATCATGTTGACAATTTAGACGTTATTGATTTCTAGATAAATTAAATTATAAATCTTTAAAATTTATCATTGAACTTGTTTTATTGAATTCTTATATCATTGTCATCATCCTCATGTTTATAATATGTTGAAAGTCATCTCGTGGCTGTGAAAGTGCATGTAGATGGACTTGGTATGATTATGATCGAGGATTATTGATTGTAATCATGATCTTAATGTTACAAATAATGTGGTAAAAGTCCTCATTGGTCAGTAGTGCATTGATGAGCAGATTGTTGGCATGATCATGACCATTGATGAATATACGAATATCCTCGCACGTAGTGCATGGATAAGTTGTGGTCGTGATACTAATGAATATCCTTGGTCGAAAAGTGGCAGGATGATGTGGTTTATTTATTAAAATTTCGAGTCTCGGCGATAAAAGTGATGAAAACCTTTTAAATCATAGAAGATAGTAGATTTTATTCTCTACTTGACTCTTCTAATGGATTGCTTGTTCACCGCAGTTAAACTTGATGGTTGTTATATTTTATCAGTTTAACACTGTTAAAGGCTAACGATAAATTATTACGCATTATCTTAGTCATAATATTTCTTCTTTGGGCTAGTTGAGCTCACCCTTTCTTTCACCGTTTCTCGTGAAATGAGAATATAATTTGGGACGAGTCGGGGAACGGATTGACGGTCCAGATGGTTGTTTTAGTAGTCCTCATTATTCTATAAAATAGTGTAACAATAAATGTAATGAGGACTCCATTGAGTGTGGATATTGTCTATATGATAATATTCTTATTAAAACTCTTGGATTATGTTTTGTCGTATTTTACACGACTGTTGTATAATTAAGTTGTATTTGAATTTTGTACCATGTATTTGGCGACTCAAGATGGGTGATGTATACCTATTTTGGGGGCGTCACACTTATTTTCTCAAAGATGCCTCACATCTCGAAAATAAAAGCAATCAAGCCGAACACAAAATAAAATGAAAGTATCAAAGGCCTCAATTACTATTGAGCACAAGGGTTTGAAAAACCTGTTTTACAAAACATCATTGCTATATCTCGTTAAAATTGAACTTTTATACAAAATTCAAACCCTTTGTATATAGGTGCAAACGAGGCATAGCAATACTTCCAAGCAACTGCACATAGACCCCCATACACACACATTCAAATAAAAGTTTAAATTGAAAAGTGGCAGTAACCGTGTTATCACGGATGTCGGGGGTGCCTAACACCTTCCCTCCACATAATCAAGCCCCCGGAACCTAACGAATTTCGATTTTTTAGACCAATTAAATAGTGTCACATCACTCGGTCTATGTGCAAACCTTTTCTCGGTTAAGTTGGTGCAACCATTTAAAAATACTAACTGGCAACTCTTACAGTCAAATCATTGACATATACATGTCGGACCTTTTCAAACTTGTTTTTTCAAACAAATCTCACCTAACATGAAAACATTAAAAGACAAGAACATAAAGGGACAAATAAAAACTCTGACGTCGACAAACACATTGCTTGAGCATGCATACTGTTCGGGTTTATCCAGACTAAACTACCTACTTTTATTGTATGCAAGATTGGTCCCACTACCAGATCTAAATCTAAGAAGGCAAAAAGCCTACCCATTAACATGGAAGAAAGTGCCTAACAGGGGTCAGGTTTCGTGTCTCGAGAAGAATTTGAGAGACTCATAAATCAGATAGCAGAATTGGTTGTCTTCTTAAAAAAACAAAGAAAAAGTTCTCAGGGTAAACAAATGCCCACTCAAACAGAGTCCTCCGAACAAGGTGGAAGTCGGGGTACTGACAAGAAAAAGGAAGCTCATATTTCAGAACCTCAGAACAATGAAAAGACCAACAAAACCCCTAAAATCATCAATCTCAAAGAAGATCGAGATACTGGTGATATCCAGAAGAAAGTCCAGTAAATGGAAGAAACCATTCGGTCAATCAAAGGGACTGAAGCATATGAGAGTGTTAACTACTCAGACCTCTGCATCTTCCAGGGGCCCGGTATCTAGACAAGTTCAAAATTCTGGATTTTGAGAAATATGTCGGATTGAGAGATCCTTACACTAATTTGAAATGTTTATTAAAAAACTCGAATCATATGCAGAGGATGAAAAGCTGAGAATGGAGCTATTTCAGAAAAGTCTGACCGGAGAGGCTAGAGCCTAGTATGTCCGACTGGACAATTCCAAAATTCACAGCTGGGAAGAGCTAGCCCATGCCTTCCTAAATCAATACAGCTTCCAGTCACAAATGGCTCCAAACAGATATCAAATTACTAAAGTTAAAAAGAAGAATACTGAGTCATTCAAAGAATATGCCCAAAGATGGAGACGTCTAGCTGCTCAAGTTATTCCATCAATGACAGAAACTGAGATGGTAATGGCATTCATCGACATACAAGATGCTCTATTCTATGAGAGAGTCCTAGCAGGCATAGGAAAACCATTCTCAAAAATGATCAAACATGGATAAATGGTTGAGATGTGGTTGAAGTCTAGAAAAATTAAAGACCTTACTGCTTTAGAAGCCGTGGCTGAGCACATTCAGGCTGGGAATTATGGGAATAATCCTCAAAAATTTCATAAAAAGAAAGAAGAGGATGTATCCTTAGTACTACAAGGTCAAACTCAAAGAGGCAATGAAAACCAAAACTTGCCCATCTAAAGAAAGAATTATTCTCTTTTCCAAACATCTGTACAAACCTCAAATCCTTCGTTCCAAAGAAATGGAGAAGCCAAACATCGAAGAATGTTCACACCCTTAAGGGACTCACTTGAGAATATACTTAAGCTTCTGACAACACAGAAGAAAATCACTCGGCTTCTTCCACCAGCCAATCCAAATGGGAAGAATTTTAACCTAAGCAAGAAATGTTCTTATCATTCTGGGGCTCCAGACCATGATACCCAAGAATGTTGGTTCTTGAAGCATAAGATCTAGGATATGATAGACAATGGTCAGATTATGGTAACAACACCAGAGCCACCACATGTTCAAGATAACCCTCTACCTCAACACAATGAGGATGGAGTTAACATGATAGATATTGGAGGGGGACAAACTTCCAAATACCTTCAATACATTGGAGAAACATCTCAAGCAAATATCCTGGCGGAGTTGGGTTATTCCAAAAGATAGTCTTTAATCAAGTATGAAATGGAGTTTATCAAGAACAAATTGGTCAACTGGATGAACTTATAGTACATCAGCACCAAGTCACTCGATAGTTGATCAGTCAGGGGAAAGCAAATATCCTCTCCATTGTAACAAGGGATCAACAACGATTCCAAGAGAGTGAAACTTGGGAAGAAAAACTTGCAAGGAAAGCTAGATCCCAGGCTCGTCGAGATTATGCAGATAAAAGAAAGTTCACTCCTTTAAGATAATTGATAGAGGAGATCCAGCAGATGTTGATCAATTAAAGGAAGATCACAGAACTGTTACCTCCAATCAATCCCCGTTCCAAGAGATTTAATGCTACCGGGATATGTCAATACCATTCCAACACTCCTAGTCATGATACAAAAAGTTATTGGGCACTTCATCACCTGATCCAGAATATGATCGACAGCGGTGACTTGTAAATGGTAAATAGCAGTAGTACCTTGCCTGAAGAAGAGGAGATATTTCCTCCTAGAACATAGAGATGGAGGGAAGTCATATCAATCATATCCTCTGAAGAAGGCATGCCTGCATTGCCCCTGATAATTTAAGGAAATAGGGACAAAGGGGGAAAGAATCCTTTGAAAATGGCTGCACCAGAACCATTGATGTTGCCATTCAGGTCGCAGTATCCCTTCATCAACCTGAAAAAAGTCCCATGGAATTATGGGGAGAATAAGGGATTGACCTCAAATCATACGACGGCTATATAAAAGGAAAACCCGGTGTATCTACCTTAGTGAGTGATGAAGCCAGTCACTAAAACCAAGGGGAGAGTGTCCAAGGAGAAAATTAAAGAATTCCTAAGCAAAATGGGGCATAATGAAGCCAAAATAGTGCAAAGATTAAGGGAGGCACCTCAACAGATATCCATTCTGGACTTGGTATTGTTTTCTGAAGATCATCGTAAAATCTTAACACAAGTGCTGGAAGAAGCACATTTGCCTAAAGTTGTGGATACAGAAACATTCCATCACTTGATAGATCATATTTTCAACAATAATGTGATATCTTTCACTGATGATGATATACCAGTGGAAGGAACTGGTCATTGCAAGTCATTGCATATTGCAGTGATATCCTCTAGGTATATGATAAGAGAAGTATTGGTAGATGGAGGATCGTCCTTGAACATCTATCCCTACGAAACTTTGGAAAGAATAAAAATTAGTCCAAGTAGAATCTTAAGCAGCCACATAGTCATAAGAGCCTTTGACGGGTCTCGACGAAATATTGTAGGAGAGATCGAACTCCCAGTGGAGATCGGTCCACATACCTTCTACATATCCTTTCAAGTGTTAAACATTACCATAGGATATAATCTATTGTTGGGAAGACCATGCATTCATATGGCATAAGCAGTCCCATCCACCCTTGACCAATAAGTCAAGTACATCATCAATGATAATCTGGTCACCGTCAATGCCAAACCAGAATACCCAGTTTATGTATAAAGGGAAATGCTTTTAATCAACCTTAACAAAGGAGTTGAGCTAGCCAGTTTTTAAGCCTTCGAAGTGAGCAACACTCACTACCAACCAATCGGGGCTCCAACCTTGAAGCGAAATATTTCTTCCGAAGTAATGTTTGTCGGTAAAGTAATGATGTCTTTGGATTTTTGTCTTAGAAAAGGGCTAGGGAAAAACCATCAAGGGATCAAATATCCAATTCAGACACCAAGTCAGCCAGGTAAGGCTGAATTAGGCTATGGATCCAATCACAAGAACCCTTACAAACATCAGCCAGTTCAGGCATCTACCATTTTGCTACCAGATCTCACGGATGCAGGATTCGTGAAACCAACAAGGAAAATCCCAGTGGCTGTATTAGGAATATTGATTCGGAAGGTTAATCCGGCCAGTGAAAAGGAAATCCAGACTCCTATTAAGGAAAAAAAGGAAAGGAATGAAAGGTTCCTACATGAAATGCAAGGTCGATTTGTAAAGATGCATTTTCAGGCACATACTGAGGGTCTAAACGAGGATATCCCATATGATGTCTATTCAGAAGATAAAAGCATGATCCCTCGCATAGATAAGGCTAAGGAAAATCGTTCAAAGAAAAGTATTGACCCTTATATGAGTTTAGTCATGGTCATCGTCAAAGAGGAGAAGGATATCAACCATCCCTTCATCACAACTATCAACAAACACCGAACACGGACAACCTAGAGCAAAGACTCCTTGCAGATCTCATCGAAAAGGGCAAAAGTGTAAAAAGTCCATCCGCCTAAAGTATAGATATTATATATCGCATACTTTTATTGCATAATACTAGCGGTTACTTTTGTCATACTTTCATTAATGCTTTGTATTATCAAAAGCGGTTTCATATATTAAGTGAAAGCATTTATTTTCGTGGACTGAAGTTTGGATTTGTTGTTTTCGATGAAATGCCAAGTATCAACAGTGACTACAACTTTGATGTAGAGCTGGACTCTGACTTGATGAGGATCGATCAAGAGGATACAAAGGACTATGAGATTCCTGAGGAGATCAAAGAATGGGTTGAAGACAAACCCAAACCAAACTTTGATCAAACCACCACCGTCAATGTAGGAACCTTAGAAAATCCTAAAGAAATCCAGATAGGCAACGATCTTACCCCAAACCAAAGAATAGACCTGATTGAACTCCTGACTCGGTTCCAAGATGTATTTGCATGGTCACATGAAAACATGGTCAGCCAGTCTATTGACATTGTCATCCACCGACTGCCCATTAAAGAGGGATGCAAGCCTGTCAAACAGAAACTTAGGAGACTAAAACCTGAATGGAGTTTAAAGGTTAAAGAAGAAGTTGTCAAATAATTCAAAGCATGCATTATCATGGTATCAACCTACCCTGAGTGGTTGTCTAATATAGTTCATGTGCCTAAGCCAGGAGGGAAGGTACAAGTATGCGTGGATTACCGGGATTTGAACAAAGCATGTCTCAAAGATAACTTCCCAATACCTTTCATCCACATACTGATAGACAACACGGTGCAGTATGGCATATACTCCTTGTCGACTGTTTCGCCGAGTATCACCAAATCATGGTTGTCGAAGAAGATAGAGAGAAGACATCTTTTATCACCCCCTGGGGAACATTCTGCTATAGGCGGTTGTCTTTTAGCCTTATTAATGTTGGTGCCACCTATCAACAAGCCATGATGGTCATTTTCCATGACATGATGCACAAGGAGATAGAGGTTTATATGGATGATATCATCGTTAAGTCCAGAAAGGAAGATGACCATGTTGACCATCTCAGAAAGTTATTCAATCAGCTTCGCAAATTCAATATGAAACTAAATCTAACCAAGTGTGCCTTTGGTGTCAAATTCGGTAAATTTATTGGGATTTTTGGTAAACAACAAGGGCATTAAGCTTGATCTCGCCAAGATTAAAGTCATCAATAAAATGCAGATACCCCAAACAGAAAGAAATATAGGGATTCCTGGGGAGAATCAATTTCATAAGCAGATTCATCTCCCAACTCACTGTAACTTGTGAGCCTATCTTTAAGCTATTGAGGAAAAATTCTTCTGAAAAATGGATTGAAGAATGTCAAAAAGTCTTCCTCTCCATCAAGAAGTAATTGGTGGAAGCTACTATTTTGGTACCTCCAAGAGACAAAGTTCCCTTATTCATGTACATATTAGTCAATGCCAATAATATGGGTTGTATGCTGGGACAGAAAAATGCTAGAGGTAAGGAAAGAGCTATCTATTACCTCAGCAAGAGATTCAGTAGCGGTGAATAGAAGTACACCTTGATTCAGTAGCAAGAGATTCAGTATTGTGCTTGGGCCACCATGAGGTTACAACATTATCTCCATGGTCACACAACCTATCTCATATCCTGCATGGATCCTCTGAAATACATATTCAGCAAGCCCATGTTAATTTGTTGATTATCTAAATGGTAATTGATCCTGTAGCAATTCGACATCATCTAAGTGACGCAAAAGTCCATTAAATGTCAAGGAATTGCATATCAATTGGCCGAAGCATCGTCGGAGAATTTTGAACCCTTGGAAACTTATTTTCCAGATGATGGGATAATGATAATTTAGCAAAACCATCGAGAAGATGCAGGCCAATTCTAGAAATTGTACTTCGACGGGACTGTAAACATGGAAGGTGCGGGAGCAGGAGCAATTCTTATATCTATCATGGGAGAACATTATCCCATGTCCATCAAACTGAAGTTTTTCAACACCAACAACACAGCCGAGTACGAAGGCTATATAATGAGACTGAGACTGGCCCTATCCATGGGTGTCCAACGGTTAGCAATTTTTGGAGATTCCGAGTTGGTCATCAAACAAAACACCGGGGCATATCATACCAAAAAATTGCATTTGATGCCCTACCATCGACAAGTCGTCAAGATGGCTATGGAGTTTCAAGAAATAGCCTGCATCTATATCCCTCAAAATAGGAATGATTTTGCGGATGCATTAGCAACACTAGCTTCCTTGATCCACGTATCAAATAGGAGAAAAATTCTTGATATTAAATTTACAAGCCAGAAGGCACCAACCCATGGGAATTACATTGGAGAAGTATAAGATGAACTGCCTCGCACCAAAAAGCCTTGGTATCAGGATATAAAAGAATATCTTCGAGATAGATCTACGCCCGCTGGGGCAAGTCAAGCTGAAAGAAAGCGAATCCATAGAATGACTATGCAATTTTATCTAAGCGGAGATGCACTCTACAAAAGAGATGCTGGAATAGGCTTGCTGGGATGCCTAAACAAAGATCAAGCCCAAAGACTTATGGATGAAGTCCACGGTGGAGTATGTGGTCCACACATGAGTGGTCCTTCACTTGCCAAGAAAATATTAAGAACAGAACATTATTGGATATCTCTCAAAGTTGACAGTGACGATCACGTTTGAAGATGTTATCAATGCCAAATCCATGGAAATGTCATCCATGTTCCTCCAAATGAACTACACAATATGAGTTCACCATGGCCCTTTTCCATGTGGGGGATGGACGTGATCAGGCCAATCGAGCCCAAAGCCAGCAATGGTCATCGGTTTATCTTCACCATGATAGATTACTTCACCAAATGGGTTGAAGCTGCCTCTTTTCCCAAGGTTACCAAGGAGGTAATTATTAGTTTAATCAGAAACAATGTAATCTATCGATATGAACAACCGAAGGTGATCGTATTAGACAATGCCAAAAATCTGAACATCCAGATGATGAAAGAATTATGCAGCAAATTCCATATTAAACATCTTAATTATGACATTTATCGTCCCAAGATGAATAGTGTTGTTGAAGCACCCAACAAGAACATCAAGAAGATCATGCAAAAGATGTCAATCAATCACAAAGGGTGGCTTGACTTACTGCCTCTGACTTTGTTAGCCTACAGAAAGTCAATGTGCACTTCTACTGAGACTACCCCCAACTTATTGGTATATGGCAAAGAAGTAGTGCTCCCCATAGAAGTGGAAATGGAATCATTAAGAGTGTTGATAGATGCTTAGATAGAAGAAGACCAATGGATGCAAGAGCGGTACCACCAGCTATCTTTGATAGATGAGAAAAGGGTGGCAGCCATCTTCCATGGTCAATTATATCAACAAAGGATTGCTTTGTCCTACAACAAGAAGGTCCAGATTAGGCAATTCAAAGAAAATGACTTGGTGCTGAAGAAGATCCTTTCCAATCAAGATGAAGCCAAAGGAAAATTCTCCCCAAACTGGGAAGGCCCTTTCATTGTCAAAAACGGGTTGACATGAGGAGCCCTCCGACTTCAAGAGATGGATGGGGAAGAATTCTCCCAGCTCATCAATTCAAACACCGTGAAAAGGTACTACGTCTGAATCACCTATAAACCAACATCTTGGTTTTGAAAAAAAATTCAATCAAGTCAATTCAGGTTTTCACTACAAAGCCTGAGCTACGAAAGACCTGATCTCCCCCCATCAACGGGAGTACGTAGGCAGCCATCTATGGTGCGGTCAAACCAAACAAAAAACCCCAAAACCCAAATAAATATTTCTCAAACCGTTTAGGCTAAGCCTAAACTACGAAAGACCTAATCTCCTCACTCCATCAACGGGAGTACGTAGGCAGCCATCTATGATGCGGTTAAACCAAACAAAAACCCCAAATGATGCTAAGCTTCGAACTACTTAAAAGACTGATCTCCCCCATCCATCAACGAAGTATGTAGGCAGCCATCTATGATGCGGTTAAACCAAACAAAAAAACCCAAAAACCCAATTAAATACAAGTGTCAAGACACCAAACCCATAAATCCTCCAGGATCAACGAGCCATTTTGAGAGACCCTTAGACATCTCAATGTCAGTCCATCAAGAAGGAGTTTGTGATATATCAAAATAGCCAGTCACAAAGAAAATGGATATCATCGAGCCAAGATCAAAATATATGCAAAAGGGAAGTGAATCAAAATATATTTCCTTGCCATATAATAATGTTTAATATATACAATGTATCATGTACATGACAAAAATGACTAACCTAGTCTATGCAGGAAAATGAAAGCTAGTCTATAATTCTGTGGTCAAACGGGACATTAAATCCAACATCGCATCCCTCTCTGAAGATGGAGGTGCATCTCTGAGCTCCTGGTCTGCAGTCTCAATACGAGCTAAAAGATCTGCAGCATCCTGCAAAGTACGGCCATGATCATCCATAAATGCACTCATATCTGGGACAATGTCCTCCACATAGGATCCGAGAGCAGTACTATCAGCTACGGTAGCATCCCTGGTAGCTCGGGCCTCATCTCTCTCAACAAAAGTAGCATCCCTGCTAGATAGGGTCATTAACATCAATGTCCTCGCCTGATCCCTCTCAAAGTTCAGAAACCAAATCATCTGCTCTAAAGACTCTACAGAAAGTGGGTAACAGTAGATGAAGAGCTGGGAATGTCATTGACCCGAGCTGCTGTCAAACCAACAAACAACTTATCCTCTGTGGGAGAGACAGGATCCTCCATAGGATCCTCATCATCCGAATCAATGCTAAGCTCTGAATAAATAACCATGGATGATTCAATGTCTGCCTCTAGCCATGTAGAATACTCTGAGGAATGATCCAGATGACTCGATGAAAAATCAGCCCTCTCCCGATGGGTCTTGTAATCGTAAACTCTGGCTAGGTCATCCTCTGACAAAGATGAGGTTGATGATCGCTGACCTGAAGCTCCATCAAAAGCATGGACACCCTGATACTGGTCAAACTGTCCCATGACAGCCAAATGATGATATGTAGTCACTCCTCTCAGACAAACCAATGGCAAAAAGTCCATACCCACAACATGAATGATAAAGCTGTAAGGGGAACTGAACCCTGAGTAAAGCAAGATGGCAAAATGACCCTCAATCATGGTCAAGAAGACAAACCAAGAGGCTGCATCTACACAATCAATCGATTAAAAAGATTGAGATACAAATATCTCATGTGTAAAGCAGTACCCATGATGTCTGAAAATGCCTATCGGTCTCAGATGCATCATAAACCAGATGTATAACAATAAAACACTCCCTCTGAAGAACTTAGTAGGATGGGTATGGCAGAATGTGGTCGACATTAGAGTCTCTGCTAAGATCATAGGAAGGATGGTACGACTCTCCCTCAAAACCCTCACTACAGTTATCAAGTCAATGTCCAAGTGATCCATGTAGAGTGGCATGTACAGATAGGCTACAATGCACATCAATAAAGTGTCTACTCGGGCAACCTACCACTCATCCTCAGAAGTGGTAAAATCTCCTAAGTATACGAAATAGCTATTTGTCAACCCAAAATGATCAATCAAGAAATCTAGAGACATGACATGTCCTGAGGTGATCTCGTCCAAGACGACTATACAGCGTAAACATGTCAATGTCATAAACCGTCGTCTGAACTCACTAACAGCCACTCTAGCGCAAGGCATGTCCAGTAAAAAAATTCATAATGCGCTCATACTCCTCCAATGTAGGAGTCAACTTATGGGTCCTGAATCTGAAAATATGTCTCTCGGGAATCTAACAAGATATCATCCCCTCTATGAAACCCATCAGAACCTGGAAGGGCAGAAGGGATATAGAATGTCTCAGCATATGTGATCAACGATCATCCGATCTGAATGAGGCAAACTGTCATACCAAGACCTCAAAGATGAGGCTATCAAGGTGGGCGGACTATGCTCAATACGTGTAATAATGGACGAAGACATTTATAAAACCGTATCATGAGACCATCCAGAGGTCAATGCTAAATTCAGCAAATGCATATACATAACATATAATGCATGCATCATGATAAATGACAATATGATGCAAGGAATAAAAAACATTATACATACATTCCTAGATACATCATCATCTAAATAAAGATTAAATACATCATCTATGTCTACAACTAAAAAATAAAAAGTATAGGGAAATAGGGCATAGCTACCCAATATCTAATAGAGGCCTATCAAAAGAGATAACGAGCCTATCCAAAGAAATCTATGATGTCTACATTATCCAATCGATCAACCCGATGTAACTCCTTCGAGTCACTATATCTCTGTCAGATAGAACATAGGGTCGATACAGAGGGGGATCTGCTCCAGTGAAATTATTAGAATATGGGCCACCTGAGGGGCTAGCGCCAGAGCTAGATGGATCAAAAAAATCTATCTCTGACGGATCTCTGCCCAGATGTCGGATGTTAAATTATGCATGGTCCAACCTTTGGGTCAAGCTACTAATCTGCTCCAAATGAGTGGGTTCTCTGACACAAGCGATCTAATATATCATCATCACAGATCCGGGAACCATGTCCCCCATGAACTGAATGACAAGGGTCTGAGCTCCAATGGTGTAAGGAGCCCTCCAATGATAAAAGGCATCCCGAGTGTAGGGGCCCTCTAATAAAGTAAAGCCATCTAAGCCCACTAGGGGAATCTCGATGTATGTCTAAGATAAAAACCAATGGCGTCTATCAGGAGGAAGATATGGAATGTGAATCTCCCCTATAGTGCTCCTAATAGAACATTGTTCCAAGTAGAGCTCCCAGTCTCCCTTCGTCAAGAAAGGGATTCGACAAGTGGATAAAATATACTCTAACTCGGTTGAAAAACCATCCTTAAAGCTAATTGTCAGATGATCGGGGGTGTAAGGAACCTATATATGTAACGACATATGTGGTCAACAACTCCAACTGCAAGCGAGAATAGGTGAACCCCTCTGCTACAGGGACCTCGACTAAAGTGGAATAATGCCAGTGTCGTCCTCGTGGATAGGTCTCCAGGCCTAAAGTAGTAGTTGGGCATAGGCAAGGGAGCCTCTCATATGCCAAAAACTGCAAGTGCAAAGATCAAATATCCTCAGTCATAAAGATTGACACCCGAGCGAAGGAAAATGAAAGATAAAGAGAAACTACTCACCAGTAGAAATGGGTAAAAGCCAAGCTAAGTCTCTGTCATGCCCTCTCAGCGTAGGTGCATCCCTCGAAGGAAATATGCAAAGGTGAATGAGCCCCAATCAAAATCTCTGATGCAGTCCACATCATAAGTGGCATTGACCAAAGCAAAAAATACTGTCGAGGATATGTCCGCTAGGAAATAACCCTCGATGATAACCAAAAATAGTCACCGAAGGATGCGATCTCTCTCCCTCTGATCAGCAGACAGAGGCTCGGACAAAGCGCCACTCACAGCATCAATGCTCAAAGGGCCGAATGGAATAGCCCGAGCCCTTGAGGGTCAAGTAGAACTCCCAAAGAGGGATCGGTGATCACAATGGGAAAATATTGGCCACTAAAGGCACCGGCTCCCTTGTAAACTCCATTCCAGTGATGAACCGCCAATCCATCGGTGTCATCATCACCTCATAATCCAGTAGATGGAGAGACTAAGTATGGTGAAACTAACACTCATCTAAAGCCCTCAAATAACCCTACGGGAAGCGACGGGGAGGAATGGAAAAGAAGGCCTCAAAACCCCAAAAGTGGACAATGGCCTTATACTCCGGATGAAGGGTCTGGTATAAAGAATGAATGTTAAACCAGTTTCCCTTGGGTTGAGTAAAGTTGGGAACCTGCATCTAGTTCAAAATTAAGATCAAACTCTTGCCCCAAAAGTAGGAAAAGAAGAAAGGTAAAAATCGAAATAGCTATTAACTCGTTCACATGAAGATAGATCGAGGGATGACGTCTTAAATCATCCAGAAGATCTGAAATCATCATGTTAATAGCTGGAAGCTCCAGACGAGGAATAGAAGCCGAAGGAGCTGGGTCCTCAATAAGAACATCATCCTCCTAGTCTATAGCCTCCGTCATATCCACTTGAATGGGACGAATCACTGACTCGATCAACCAGCGAGGCTGCCATGCCGGACGATGTATAGGGACATCAGAAGCCTCCGTCTCCTAACATCTGAGGAAACCCGGTGAAAACTACTTAGCCTGTCTGAATCCATGTCCTGAACAAAATCTCCAAATCGCCTTAGAAAGGGTGAGCTACGCTTCAAAATTAAAGCAATTAAATTCAAGTCATTGCATCATGCATATCCTATGTGAAAACATGCATTAGTTTAACATGTTTCCCTAGTAGAGTTAAAATTGTATGCATATTAAACGCCCAGACTCTTGAAAAAAATTCTCCAGAGTCTCCTTTGTAAAACGGATTATCCGCATGCACATAGGGATGACTAGGTGGACATTCAGTAGCACACCAACCCAAAATAATGAGCATTTCATATGTATGAAAGACATTAAGATTAAACTCACCATGATAGCCAAATCGCCATGTGCATTTTACTTGAAAATCTATTGTCTTCAAATATGATAAATAAAGTGGCCAAAAAAGGTATAAAATTACTATCTCAGAAATTAGTTTTTTTCATATCAAAATGTTCAGCGTGGTAAAATACAAACATTTAATAGGCTCATTCATTTTTATCAAGTCATATGTACAAACATATTTGATACATTACGTTTAAACTCATGCTACATGGAATCTAACATTCTAGTGGTCGAAACTTGAAAAGAAATGATGTAAACGTTACCAGCGTTGTGAAGAACGTTTGTACGGTGACAGATTTTATGAAAAGCAGCCCGAACTGAGTAGATCTGAGAGAGAATTTATAAGACCCCGAATTTTATGAAATAAAATTATTCAATTTTTTCTTATAATTATTATTCAGTAAATGGTTAAATTGATAAAAGTTTAAAGTTATGGGTGAATTATGCAAATTTTACAAAATACGCAAGTGGCTATAAAATATTCATTGTTGTCGAGGAATATTCGTTTGGTCGTGGAATATTCTTGCTGTCGGGGAATATTCGTACGACGGCGCAGTCTTTTGTGGGCCCCATAACAAAAAGCGATTGGATGAAGAAAACGACAAATATAAGTTGTTTATAAATGACGGCGTAGTTGTTACCGTTAATACTGTTAAAATACTCGGTGGTTAAAACACAAGAGTTAGCATTTCAGATTGCACCAATTATTGATTCTTACGTAAGAAGACACTACTCAATAATTGTTACAGTAATTACTGTTCAATATTTTATTTTATTGATTCAATAATTGCTGCATTGATATTTTATATTACTGTTGTTTCAATAAATTGTCACTATACAGTATCTTCCATTATCGAAGCAATAATTCATATTATCTGAATAATATTATTAGAAAACATTATTGGCAATGTCTAGAAAGTTCTGTCTAAGGAGAGGTTTGGTCACCTAATTGCGCCAGTAAGGAGAAATTCTTATTGGAAAGCCCCCTCTTTCCTGGGAACTGCCTGGTTGTCAATATTGTGATTATATAATATTATTTGTGAATAATTAATTATTAATTTTTATGATGAGGAAAATATTCATTTTATGTGGATATAGATGGAGAAAATTTTTAATGTGAAAATTATTGAAAATTAATATTTTATCTTTTTCTGATAAAATAATTCATTTAAATATATTATTATATTAATAATATAATAATGGTGATATTTTATAATGAATGTGGGATATATGAGTATATGAGGAGGAGGAGTATTTTGTTACCAAAATGTTTAAAACATGTTAAACATGCTCGGTGGACCCCATTTCTTGATCGAAATTTGATTATACTTCTGTAAAATCGCTTCGTTTGTGGATTTCGGCCAATTTTTGTTTGGAATTTGGAAAAACTTTCTTCTGTAAAGTTGTAGAGAATTGAATTTCCTATAAAAACTCGCAAGATTTGAATTTTTCTGATAAAAGGGCTATTTATTATGAATTATTGAAGTTTTGGATTAATTAATTATCATTTTTTGGAGTTTTTAATTAATTAATTAAGAAAAACGTTTTTGACATGTTTGGGGGCATCTTTAACATGTGTTTGATGGCTGAAAATTTGATTCTAGGCATGCGTAGAAGATTATATATATATATATATATATATATATATATATATATATATATATATATATATTAATATTTTAATAAATTTTCTGCTTTGGTGTTCTAAGCAATTTCCTATAAATAGGGTGCTTAGGTTATAATTGAAAACACACGTAAACTCAAGTTTTCTCTCTATATTACCGAAAGCGTATTCTTGTGAGTATTTTGAGTATACTTTGAGTATTGCTATATACGGTGCAAGTTCGATTCGGCGTTATTCCAGTCCGGCATCTTGCTTTTTGAGGTAAGGGATAATAAAGGATTTTAAGGGTTATTATTTGAAATTCTTCCGAACCTTCAAAATTTCGAAAAAATTTAAAATGATAATTTGATGAGTTTTGTTGATTGTGTCCAAAATGGGATTTTTGGATGTATTAGGAGTTATGGATTTTATGAGGAAAGACTATTTTAAAAGTAATCGCTTATAACTCCTTGTGGTTAACTCCAAAATTGATGAAATTTTTATTGAGAGTACATCTATATAATATCAAGATATACCCTATGAATTTCAGAATTTTTGAATAAAAGTACAATTTATGATAAATGTCCTAATATTCTATGGTTTTGGCTATATGAAAAATAGTAAATGAATTTTAAAAATTTCGAGAAAAAAATATATATTCAATATGGGACTATATTCTTCAAAATCCCGTAAAAGAAATATTTTTAAAACTGATTTGGTATTTTTCATGAAAATATTCTAGTTATAAGTAAATAAATTAAATATGTTATGTGAAGTAAGAAAATTAGAAAATATGATTTTATGGCTTGAGAATCATATGTGAGGTATATGCAAATTTTTGATAAGGGTTTTGGTTATTGATGATGAGATCTTATGAGTTTGGCATTTTAAGATGATTAAATGCATTTATTAGTAAAGTGTAAACAATTAAAATAAATTGTTTATAAGTTTAAGAAATGACTAAAATATTGTGGTAGTATTAATAATATTAGATTATGAGATTATTAAGTGATTTATAATGATTAAGTTGTTATGAAATCATTGATTTATGAATCTTATTCTTGAGATTAAATCTATATGTTGATTATATTGTTTTTATATAACATTCAGATAACCTCGATGTTGAAATTCTCTTTCACTTTGGAGTGTAAAGATGGGTAGATTATTGGTATGATCATGACTAGGGTTCTCTTTGGCCAGTAGTGAAAAGTTGAATTGTGACTGGTATGATCATGACCATTGAATTTATAATTGAATATCTTTAGCTTAAGTGCAAAGGTGAATTGATCAACATGGTTATAATTATTGTTTATATAAATTCTGAAATGATTATATATTTCTTTGAGATATTAATATATTTGGCTCAGAATGCAAATATGAATTGTTGAGGAATATCGTTGGCCTATAGTGCAAAGATGAATTGTTGATGAATATCTTTGGGTCGTAGTGCAAAGATGACTGTTGTTGAATATCTTTGCCCAGTAGTGCAAAAAGATGAATCTGTTGATGAATATCTTGGCCTCGTAGTGCAAAGATGAATCTGTTGATGAATATCTTTGGCCCAGTAGTGCAAAGATGAATTTATTAGTATGATTATGAATGTGAATCGTGATTTGGTATAACCATGATCTTTGATATTTCGTAAAGACAAGTGATGAAAATTATCTTCGAATTCGAATGAGAAAAGGAATTTAGAACAACAATTACGATTATGAGTTATACATGTGATTGTGGACCGGAATTGTTGATTGATGTTTACAGGATAAAACATTGTTGGTGGACTTTTAACATGGAGAAGATAATAGACTTTATAGTCTATTTGACTCTTCTAATGGATTGCTTCGTCTACCAAGAACTATGGTTGAAATTTTTTATCATCTACCATATGTTCTAAATCTCTGATTTATTATTGATGAAGGTTATTGATAATTTAATTATCTTTAGTCATGATATTTTTACTGAGCTAGTTGTGCTCACCCTTTTGCTTCACAATTCCTTTCGTGTAATAAAAAGTGTATTTGGGACAAGCGGGAATAATGGGGAATAGAATGAAGGGTCTATAGATGTTGAGGGTGAGGTGAATTCAACTTTGGAAGGGTGTTTTGTCACTATTATACAAGATGTTTAATGACATACAACCTCGAGTCATCATAAGACAGGATTGTGCTCATCCACTTGTTGAGTATATCTACCAGCACTACCTATATAATCTTGGTGTTTGTTTGGAGTATAATACCCAATTAGAGACAGTGGAGATAATGATATGTCAAGAGAAGACTCACCATTGGGAAGAATATGATAGTAATCTCTCGCTTTTCTTTTGGGGTCTATTGGGTCAACCAAGGATAATTCTCGTGGCCATATGATATCTATCATAACCTATAACGCATGGCCTCCCTTGTACGGAAGGTTTCTTGAGCACTTCCCAAAGATTCTAATTTTAAAGCAGGTTTTCGACTATACCTTTATGTAAGGTGTCATTGTGACGTACATAAATTGGTATATATTTGTATCCAAACTCACAACATATGTGTGTTGTTGTATTTTGCAAGACAATTGTTGTAATAAAGTTGTAGTTGTTTTCTGTACTATGTATTTGGCGACTCAAAATGGGTTGGATGGAATTGACCTATTTTGGGGGCGTTACAGAATTTTTGGATTTTTTAGTATGTCCAAGTTGAAAATGACTTTTGAAAGGCCATGTGGAGTTTAAATTCACCCACGGTCTTCCGTCACTCTACCTATAGACCCGCTACAGCCTTGGGTGGGCCCCACCCCCTCTGACTCGATCAAATTTAAGTTATAGTGGAGGTCCCTGAAGTCAAAAAGTCAAATCAAGAAAAAGGTTCTACGTGATCGAGTAGAAAGGTCCTGAAACCCTGAAACGGGGTGTCAACTTTCGAAGTATAAAAATCTACTGCATACTATTGGCGACAACTCCAGCGTAGCATCGAAAAAGGTTCGGTGATGAAAGTCGTTGAAAACTACTTCAGCGAAGATTAAAATATATGATACTGCAAACCATTGGTGAAAGCTCTAGTGTAGCATCGAGAAAGGTCTGGTGATGAAAGTCGTTGAGATCTACTTCAGCAAAGATTAGAGTATCTGATACTGCAAACCATTGATGACAACTCCAGCGTAGCATCGGGAAGGACCGATGATGGAATCTGTTATACAGTAAATCTCCAGCTGAGGCACTGAGAAGGTACGGTGATATTCAGATCTTTGTAAACTACCGTTCGAGTAGGCGCCGAGAAGGATCGGTGATGTTCAACTTTGTAAACTACCGTACGAGTAGGCACCGAGAAGGATCGGTGATGATCAATTTTGCAAACTCCCGTTCGAGTAGGCACCGAGAAGGATCGGTGATGATCAATCTTTGCAAACTACCGTTCGAGTAGGTATCGAGAAGGATCGATGATGGTCATCCCTGTAAACTACCGTTTGAGTATGCATAGAGAAAGTTCGGTGACGGGTAACTTTGAAAACTACCGTTCGAGTAGGCATTAAGATGATGTTATGAAAGTAATCATTGTAAGCTCTATCCCTGACAGCAACGTCGGCATCAACTGGATAGAAATCCAAACCGTTGGAGACAGCCCCAGCGTAGCATCTGGAAAGATCCGACGATGTAAACCGGTGCAAGCTATCATCAGGATAAGCATTGATAAGTAGGTTTTAGACCTACTTATTGGCTATCAACTTGCTAGAATTATGCTTAAACTTAAGTATTTTTAGTATTGTTTAAGTGCTTTTATGTTTGTTTTTGTAGGTTACATCAAGGAAACTAAGGCATGGTAAAGGCATGGCAATGACATGGATGTGGCAAGGCATGGTGAGTTTGTGCTAAAAATGAAGACTAAAGCTAAGCAAGTGCTCATGAGGAAGGCATCTAAGAGGTCAAATAAAGAATGAAGGAGGAAAGTGAAGGATGAGGAAAGCAAGTGAAGGCAGAAGAAGAAGTAAGCAGCATCCAAGCTAGAAAAACACCAACAAAGAAGTTAACAAAGAAGAGTGCGAGAATTAGCAATGATGCACTTGCACCATTGTATAAAGTTAACTCTAGTGCTACGCTGCCAAGAGTATTCCATAGCAGACCAGTGGCGCTGCGCTACCCAATCCTTATACTTGGTCATGGTCGCATTATGTGCACGATGATAAGTCTATTAAAAATGTTGACTTTTCATTTAAGATTGTTGTAGCGAGATTACCATAAAAGGGTGTATTTGGTTGTTACAAGACATCATTACTTTCAGTTATATTTTCCTTTTTAGGGTTTTCATAGAGCTAGAGAGATTTCATAGCTTTCTACTACTATTTTGCTTCTCTCTCTAGATCTAGTAGCTTGTGAATATTGAAGTTTACTTTGGTTTTGATTATGGATCTGAACGGAGTTGGAAGCACATTGTGGAGCAGAGTTTAATCAGATTTGCAATCTTTATTCTCTTTACCCTCTTTGTTCTCATTGTTTCTTCTCATGCTTGGCTTAAATCTCATAATGGTTGTTGATTCAGAGATGAACTAACCACCATTATGGGATTTTACTGAATCTTATTGCGTAGATTAGTTTTATATGCCTTGTTGTGATGCTTGAATGATTATAGTTGGATTGCCTAACTTGGTTGTGCTATTTGATTAGATGATTGATCACCATCTACCCTGATAACTTGTATGGAATTGAAAAAGGAAATATAAGTTCAGGTCTGACCTTGTTAGCACGTGTTCATGAAAATTACATATGATAGATTTTGTGATTCATAATCCGGATAGGCATATACCGGCTTGCCATGTGTAGTTGCTGAGAGAGCTTGTGCTTAAATTGATACTACTTGTAATTCACATAGACATATAGTGGGTTAGGTAATATTGATGTTCATATGAATTCTATCTCTTTTGTGGATTTTATGTGATATGGACATGGTGTATTGAAAAATAGTCATGTTTCACTTCCGTGCTCTCGACTAGCAGTCCATAATAATCAATTAAGTTAAACAAGAGGAGTATAATCTGAATGAAGCAATAAGTGAAATTAGGGTCCCATATCTTTCCAATTTGAATCTCTTCATTTATTAATTTGTTATTTTGTGTTGATAATTATTTCAGTTTTTAATTTACCTGTTATTCGATCGTTTAAGCAACCAGAAATAGCTATAAAGTCGTTGCATGATAGATTAGAGATAATTACCTTTCTCCGTGGGAACGATACTTAACTTACTCTACATTACTTGTTGATCGTGTATACTTGCACGAGTGTGATTGTTTTGTTAAACCCGAAACAAGCCAACAAGTTTTTGGTGCCCTTGCCGGGGATTAGGTTTTTATTTTTATTACTGTCGTCATCAACTTAAGTTAAATTTGTCAGACTTGAACAATTCTTATCTTATCTCATTTCTATTTTACTCTTCTTTGCGTTTCAGGTACTTATAGATAGTATATGCACACTCGATCTTCCAACTCTGAGTTGATACCTAGACAAGACAATATCAACGGTAAAGATTGGAGAGGGAGTGCACGTAATTCTAGTACACAAGAGAACACTGAAACTTCATCAACAAATATGGCAGAAGAGCATAGAGAAGAACACATGGCTTTAAGAGACTATTAAATGCCAAAAATAAATGAGCTACAGTCTAGCATAGTTAGGCCAGCCATAGCAACAAATACCTTCGAGATTAAATCGGGAACAATACAGATGATACAAAATTCGGTTCAATTTGGGGGTGCTACTACTGATGATCCTAACGAGCACTTGTTAAGTTTTATTGAGATATGTGACACATTCAAGTATAATGGTGTGTCAAATGATGCAGTACGGCTTAGACTGTTTCCTTTTACTTTGAGGGATAAAGCAAGAAGTTGGCTTCATTCATTACCATCAGGGTCAATAACCACGTAGGAGGACTTAGCACAGAAATTTTTAGCCAAATTCTTTCCTATGGCTAAAATAGCGAAAATGAGGACTACTATATCTCAGTTTGAGCAACAGCATGGAGAATCACTGTATGAGACCTGGGAGAGATACAAAGAGATGCTAAAAAAAATGTCCTCACCATGGGATGCCTGACTGGATGGTCATTAATACTTTCTACAATGGGTTGGGATGGCAGTCTAGGCCAATTATTGATGCCGCTGCAGGAGGAGCTTTATGGGCTAAGAGCTATGAAGAAGCTTATGAGCTTATTGAAACCATGGCGGTAAATGATTTTCAGAATCCAATGGCCAGAATGCCTCAACCAAAAGTTGTTGGGTTATTGGAGGTGGATGCCATTACAGCATTATTAGCTCAAATGGCAGAAATGGCAAAGAAAATTGATTCCTTGGCTGAGAACAAAGTTAAGCAAGTTGCCTATGTCTGTGAGATTTGTGCGGGGTCATACCAAATAGAACAATGTGCTATCACAACAGAGTCGGTACAGTTCGTTAGCAACTACCAAAAGCCACAGAATCAATTTCAAAATTCCTACCATCCCAACAACAGAAACCATCCCAATTTTGGTTGGAGCAATAATCAGAATGTTCAATAACACCAACCACAACAACAATACCAACCTCAACAACAACAGTATCAACCACAACAATCTCACCAGCAATATGCACCTAAGCCTCCTTACCCTCTTAGATTTTAGCAACAATAACACCAACATCATCCACCTCCTGCCCCTCAACCATAAAAGAAGTTAGAGATGGAAAAAATGATGTTGAAATACATGGCGAACACCGAAGTGGTGATAAAGAGCCAATCGGTGGCTATTAAGAATTTGGAGAGTCAAATGGGACAAATGGCCAACATGTTGAACAATAGACCGAAAGGGGCTCTACCAAGTAATACTGAAGCAAATCCAAGAAGGGAAGGGAAGAAGCAATGTCAAGCCATTACATTGAGATCAGGAAAACAAACTGCAGAAGTGGGGACTGGCGCGCTCGCTCCCAATATTGAAGGAGACCTAACGTGCCCACGCCAAGGTGCAGTGAGTTCTGAGAATGGCTTATCTGATGGAGGTTCTGAGCAGTGGGTAGTCGGGACAGATCATAAGGAGTTGATTGAGAAAGCCACAACTACACCACCACTTGTTTACCCTCTTGTTCCTTATCCACAGAGACTTCAAAAGCAAAGAGAAGACAAACAATTCGCTAAATTCTTGGAGGTTTTTAAGAAACTGCAAATCAACATACCATTCGCAGAGGCTTTAGAACAAATGCCAAGCTACGCGAAGTTTATGAAAGGCATTTATCAAGGAAGAAGAGATTAGAGGAATATGAGATAGTTGCCTTGACAGAAGAATGCAGTGCAGTGTTGCAGCGTAAGCTACCTCCAAAGCTTAAGGATCCAGGCAGTTTTACAATACCATGCTCCATTGGAAAGCTCTCTTTCAACAAATGCTTATGTTACTTGGGGGCAAGTATAAACTTGATGCTTCTATCGGTATTCACTCAATTGGGATTGTCGGCTCCAAAGCCAACAAATATATCATTGCAACTTACCGATACATCCATCACATACCCAAGTGGTATTGTAGAAGATGTCTTAGTCAAAGTAGATAAGTTTATCTTCCCATCCGACTTCATCATTTTGGACTATGAAGAAGACAGAGACATACCAATCATTTTTGGGAGACCTTTTCTAGCCACGGGGAGAACACTCATAAATGTACAGAAAGGAGAGCTGACCATGAGAGTCCAAGATCAAGAGGTCACGTTCAATGTCTTTAAAGCTATGAAGTTCCCCACTGACGAGGAAGAGTGCTTTCGGATTGATGTAGTCAACAGAGTGTTAAATAAAGAGGCTGAAAATTTGATTGACATTGAGCCATTGGAGAGTGTTATTCTAGGAGAATCTGATATGGAGCATACTGAGGTTGTAGAGTATGTATAAATTCTGGACACATCACCACAAATGCAAAAATTCAAGATTCCCATTGAACCACTTAGACTTACTGGGGAGACATCAGAATGACTTAAGCCTTCTCTTGAGATGCCTCAAGATCTTGACCTTAAACCCCTTCCAAATCATTTAAGGTACGCATTTTTAAATGAATCTTCAAGGTTTCCTGTTATAATTATTGTTGCACTAACATCTTTCCAGGAAGATAAATTGTTGCAAGATTTTAAATCAACGATTGGATGGACTATAGCAGACATAAAGGGGATCAGAGCCTCTTTTGCATGCACAAAATCCTTCTAGAAGATGATAGTAAGCCATCAGTAGAGCAACAGAGAAGGTTGAATCCTATCATAAAGGAAGTGGTTAAGAAAGAGATCTTGAAGTGGTTAGATGACGGGATCATTTATCCTATTTTAGACAGCTCTTCGGTGAGCCCGGTGCAGTGCGTGCCAAAAAAAGGGGGTATGACAGTGGTATCCAATGAAAACAATGAGTTAATACCTACCAGAATAGTTACGGGTTGGAGGGTCTGCATGGACTACCGCAGACTAAACAAAGCTGCAAGGAAAGATCATTTTCCTCTCCCGTTTATTGATCAAATGATGGATAGGTTAGCAGGTCATGAGTACTACTGCCTTCTTGATGGTTACTCAAGATACAACAAAATAGTGATAGCCCCGGAAGACCAAGAGAAAACTACCTTTACTTTCCCTTATGATACATATATTTTCTTTCAAAAGGATATCTTTCAGTCTATGCAATGCCCCGGCTACATTCCAGAGGTGCATAATGGCCATTTTCTTTGATATGGTTGAGCAAAACGTTGAAGTCTTCATGGATGATTTCTCAGTATTTGGAGACTCTTTTGACTTGTGTTTGGAGAATATGGTAATGGTGCTGAAAAGGTGTGTTGAAACTAATCTAGCTCTGAACTGGGAGAAGTGCCATTTTATGGTACAAGAAGGTATTATTTTGGGACATAAAGTTTCGAGGAAAGGGTTAGAGGTGGACAGGGCAAAACTGGAAACTATCAAGAACTTACATCCACCTACTTCTGTAAAAGGGGTCCGTAGCTTCTTGGGAAATGCAGGCTTTTATCGTCGGTTTATAAAGGACTTCTCAAAGATTAATAAGTCGATGTGCAGTTTATTAGAGAAAGATGTCCAGTTTAGATTCGGTGAGGAATGCCTGAATACTTTTGAGCATTTGAAAAATAAGTTGACTACGGCACCCGTGATTACAGCTCTGGATTGGTCTTTTCCATTCGAGTTGATGTGTGATGCAAGTGATTTTGCTGTGGGAGATGTCTTGGGCCAGCGTAGGGACAAGGTCTTTCATGTTATCTATTATGCTAGAAAGACCCTGACTGATGCCCAGTTAAATTACACTACCACGGAAAAAGAGCTTTTGGTGGTGGTATACGCATTCAAAAAAATTTGTGCTTATCTGATTGGGACAAGAGTGATTGTATACACTGACCATGCTGCGATCCGATACTTGATAGCCAAGAAAGATGTAAAACACAGTCTGATCAGGTGGATTCTTCTTCTTCAGGAGTTTGACTTAGAGATCAAAGACAGAAAATGGATTGAGAACCAAGTGGTTGACCACTTATCTCGATTGGAGAATCGAGGAAGGGATACGAATAACAAAGTGATGATCAATTAATCCTTCTCAGATGAACAATTGTTTGTGGTGACAGGCGAAGTGCCATGGTTCGCAGATTATGCAAACTTTCTAGTGAGCAATATCATTCCCTCTGACTTGACTGGACAACAAAAGAAGAAGTTTCTCCACGATGTTAAATGGTTTATTTGGGATGAGCCTTACTTGTTCAAGCAGTGTGCTGATAGAATGATTAGAAGGTGCATTCCATATAATGAGACGGAGAGTATATTACAGGATTGTCACGCATCAGTTTATGGAGGTTATTACGGGGGAGAAAGAACAACGGCCAAGGTTTTGCAGGCAAGTTTTTATTGGCCGACTCTCTTCAAGGATGCTTACAGCTTTGTGCAGAGATGTGATAGATGTCAAAGAGTAGGGAACATATCGAAACGAAATGAAATGCCTTTGAATACGATCCTCGAGGTGGAGATCTTCGATGTCTGAGGGATAGATTTTATGGGGCCTTTTGATTCATCATGTGGAAACTTGTACATCCTTCTGGTAGTTGATTACGTGTCTAAATGGGTGGAAGTGGCAGCCCTTCCGACAAATGATGCTAGGGTGGTTATGAGATTCCTTCACAAGAACATATTTACGAGATTCGAGACTCCTAGGACGATCATAAGCAATGAGGGTACTTATTTCTACAATCGCCAGTTTACAGTACTTTTGGCCAAATATGGGGTGAACCATCGAGTAGCTACAACTTACCACCCCCAAACAAATGGCCAAGCAGAGGTGTCAAACCGTGAGGTGAAGAAAATATTGGAAGAGATTGTGAATCCCACGAGAAAAGATTGGTCTCTAAAGCTGGACAATGCAGTATGGGCATATAGGACTGCTTACAAAACTCCACTGGGTATGTCGCCATTTCAGCTTGTGTATGGGAAGGCTTGTCACCTTCCCATGGAACTTGAATATAAGGCTTATTGGGCGATCAAGAAGTTGAACTTCGACTTAAAGGCTAAAAGGGAGAAACGCCTTCTCCAACTCAATGAGTTAGATGAATTTTGATTGCAAGCCTATGAAAATTCAAAATTGTACAAAGAGAAAGTGAAAAGGTGGCATGATCGCAGAATCATGGAAAGAAAATTTGAGCCAAGGCAAGCAGTACTGCTATTCAATTCTAGACTTAGACTTTTCCCAGGAAAGCTCAAATCAAGGTGGCCAGGACCTTTCACAGTGGAGACGGTATTTCCACATGGTGCAATTGAGATTTTTGACAAATATCCAGACAAACCATTCAAGGTAAATGGACAGAGGCTGAAGCATTATTATGGAGGTGAGGTCGATAGACAAAAGGTCGCCTCAATCCTTTTAACAACATGACCAGGGTAGAGATAGTCAAGCTAATGGACTATAAACAAGCGCTCGATGGGAGGCACCCTGTAAGACCCCAACTTATTATAAATAAAATTGAATTTCCTCTAATTATTATTGTGAATAATAAGGTGTTAATTTGATATAATGTTTTGGTTATGGGTAAAATGTGCAAATTTTTCAAAATAAGCAAGTTGTTATAAAAATATTCATTGTTGTTGGGGAATATTCGTTTGGTCGTGGAATATTCTTGTTGTCGGGGAATATTCGTACGACGGCGCAGCCATCTGTGGGGCCCATAACGAAAAACGATCGGATGAAGAAAACGACAAATTTGAGTTTTTATAAATAACGACGTAATTGTTACCAATTAACACCGTTGAATATTCGATGGTTAAAATATGTGTCTGGCGTGGTTGCACAAAGAAGCATTACGGTTTTGCATGTATTTTTGAATTATTGATTCTTACGTAAAGAAGACACTACTCAATAATTATTTAAAGTAATTATTGTTCAATATTTTATTTTATTGATTCAATAATTGCTACGTTGATATTTTATATTATTGTTGTTTCAATAATTGTTACTGCACAGTATTTCCCATTATCAGATCAATAATTCATATTATTTGAATAATATTATTAGATAGCATTATTGGCAATGTCTAAGGAAGTTATGTCTAGGAAAGGGGTTTGGTCACCTAATTGCGATCCAATACGGAGAAATCCTTATCGGAAAACCCCATATTTCCTGGGAACGACCTGGTTGTCATAATTGTGATTCTGTAATATTATTTGTGAATAATTAATTATTAATTTATATGATAAGGAAATATTTATTTTATGTGGATATAAATGATGGATATATTTATTGTGATTATATATGAAGGAATTAATGCAGAGGTGTTTTATCAGTATTTTGTCGGAATGGAGGTATTAAAAATCATCCGTTTGTAGATTTCGGATATTTTTTGTTTGGAATTTGAAAAAACGTAAAGCTACAAAGTTGTAGAGAATTCAATTTCGTGTGGAAAGGACATAAAATTCGTATTTTTCTGATAAACGGGCTATTTTCTATGAGTTACTGAAGTTTCGGAAAATAAAATAATTTTTATTAAAATTGGGTGGGACCCACTTTTGTTTTAAACATGTGGACTGCCAAAAAATTTTAGAATTGGCTGGCTTGTTTGATCAAAATGGGTGGGCATAGAAGTGAAGGAATAAATAATATTATTTTATTATTTTAGTCTCATTTGGCATTCTAGCATTTTCCTATAAATAGGCGCTTAGGTTAGAATTGAAAATCACACTAGAAACAAGTTTTCTTTCTCTCTATATTATCGAGCGTATTTTTGTGAGTATTTAGATACTTTGAGAGTTGTTATTGGTGGTAAGTTTCCTTCTACTTACATCCAGATATTCAATGTAAGTATTATTATTTTGAGGTAAGGGATGTTATTTTCTTAGTAAATGATATTATTTCTTTCAATATCATTATGCCGAAATATTGGTCCGAACTTTTATCAAATTTGGAACTTTTTGTGTCGAGGTTACTATTCACGATATTATAAGGCACTATTCACGATAATACGACACTATTCACGATATACTAAGACTATTCACCAAAAAATGAAATTTTTTCTTTTTGTCCAAGATGTCTATTATGGTTACTATCTTTGATTGTATCCATGTTTTGATCTTTATTTTTGAATTCTGCTTCACAATTGGTTATTATGGAGTATTATTGAACTTGGATAAACTGTAATATGAATCCCTAATATTTGTTCTTTTATCTCACTGGATTCGTTTTCTTTAAGATATTTTTCATCATCCTCAGTCCTAAATGAATGATTAACTGATGAATATTTTTGGCCCGTAGTGAAGATGAACATGTGTTGAGATAAACATGACCAACTGGTGATACAAATGAATATCTTTGGCCTGTAGTGCAAAGATGAATATTTGATTCAAGATGTATATTGATTGATGTTACTGGGATAAAATATTGATGATGGACTTTTAAATCTTAGAAGATAGTAGAATTCTTTCTCTACTTGACTCTTCTAATGAATTGTTGTTTCCGCTGCAGTTGTTGATCTAAAACTTGTTGTCTATTATATTTTATCAAATATTTCCCTGTTGTAGACTAATGATAAATTGTTGTATATTATCTTAGTCATAATATTCTTTACTGGGCTAGTTGAGCTCACCCTTTTCCTTTTTGTTTCATTTTTCTTCACAGGAGGTGAGAACATAGCAGGAACTAGCCGGGGTATGGAGTGATGGTTCAGGATAGTTGTTTTAGTAGTCCTCACTATTTTATAAAATAGTGTATCAATAATTGTAATGAGGACTCCTTTTGAGTTTGTATACTCTCTATTAGACAATATTTGTATTCAAACTCACAGTATATGTGTTGTCGTATTTTGCATGAAAATTGTATTCATCGAGGTTGTATTTGTTTCGCATGCCATGTATTTGGCGACTCGAGAATGGGTGATGTATACCTATTTTGGGGGGGCGCACGGTTGGTATCAAAGCTTAGGATATGATCCATGGGTGAGATGTGAGACAAGAACTAAGAAGAGAGAGACGGGGAATTCCTTCGCCAGTATGACCTGACTAAGTTTATTTGGTATTTATTTGGTCGGTCAGAGTATAGGGATAATATGTGACATGCCAATTAACCCTTGTTTTGTGACAGTATTTGAGAATGACAGCTGGAAATATTAACAATGGAGTGAATCAGACCGTGAGACACCTTTAATCACCACCCAGGGGAACGTGCAACAGGAAGGCAATATTCCTCCTATAAACAACACTACCGAAAAAATGATGAATGATGGGATGTTTAGAAGCTTTTTGCAATTCATGCAAAATCAGATAAGGGAGACTCGTGCAAAAAATACGGGTGGAAATGATAGCAATGCGCGGCTTGTCACAGCCAAGCAGTTCAAGGAGTTGGGACCACCAGAATTTATTGGAAAGCCGGATCCGATCAAGGCGGAAACGTGGGTCAAGTAAATTACCAAGATATTCGATGTCTTGGGATGCACAGAGGAACGGAAGGTTCCATTCGCCACCTTTATGTTCCGCGATGAGGCAGACTACTGGTGGGAGTTTGTGAAGCGTACCCAGCGTACCGCACTCAATATATCTTGGGAAACGTTTTAGAAACTATTCAATGACAAGTACTTTCCTGAAAGTATTCGTCATTTGAAGGAGGTAGAGTTTATCAGACTGGAACAAAAAAACATGACGGTGTCCCAACACGAGGCTAAGTTCATTGAGTTATCGAGTTTGCACCTCATTTGGTAGAGAATGAGGAACGCGAATGACAAGGATGTTTCGAGAGGTCTAAAACCCAGAGATTCTAATATCTTATCTCTCATAAATTTTCTTTATATTCAGATGTTGTAAACATGGGCTCAATTATTAGAGCGAGATAATGAGTATGTTCAACCAAGGAACACAACCGAGGGTCATACCGATGGCGGATATGGGTATCCGAGCAATGAAAACCAAATAGGAGGAAAACATTCGGACAAAAACGGTAACCATTCGTGGTAATCATGGTCGTGATAATAGAAGGAGCGAGTCGGGAGGAGATTTCAAAAAGAGAAGGTATAACAATGATAACGTGAAGACGTCAGCACAAACATCAACTGTTTCTAGCAGAGGAAAACGAGCACTGGTCGTTTGTTACAAATGCGGGAAAGAGGGACACATCAGCCCAAACTGCCCACAACAATCTAAGGTATGTTATAACTATGGAAAGGAAGGTCATATAGCTAGAGATTTTCTAGTTGCAAAACCAAGTTCAACAGGGATGGTGACTCCAAAGGTTGTCCCGGACAAGTCAAAGTCGGTGGTTCTTGGAAGGGCGTTTATCGTGACTGCCCAAAACGCGAGAAACCCGAACGAGGTGATCACATGTAAGCTAATCATAAACTCTTGCGAAGTTTATCCCTTATTAGATACCGGTTCTACCCATTCTTTTATCTCTCCTGCTTGTGCTCAACGTTTAAACTTGACTCTAGAGAAATAAGATCTTTAACTTATCTGTTGAGACTCCATTAGGAGAAACTTTCATTACATCTACTGTTTATAAATCTTGCTTGATTCAAGTTGGTACCATCACATTACCTGCCGATCTTATTTCGTTGAAAATTCTTGCATTTGATGTGATTTTAGAGATTGATTGGTTAACCACACATCATGCTAATATTGATTGTTTTTGTAAAGTTGTTAGTTTTTGTGACAACCCCAAAATAGGTCCATTCCATCCAACCTATTCTGAGTCGCCAAATACATGGTACAGAAAATAACTACAACTTTATTACAACAATTGTCGTGCAACATACAACAACACATATGCTGTGAGTTTGGATACAAATATATACCAAATGTGAGTTTGGACCAATGGATATACGTCACAATGACACCTTACATAAAGGTATAGTCAAAAATTGTTTTAGAAATTAGAATCTTTGGGAAGTGCTCAAGGAAACCTTCGTACATTGGAGGCCATGCGTCTAGGTTATGATAGATATCATATGGCCACAGAATTATCATTGGTTGACCCAATAGACCCCAAAGAAAAATGAGAAGATTACTATCATATTTTTTCCAATGGCGAGTCTTCTCTTGACATATCATTATCTCCACTCGCCTCTAATTGAGAATTATACTTCAAACAAACACCAAGATTATATAGTAGTGCTCAGATATATACTCAAGAAGTGGATGAGCACATCCTCGTCTTATGATGATACGAGGTTGTATGTCATTAGACATCTTGTATGATAGTGGCAAAACACCCTTCCAACGTTGGGTTCACCTCACCCCTAGTTGATTCACCAAATATAACTACTAAATGATGACCACCGCTCTATTCCCCTCATTACCCCTGGCCGACCCAAATACACTCTTATTACCTAAAAGGAATTGTGAAGCAAAAAGGGTGAGCACAACTAGCTCAAGAAAGAATATCATGACTAAAGATAATTAAATTATCAATAGCCTTCATCAATAATAAATCGTAGATTTAGAACATATGGTAGATGATAAAAATTTCAACCATAGTTGTAAATGAACGAAAGCAATCCATTAGAAGAGTCAAATAGACCATAAAGTCTATTATCTTCTATGTTAAAAATCCACCAACAATATTTTATCCCAGTAACATCAATCAACAATTTCGTCCACAATCATATGAATAACTCATAATCATAATTGTAGTTCTAAATTCCTCTTCTCATCCAGATTTAAGATAATTTTCATCACCTATCTTTACCTAAAATATCAAAGATCATGGTTACACCAAATCACATTTCCTGTTCATAATCATACTAATAACTTCATCTTTGCACTACGGCCAAAGATATTCATTTGTATCACCAGTTGGTCATGTTCATCTCAACACATGTTCATCTTTGCACTACTGGCCAAAGATATTCAACAACATGTCATCTTTGCACTACTGGCCAAAGATATTCATCAACAATTCATCTTTGCACTACGTGCCAAAGATATTCCTCAACAGCTCATATTTTCACTACAGCCAAATATATTCATCAACAGCTCATATTTTGCACTAAAGCCAAATATATTATTATCTCAAAGAAATATATAATCATTTCGTAATTTATATAAACAATAATTATAACCATGTTGATCAATTCACCTTTGCACTTAAGCTAAAGATATTCAATTATAAATTCAATGGTCATGATCATACTACCAACAATTCAACTTTCAGACCATCGCCAAAGAGAACCCATAGTCATGATCATACCAAAAATCTACCCATCTTTACATTCAAGTCAAAGAGAAATATCATCATTAGGGTTATAAAATGTTATATATGATAATAAAAATAATATGATCAACATATAGCTTTTAATCTCAAGAGTAATATTCATAAATCAACTATAATTTGTTAAAAAGAAACCAATTTTGTCATGAATAAGAACTTCGTGAATAGTAACTCGTGAATAATAACTCATGAATAAGAACTCGTGAATAGTAACTCATGAATAGTAAACCCGACACAAAAAAGGTAGAAATTCTACAATAAAATCCATACCAATATTTCTAAGATAATGATATTGAAATAACATTTCTTAAACTTATAAACAATTTATTTTAATTGTTTACACTTTACTAAATAATGCATTTAATCATTCTAAAATGCCAAACTCATAAGATTTCATCACCAATAACCAAAACCCTCATCAAAAATCAGATATAACTCATGTATGATTCTCAAGCCATAAAATCATATTTTCCAATTTTCTTTCTTCACATAACATATTTAATTCATTTACTCATAACTAGTCTATTTTCATGAAAAATACCAAATTAGTTCCAAAATATTTTTTTTCCGGAATTTAGCGTAATATAGTCCCATATTGAATATATATTTTCTCAAAATTTTTAAAATTCATTTACTATTTTTCATATGGCCAAAACCGCTTGAATATTTAGACATTTATCATAAATTGTACTTTTATCTAAAAAATTCAAATTTCACAGAGTACATTGATATTATATAGATGTACTCCCAATAAATATTTCATCAATTTTGAGTTAACCACAAGGAGTTATAAGTTTATTACTTTAAAATAGTCTTTTTCCCGTAAAATTCATAACTCTTAATCTATACATCCAAAATCGCCATTTTTGGACACAATCAATAAAACTCATCAAAATATCATTTCAAATTTTTCCAGAATTTTTTGAAGGTTGAAAAAGTTCTTAAACATGAAAAACATAATAACCCTTAAAATCCCTTTACCTCAAAAGAAGAAAGATTTCCGACTTGAATATCTGGATGAAAAATGTCGAAAGAAACTTGTAATCAAAAAGTAACTCTCAAAGTATCTAAATACTCACAAAAATATGCTTGATAATATAGAGAGAAAGAAAACTTGTTTCGTGTGATTTTCAATTCTAACATAAGCACCTATTTATAGAAAATGCTAGAACACCAAATAGAGACTAAATTAATAAAATATAATATTTCATTTCTTTCTTCACGCCCACCTACCATCACCAAATTTTTGAAATCAGCCATCAACATGCCAACTTTGAACAAAATCAGCCCACATGTTTAATAAAAACAAAAGTGGGTCCCACCCAATTTTAATAAAAATTATTTTATTTTCTGAAACTTCAATAATTCATAGAAAATAGCCCAATTATTAGAAAAATACGAATTTTATGTCCATTCTGACTGAAATCGAATTCTCTACAACTTTGTAGCTTTGAGTTTTTCCAAATTCCAAACCGAAAATATCCGAAATTCACAAACGGATGATTTTAAACATCGTTTCAACACCTTTTAAAATTCATAACAAATCATGCGTTAATTTTCAACGGTTCAAAATTTGTGAACATATACTTAACTCATATATGTATAACATATTCAAAAATTACAATGATCCAACGGTGAGATCAAAATTATAACTCACGCAATAGAGCTTTAAGAACACCGATTTGATCTTTTAATACCTCCAATCCGACAAAATACTGATAAAACACCTCAACATTAATTCATTCGTTTATAACCACATAAATAAATCCATCATTTATATCCGCATCAAATAAATATTTCCTTATCATATAAATCAATAATTAATTATTCACAAATAATATTACGTAATCACAATTATGACAACCGCATAGCCTCCTGTGAGAGAGGGGCTTTCCGATAAGGATTTCTCCTTACTGGCGCGTAATAAGGTGACCAAACCTCTCCTTGACAAAACTTTCTAGATATTGCCAATAATGCTATCTAATAATATTATTCAAATAATATGAATTATTGATCTGATAATGGGAAATACTATGCAGTGACAATTATTGAAACAATAATAATATAAAATATCAACGAGCAATTATTGAATCAATAAAATAAAATATTGAATAAAGAATTATCGTAATAATTATTGAGTAGTGCCTTCACGTAAGAATCAATAATTCAAAAATACGCGTAAAACCGTGCATCCAAACACGCCAGACATCGTATTTTAACCATCGGGTATTCCAACAAAGTGTTAATTCAGAATAACTACGCCGTTATTTATAAAAACTCAATTTTTGTCGCTTTTTTCATCCGACAGCTTATTCTGTTATGGGGCCCATAAATGGTCGCTACCGTTACGCATTTAATATTCTCCTACGTAAAGAATATTCCACACTAAATGAATATTCCCCACAATTGAATATTTTATAACCACTTCATGTATTTTGAAAAAAAAAAAATTCATATCTCACCCTTAACTTTAAACTTTTATCAATTTAATCATTTATTGAATTGTAATTATAAGAAAAATTGAATACTTTTATTTCATAAAATTCGGGGTCTTACAATCTCCCCTCCTTATGAAATTTCATCCCCGAAATTTACGTACCTGGTATTTCGAAGAGTTTGAGAATACCTTGCTTTCATTTCAGATTTTATTTCCCGGGTCATCATGATTTCTCTTTTGCTCATCTCCCATGATAACTTCATTTGGGTTCCTCATTTGTTGGGAAGTCATGACAACCGCCATCCCTCGAACTACCCGACTTTGACTTGTCTGGGGCAACATTTGGCGTCATCACTACCGTTGGAATATACTTTTCTATAGGACATATTCCTCCCTCAACTACCTCGTCGTACTCCTGATTCATGATCTGAATCATCAATCTTCGATCCATATCGAATTCCGATTGACCGCTATGTACAGGGTAATTCAAAACTCGATGTTGGGTTCTCCCAATTGCTTTCCAAAAAGAGAAATTCATATCATCTATTTTAGCCTTCTTAGATCGGACATCTCTTTCCACAATATCCATGTGTCGTGCGGTTTTTGCCCATGCATGACTTATTCTCACTCGTTCAGTTTTTTCATCTTTCATCTCAGATTCCATATTTATCATCTTATACTCTGCCAAAGAATGCTTCTGTTCAAGCATCACATATCGGGTAACACAAGCTTAAATTGTTGCATCATTTTGTTCCACGATCGCCTGTCGTTCTTCATCCTGTTCTTCTAACTCATGAATACGATTTTGAAATTCTATATTTTGATCATATAATACCTCTAATAAATTCTCCTCGGGTACCTCTTCTTCCTCTTCTTCCTCACTCTCAGCTGTTACCTCTGCGACCATCTCGGGTGCAACTATCAATTCTTCACTCACCACATGGATTTCTCTAATTCCTTCTTCGCCTGACATCACATTATCCTGGTTGGTGATTAGAGGTATCCCCACGGTCTCATTCACTCCATCGTTAACATTCTCAAAGCAACCATTCTCAACATCGCCATAAAACAAGGGTTAATTAAACAAATTAACATATCACATAATATCCCGATATTATGACTAACCAACAAATAAGCTTAGGTAGGACACACTAGCGAAGGATTTACTCATCTCTCCCCTCCTAGTTATATTCCCCGATCTACGCCAGAAACCATATCCCTAAGCTCTGATACCAAATGTAACAACCCCAAAATAGGTCCATTCCATCCAACCTATTCTGAGTCGCCAAATACATGGTACAGAAAACAACTACAACTTTATTACAACAATTGTCGTGCAACATACAACAACACATATGATGTGAGTTTGGATACAAATATATACCAAATGTGACTCATGTTTCAACCGTGGATAGCACGTCACAATGACACCTTACATAAAGGTATAGTCAAAAACTGTTTTAGAAATTAGAATCTTTGGGAAGTGCTCAAGAAAACCTTTGTACATGGGAGGCCATGCGTCTAGGTTATGATAGATATCATATGGCCACAGAATTATCCTTAGTTGACCTAATAGACCCCAAAAAAAAACGAGAAGATTACTATCATATTCTTCCCAATGGTGAGTCTTCTCTCGACATATCATTATCTCCCTTGCCTCTAATTGAGAATTATACTTCAACCAAACACCAAGATTATATAGGTAGTGCTCAGATATATACTCAAAGAAGTGGATGAGCACACATCCTCGTCTTTATGATGATACGAGGTTGTATGTCATTAGACATCTTGTATGATAGTGGCAAAACACCCTTCCAACGCTGGGTTCACCTCACCCTAGTTGATTCACCAAATATAACTACTAAATGATGACCACCGTTCTATTCCCTCGTTACCCCCTTCGCCGACCCAAACTACACTCTTATTACCCGAAAGGAATTGTGAAGCAAAAGGGTGAGTACAACTATTTCAAGAAAAATATCATGACTAAAGATAATTAAATTATCAATAGCCTTCATCAATAATAAATCGTAGATTTAGAACATATGGTAGATGATAAAAATTTCAACCATAGTTGCATAATGAATGAGCAATCCATTAGAAGAGTCAAATAGACTATAAAGTCTATTATCTTCTATGTTAAAAATCCACCAACAATGTTTTATCCTCAGAACATCAATCAACAATTCCGGGTCCACAATCATATGAATAATAACTCATAATCATAATTGTAGTTCTAAATTCCTCTTCTCATCCGTGATTTAAGATAATTTTCATCACCTATCTTTACCTCGAAATATCAAAGATCATGGTTACACCAAATCACATTTCTGCTCATAATCATACTAATAACTTCATCTTTGTACTATGGCCAAAGATATTCATTCAGATCACCATCTTGGTCATGTTCATCTCAACACACGTTCATCTTTGCACTCATGGCCAAAGATATTCAACAACATGTCATCTTTGCACTACGCCAAAGATATTCATCAACAATTCATCTTCACTCTTTTGCCAAAGATAGCCAAAGATATTCCTCAAGCCATTTATATTCATCATCAGCTATATTTAAGACCAAAGCCAAATATATTATTATCTCAAAGAAATATATAATCATTTCGTAATTTATATAAACAATAATTATAACCATGTTGATCAATTCACCTTTGCACTTAAACTAAAGATATTCAATTATAAATTCAATGGTCATGATCATATCAAACCAACAATTCAACTTTCAGACCATCGTCAAAAGAGAACTCATAGTCATGATCATACCAAAAATCTACCCATCTTTACACTCAAGTCAAAGAGAAATATCATCATTAGGGTTATAAAATGTTATATATGATAATAAAAATAATATGATCAACATATAGTTTTAATCTCAAGAGTAATATTCATAAATCAACTATAATTTGGTTAAAAAAGAAACCAATTTTGTCATGAATAAGAATGAATAAGAACTCGTGAATAGTAATCTCGTGAATAATAACTCATGAATAGTAACTCATGAATAGTAAACCCGACACAAAAAGGTAGAAATTCTACAATAAAATCCATACCAATATTTCGGTATAATGATATTGAAATAATATTTCTTAAACTTATAAACAATTTATTTTAATTATTTACACTTTACTAAATAATGCATTTAATCATTCTAAAATGTCAAACTCATAAGATTTTATCACCAATAACCAAAACCCTCATCAAAAATCTGCATATAACTCATGTATGATTCTCAAGCCATAAAATTATATTTCTAATTTTCTTACTTCACATAACATATTTAATTCATTTACTCATAACTAGTCCATTTTTATGAAAAATACCAAATCAGTTCCAAAAATATTTTTTTTCTGGGATTTAGCAGAATATAGCCCCATATTTAACATATATTTTTCTCATAATTTTTAAAATTCATTTACTATTTTTCATATGGCCAAAACCGCCGAATATTTAGACATTTATCATAAATTGTACTTTTATCTAAAAATTCAAATTCACAAGTACATCGATATTATATAGATGTACTCCCAATAAAAAATTTCATCAATTTTGGAGTTAACCACAAGGAGTTATAAGCGATTACTTTTAAAATAGTCTTTTTTCGTAAAATTCATAACTCTTAATCTATACATCCAAAAATCGCCATTTTTGGACACAATCAATAAAACTCATCAAAATATCATTTCAAATTTTCCAGAATTTTTTGAAGGTTGGAAAAGTTACGAAACATGAAAAACATAACAACCCTTAAAATCCTTTACCTCAAAAGAGTAAAGATTTGACATTTCGAATATCTGATGAAAAGTCGAAGAAACTTGCAATCAGAAAAAGTAACTCTTAAAGTATCTAAATACTCACATAAATATGCTTGATAATCTAGAGAGAAAGAAAACTTGTTTCTGGTGTGATTTTCAATTCTAACATAAGCACCTATTTATAAGAAAATGCTAGAAACGCTTAAAGGAGACTAAATTAATAAAATATAATATTTCATTTTTTCTTCTTCCACGCCACTTACCACCATTTTGAAAGCAAGCCAGCCATCAACATGCCAACTTTGAACAAAATCAGCCCACATGTTTAATAAAAACAAAAGTGGGTCCCACCCAATTTTAATAAAAATTATTTTATTTTCTGAAACTTCAATAATTCATAGAAAATAGCCTGTTTATCGTAAAAAATACGAATTTTATGTCCATTCACGACTGAAATCAATTTCTACAACTTTGTAAGAAGTTTTTCCAAATTCTAAACCAAAAATATCCGAAATCCACAAACGGATGATTTTAAACATCGTTTCAACACCTTTTAAAATTCATAACAAATCATGCGTTAATTTTCAATTCGCTCAAAATTTGTGAACATATACTTAACTCATATATGTATAACATATCCAAAAATTACAATGATCCAACGGTCTACGATCAAAATTATAACTCACTTAATAGAGCTTTAAGAACAACGATTCGATCTTTTAATACCTCCAACCGACAAAATACCGATAAAACACCTCAACATTAATTCATTCATTTATAACCACATAAATAAATTCATCATTTATATCCGCATCAAATAAATATTTCCTTATCATATAAATCAATAATTAATTATTCACAAATAATATTACAGAATCACAATTATGACAACCAGGCAGTTCTCAGGAAAGAGGGGGCTTTTCGATAAGGATTTCTCCTTACTGACGCGCAATTAGGTGACCAAACCTCTTCGTGATAGAACTTTCTAGACATTGCCAATAATGCTATCTAATAATATTATTCAAATAATATGAATTATTGATCTGATAATGGGAAATACTGTGCAGTGACAATTATTGAAATAATAATAATATAAAATATCAACGCAAAGCAATTATTGAATCAATAAAATAAAATATTGAACAAAGAATTATTGTAACAATTATTGAGTAAGGCCTTTCACGTAAGAATCAATAATTCAAAAAAATACTACGCATCCACGCAAAACACGCCAGATTATCAGTATTTTAACCACCGGTATTCCAACAAGTTGTTAATCTGTGAATAACTACGCCGTTATTTATAAAAACTCAATTTTTTTCATTTTCTTCATCCAACAGCTTATTCGTTATGGGGCCCATACAATGGTCAAGGTCGTCGCATTTAATATTCTCCGACAAAAAGAATATTCCACCACCAAATGAATATTCCCCGACAAATTGAATATTTTATAACCACTTCACGTATTTTGAAAAAAAATCATATCTCACCCTTAACTTTAAACTTTTTATCAATATAATCATTTACTGAATTGTAATTATAAGAAAAATTGAATACTTTTATTTCATAAAATTCGGAGTCTTACAGTTTTCATATTCCTAACCAACCTATTATGTGAATTCAAACAACCAAACCATTAAAGTCAATCACTGTCATATCAAGCCATAAATCTATTCGTTTATTGAAAAATGGATGTCAAGATTTCTTAGCCCATGTCACAGACTTGAACAAAAACACGTCAGATTTGAATAAAAATTTTATTGTTAGTGAATTTCCTGACGTATTTCCTGAAGAACTTCACAGTCTACCCCCAGAACGTGAAGTTGAATTCTTTATTGACCTTGAACCTGGTACAAAGCCCATTTCTAATATCCCATATCGAATGGCTCTTATTGAACTTCAGGAGTTAAAGGTTCAATTACAAGAGTTGTTGGACATCGGTTTCATTCGTCCTAGTACATCTCCTTGGGGTGCTCCTGTGTTATTCGTAAAGAAGAAAGATGGGAGTATACGACTTTGTATTGACTACCGAGAATTGAACCATGTCACCATCAAGAATAGGTATCCGTTACCTCGCATTGATGACCTGTTTGACCAGTTGCAAGGAGCACAATTCTTTTCAAAGATCGATCTTCGTTCTGGATATCATCAGTTGAAGATTAAAACCGAGGATATTCCGAAGACTGCTTTCAGAACTCGGTACAGGCATTATGAATTCTTAGTCATGTCTTTTGGATTGACTAATACTCATGCTGCTTTAATGGATATGATGAACCATGTATTCAAGGAATATTTGGATCAGTTCGTTGTTGTCTTTATTGATGACATCCTTATCTATTCCAAAAGTCGTGAAGATCATGAGCACCATTTGAAGCTGGTACTGCAAAGGCTTCGTGATAACAAGTTATATGACAAGCTGAAGAAATGCGAGTTCTGGCTTGAGGAAGTAGCATTCCTTGGGCACGTGATGTCAAAACATGGAGTATCTGTTGACCCGGCGAAGATTGAAGAAATACAAAGTTGGGAGCAACCGAAGTAGATGACCGAAGTACATAGCTTTCTGGGCTTAGCTAGTTATTATTGGGGATTCGTGGAAGGATTTTCTCGAATCGCTACTCCGTTAACTCAGCTGACTCGTAAAGATACGAAATTCGGTTGGAGCGAGGATTGTGAGAAGAGTTTTCAAGAACTCAAGAGGAGACTAATTTTGGCACCTGTTCTGACAATACCATCTGGTTCGGATGGATTTGTTATCTATAGCGATGCTTCAGGCAAAGGGTTAGGATATGTTCTTATGCAACACGGGAAAGTCATAGCCTATGCCTCGCGACAACTTAAAGAATAAGAGAGGAATTATCCTACTCATGATTTGGAGTTGGCAGCAGTCGTTTTTGCGTTGAAAATCTGGAGACACTACCTGTATGGGGAGAAAGTGGAGATCTATACAGATCATAAAAGCCTCAAATATTTCTTCACCCAAAAGGAACTCAACATGTGGCAACGACGTTGGCTTGAGCTGTTGAAAGATTACGATCATACCATCCAATATCATCCTGGAAAAGCAAACGTGGTAGCTGACGCATTGAGTAGAAGATCATATGCGGGTACGAGTGCAATGTTGTTAACACAAAGGCCCATTTTGTATGACTTGCAAAGGATAGAGATAGAGTTAAAGGCTCCAAGTACCTACGTGATGATATTAAGCATACGAGTAGAATCGACTTTAATCGATAAAGTTAAAGCTGCTCAAGCTACGGACATGGAGCTGATGCGTATGAAGAACAAAGTGCAAGAAGGTGCTATTTCAGAAGCAAGAATCGATGAAGAAGGAATACTTCGAGTCAACTCCAGACTTTGTGTTCCTAACGATTCTGACTTGAAGCATAGAATCATGATGGAGGCACACAACACACCTTTTACAATCCATCCTAGGAGTACCAAAATGTATCATGATCTCGAGGTATTTAACCTGTCAACGTGTAAAGGCGGAGCATCAAGTGCCAAAGGGTCCATTGCAACCACTTGAGATTCTGAAATGGAAGTGGAAACACATTAGTATGTATTTCGTTACAGGTCTTCCCAAGGTTTCTCAAGGCATAGATGCGATTTGGGTTATTATTGATAGATTAACCAAGTTCGCCCATTTATTGCCTATACGGGAGACTTTTTCCCTTGAACGTCTTGCTAGTATGTACATAAATGAGATTGTGAGATTGCATGGCATGCCAGTATTGTGACACCACCAAATCCTGGAACTTCATTTCCTCAAGATTTGGTGTTCACTTAATCAAAAATTCATTTCTAACTACCCAATCATAATAAAATTGAATAATAAAACCTGCTCATATAGGATTAAACTTAAAAACAAATATCCCAGGTTATCTAACCTTTAATTACAATCATTCAAATGCGGAAATTAAATTATTACATCATTCAAAAGTCTATAACGATAAAATAAAATTACAAGTCTTCATCACTTGTATATTTTTCCCTTTCCTTTCATTAGTGGGTGGTTCATTGACCTTCTCAACCTTAAATGCAATAAGTATATAATATGCAAGAGTGAGCAAACAAGGCTCACTTGAAATAAGAATAAATACTTTACAACATTACAACCTTTGATGTAAATAGGTTCAATAGAGGCGAATGATAGTTTCTATTAACATTTTAAACATACTACCGAGGGTCTAATGACCACGAATCATGTCCTGATTATAAGTAATCTTTCAACTTTAACTTTAACAAATATAAGACTATAAGGACTCCACGTACTTAGGGGGATCAACCCTTCGCATAAATGTATTGTGCACAACCATTTCAACGCTAACCGTAAACCTCTATTAAAAGAGTTGTTCATCTCAGTATTTAGAATACAAGTCCACACCAAAGTAAGTTTGGTTTGGATACATTACGGGGTAATTTAGAATTCAACGGTAATCAACTAAGGATTAGTTGATTACAAAAGAAATAATTGTATGCTATAGAATAATTATAACTGAATTGATAATTGTAAATTATCATCATGCTTTAGGAATAATCTAATAGCATAAGCATTGAATAATCATATCATAATTTTTCTTTGAACAATATTAATTCAAAGTTATTGAGAATTGGATACCAAACATGCATAATGAATAGTAATTTGAACGATAGAGTTGTTCAACACTAGAATATGAAAATATAGCAATTTCATGCTAAATAACAAGTTACATATTAAAGAAACTTGATCAATACTAAATATACGATTTAGAATACTTGCATCCCTATGAACAATTTGATACAAGAGCTTTCTCAATAATTAACCATCTAGCTCTACGAAAGTGCCGAGTTAGCCATTTGTGTAATTGCAATTGAATTCAAAACAATAGTGTACTCAACAAAATCAAACTCGCATAATGAAGTTTTAGAGTTAGAGAACTTGCCTTTAGCACAAGCTAAACCTTACAACTTGAATCAATACCCTATACATATGTCATCATGACATAATTAGTCATTACCAACATTTTATATCTATATAAACAAATACATACATCATGTAGGTCAAATTACCCATTCACATAATCAAACTATGTTAATACTAGTTAACACATGATAACATGCTCATTCATAGTTTAATACTACTGAAATCATCATTTAACATTCCTATTATTAACACATAATATTTATTTTCAAAATTTGTGTAATAAACTAAAACTGTCAGAACATTCTTCTAACTCATATTCAGCATGCCACATTTTATATTGTGGTCAAGCCCCATGGTATTCTGAAAGTTACAAGATTAAAGATTACGTACATAAGCCAAAAGGCAAGGCCATGACATACGAGATTAATCGTCGCTTTGGCATGCTGCGCGCCAAACTCCAGAATCTAGCGACCAAGCTCGGCAACAGTATGAACAAAATCCAAATTGGCCTATAAGCTCCAATCTAATAGACTAATTAACATGTAATACACATATAGACTTCATATAAACATAATTTTGATCCTCTTAACATGTTTTAACACATACAATAACATAAACATCAACATTACAACAACCAATTTCATTGTTTTTGATAAAAACTCTATTTTTGATGTTTTCAATGAAAATAAACACTGTGATTTAGTTTTTTCAACCAAAATAGTAAATTCAAAATATCATAGTTATGATTATACATACTCTATCAATTTCAATAGTCAATTCATCCATTAAAAACTAATAAAACCTTAATTTTTTTTTACTTTAAACTAAGCCATATTCATATATATTCATATAAACACTTAATATGGTTTTCCTCACAATTACATACATACATGACTTAATTTCCCTATAATCATATATAAACTCATGAACAACCTTTTATAAACAATTATCATACAAAGTTATATATATATCAACAATTCATATTGTTAAAATTATTTTACAGAGACCTTTTTGAAGAAGAAGAAAACTAAACTTTTAAAGAAAAAGATTAAACTCCTACCTTTAATTAAGAAGATGATACCCTTCCCTTTTGATCAAGAACCTTCTTTTCCCAATTCCTTTATCAAAACCTGTTAGGATTTCTCTCAATTCTCTCTAGAGTTTTCTTCTTCTCTCCTTTTTTCTTCTTCTCGATATTTTCTCTAGTCTAACATACGTATTTAGAATTATAACATATAAGATATAATATATATTAAATATATAATATAAATATAGATATAATGATATCGCTTATGTAAGTTTTGAAAATCAAAAGACATAAGGCTTGTTTGGCTAAGCTAATAAAATAACTCTTTAATCCTTACACCTTGTTTGGTAAACTTAACTAAAACAAATGGATTAATCCTTATACCTTGTTTGATAAAATACTATTAAATTAAAGACTTAATATGCATTAAGACTTGTTTGGCCAAAACTAAATTAAACTCCTTTTCATTTATTTTAATAACTCCTTTATAGCAAGGTTATTTGTCACACTTCTAATAAATTAAATAAAATAATCAATTCAAATACTAATCTATTAAATTACTTTAACACATAAATCATTATCTCATAATTATAATTTTCTTTATAATTATAATTTTATTCAACCAACTAACACTTTATTTTAAATCACAAATTCCAATTAGAATATTATAATTCATTTAATCATTATTAGCTCTCTAACTTAATTATTAAATTAAATTAGTATATAACCTCATAACAATTAATTTTCTTAGCTCCTTAATTATTTATTCAACAAATAATTAACTAAACCACATCAACTCAAATTGAACAATTATTTATTCAACAATAACATATCCATTAAATACTTATATAAATTAATAAATATTTAATGTTATAATTTAAAATTCTGGAATGTTACATCATTCCCACCTTACAAGGATTCTGACCTCAGAATCACAACTCAAACAAATCATTCGTTACATTCTTCCCTACTTACAAAGATTCTGTCCATAGAATCGAAGACATAGATTAAACAAATAACTCAGGGTAATCTTTCATCATTTTATCTTTGAGTTCCCATGTAGCTTCTTCAGCATTGTGGTTTCTCCATATCACCTTTCATGTAAGGTGTCACTTTATTCCGAGAGCACTTGTTCTTTCCTCGTCGACTATCTGGATAGGAATATCTTCATAAGACTAATCTTTTCTAACCGCAACGGTTCAGTACTTTCGATCATGTGTTTGTAGTCGGGTTTATATGGTCGTAATAATCAAAATGTGAAAAACATTGTGAATGTTTTCCAACTCGAGGTAGAGCTACCTCATAAGCCACTTCTCCCACTCTTCGCAACACTTCAAAGGGTCCAATAAACCTCGTGCTTAGCTTTCCCTTTTTACCGAAATGAATTTTCCCCTTCCAAGGAGAAACTTTTAGGAATACATAACTTCCTACGTCAAATGCACGATCTTGCCTGTGTTGATCAGCATACTTCTTCTGTCTGTCTTGGGCTGCTACCAATCTTATTCTGATGAGTTTTACAATCTCAGCAGTTTGTTGCACTAGTTCCGGTCCTAGCAGTTGACGTTCATCGACTTCATCCCAGCACAGTGGAGTTCTGCACTTTCTGCCGTACAATTCCTCGTAAGGTGGTATGCCGATGCTCGCGTGGTAACTGTTGTTGTAAGAAAATTCCACCAACGGTAAATGTTCTTCCCAACTTCCTTTAAAGTCCATGACACATGCTCTTAGCATATCTTCTAATGTTTGAATTATTCGTTCGCTTTGGCCATCTGTTTGTGGATGATAAGCTGTACTCATTTGCAATTGTGTCCCCATGCATTCTTGTAGTCTCTTCCAGAAATTTGACGTGAATCGCAGATCTCTATCGGACACAATTGATACTGGTACTCCATGCCTCGAAATGATCTCTTTAATGTACAATCTTGCCAACTGATCAAGATTGAATCTAATCTTTATTGGTAAAAAGTGCGCTGATTTCGTCAGTCTGTCCACTATCACCCAAATCGCATCACATCCTCTCTGAGTATTGGAAGACCCACCACAAAATCCATCGTGATGTGTTCCCACTTCCATTTCCAGATATTTCCAACGGTTGAAGTAATCCATTGGGTCTTTGATGTTCGGCTTTTACTCTTTGACATGTCAAGCATTTCGCCACGCATTCAAGAACATCCCTTTTCATATATTCGGCCACCAAAATGTTTGCGCAAATATTGATACATTTTCGCACTTCTGGATGAATTGAATATCTTGAGCGTATGAGTTTTGTTAAGATTTCTTCTTTCACTGGTGTCTTTGGAACCCAAATTCTTCCCTCAAACCGTAGTAGTCCTTTGATGATCGATCTTGTATTTTACATCACTACCCTCAATCGATTCTCTTTGATTTTCCCACAATCTTCATCTCAGAGTCGAAAGCATTCTTCACTTTGTCCACTAAAGTTGGACCACTTCTATCTGAAATAGTTGTTCGTCGATTCTTTTGGAAATTTGATTTCAACTCCAGCTTTGTCATTCTTTGAAATGAGCTCTTCCTCGCTTGTTTAACATCAACTTTTCCCGACCTTTCTCGCTTAAAGCATCCGCAACCACATTCGATTTGCCGGATGATAAAAGATCTCACAATCATAATCTTTTATCAATTCCATCCACCTTCTTCGACGATGTTCAAATCTTTCCGAGTGAAAATATACTTCAGACTTTTGTGGTCTGTGTAGATCTCACATTTCTCTCCATAAAGATAGTGTCTCCATATCTTTAGAGCAAATACAACTGCAGCCAATTCCAAATCATGAGTCAGATACCCTTTCTCATAATCCTTCAGTTGTCTTGATGCATATGTAATAACTTTGTCGCTCGCATAAGAACACAACCCAACCCTTTGTGTGAGGCATCACTATACACCACAAAATTTTTCTGTATTATCCGGTAATGTCAACACACAGTGCCACACTTAACTTCTTCTTCAAATCTTGGAAACTCTCTTCACATTTCTCCGTCCAAACGAATTTTACAGCTTTCCTTGTCAAATTTGTTAGTGAAGTGGCTATCTTAGAAAAATCTTGAATAAATCTTCTATAATAACCGACGAGTCCCAAGAAACTCCTCACTTTTGATGGTGTTCTTGGTTGTTCCCAATTGATTACAGCTTCCACTTTTGATGGATCCACTGAAATCCCATTTTTGTTAATCACATAACCCAAAAATTGTACACGGTCTAGCCAAAATTCGCACTTAGAGAATTTTGCGTACAGCTTTTCCTTTCTTAGTGTCTCCAATGTCAAACGTAAATGTTCCATGTGTTCTTCTTGAGTTTTGGAATACACCAGAATGTCATCAATAAATACCACTACAAACTTGTCTTAAGAGTGGTTTAAACACCCTATTCATCAAATCCATAAATGCAGCAGGGGCATTAGTTAAACCAAAAGACATCACTAGAAACTCGTCATGTCTGTATCGAGTTCTGAATGCCGTTCTAGGTATATTCTCCTTTCTTACCTTCAACTGGTGATACCCACTGCTCAAATCAATTTTTGAGAAATATTTAGCACCCTTCAATTGGTCAAACAAGTCATCTATTCTAGGTAACGGATACCTATTCTTAATAGTGACCTTGTTTAACTCCCTATAATCAATGCAAAGACGCATTGATCTGTCCTTCTTCTTCACAAATAATACTGGCGCTCCCCACGGCGATACGCTTGGTTGAATATATTTCTTTGTTCAGCAACTCTTGCAATCGTACCATCGGTTCCTTCATTTCTACCGAGCTATTTCAGACGGAGCCTTCGATATTGGTGTTGTTCTGCGCTAAGTCGATCACAAACTCAATTTCTCTCACAAAGTAAGTCCCGGTAAATCCTCCTGAAACACGTCTTCAAATTCCTCACCACTTGGAATTTCTTCTAGTTTCACCCTTCTTCTCGAGTATCGACTATGTAAGCTAAATAGCCCACACACTTTGACTCAACAATTTCTTGGCTCGCATAGTCGCGACATTTCATTTGTCTAGGCGACTTGCTACTATATAAATACTACCTTTGACGGAGTCAAAAGGTTTACACTTCTTTTGACAATCAATTACCGGCTCCATATTTGAACAACCAATTCATTCCCAAAATAACATCAAACTCTCCAAGTCTAATCTGGAATCAAATCTACCATAAAGATATTTTCCTTAATGTTCACCCTACGCTTCTTGTATACTGAATCTAAACAGGATTACTTCCTTATTTACAATTTCTATGTTCAAAGGAAAATTCGGTTCTTCTCAGGCAATTCTAACCTCTTAGCAAATTCATCGGATATAAGCGAACAAGTAGTAATACCGAATCAAATAATACATAAGCATTTATATCATTGATTGGGATAATACCTGACACCACATCTTTTGATTGCACGACATCTTGCATAGTCATGTTAAAGGTTCTGGTTGTGGGTTTGTTTGATGCTGCAAATCCTGCAATGGCCCATGTACTTCCGTTGTTACCTCCATTGTTTCTGGTTGTCACTCCATCCTTCTTCATAGGGCATTCACGAGCAAAGTGATCCTTGGATCCGCACATGAAGCACGCATTCTTCTTTGGTTGAGTGCAATTTGGGGCGATGTGACCCTCCTCGCCCTAATTGAAGCAAACTCGTTTCCCCATCAACACGCACCCTTATGAAATTTCCCATATGTCGCACATGCTTCAAACTTTTTGTTTTACTGGTTTCCCTGATAGTTTCCAGCACCCTTGTTCCCATTCCACTTCCTCTTCAAGCTATTGTTGCTATTGTTGTTGTTTCCACCGTTACCACCTCCATTCTTAATCTCATTCTCATTCTTCTTCTTCTTTTGTTCCTGATTGAACTTTGTCACTGCCTCGCCTCCACCTTCAGCCGAGTAACGCTTTCTCCATCATTGTTGTAAACGCGTCTTCAATCGAACAGAAACCTTATCAGATGTACCTGGGGCTTCGATCCCTGTTCAAATCTCTTCGCCTTTACGCCGTCTTCAGGTCTTTGACTTGATATGGCGCGTAAACGTCGCCAATTCATTGAACTTTATGCAGATACTCATATACCATCATCGTTCCTCGCTTTAATTCCGTAAACCGCACTTCTAGTCGACTCTTGAACTCTCAGAAAAATAGGTCTCAAGAACAACTCCTTGAACCTATCCGTGTCATCACTCCCCGCCCTTCACGAGTTTTATTGGCCTGCCACCAATAACTAGCTTTTGTTTTCAACATGAATGTTGCGAAAGCAGTCTTCTGGTCATCCCCTACCCTAGCGACATCGAACACCTTTTCTATCTCCATAATCCGTGTTTGTACTTATTTGGATTCATGGACCCATCGGAATTGGTGGTCCAACCGCCTTTGAAATCCTTAAACGTTGTACCATGGTTTTGTGGTTGATTCGCAATGCTCACATCGATGAGTGTCACTAGTTGTTGAAGCAGGGTTACTGGGCCAACATTGTCAAGTATGGTTCCTTGGTGGTTCTCTATCGTGGTGGCTGACGTCTAGGAGGCATTTTCTATTAAAAGTACATTCATTAGATTATTATTCAATTCTTTTAAGAAATTTCTACTTAACTTGCCTCCAAAAGAATTAACCACGTAACACATAACACTTTGAATAAAGTAACAACTTTTATTTATTCATAACCTTTTTGAAAACATAAAACAATAGCATCACTGCTATTTACATTACTTTCTTGAACTACAAAAGTTTCAGGACAACATCATAGTCATATCCCATAGATTGCATAACACTTGGGATTTACAATTTATTTAACCTTTCACTCATCGTACAACAACTACAATGTTCTATTAAGATACTTCTTAGCCCGATCACGTTCTTCATCCATGACCCAAAACATTGTTCTGCGATCTAATACGAATGATGGCAGCGTCTCGAACTGAATCGGATATCCCATGACCCGATCTTGAGCTCGATTAATTGCGGTGTTAAATACTTAATCCATCTCTTCCATCTTCATCCTCTTTGCTTGCGCAGTCTCTCTTTTGCTAATCCGGTTCGTTGAAAAGCTTCCTCGTAAGCATCTTGACTCTTGCCCTCTTAGCAGCTTCTTCTCTCAGCTTGTTCTTCAGTTCAGCGACCACTTCGATCAGTTGTTCTTTCTCTCCTTCAGTTTTAAAGTTTTAGTTATTAATCATTCTTACTCGACACTCACGAGCACATAAGTTATAAACACAGAAGCACACAAGTGTTTTATTACTTCTTCCTTAAAACTCGATAAGAGTTATCTCAACTATCTTTTCAAAGGTTACTTCCTAAGGCTTTTCCCCCCCACCTAAGGTTCATAACCTAATGCTCTGATACCAACCTATGACACCCCCAAATCCTGGTACTTCATTTCCTCAAGATTTGGTGTTCACTTAATCAAAAATTCATTTCTAACTACCCAATCATAATAAAATTGAATAATAAAACCTGCTCATACAGGATTAAACTTAAAAACAAATATCCCAGGTTATCTAACCTTTAATTACAATCATTCAAATGCGGAAATTAAATTATTACATCATTCAAAAGTCTATAACGATAAAATAAAATTACAAGTCTTCATCACTTGTACATTTTTCCCTTTCCTTTGCTAGTGGTCGGTTCATTGACCTTCTCAACCTTAATTTAATAAGTATATAATATGCAAGAGTGAGCAAACAAGGCTCACTTGAAATAAGAATAAATACTTTACAACATTACAACCTTTGACTGAAATAGGTTCAATAGAACTGAATGATAGTTTCTATTAACATTTTAAACATACTACTAAGGGTCTAATGACCACGAATCATGTCCACAGTTATAAGTAATCTTTCAACTTTAACTTTAACAGTTATAAGACTATAAGGACTCCACGCACTTGGGGATCAACCTTCATACAATGTATTGTGCACAACCATTTCAACGCTTAACCTTAGTAAACCTCTATTAAAAGAGTTGTTCATCTCGATTTATTTAGAATACAAGTCCACACCAAAGTAAGTTTGGTTTGGATACATTACGAGGTAATTTAGATTCTCAAACAGAATCAACTAAGGATTAGTTGATTACAAAAGAAATAATTGTATGCAATGGAATAATCATAACTGAATTGATAATTGTAAATTAACATCATGATTTAGGAATAATCTAATAGCATAAGCATTGAATAATCATATCATAATTTTGCTTTGAACAATATTAATTCAAAGTTATTGAGAATTGGATACCAAACATGCATAATGAATAGTAATTTGAACGATAGAGTTGTTCAACACTAGAATATTAAAATATAGCGATTTCATGCTAAATAACAAGTTACATATTAAAGAAACTTGCTCAATACTAAATATACGATTTAGAATACTTTCATCCCTATGAACAATTTGATACAAGAGCTTTCTCAATAATAAACCATCTAGCTCTACGAAAGTGCAGAGTTAGCCATTTGTGTAATTGCAATTGAATTTAAAACAATAGTGTACTCAACAAAATCAAACTCGCATAATGAAGTTTTAGAGTTAGAGAACTTGCCTTTAGCACAAGCTAAACCTTACAACTTGAATCAATACCCTATAAATATGTCATCATGACATAATTATTCATTACCAACATTTTATATCTATATAAACAAATACATACATCATGTAGGTAAAATTACCCATTCACATAATCAAACTATATTAATACTAGTTAACACTTGATAACATGCTCATTCATAGTTTAATACAACTGAAATCATCATTTAACAATCCTATTATTAACACATAACATTTATTTTCAAAATTTGTGTAATAAACTAAAACTGTCAGAACATTTCGCTAACTTCAATATTTGCTTACCACAATTTACATGTGGTTGGTGGCATGGCGCTTAAGTTGGCATTGCGATGCGATTCTACAGCCAAAGATCAAGACATGTGGTGGTGGCGCCAATCTTCATGGCCTTGAGATTATCTTCTTTCAATGTACATGGCGCAAACTCCGTAATCTGGCGACCAAGCTCTAAGAACAAGTATGAACAAAAGCCAAATTGGCCTACAAGCTCCAATCTAATAGACTAATTAACATGTAATACGCATATAGACTTCATATAAACATAATTTCGATACTCTTAACATATTTTAACACATACAATAACATAAACATCAACATTACAACAACTAATTTCATTATTTTTGATAAAAACTCTATTTTTGATGTTTTCAATGAAAATAAACACTATGATTTTGTTTTTTCAACCAAAATAGTAAATTCAAAATATCATAGTTATGATTATACATACTCTATCAATTTCAATAGTCAATTCATCCATTAAAAACTAATAAAACCTTAATTTTTTTTTACTTTAAACTAAGCCATATTCATATATATTCATATAAACACTTAATATGGTTTTCCTCACAATTACATACATACATGACTTAATTTCCCTATAATCATATATAAACTCATGAACAACCTTTTATAAACAATTATCATACAAAGTTATATATATATCAACAATTCATATTGTTAAAATTATTTTCTGAGAGACCTTTTTTGAAGAAGAAGAAAACTAAACTTTTAAAGAAAAGATTAAGCTCCTACCTTTAATTAAGAAGATGATACCCTTCCCTTTTGATCAAGAACCTTCTTTTCCCAATTCCTTTATCAAAACCTGTTAGGATTTCTCTCAATTCTCTCTAGAGTTTTCTTCTTCTCTCCCTTTTTCTTCTTCTGATATTTTCTCTCTAGTCTAACATACGTACTAGAATTATAACGTATAAGATATAATATATATTAAATATATAATATAAATATAGATATAATGATATCAGTTATGTAAGTTTTGAAAATCAAAAGTCATAAGGCTTGTTTGGCTAAGCTAATAAAATAACTCTTTAATCATTACACCTTGTTTGGTAAACTTAACTAAAACAAATGGATTAATCCTTATACCTTGTTTGATAAAATACTATTAAATTAAAGACTTAATATGCATTAAGACTTGTTTGGCCAAAACTAAATTAAACTCCTTTCATTTATTTTAATAACTCCTTTATAGCAAGGTTATTTGTCACACTTCTAATAAATTAAATAATCAATTCAAATACTAATCTATTAAATTACTTTAACACATAAATCATTATCTCATAATTATAATTTTCTTTATAATTATAATTTTATTCAACCAACTAACACTTTATTTTAAATCACAAATTCCAATTAGAATATTATAATTCATTTAATCATTATTAGCTCTCTAACTTAATTATTAAATTAAATTAGTACATAACCTCATAACAATTAATTTTCTTAGCTCCTTAATTATTTATTCAACAAATAATTAACTAAACCACATCAACTCAAATTGAACAATTATTTATTCAACAATAACATATCCATTAAATACTTATATAAATCAATAAATATTTAATATTATAATTTAAAATTCTGGAATGTTACAAGTATCCATAGTTTCGGATCGTGACTCAAGATTCACTTCACGATTTTGGGTTAGCTTGCAGGAAGCTATGGGCACGGATTTACGATTTAGTTCAGCATACCATTCTTAAACAGACGGTCAATCAGAAAGGACTATTCAAACTCTTGAAGATCTATTAAGACTCTGTGTCCTAGATTTCAAAGGGAGTTGGGATAAGTACCTATCATTGGTGGAATTCTCCTACAACAACAGTTATCAGGCAAGTATAGGTGTGGCTCCATTTGAAGCATTGTATGGACGAAAGTGTCGCTCTCTAGTATGCTGGGATGAGGTGGGAGAAGCAACATTGTTGGGACCAGAGTTGGTACGAATGACTACAGATAAGATTGAAATGATTCGACAACGTATACAAATGGCACAAGATCGACAAAAGAGTTATGCGGATCTTCATCGAAATGACGTGGAATTTAATATTGGGGATCATGTATTGTTACGTATTGTACCATGGAAGGGAGTTACAAGATTTGGTAAGAGAAGAAAGCTCAATCCAAGATTTGTTGGTCCATTTGAGATTCTTGACCGAATAGAAAATGTGGCCTATAGACTCGCATTACCTCCAGGCATGTCTCGTGTTCATAATGTTTTTCACATATCTATGCTTCGTAAATATGTGAAAGACCCGAACCACATTATTGAGTTAGAACCAAACGAGATAGTCGAAGATTTAACGTACAAGGAGGTACCTGTTAAGATCTTAGATAAGAAAGAGCATGTCCTACGCACCAAGGTTATACCACAAGTTAAGGTTTTGTGGAGAAACCATGCTATTGAAGAAATGACCTAGGAGTTGGAATCAGAAATGAAAGCGAGGTATCCTCACCTTTTCGAAACACCAGGTATGTACGTCAATTTTGAGGACGAAATTTCATAAGGAGAGGAGGTTGTAAGACCCCAACTTATTGTAAATAAAATCGAATTTCCTCTAATTATTATTGTGAATAATAAGGTGTTAATTTGATATAATGTTTTGGTTATGGGTGAAATGTGCAGATTTTGCCAAATAAGCAAGTGGTTATAAAAATATTCATTGTTGGTGGGGAATATTCTTTTGGTCGTAGAATATTCTTCTTTGTCGAGGGAATATTAAATGCACGACCTACGAAGCCATCTGTGGGCCCCATAATGTAAAAGCGGTTGACAAAGAAAAGCGACAAATTTGAGTTTTTATAAATAACGTCGTAGTTGTTACCGTTAACACTGTTGGAATACCCGGTGGTTAAAATACAATAATACTCGTGGTTGCACAGTAGCACACAGTTTAGCACAGTATTTTTGAATTATTGATTCTTACGTAAGAAGGCACTACTCAATAATTGTTACAGTAATTACTGTTCAATATTTTATTTTATTGATTTAATAATTGCTACGTTGATATTTTATATTATTGTTGTTTCAATAATTGTCACTGCACAGTATTTCCTATTATCAGATCAATAATTCATATTATTTGAATAATATTATTAGATAGCATTATTGGCAACTTCTAAGGAAGTTATGTCTAGAAAAGGGGTTTGGTCACCTAATTGTGCGCCAATAAGGAGAAATCCTTATCGGAAAGCCCCCTCTTTCCTGGAAATGACCTGGTTGTCATAATTGTGATTCTTTAATATTATTTGTGAATAATTAATTATTGATTTATATGATAAGAAAATATTTATTTTATGTGGATATAAATGATGGATATATTTATTGTGGTTATAAATGAAGAAATTAATGCTGAGGTGTTTTATCAGTATTTTGTCGGAATGGAGGTAATAAAAATCATTCGTTTGTAGATTTCAGATATTTGTTTTTTGGAATTTTGAAAAACTTAAAGCTACAAAGTTGTAGAGAATTCGATTTCGTGTGGAATGGACATAAAATTTGTATTTTTCTGATAAACAGGCTATTTTCTATGAGTTACTGAAGTTTTGGAAAATAAAATGATTTTTATTAAAATTGGGTGGGACCCACTTTTGTTTTAAACATGTGGGCTGCCAAAAAATTTTAGAATTGGCTGGCTTGTTTGATCAAAATGGGTGGGCGTAGAAGTGAAGGAATAAATAATATTATTTTATTATTTTAGTCTCCTTTGGCGTCTAGCCTTTTCCTATAAATAGGCGCTTAGGTTAGAATTGAAAATCACACCGGAAATAAGTTTTCTTTCTCTCTATATTATCGAGCGTATTTTGTGAGTATTTAGATACTTTGAGAGTTGCTATTCAAAGGTGCAAGTTTCCTTGACGCTACATCAGATATTAGAATGTAAGTATTATTATTTTGAGGTAAGGATGTTATTTTCTTCATAAATGATATTATTTCTTTCAATATCATTTATTTGAAATATTGGTCCGAACTTTTATCAAATTTGGAACTTTTTGTGTCAGGTTACAATTTACGATATCTGCAAGACTATTCATATACTCTGACTATTCATTTAATATGACCTTATTCAATAGAAAAATGAAAATTTTTCTTTTTGTCCAAGATGTCTATTATGGTTACTATCTTTGATTGTATCCATGTTTTGATCTTTATTTTTGAATTCTGCTTTACAATTGGTTATTATGGAGTATTATTGAACTTGGATAAACTGTAATATGAATCCCTAATATTTGTTCTTTTATCTCACTAGATTCGTTTTCTTTAAGATATTTTTCATCATCCTTAGTCCTAAATGAATGATTAACTGATGAATATCTTTGGCCCGTAGTGCAAAGATGAACAGGTGTTGAGATAAACATGACCAACTGGTGATACAAATGAATATCTTTGCCCTGTAGTGCAAAGATGAATATTTGATTCAAGATGTATATTGTGACGCCCCCAAAATAGTTATACATCACCCATTTTGAGTCGCTAAATACATGGTACAGAAACAACTACAACTTCATTAATACAACTTCATTAATACAACATAAAAACTGTGAGTTTAAATACAAATATTGCCATCTAGACAATATTCATACCCAAATAAGTCCTCATTACAACTATTGATACACTATTTTACAAAATAGTGAGGACTACTAAAACAACTGTCTTGAACCATTACTCCTCACCCCGACTAGTTCCCGCTATATTCTCATCTCCTGAGAAGAAAAATGGAACAAAAAGGAAAAGGGTGAGCTCAACTAGCCCAGTAAAGAATATTATGACTAAGATAATGTAAAACAAATTATCCTTAGTCTTCAACAGGAAAAAATCTGATAGAATACAATAGACAACAAGTTTTAGATCAACAACTGCAGCGGAAACAATAATTCATTAGAAGAGTTAAGTAGAGAATGAAATCTACTATCTTATGAATTTAAAAGTCCATCATCGATATTTTATCCATGTAACATCAATCAATATACATCTTGAATCAAATAGTCATCTTTGCACTACAGGCCAAAGATATTCATCAGTTGGTCATGTTCATCTCAACACCTGTTCATCTTTGCACTATGGGCCAAAGATATTCATCAGAAAATCATTCATCTTTGCACTACAGGCCAAAGATATTCAGTAATATCATCATTTAGGACTGAGGATGATGAAAAATATTTTAAAGAAAATGAATCAAGTGTAACAAAAGAACAAATATTAAGGATTCGTACTTTACACGATCCAAGTTCAAAAATATTTCATAAATAATCAGAGTGGAGTAAAATTCAAGAATAAAGACCAAAACATAGATCCAATCAAAGATAGGAATCAAAACAGATAATCTTGGACACAGAAAAGAAAATTTAATTTTTCTGTGAATAGTGTCGTATTCGTGAATAGTCTCGTATACGTGAATAGTAACTCCGACACCAAAAGATAGAAATTCCACAAGAAAATCATCATGCTTCGTGAATAGTACTCGTGAATAGTAACTCATAAATAGTAACTCGTGAATAGTAACTCATGGATAGTAACCTCGACATGAAAAGTTCCAAATTTGATAAAAAATTTAGACCAATATTTCGGCATAATGATATTGAAGAAATAATATCATTTACAAAGAAAATAACATCCCTTACTTCAAAAAGACAGTACTTCTGACTGGAATACTGGATATAGTGCTGAAGAGAACTTGCACCATATAGCAACACTCAAAGTCTTAAAATAGTCACAAGAATACGCTCGATAATATAAAGAGAGAAAGAGAGAGAAAACTTGTGTTTCTGGTGTGATTTTCAATTATAACCTAAGCACCCTATTTATAGAAAAATACTTAGAACACCAAAACAGAAAATTTAATAAAATATTATTATATGTACAAAATTTTCATGCCCATCTTTGAAATCTGATTTCAACCCATTTGTAACACATGTGAGACCCACTTAACTTGTAAAAAAACGTTTTTCTTTTAAAAATTATTTAAAACTTCCAAAAATCAATTATTCTGAAACTTCGAAACTTCAATAATTCATAATAAATAGCCCTTTTGTCAGAAAAATTTGAACCACATGTCCTTTCAATAGGAAATTTCATTCTCTACAACTTTGTAAGTTTAAGTTTTTCCAAATTTCAAATAGAAATTGACCGAAATCCACAAACGGGTTATTTTACAGGATATAATCAAATTTCAGTCAAGAAATGGGGTCCACCGACACACAAAACATGTGTTAATCATTTAATGCAACAAAAATACTCTTCCTCCTCATATACTCATATATCCCACATTCATTGTAAAAATATCACCATTATTATATAATAAATATTATTTTATCAGAAAAGATAAAATATCAATTTTAACAATTGTCACTTTAAAATTTTCTCCATCTATATCCACATAAAATCAATATTTTTCTCATCATATAAATCAATAATTAATTATTCATAAATAATATTATGTAATCACAATATCGACAACCGTGCCGCTCCGTGAAATAGGGGCTTTCCAATAAGAATTTCTCCTTACTGGCGCGTAATTAGGTGACCAAACGTCTCCTTAGACATAACTTTTTAGACATTGCCAATAATGTTATCTAATAATATTATTCAGATAATATGAATTATTGCTTCGATAATGGAAAATAATGTGTAGTGACAATTATTGAAGTACCAATAATATAAAATATCAACACAACAATTATTGAATCAATAAAATAAAATACTGAACAGTAATTACTGTAATAATTATTGAGTAGTGCATTCTTACGTAAGAATCAATAATTGGTGCAATACCAAGTGCTACTGTGCGACAACGCGTATTACTGTGTTTTAACCACCGGGTATTCCAATAGTATTAATGGTAACAACTACGCCGTTATTTATAAATAACTCATACTTGTCGTTTTCTTCATCCAATCGCCTTCCGTTATAGGGCCCACACAAGGCTACGTCGTCGTACGAATATTCCCCGACAGTAAGAATATTCCACGACCAAACGAATATTCCCCGACAACAATGAATATTTTATAACCACTTGCTTATTTGAAATATTTCCGCATTTTACCCATAACTAACCACATTAATCAAATTAACCATTACTATTTTAAAATAATAAATAGAGAAAATTAAATCTTTATTTATAAAAAGTTGGGGTCTTACAACCTCCCCTCCTTATAAAATTTTGTCCTCGAAATTGACGTGCATAGGACATGCTCCTTCCTATCCAAGATCTTGACTGGTACCTCCTTGTACGTTAAATCTTCTGTTATCTCGTCTGGTTCTAACTCAATAATGTGGTTCGGGTCGTCCACATATTTACGTAACATCGATACGTGAAAAACGTTATAAACACGCGTCATACTTGGCGGTAAAATGTGTCTAAAGGCCACAGTTTCTACTTAATCGAGAATCTCAAATGGACTAATAAATCGAAGGTTTGAGATTTCCTCACATCGCCGATTCTCGCTTTTGGAATAACGACTCCTTGCATCTTCTTCTTCATATTCATCAACTCCAGGTCTGTAGCTTGAGCAGCTTTAAATTTATCGATTAAAGTCGATTCTAATCGTATATTCGTTATCTTCACTCAGGTTCTTGGAATCTTTAACTCTATCCATCTTTTGTAAGTCGTACGAAATGGGTCTTTATGTTAACAATATCGCACTCATAAACGCATACGATCTTTTCCTCAACGCGTCAGCTACCACGTCCATTTTTTCTAGGATGGTATTGAATGGTATGGTCGTAATCTTTCAACAGCTCGAGCCAACGTCGTTACCACATGTTGAGTTCTTAGAAGCTCTTCACACATTCCTCGCTCCATTCGAATTTTGTATCTCTACGAGTCAGTTGCGTTAATGGAATAGGGATTCGGGAATATCCTTCAACGAATCTCCGATAATAACCATCTAAGCCTAGAAAGCTACGTATTTCGATTACCGACTTAGGTTGTTCTCAACTGTGACTCATATCCCAATCTTAGATAGCACGTCACAATGACACCTATCAGTTTACCACCGTACGAATATGACATCACCTACGGAGAGTCTGGTTTTAGTGCATTCCACAAAGGAAGTCACCAGATAGAGGCTAAGGTACCAACTCCTGTAGTTAGGTTTTTAACTCCTGAAGTTCAGTAGGAGTCATTCGATATGAGATTTTAGAAATGGGTTTTGTACCGGGTTCAAAGTCGATACAAAATTCAATATCACACTTTAGGAGTAAGCCAAGAAATTCTTCAGGAAATACATCAGGAAATTTACTAACAATAGAAATATCATTCAAATCTGACGTATTTTTGTTCAAGTCCATAACATGGGCTAAGAAAACTTAACATCCGTTTTTCAATAAACGAATGACTTTATGGCTTGATATGAAAGTGTTTGACTTCAATGGTTTGGTTGCTTGAATTCGAATAATAGGTTGCTTAGGAATATGAAAACTAACAACCTTATTTAAAACAATCAATTTTGGCATGATGATGAGTAGTTAATCAATCAATCCCTAAAATCACATCAAAAGCAAGTATCTTTAAATAAGGTCAACAGTACGGGTAATGATGGTGCCAACTTGGATCAAACAAGATTTATAAACAGTGGATGTAACGAAAGTTTCTCCTAACGGAGTTTTAACAGATAAGTCAAAGTCTAATTTTCTCCGGAGTCAAGTTTAAACGTTGAGTATACGCAGGAGAGATAAATGAATGGGTAGAACCGGTATCTAATAAGGTATAAACTTCGCAAGAATTTATAATTAACTAACCCGTGCTAACTTCGTTCGGGTTCTTCGCATTCTGACCAGTCACGACAAACGCTCTTCCAGGAACCATTGACTTTGACTTTTCTGGGATAGCCTTTTGAGTTACCATCCCCGCTGGACTGGGTTTTGCTACAGGACAATCTCGAGCTATATGACCGTCTTTTCCACAACTAAAACATACCTTAGAAATTTGTGAACAGTTTGGACTTATGTGTCCTCTTCTCCTTGATCTCAGTAGCATCTAACCCTGGCGGTCTTTCTCCTCCCTAGAATTCGTTCTTTGGTGTTGGTGCCGATGTCTTCCGTCATTGTTGAATCTTCTCTTTTTAAAATTTCCACTTGACTCACCTTTCCTATTATCTTGGCCATGATTACCACCGAAGTGGTTACCATTTCTGGCATGATAATTTCTTCCACGATGGTTATCATTGTTCCGATGACCATTGCCACAGGTACGATTATCATCGAGTTGTTGGTCATGATTCTTCAGTTGAGCCGACTCATTATCGCGCTCCAATAACTGAGCCCTATTCACAACATCTGAATATAAACAAAGTTTGTGAGAAATGAGGTATTAACGTATTTTGGGTTTCAAACCTCGCAGAAACATTCGCGTCATTCTATCCTCATTATCAACCAAATGGGATGCAAATCGGGACAACTTGGCAAACTTAGTTTCGTACTGCGACACGTTCATATTGTTTTGCTCCAGCTTGATGAACTCTACCTCCTTCATGTGACGAATACTTTCGGGAAAGTACTTGTCGTTGAACAATTCTTGGAACTTCTCCCAAGACATCTTTAGTGCGACAGGCTGAGTACGCTTTACGGATTCCCACCAATAATCTTCCTCTCCTCGCAACATGAAGGTGGCGAAAAGAACCTTTTGCTCCTCTGAGTATCCCAAGACATCAAATATTTTAGTGATCTCGCTTTATCCACGTCTCTCGCTAGTAAGTGGTTTCGCTTTCCCAAAAACTCCGGCCGGTCCTAACTCCTTGAATCTGCTTAGCGGTGGCCATCCGTGAGTTGCCAGTGTTTTCACCTGCATTTTGAACAGTAGTCTCTCTCGTTTGGTTTTGCATGAATTCTAGAAAGTTCCTAAACATACCATCGTTCGTCATTTGGTCGGTGTTATTGTTTACCGGGAGGGTTTTTGCCTTCCTTATCCGGGTATTTATCAGTGGTGACTCAACGGTCTCATGTGCTCCATTGCTTATCTCAACATCTTCAGATGCCATTTTACTGTCACAAAACAATGGTTAATTGACATGCCATATATTATCCCTATATTCTGACCGACCAATTAAATAACAAATAAGCTTAGGTATGACACACTAGCGAAGGATTTACTCGTCTCTCCCCTCCTAGTTCTATTCCCCGATCTTCGCCAGAGACCATATCTCTAAGCTCTGATACCAACTGTGACGCCCCCAAAATAGGTATACATCACCCATTCTGAGTCGCCAAATACATGGTACAGAAACAACTATAACTTCATTAATACAACATAAAAACTGTGAGTTTAAATACAAATATTGCCATCTAGACAATATTCATACCCAAATAAGTCCTCATTACAATTATTGATACACTATTTTACAAAATAGTGAGGACTACTAAAACAACTGTCTTGAACCATTACTCCTCACCCCGACTAGTTCCCACTATATTCTCGTCTCCTGAGAAGAAAAATGGAACAAAAAGGAAAAGGGTGAGCTCAACTAGCCCAGTAAAGAATATTATGACTAAGATAATGTACAACAAATTATCCTTAGTCTTCAACAGGGAAAAATCTGATAGAATACAATAGACAACAAGTTTTAGATCAACAACTGCAGCGGAAACAACAATTCATTAGAAGAGTTAAGTAGAGAATGAAATCTACTTTCTTATGAATTTAAAAGTCCATCATCGATATTTTATCCCTATAACATCAATCAATAAACATCTTGAATCAAATAGTCATCTTTGCACTACAAGCCAAAGATATTCATCATTGGTCATGTTCATCTCAACACTGCTCATCTTTTGACTACTACGCCAAAGATATTCATCGAGAAAATCATTCATCTTTGCACTACTGTGCCAAAGATATTCGAAGAATATCATCATTTACGATCGAGGATGATGAAAATATTTTAAAGAAAAGCGAATCCAAAGTGAAACAAAAGAACAAATATTAAGGATTCGTACTTTACACGATCCAAGTTCAGAAATACTTCATAAATAATCAGAGTGGAGTAAAATTCAAGAATGAAGACCAAAACATAGATCCAATCAAAGGTAGGAATCATAACAGACAATCTTGGACACAGAAAAGAAAATTTAATTTTTCTGTGAATAGTGTCGTATTCGTGAATAGTCTTGTATACGTGAATAGTAACTCCGACACCAAAAGATAGAAATTCCACAAGAAAATCATCATGCTTCGTGAATAGTAACTCGTGAATAGTAACTCGTGAATAGTAACCCCGACATAAAAAGTTCCAAATTTGATAAAAAATTTAGACCAATATTTCGGCATAATGATATTGAAGAAATAATATCATTTAAGAAGAAAATAACATCCCTTACCTCAAAAAGATAGTACTTCTGACTGGAATACTTGATATAGTGTTGAAGAGAACTTGCACCATATAGCAACACTCAAAGTCTTAAAATACTCACAAGAATACGCTAGATAATATAGAGAGAGAAAGAGAGAGAAAACTTGTGTTTCTGGTGTGATTTTCAATTCTAACCTAAGCTCCCTATTTATAGAAAAATACTTAGAACACCAAAGCAGACAATTTAATAAAATAATATTATATTTACAAAATTTTCACGCCCATCTTTGAAATCCGATTTCATCCCATTTGTAACACATGTGAGACCCACTTAACTTGTAAAAAAACATTTTTCTTTTAAAATTTATTTAAAACTTCCAAAAATCAATTATTCTGGAACTTCAGAACTTCAATAATTCATAATAAATAGCCATTTTTTCAGAAAAATTCGAACCACATGTCCTTTCCATAGGAAATTTCATTCTCTACAACTTTGTAGGTTTAAGTTTTTCCAAATTCCAAACAGAAATTGACCGAAATCCACAAACGGGTGATTTTACAGGCTATAATCAAATTTCAGTCAAGAAATGGGGTCCACCGATACACAAAACATGTGTTAATCATTTAATGCAACAAAAATACTATTCCTCCTCATATACTCATATATCCCACATTCATTGTAAAAATATCACCATTATTATATAATAGAGTAAAATAAACTCACACCCCTTGTAGACTACTATAATAACACTCACTACCCCTCTAGTTTTTCAAGTAACACTCACCACCCCTGCTGATGTGTATTATTGACCAAATAGGCAAAGTTACGTATTTATCCTCATGTTTTACTATTTTAAAATATAATAAATTTATACTTATTTTGTTAATGACAAAAGTACCCTATTTTGACTTATATTATCAAGTTACATTCTCCAGTCTCCACTCTTAAAGCACTAGTCATCGACTCACTGTTGTCATATAGTGGAGGGTGGGAGGGAAAGTTTTTGACGTGAAGGAGATGATCGGAGATTAACTTATCCGGCTACGATCGAGATTTTTTGGGTTTAAGGTATACATGTTTTTCCCCATTGTTGTCTCTACAAATGCTTGTTACCACTCGATTCGCTCAATTCTAAACCCTAGATTATGAAATCAACCTTGTTTCACACTTGATGAAACCCCACAAGAGCACTGCTATCTCTCAATTACTCACTCTCATGAAAATTAATTATTTGTATCCACATAGATAATCACATCTATATATATGTATGTGTACATATGTTACGTGGTTTCAATATTTTGGTTTCTTCCTATATATATATATATATATATATATATATACTCTATCCGTTCCAAAAAAATAAATTTTATTTGCATAATTTGTAAATATTCATTACATACTTTTATGAATTGTGATTTTATTTTTGTTCAGTTAACAGGAATGGCTGAATATCATGATATTCATGTTCACTATGGGAAAACAGTGAATGTGATTTTAAATATTGATGGAGATGTATACTGCCATATGGATATGCTCAGCGAGGTTTCTGAATTGTCATTGAGTCAAGTACCAACTGCAATGGGTTTAGAAATCAAACTATTTTATTTTATGCCTGGAACACAAGTCGAGATGCCATTAAACAATGATGAAAACATGTTACTTATGTTTGAAATGTATAAGGGGATTAAAATTGTTGATATCTATATACAAGTAATTGATCCATTTGAGGAGTGGAATGATGATCAGATTGTTAATGGGGTTGATTATAGTGTTGGTAAAGATGGAGTTGGATCAAAAAATGTAAATGAGGTTGATAAGGGTATTTACAATGATGGAAAGATACAAGATAATATAAAGAGGGTTGATGAGGCGACTAACAACCATCGATTATGGGTTTTGAAGCAAGATACATGAGTGCGAAACTCTTGAAAAACATCACGATGAGGTTGTAGCTAAGAGTTACAAAAATAGAAAAGGCAAACAAATAATTGTAGAGGGTGGTTATGAGGATGATGGTGTTTATAGCTTGTCTTCCGAGGATGAGGATTTTCAATGTGATAATGAAGAACATGCTAGTGATTTTGAAATAGACAATGATGAATTTGTGGATGAAAAACTTGTAAATGAAGTGATGACTAATAATGATGGCCTATCAGATTACTCATCAAGTGATGAATGCAATAGAGTGTATTATGATGAAGATGATGATGATGATGATGATGATGATGATAATCAATTTGTTGAAGATGGTCAAGCTATAGAGGGGAGACAAGTTGATTGTGGACAATTTGATAAGGTGTTTGACCACTATAGATATGGAAATGAATTTGTAGATGTTAGGAAAGAGAAGATTAAGCTACGTAAAGGCCTTTTGTTTTCAAATGTACACAGTTTTAGACAGGTTTTAAGAGATTATACAATTCAAGAGGGTTTCAAGATTGAGAAGATTAAAAATGAGAAAAAAAAGAGTTACGTGTAAATGTGCTGCAGTTGGTTGTCCATGGCGAATACATGCATCCCCTCTTCCTGATAAGATGACTTATAAAATCAAGACATATTGTGGCACGCACACTTGTATTGTTGTTTCCACTAACACTGAAGCAACTTCGACTTGGATTGCAAACAAATTAGGTGATACATTGAGGGACAATCCTGACATGAAGATAAATGAAATTCAGACCAAAGTGCATAAGAAATGGCAGATTGAGTGCAATAAAAATGATTATCTGAGGGCCAAAAAAAAGGCACTTGCTGAACTTGATGGTTGTCATGCAGAGTCTTATAAAAGTTTGAGGCAATATGGTCAACAAATTCTAAGTACAAATCCTGGAAGTATAGTGGATATTAACACTGATAGGTTATCAATTGATGTGAATCCCACATTTAAGAGAATGTTTATAGCATATGAGGCATTGACTTCTGGATTCAAAAATGCATGCAGACCTTTTGTAGGTGTTGATGGATGCCACCTAAAAGGGCCTTATGGTGGTGTTTTGTTGGTCAGTAGTAGCTACAGATGGGAATAATGGACTCTTTCAGGTGGCAATTCTTTGTGGTGAAACCGAGTGCAAACCAAAGCTGGAAGTTCTTTTTTAGTAATTTAAGGACAGCTCTTGGTGTAGATGATGATGGCATGATGACATTAACATTCATTTCAGACAAACAGAAGGTGTTATTGAAAATTCTGCTTTTTTAGAACGAAGAAAGTATTTATTAATGGATAATATGTATATACTGGATGCTATTTCTTCTTCTCAAAAGTCAAACCAGTTATTGTGCATTTATTTATATGAACATCACTTTTTGAGTTTGTATAGAGTTACTAGAATTTCATTTAAATTGATATTAGGTGAAATAGTTTTATGCTAGTCCACCAGAACTTCATAAAGAATGTATCTACCTCATTTGGGTTGTTCTTCATCTCATTATTGTAATCAGTACAACTTCATCACAATTCACAAGCAACACCTTTATACAAGCAAATTAATTGTCAATAAGAAAATTAATGATTTAAATTTTTTAATTATAATTAGTTTATGCTCAATGTTGAAAAATTGATGATAATTTTTGTTTATATTCTTTCAGGGTCTTAAATATGCACTTAATGAGGAATTTCCATATGCACTTCATAGGACATGTGCTAGGCATTTGTTTTGTAATTTTAGAAAAAAGTATCCAGCCTTGATGTTAAAAAATCACTTTTGGAGGGCAGTTAAAGCTTATAATGAACACGACTTCAACCTAGCAATGGAGGATATTAAGAAAGAGTCTCAATCTGCATACAATTATTTGATGAAAGAGCCCCTTGAAACATGGACAAGATATGGCTTTGATGAGAGATGTAAAAGTAATCATGTCACAAGCAATTTTTGTGAGTCCTTTAACCATTGGGTTGATGCTATGAGGGGTAGACCCATTTTGAAAATGCTTGAAGGGATTAGCTGTAAGTTGATGCAAAGAATTCAAATGAGGTATGAAAATGGGTGTGCTTGGGATGGATATGTTACTCCGAATATTAGAAAGAAATTAAACTTCAATCTTAGTAAAGCTAGAATTTGCAGAGTGATCTATGGTGGAGGGAATAAATTCAAAGTCGTTGAAGATGGATTCACATTTTTGGTTGACATTGGACTAAGAGTTTGTGATTGTAGAGCATGGTAGGTTTCAGGCATTCCTTGTAAACATGGGGTTGCTTTTATTGCATCTAGGAGAGCCAATGTTGAACAATATTGTGATGCATATTTTACAAATCATGCATACTTAGTTGCTCATGAAAAAATGATTCACCCTACCAAAGATCAAAGATTTTGGAAATACATAGAAGATGGAAGTGATCCATTGGACCCCCCACCTCTTCATAGGTTGCTTGGGAGACCGAGGAAAAACAGAAGAAAAGATCCAAGTGAAGTTAATGTAGAGAATAATTTTGTAAAAAGAGCTCTAAGTGTCCAATGATCTAACTGCAAACAATTTGGTCATAATAGATTGACCTGCCAAAGAGATCCACCTGAGTTAACTGGGAATGGGGTTACCCTCGATGGTGTAACTCAAGAGGTAATATAATATATTTTTTTAATAATATTTGCTTGTTACAATTTACTTATTTTATGATTCTAATATCTTGTATGTTCTTTTATTACAGGTTGGTGAAGGTCAAACACAACAAGCTGGTGAAGATCAATCAGAACCACTTGTTAGAAGAGGGAATGTTAGGAAGAAAAGGAAAGGAGCCGATCGAAGAAATAATGAAGAAGTTGTAATAGAACTTGGTGAAGGGGAAACGTCAAATAAGAATGGAAGAGGTTTCGGAAGATGTCAACAAATTTTATCAACTAATGTGGGAACAAACAATTCGGGTAAAGAGAAAGGAAATCGATTTAAAGGAAGGGGAAAGGTTGTCATGACAAGATCTAAAAGAGATGGTTGGCTTGTTTATCCTACAAATAAAGGTAATCCAGTTTCGAAGGTGAGATATTTTACATGTAATTAGTTTTAAATAAAACATTTATATTGTTAATGAAAGAATATTTTCTATGTTGTTTAAAGTTTGACAATAATATTTTATTGGATGAACAGATGGGAGCTCATTGGGTTGATATTACACCTCCGAACCAAATCAATAAAAGGATAATTCACTTTATTGGTAGCAAAGGTGGTTTAGTTGTTGAAAGAAAAAGAAGTGGTGGGAATCAAGCTGCTAAGAATCAAGCTTCTATTGTGAATCAAGCTGCTGAGAATCAAGCTTCTATTGTGAATCAAACACAATCACATATTGTTGGGAATCACACTCAAGTTACATATGTTTAATTTCCTATTTGGAATCAAATTGGTGGTAACTTGTGAATACAAAATTTGATTTAGTACATATACTCTTGGTAAATTGCTACTATTAGGAATTTTAGAATTTAATAATTGGTGGTACTTTTGGTCACATGTTGTGACTAGAAACTATGATTGTTGATAAGACCTTTTCCTGAAAGGGTACACTCATCCATTTGTTGACACAGAGAGGTTTCATTGTCAAATATAAGACTCATTTATTGCAAGAACCTTTTTGATGAGCCATGGTCCAAAAGTTAATATATTACTTTAATTGTTTATGTATTACTTCATTTCTTTCAAAACTTTTTTGTGCTACTCTCTTTATGCACTTTTGTTATAAATTTTATTTATTTATTTATTTATCAATAATGATCCCGGTGTTTACCTTGTGCGATATGATCTGGAAAAGAAGAAGGCAATTACCAAAATATAATAATGTCTTGTTAATACATTTTGTAATGGCAACAAATTACTACTCCCTATGTCCCAAAAGCGTAAAAAGTCCTATTTGCAAATTATGATTAGGAAAAAATAAAATTCCCATTTATTACGATGTCCTCAGGTTTATTATCTCAAATTTATTATCATGGCATCACTATTAAATTAAATAAGATAGAACAAAAATATATCCTTAAAATTTTGTAAATTTTGCAAATGAGGCCTGTTTTATAATGGAACAGAGGGAGTATGATTAGTATGCAACTTAAGGAATTATGTCGAGATCTGCTGTTAGTTTATACATTTAATTACACTGGAACAAATAACAAATTAACAAAATGAAGAAAATCATGTAGATAACATAAATCGAAGGTGAAGGTATACTATATACTTAAAGGGTATATTAGTCATCAAAAATTGAAGGTATAATTGTCCTTACAGTAGTTAAGGACATTTTAGCCATTTTCTTTTTAAAAATTGCTAACATCATCAAGTCAATCATCTTAGGGGTAGTGAGTGTTATATTATGTTAACTAGAGGGGTAGTGAGTGTTACTTAAAAAACTAGAGGGGTTGTGAGTGTTATTATAGTAGTCTACAGGGGGTGTGAGTGTATTTTACTCTATATAATAAAATATTATTTTATCAGAAAAGATAAAATATCAATTTTTAACAATTGTCACTTTAAAAATTTTCTCCATCTATATTCACATAAAATCAATATTTTCCTCATCATATAAATTAATAATTAATTATTCACAAATAATATTATGTAATCACAAATCGATAACCGGTAGTTCCCAAGAAAGAGGGGGCTTTCCAATAAGGATTTCTCCTTACTAGCGCGCAATTAGGTGACCAAACCTCTCCTTAGATAGAACTTTCTAGACATTGCCAATAATGTTATCTAATAATATTATTCAGATAATATGAATTATTGCTTCGATAATGAAAAATAATGTGTAGTGACAATTATTGAAACAACAGTAATATAAAATATCAACGCAACAATTATTGAATCAATAAAATAAAATATTGAACAAGAATTATCGTAACAATTATTGAGTAGTGTCTTCTCACGTAAGAATCAATAATTAGTGCAATACTGCAGTATCTTCTTGTGCGACAACGCGTAGACATCGTGTTTTAACCTTTGGGTATTCCAACGAAGATTAATTCAGAATAACTACGCCTGATTATTTATAAACAACTCATACTTGTTGTTTTCTTCATCTAATCGCCTTCCGTTATGGGACCCACACAAGGCTACGCCGTCGTACGAATATTTTCCGACAGTAAGAATATTCCACGACCAAACAAATATTCCCCGACAACAATGAATATTTTATAACCACTTGCTTATTTGAAATATTTGCGCATTTTACCCATAACTAACCACATTAATCAAATTAACCCTTACTATTTCAAAATAATAAATAGAGAAAATTAAATCTTTATTTATAAAAAGTTGGGGTCTTACATATATTGATTGATGTTATAGGGATAAAATATTGATGATGGAATTTTAAATCTTAGAAGATAGTAGAATTCATTCTCTACTTGACTCTTCTAATGGATTGTTATTTCCGCTGCAGTTGTTGATCTAAAACTTGTTGTTTATTATATTTTATCAGATTTTTCTCTGTTGAAGACTAATGATAATTTGTTGTATATTATCTTAGTCATAATATTCTTTACTGGGCTAGTTGAGCTCACCCTTTTCCTTTTTGTTCCATTGTTCTTCACAGGAGGAGAGAATTTAGCAGGAACTAGCCGGGGTATGGAGTGTTGATTCAAGATAGTTGTTTTAGTAGTCCTCACTATTTTGTAAAATTGTGTATCAATAATTGTAATGAGGAATCCTTTTGAGTTTGTATACTGTCTAGTAGACAATATTTGTATTCAAACTCACAGTATAGGCGTTGTCGTATTCTGCACGACAATTGTATTACTGAAGTTGTATTTATTTCTATACCATGTATTTTGTGACTCAGAATGGGTGATGTATACCTATTTTGGGGGCGTCACACACCCCATCATCTCTCTTCTCCCTCTTGTTTAATTCTGCATGCATCATATCTACTTCTCTCCCTTTTGTTTAATTCTGACTGCTCATGTCTATTTCTCCCTACTGTTTAATTCTCAATTACATATATCTCTATTTCTTCATATTGTTTGATTCTGATGGCATCTCTCTCTCTTAGTTCCCCCCATGTTTAATTCTTAGACTCATGAACATTTTGGAATCAATTTTGTGTAGGAGCTTAATGCACATATCTTTTTGGTAGAAATTGCATATATAGCATTTTTGGGTATACGTCATACATATACTTTACACAGTTCAATTTTGATATGGGAATAAGTATATCTCATTTTTGTTAATGCTTGATATGCAGGTTAGATAGTGAATATCAAGTTATTGCTTGTTCCTTCTTTAATGCAGAACAGAATCAATCTTGGGCTCAAGGAGGCCGCATGCGCCCGCGCCAGGTCTCAGCAAACAAAATCACCCGACATGCCCGCGGCACATCCAAAGCTAAATTTGGCGTACCCGCGCCCGAGTTCGGGTCCAGGCAGTTTTAAATGCTTAAAAATGTGACCCACTTCATTAAAACTTCTTCCTTCAGTTGAGTGACCACAGAGTTTTCATACGCAACCCAAAAGTCCTTCTCCTAGCCAACTACAATTCCAAATCTCCTCGTCCATTTGGTCTCTACAACCCCACCTATATCATTACATTCCAAAGAATTCCTCCCCACTTTCAATACCAAGTTTTGGGGTTCTTCTTCAGTGTGTTCAAGGTTTGTTCATAGCATACAAAGGTTGATTTGGGGTTGATTCAGTTTGTGCATACTAGAGTACCAGTTTGGGGGTGATTTTTCTTCTGCAATCACATCAAGGGTTTGTAAAGTCTTCTCTATCAATTCTCATGGCACTAAAAAGAGCACGCTCACGCACCCTTGAGTCTTCTTCAAGCAGCAGTCAGAACGAAGACATTGTGGACCTTACCAAATTTGTCAGTCTTGAGGCTCAAATTGAATACTACAGAATCGTGTCGAAAACTTTTTTGAAGGAAATAAGATTCAAGCCCGGAAAGCAGGATGGGCAGCTATGGGAGATGATTAGGGAAAGATGTTGGTTGGGGGTTATGGCCACCCCTATGCCTGCACTGATGGCCATTGTGCGCAAATTCTACGCTAATGCCAAAGAAACGCAGAGTGGTATATCCTTTGTCAGAGGCATCCATGTTGATTATCGCCCACATGCGATTCGTGAAGTGTTTAACATGTCCGACCCTCCGACTGACCAAGAAAATTGGGTGGAAGCCGCACGATTTGAGACTGACTTGGATGGGGTGATCGAGGACTTGTGTGTACCATACACCAAATGGAACTACAAGTAAGGTACAAACTCGCCCACTAACTTTCCTAGTTCAGTGCTAAACCATTATACGAAGGCATGGAACCTGTTCATCTGTGCTAAATTGATGCCATCTACGCACCAGCACGATATCCTAGCTGAGAGGGCAATAATATTATGGGGCATTATCACAGGGAAGTACATCGATGTGGGACACCTCCTCCACTAGAATATGCTACGCTATATGAGGGGCAGCACCACTGGTAGTATCCCTCATGCCTCAGTCGTAGCTTATTTGTGTGCCAAAGCTGGAGTAGACTGGGAGGATGAGAAATTACAAATGCCTAGCTAGGATATCACACATGCCACTATTCAGAAGTTCGATGATTGGAAATTTGGTGGCACAAAGATACCCCGGAGAAAAGGTTTTATTCGCCAATTTCAAGCATCGATTGCCATCTCCACAACCCATTTGAGGCGTACCATCACCCTCCTGCCATTTTAGAGACTAATGATCTCCGGATGAGGCGATTAGAGAGGAAGGTGGACGCAATGAATGATAACTTCTCAGCATTTGCAAATGGAATGTCTAGAGCTTTGGCTGAAGCATATGCTCATTAGGGGACGCTAGTGGAGTGGCCAGTCTTTGGTTCTGCCGTGCTATACCCGCCACTAGATTTGCCACCCGAGGAGGGTGGCCATGCCAACATATAGGGGACTTTCCTTACCCTTTACCTTTATTGAGGACAATGAATATTATAAGTTTGGGGGTATTGGGTTTAGTCAATAGTTTAGAGCATGTAGTGTAATTGCATCATATAGAGTAATTTCATGTTGCATATAGTTAATTGCATGTTAGTAGTTATTAGTTTAATTTTACAGTAAATTTTTTTCTTTTTGTCTGCTTTATATCTGTTTAGTTGCATAACATGGCATAATCCTAGGTTTTTAGTTTGTTGAATTTCAATTTGGCCAATGATGACATAGAAATTTGACAGACTTTTGAACTTGATTGATAACTTTAGCTTAGTTATAATTTTATACATAATGTAATCCATGCCTGTTGTTTTGATGTACCGGGTAACACGTCAGTGTTCCTATTTGCTTGTTGGCTTAGATTAGCATGTTTGTCTGCTAAGAAGAAAATGTTGTTTTTAATGATAGAATCGGGTAGGAAACGAGTAATGACTACTAAACACTGAAACTCAAGTTTTGGGAACGCATTGGGTATACTTGTTATGTGTATATATATGTATATATATATATATATAAATGAATAAACACTGTGGCTAGTCTTATTTCGTGGCCTTTGCTACTTGAGTAAGTATGCCCGAGGGAGTGTCTCTACACCTAGCGCCCTAAAGCCTGAATGGTTTGGGAGTCGTTGGTTGAAAGCTCACTAATGGGTAGCATTGTTAGCCTAATGGAATGAGATATTGCACAGCTATGTGAATTATAAAAATCAATAAACATCGCGGGAAAGTGCGAAAATCGCCCTCGTGAGTAAAATAAAGCAGAATAAACCCTTTGTTGAACCTTAGCTTGTACTGATGTGTTGGAGTAGTTGTTGTTTCATTTTTGTCCATAGTTCTTGATTTGAAACCTCAGTTTTCTTTCTTAAGAAGTATAGCATGTGGAATCTTCACCTCTGTCAAGCTTATCTATGAACACAACACACACACACACAACTTCTTTATAGCAAGTGTGATTATCTGATTGTATGTCATTATGCCTCTAGCTTAGTTTGATACTTTGTTCATAGATCTTGATATTTCTCTGTGGCATATCTTATTGGAATTCTTAAAATTACTGAAAATTTTGGGATTCATTTGCATGATAGTGTAATTCCATAGCATATAGTTTGCATTTCTTAGTTCATATTTGTGTTTATTGCTTGAGGGCAAGTAATAGTTCAAGTTTGGGGGTATTTTATAAGTAGGTTTTAGACCTACTTATTGGCTATCAACTTACTAGAATTATGCTTAAACTTAAGTATTTTTAGTATTGTTTGAGTGCTTTTAAGTTTATTTTTGTAGGTTGCATCAAGGAAACTAAGGCATGGCAATGACATGGATGTGGCAAGGCATGGTGAGTTTGTGCTGAAAATGAAGACTGAAGCTAAGCAAGTGCTCATGAGGAAGGCATCTAAGAGGTCAAGTAAAGAATGAAGGAGGCAAGTGAAGGATGAGGAAAACAAGTGAAGGCAGAAAAAGAAGTAAGTAGCATTCAAGCCAAAGAAACACCAAAGCAAAGAAGTTAACAATGAGAGATGAATTAAATTAGTAGCCGCGCCATAGTATAGGCTAACTCCAGTGGCCTTCGCGCCAGAATATTCGAAGCAGAGAGCGGACGGCCAAGGCGCTCAATCCTTATATGGGGTCGCGCGGCCGCGCCAGTCAAGGCTATTAAAAATGCTGACTTTTCATTTAAGACTGCTGTAGCGAGATTACCATAAAAGGGTGTATTTGCTTGTTACGAGACATCATTACTTTCATTTATATTTTCCTTTTTAGGGTTTTCATAGAGCTAGAGAGATTCCACAGCTTTCTACTACTATTTTGCTTCTCTCTAGATCTAATAGCTTGTGAATATTGAAGTTTACTTTGGTTTTGATAATGGATTTGAACTGAGTTGGAAACACATTGTGGAGCAGAGTTTAATCAGATTTGCAATCTCTATTCTCTTTACCCTTTTTGTTCTCATTGTTTCTTCTCATGCTTGGCTTAAATCCCATAATGGTTGTTGATTCATAGATGAACTAACCACCATTATAGGATTCTAATGAATCTTATTGCGTAGTTCAATTTTATATACCTTGTTGTGATGCTTGAATGATTATAGTTGGATTGCCTAACTTGGTTGTGCTATTTGATTAGATGTTTGATCACCATCTACCCTGATAACTTGTATGGAATTGAAAAAGGAAATATAATTTCAGATCTGACCTTGTTAGCATGTGTTCCTGAAATTTACATATGATAGATTTTGTGATTCACAATCCGGATAGGCATATACCGGCTTGCCATGTGTAGTCACTGAGAGAGCTTGTGCTTATATTGATATTACTTGTAATTCACATAGACATATAATGGGTTAGGTAATATTGATGTTCATATGAATTCTCTCTCTTTTGTGGATTTTATGTGATATGGACATGGTGTATTGAAAAATAGTCATGTTTCACTTCCGTGCTCTCGACTAGCAGTCCATAATAATTAATTAAGTTAAACAAGAGGAGTACAATTTGAATGAAGCAATAAGTGAAATTAGGGTCCCATATCTTTCCAATTTGAATCTCTTCGTTTGTTAATTAGTTATTTTGTGTTGATAATTATTTCAGTTTTTAATTTACATGTTATTCGATCGTTTAAGCAGCCAGAAATAGCTATAAAGTCGTTGCATGATAGATTAGAGATAATTACCTTTCTCCGTGGGAACGATACTTAACTTACTCTATATTACTTGTTGACTGTGTATACTTGCACGAGTGTGACTATTTTGTTAAACCCGAAATAAGCCAACAAGCATCAGGAATCCCCAATGAGGTCACTCGGAAAAAGAGGACTATCCCCATTGGAGATAAAGTCAGGAAATGTATCTTAAAAAAAGGAATGTTGGTGACAACCCCAACGTTGAATTAAGAAAGGTCTAATGGAATCATCCATAAAAATCATCCCCATTAGAAAATAGGGATGGTAGTTGATACAACCTGGGGCAGCTAACCCCACATAGACATATAGCATGCATAGCATATCATACCATGTATTACATTACATTTGCATTTATCATATTTCCAGTGTCTAACAATCTTTATCATGTTCATTCCATTACATTAATTGCATAAACATGATAAAGAGGGGCATCTGTAGAAACTCGAAATTTTGTATTCCTGTTACTAACTATGGAGGAGAACAGAATCGTCTTTCGGAGACAACCCTAAGAGATCATCAAATCAGTTCCTCGGAGACAACCCCGAGAAATTATCAAATCAGAACCCCGAAGACAACCCCGGGAAATCATCAAATTAGTTCCCTGGAGACAACCCCGGGAAATCATCAAACCAGTACCCTGAAGACAACCCCGGGAGATCATCAAAATCATTTCCCCGGAGATAACCCCAGGAGATCATCAAATTAGTTCTCCGAAGATAACTTTGGGAGATCATTAAATCAGTCCCCCAGACACAACCCCGTGAGATCATCAGGTCAGTTCCCCGGAGACAGTCCCGTGAGATATCAAATCAACTTCAGAGACAACCCTGAGGACCGACAGAAGTGAACATCCGTCAAACCCCGGAGACAACTCTGAGGAAAGATAATTGCAGCACATCAAGCCCAGAAATCAACCCGGAAGGGCAAAAGAGTAATTTTTCCAACTCAACATCAAAATTAATTAAATTACCATGAAGAAGGTCATGCGGGACCATAACAACAATCCCGAGTGAAAACATCGCAAGACAGCTCAACGGATGGACTGCAAAGACTCAAAGATCTAGTCATGGACCTATCTTCTCGGATTCAAAAAGGTTAAATCTCATGTCATTGTGTAGCTCTCGGAAAGGGCTTTCCGGAAAGGTATATCACACCTTCATCGGATTCCCGGATTAAAAGTTATGAAGTTTTAAGTAGACTGCGCGTTGGCCAGAGTGCACGTACTTCGAGATAACGGGGCCCACCAGGCCATGCCCACCAGGGTCAGCCGCAGATAGACCCACGACTAATCGGGTCTGTATATACCCCCTCCCCCCTTTGGCTTCCAAGAGAAGATTAGGTAAAAAGAGGGCCCAGGCAAGAGAAATAGAGACTAGAATAGCTGAACGAAGCTCGAATCGAGCTGTGATTCTTATAAAACTTCTTATAAACACTCATATACATATATACTACAACATATCAAGTTTTAATCAGTGGAAAATGAGTGATGAGGTGTTTAAAGCCGTTCAATAGCCATTCTCGTGCCTAACTATAAGATTTCGCCATATCTGGCTTTTTAGCTTGTTTTAATACGTATATAAGTGTTTTATATAGCTTTTTAACGGTTGACATTCATCAGATCTGAAGTTTTAACCGTTCATTTCTTGTAAATAGTCAATATTTGAGCTGTATTGACTAGATCTGTACTAGATCTAGCCAGATCTAGTTTTTGACCAGTTCAAAAGTTATAAAACTTGAACCTAGAAGCTAGAATGGCTAAGATCTGTACAAATATAGTTTTCTTTTTAATTTTTGTAAATATTTAGCAACCACGCGGCCCTAGATCTGTATCTAGAGGACGTTGGAAGCTTTGGCTACGCGCACGCAAGGATTTGATTGATGGATCCTTTGTTTTGCGATGTTTAGTGTAAATATATTTGTTTAGTTTCAGTATATTTGCTATGTAGACTATTTATGTGATATCATATGAGCCTAGGAGCCACGTGGTCTAAGATCCAGCTGACGGATCTAGATTTGGTTCCTATGATGGACTCTTTTCAGTTGTACAACTAGATTGCAAATTTTGTAATTGTAAATATAGGACCTTAAAACGGTTATCCGAATTTAAGGTCCCAGTAATAATGAAAATCATATGTGTGGTGCTCGGGCATACTTTGATGAATTTCATGCCCATAAGGAACCCGACACTTATATATATATATATATATATATATATATATATACACACACACACACACACACACACACACACACACACACACACACACACACACAGAGGATTAGGTCAGGACTTCCGCATTTTTTAAAAATGCGGACTTTTTTTTCTTTTTTTTAAACAACTAAAAAAAAGTTTAATATTTTATGGAACTGGAATTTTTTCATAATACAGTGTTTTGGGTGTGATTTGGATACATATAACAAAACATGACTCTATATTAGTACCGTGCGGGAGTCCTGACCTAAACCGAACTCTCTCTCTCTATATATATTATTTTGTTGAAGATATTTCGCATCTCGAGAATAAAACCAAAATACGCCGAATACAAAATAAAATAGAAGTATCAAATGTCTCAATTACTATGTGAGCATAAGTGTTTGAAAACTTGTTTTCAAAACATCATTTTATATGTCTTGTATTAAAATTGAACTTTTATACAAATCAAACCATTTGTATATAGGTGCAAAAGAGGCATAACACTACTTCCAAACAAAGCACTTAAGCCCAATTAACTGTAATGCACACACACATACATACAAATTAGGGAACAAAAAGCGCGGTAACCGTGATTCACGGAAGTCGGGGGTGCCTAACACCTTTCACTTGCTTAATCAAACCCCCGAACTCTATGAATCTCGGTTTCCAAGACCAATAAAACAGAGTCTAATATTGAGTCATATTGCAAGATCTTTCAAAACTCGGTTGAGTTGCTATAACTATTTAACTCATACCAACTCGCGACTCTGTCTAATTCGGACCAATAAAATTAAATCTTTTCAAATCGTCGACATTATATATCGGCCTTTTCCCTGAAAATCTCACCCTTCAGATCAAACAAATTCACATAGAAAACATAAATAGTAAAAAACACATAGAAAGAAGAGAAAAATCTTTCCGGACAGTAATTATATTTATATTTTGGCAATAGATAAGTATTAAATTAGGTAAGATGGTCAGTATAAAGATATTGTATCTTCTAAAACGATATTACCTATTTGCATAATTTTATTATCAAAGCTTGATTTGATTCATTAACTCAATTAGAATATGATATGCATAGATTATTTTAAACGGATGTTAAAATTTAAAAATTAAAAATTACGGATTTGGCTCAGCTTCATCACATTTTCTCTTCGATAGGTTAATTATTTAATCATAATAAATTTTAATAATGTTCAAAATATATTAATAATCGATAATATTAAGATCAATTTTATTAAAAATTAAGATTACTAAAAATATTTTTACTAGAATTTCAACCATTGAAATTTTGATAATTTTTTTTATCTTCCTCAAATGATGATATTGGATTACTTTTATTTTTGAACAATATTATCGAAAACTATAAAAATATAGTGTATTGAATAAAATTGAAGAAAAAATATAATAGAAAAGATCCAAATTCGAAAATTACCAAATTAATTTGAACTAAAATTTATTTACATGTCTTATCATATATATATATATATATATATATATATATATATATATATATATACAGTATATAAGTATAGATAAAGATAGAGTTTTACAAGGAAAGTATAGAACAAAATAAATGATGTAACTAAATATGAAATATATTTTAAAAATTCAAAAAGTAGTATGTAAAAGAAAAAAAATCATGAGTGCAAATGCTATGTATATGTATATCACTTAATAATAAATGTTACTCAAAAATTGTTATTTTCACATTAAAAACAAGTTAATTTTATAATTTTCTTCTCATAAAAATAAATAATAAAATAAACCATTTAAATCTTTTGTAATTAATAAAATAAAATAAGCTTTGCGAAAAATATTCTTTCGCTAAATATACCATGCGTGAAATAACTCAAAATGTACCACATATTAGTTCGTCTTGTTTGACAAAATAGACTTGTACGTTGTGTATTAAGGGTTGTACTTTTACTGTTTCAGCATTCAAATAAATCAAATCTGAAACAGAAAAAGAAGGAGAAAATTAATCAAATTATAGTCGCCAAACAACGTGAATACACAGGCGCAATTTGGAAAAATTGGCAACGGTAATTGAAACGAAAAAGTAGAAGAAAGCCGCGGTGAGTGCTTAATCCCCGCCGGCAGACCGTCTGTTGAACTTCTCCCCGCTCCGGCGACCTGTAACTGAAACCCTCTGCCATTTCTTGTGTCCACACTCACTGGTCTTCTCTCTCTAAGCTACACAGGTGATTATTTTTCATCATATTTATTATTCTTATATTGTTTAGCTCGAATTATTAAAACCCATTAAACCTCTGCCCCAACATTGAAGCTAAATCCCTCTTTCACTATATATGTAGTTTTCTTTTTTCCTCATAATTCAACAAAACCATGGTGACTGAAAATGGGAGTGAAAATTAGGAGGTGGGTATGTCTGTTTTTTTTTTAGTTTTTTTTTTTTTGTGTGTATGTATGTATGTATGTATGTATGCAATTAAGTTTTTTGTATTAAAAAAATCTGAATTGGGTTGATTATTGTGGTTATTCACAAAAAGAGAAGCTTGAAGGTTTGAATGGACCCATGAGAATTGGTGGTGGAGAAGGAATTAAGGGGATCAGGGCTATGAAGGTTGGCAGTGATTGAGTGGGAATGGATAAGTTAGGGTTTCAAACAAGTTTCGAATGGAGAAGTCTACTTTTTTCTTTTTAATTTTCTGGTCCTATTTTTCCCATTCAATTTCACCTTTCTCTTTTCAATTTTCCCCTCAATTTCTGCTTAGTTTTCATTTTCAGCTCTCTCTCTCAATGTGTTTCTTCCGTTTTTTTGTTTTCTCAATCTCTTTTTCATTTTCTTCTTTCTTTTTATTTCCTGCTATCTCTCTCTTATTTATTTTTTCATTTTCTGCTCTTTCAGTTTTTAATTAGTGCTCTCTTTCCTTTTCTTTCAGTTTATGCTCTTTTTTTCCTTTTCAGTTTTCTGCTCTCTCTCTCTCTCTCTCTCTCTCTCTCTCCATGCTTTGCCCTCATTTTTTCTCTCTTCAATATTTTCTTTTTTTTTTTTTTTTTCTATTTTGGCCTCCTCTCTTTTTCTTTGAAAATAATAATAATTTTTGCTCAATTTTCTTTTTACAGTTTTCTGCTCTTTCTTTTCTTTTTATCAATTATATGCTCTCTTTTCTTTTTTCTGATTTCCGATTATTTTTACATTTTCTCCTTTATCCTTTTCTCGTATTTTATGTCCATTCTACCCTCAGCTTGGTTAGCCATGTTAGTTTTTTCTTATTTATTTTTATTTTTATTTTTATATGAAAAACTGACTTGGGGTCCTTTTTGCCCAACTTATTCATCTTTTTAGCAAAAAATAAAGTTTAAGGGATGGAGTTAAAAACTCTATATAATTTCTCATTGTTAATAAAAAGTTTTGTTTATTTTATTTTTTGGCTGTTTGTTTGTCCATGTTATTTATTTTATGAATTCTTATATTATGCTTTTGTTCTTTGTTTTCAATTGCTTTGGTTGTTACAATTTTTTGCTGTCACTTGTCAGGTAAGTGGTAACCTTTCCTTATGAGACTGAAAATTTGATTTTCTGAAAATAAAAGTGAGTATATCAAGCTGTAGTTAACCTATTACACCCAACTTTGTTTAGGCATATGCATATTTGATTTCTGTAATTGCTTGGTGTATCTTTGATTTTGTGCTTTTAATGATTAGTTGGTGGAAATTCTCTGAAGTTACTATGTACGTGTATTCTGTTTTAACAATTTATTGCGATAGTCTTTGAGAAAACTTCTTGTTTTGAAATTTTTTGGGAGGGTAAAAATAATTTTTTGCTCATATTTTAAGCAATGTCATTTTGTTTTGCAAGTTGTATAAATTGGTGCTTAACTTAAAGATTGATACCCTTTTTATTTTCAGTAATTTTATAGATTGATAGTGATGAAAAACTTAGGCTTGTGAACAGTTGACTATATTTTTAGAGAATAGAAGCGAAAAAATCCAAAGTGTTTGATTTACTTGCAAAGTTGGGTCATTGGAAAGCTGTGTTTAGTGAATTATCTTTGAGATAACTTTTCAAACTTGTTGCATGGAGACCTCTAATTGGGATGGTACAATCAAGTGATTTACAAAGAGATTATTGGGATGGAAAAGACAAAATCTGCTTAGAAAATGGTTTTATCAAGCGTTTGGGTCTTAGCTCGATTAGGAATTTAATGAAATGGTTTGACATATGTGAATGGTTTGATGAGGAACATCTTGAGTGGTTGTGAGGGTTATTTAAGCATATCAGGTATGTAATGGCCACGAAGTCCGGTTCTGGTTTGATCGTCAATCTCATGGTATTTGAAGCTCAATATCTAGGCTCTATTGTATTCTGGAGGATAACGACACTCTTTCAGTGGTATGCTTGGTTGTTTCCATAACTATGGTTGGGTTTTAGACCCTTCTTTCCCTGAGTACCTTCAAAATTTAGAATTGCAAGCAATATCTCTCAAAGTTTGACCAATTTAAGATGCTTAGTCTTTTGATTGATTGTCTGATCTAGTTATCTAAATGTAGGTGATACCCTCCCATAGCCATTAGGATGTGACATTCTCCTTAGCCAGGGATAATAATTTGCAGCACCACACTTTTTTTTGCTAGGTATTTGCAACACTACACTTACCAGCAACTCAAACATAACAGGGAATTGATGTGTTCGGTTTGATCCTTATAGGTGAAGAAAAAGTGTCGAATAATGCTGTTAGTGGTGTTTAGGGAGAGACCATGTGAGTTTATAATAGTATACTAGATGAATTATTGCTTTAAACTTGACAAATTGTTACAATTCATTATTGTTGAGAGTTTTGTTTTGTTTTCTAGTTTTTTTTTTATTACAGTGGACTCGCAACCACTACTCTTGGGATATGCACTGGACATAAGCAATGTGCTAAAAGGCGCGAGGCGGCCGGCCGGGGCCTAGGCGGAATTTTTTTATTTTAAGATAATTTTAATATTTTATCTTACATTTATCCAAATAAAACAATAATATAAAACAAAACAATCTATAATAAAGGTTTTTGCTTAAAGTTCAAACACATCGTTAACGTATTAGTTTTATTCATAAACAAGATTGCTATTAAATAATAAAATTTAAAATTTCAAGAATTCAATTGAATATTAAAACTTAAGAAACTAAACATAAATTTAAGAATTATATTGAATTAAACTAAATATTACAACTGTATCATCATTTATATAATTTGAAGTTGGTGCAAGTTAAAAAAATTACAACTATAATAAAATTATCTATTTTGACTTAATCTTGTTCACTTCTTGTTGTGATTTGATATGCTACAAACTGCATTATAAATATGGTAAATCATTAGAAAAATAAATATATCATATGGTTTGGGTAGTTATTAAAAAAAAAACCTCTCCGCCTAGCCGCCTAGGCCCGCCTAATTTCTTAGGGATTTTTGTGGCTAGGCGAGGCGCCTAGGCTGTTCTAGTGGACATAACCACAGATGTCGGGCAATCCAATAGTAAACTATATGTGAGTGCCTAAGAATATCATTGCCCTGTGTAGTATTGCTCCCTCAACCTATTCTATTTTTGCCCATAGTCATGTCAGTTTTAACATTTGAATATATAGTGGGTCCCTCCATTAACTAAAATTTTTCTGGTTTATATTCTTGAAGAACTCTCAACCACACATTTCATAAGGGTCAATTGTGAAATCAAATAAGAATTTAAAATTTTCTTAAACTTTGTTAAAAAAGGTATGTTGCAATATTTATGGGATGGATTAGTATATTGTAAGAGAGAAAATCTTGTTAAGCTTCATTGCAGAGAGATTGGTGGGAGACCTTACTTTGAGGAGTTGCATTATCATTCTTTCTTACTTTGTATGTTCTCTTTCCTAATAAATTATTCTATCTAAATAAATGTCACATCTATGTGTTGAAGAACTCAACTCAAAACCAATAATAAATAAGTGGATTTGCATTCCAAGAGTACATTGTGAGCCTCTAGGCTTAGATTGACCATTATGAGACTTTGTATCACAACATGTCCCCTCATGAGTGTCGTAAATTTGAGTCAAACACATGGACAATTTATAGTGCGATGGTGGAGCATGTGTTGCCTTGAACCTTACACAATTTCCTTTGTTACCATGTTCAAGCATATAATTTGGAAAACTATTGACAACGAGGGGAAAAGCCTTTCACAATTATATAGTGTCTTAAGAGAGAGATTGTCCAATGCGATGGTATCTCTGCTTATCTTGATTGATTTTATCGAGTTATGCTCCTCCTCTGAGAAACGTATCTTGACGCTTGATTTTATTGGTTCCTTTTTTTTGTAAGAATTCTTCCTCTTTTTTGACTTGTTACTCAGTTCCATTTGCTTCGTACATTTAGAGAGCAAAGGTTCTTTCAAAAGTTAAGGCTGTTTTGTGGTCTCTCGTTTACAAAGAATAAATACGAATAACCTTTATAAGATCACATACCCTATAAGCCCCTATTTATGTAGGCAGAGTAATGACTAATGAGATGCATGCTTATTTTTTTTTTGCATTGTACAGTTACTTGGGCTTATGGAATGTTAGAGGAGTAGTTGGGTGCACCGCCTCACTTGAAATTTGTTCCTAACATGCTTTTGAGGGTTTGGAAGCAAAATGTTTTCGAAAATTATTATGGAAGTGTGCTTTCTTCTCAATTTTACGGTAAATTAGGGTTGAGCTTAATGCTAGACTGTTTAGAGGGAGAATCTTATCCTTTAGTATATTGAAAGATTGGAGCTAATTTTCTTGCATTCCTTTGGGCTTCTACTTTGAGTACTTAGGGGTATAGTATTAGTTGCGACTGATTTGTGTGAAGATTGAAGGGAAACACTTTCCTAAGTGCTCTTTTTGACTTGCTTGGTTTGATGATCTCGCCCTGTTCTATTGTATCCTCTCTTTTCCATTATTAATAATTTTGTTTATTTTTGACTGAAAATATAGTTCAGGAATTGGAAATCCATGAATCTTTTCATTTATGATTTGTCTGAAGGAAACTATAGACCAGTCCGATTTTATTATGTAAGAATGTGCTTGGTGACCCACTTTAAAGCAAACATAACACTACAGGAGCACAGATGTTTCAAATGCTATTGCAGCACAAGAGGAAGGGAAACATTGCAATATTTGTTTTGATAAGTTGGCAGACATAAGAATACTTGAAAAGCATTTTGGTCTAGTGTATTTGTGCGTAAAAGTTGAACTACATACTTTTGACACTGCGGAACTGATCTGACCTGACTGGGTCAAATGGAATAACCTAGTTATGACAATCTTAATTACATCATTCAAGCATCATAAATGAATCATTGTCTCAACATGTCTTTGGAAGCTTTTAATCTGCACATATTTACAAGGTTTATGTTAAAACAGCCAACTTGCTAGTATGAGTCTTAATATCTGCACGGGTGGAAATCTACTCATCATTAATAAATACCTATATGTTTATACAATTCCTAAATAGAAAAAATTGGAAAACGGCAAACTTTCTTTTTTTGAAGGTTTCTCTTAAATTTCAAGATCCTCCACAGGATTTCATCAAATCCATTTTTGGGCCCTTGACTAACATTGGGCCATTTTGGGCCATAGATCTTATGCACCCGAACCCACACTCAATCTGGATTGCACCCTTATGTTCCCTTTGTATAGGGTTGAGGCATGATCACAGATCAGCGCGGAGGGAGAGAGAGTACTGTAGCAATCCAGAAAGCCTTCTCATCTGAAAATTATAATTCCTTGCTCAAGTAAGAAGCATAATTTAGTTTCTATTTATTACATGATTTAATCATTTCCCATAATAAGGCTCTTATAGAAAGGAACAAGGAATCTTTCTTGCGCTGAATTTTTGGTAAATTTTTACTGCTTAATTAGAATGTTTACAAGGGGCTTCTTTTACCTATATTACTTTAGATTGAATTGAAGTGTTTGACTTGATAGTATTTTGTGCGTCTTTTTTTGTGTATTATTAAGAACAGTGTTACCAAGAACGTGATTCGTTCGGTACGCGGTACGAACGAATACGGGTACGTGATATGCTACATAACTAAAATGTGATACAAGGGATATAAAAGATTTTTAGTTGAATCAATAAATATATTGTTTTATAGATAGTTTAGTGTAAATGTAATGTCTGAGCATCCAATACTAAGTTATAATATTGATATTTTGTGCAATTGTAGATAAAACAATAAAGAAATGTTTCGGTATGCTAAATTTAGAGTATTGGTACGTGAGAGTACCATGTTTGGGTATGCAAGTACCAATACGCGGTTCGCTAGGTTAATGGGATTATTTGGTAACCCTGATTAAGAATCTATTGCTTTAAGGGGAGGGGGAGGGGAGGGGAGGATGGGCTACCAAGGTGACTTGAGAGGTTCTTAACCCACCATCGAACCCACCCACTAAGTAGGGGTGGGTCACTGCTAATGGGCTACCAAGTGATTGTCAGCTTGAGAGGTTCTTATACCCCATTTGTGGAGGTATTGACAAGAATTTTGTTTGTTTAAATTGTATTTAAATTGTTTCTTGTTCTGCTATTCTATTACCATTCTTTTGATTCATTCATTGCATTTACTTGTGGCTTCATGATTCAATGGGAGAGAAAAATTAATAATTTTTTCCCTCTCTTAAGTTCACTAGTTGCTCCTTATAATTGGATCTAAGTAATTGTTAGCTGTAATAAGTGTACTTTCATAAGTTGTTTCCTCCACTGTACTTTTCTTACTATAAGAAATGAGTTGATGGAAGGAAGCCTCATATAAATGATTTTCCCTTTTTCTTTGCTCATTACCTTTGGCCTAAAATAATTTACATTAAAATATTTTGTTCATGAAAACTAATTTTATTTTGATGTAGCTGAAAATTTATTCAGATCAGTTATTAGTTATTAATAGAAATTAGAGGTGGTAAATATAGGTGGGGGTTTTCTTCAAGCCTTGGATTCTTCCCCAATGGTAAAACCCCCTAACTTTACAAAGGCCATTACTTGAGCACGTAGCAAATTTGATTTTCGGTTTCTAGTAGCCATAAGTTCTTGATCTTTTATCTTTCATATGCCTTACTGCTTGTTGCCTGCAATAAAACATGTGAACATTTATATGGACGAGTGTTTCTATGGTTTTTCTAATCTTAATGGATAATATGTTGTTTGATTTAATTTTGTTGACAAACTGTAGTGATTTTATCTTTTATTTGTTTGTTGTGTAAAAGCTGTAGGCTCAGTTCTGAATATGAATGGAATTTGAGCCGGAGGAAAGTTTCAAATTGGGAAAAAAAATATAATGCTCTGTATAAAGGACAATGAATTATACATAGAAATGTAACATTATATTTTTGATGTCTTAGTTATCTTTTCCAAACTGTATTTTACATGCTCCCAAAATAAACAAATTTTCATTGCCCAAATTGCCCAAATTATACTTTATACATTTTAAATTATAATTAATGTCAGTAGTTTCAATTTAATCCAATACAACTCTCTAGGAGGATAATGATCATCTTTTTTAATCAAATTTTATCTCCTTAACTTTCTCTATTCTAATTTTGTCTCTACCTTTGTTAGACAAGCCTCTTTCTTTCCTATGAACTATAGTAGAAAGAAGGAAAGCAAATAGATTCATATTATTAGTTTCCATGTCCAATTACTTATTAGTTCTTTAGTTTCCAATGACAGTAGCCCAATAATATTGAGGGTAATAGTGGAAGAAGTTGGTAAAAGTACTTGCAACCAAGGAAAGAGGACATTTATTCTGGGACAACCCAAAAAGGAAAATAGTACGTTTAATATGGGATGGAGAGAGTAACTTATATTAGCATCTACTTTTGTATTCCAAAATTAAAGGAGTCTCAAATCTCAATAGGATATACAAGGGTAATTGGGTGGGGAATTCCGTGTGACGAATTTCAAAATTCTGAATTGCATATCTGTTCTAGGTTATGAAAATTATGATGCTCCCATTGTACTCTCTCCGCTTCATTTTAGTTGTCCCTTTTATTGGTCTGCCATGGATTTTAAGCTACTCTAGAAATATATTTTTATATTTTTAATATAGTTGAAAAATATAAAGTATGATTGTATTTATATGTTCAACTATTTATTTGAAATATGATTTATAATTTTTTCATGACTTAAAATTTGTGCCACACACCAATAATAAAAAGAAATAAAACTAAAACGGGGTGGAAGGAGTATAGCATTTTGGCCCCCCTCAAAATTTCATGGAATTTGGTATAGGCCTAAAGCTATGCAAGTGATATGTGGGATAGAACTATTTATACTAATTTATTACTAGTGTGGATTATTTATCCAATGATTAATCCGTTATTTAATCCCATGGAATGTATTTAGTCATTTCTAAGGCCATTTAATGAGGGATTATAATCCCAAGTGGAAAGGTGGTATTATATAATTCCTCTCAATGACCTTAGAAATGATCAAAGATGGTCCATGGGATTAAATAACGAATTAATCATAAGATAAAATAGTCCAGTAATAATAAATTAGTACAAATAGTCATATTCCACCTATCATTTATGCAAACAAACGTAGCTAAGGGTAGCCAATTTATACATACAGTGCTGTACAATGTACATTCTCAATTTTTTTAGATTGGCAAAACAAAATTTTCATTAAAGCCTGAAAAAAGGTATACAAAGTGGCAAGTCCTAAAGATTTAGAGAAGGCCACAATTAAACTACAATACAGAAAACCCAGCCATATGAGAGAGAACCCAGTACAAATCCCGACTATCAAATTTTCATTATTTCAATTGTAATTGAAAAAAACACCATATTCTGATTCTGAGAATCCCTTTGGCATTGAAACTTCACCTTGGCTTCAAAACAACGACCATTCTCAAATTGGGTTCACTTGACATTTACTTAATTATAATTATGTTTTTGATAATTAATTTATTCATATCTATTTTAGATGTTCAAGTGAAGACATGTGGGCGTAAGACAACCCTATTTCATAGTAAAGCTGCAGAAGGTGAAGTGTCTGTTACTTGACATTATGGAGAAAGGAGCAAAAGAAGAATTTTGGGTGGAAGAGTTCAGAGAGCAACAGCCCATTCCTTTGAAATCGAAGAGAAAATTCAAACCAAAGAAAATAGAGTTTGACGGATGGGGATCAAAACCTCTTATTGAATTTTTGAAAGCGATTGGTAAAGAATCCGGAAAACAGCTCACTCAATCTGAGTTGACAGCCATTGTGAATGAGTATGTGAATAAAAATAACCTTCTTCACCCAGTAAAAAAGAAGAGAGTTGTGTGTGATAAGAGGCTTCACTATCTGTTCCGAAAAAAGTGGGTGCCTCGAATAAAAATTTCAGACTTTCTGGAACCACACCTTGCTGAAAACCATGATGAATCCGAGGATGAACATTTAAGCAGTTCTGGAGAGGAGGAAAATGACGTGAAAACGTCTAGGAAACGGAAAGCCTCAAGTTTGGATAAAAAAGTTACCCATCAAATAAAACAAGTGCCTGAGACTCCAAAAAGCTGTTTTGCTTCTATAATTCCTGAAAACATCAAGCTTGTGTATTTGAAAAGAAGCTTAGTTCAGGAGTTTCTGAAGGATTCTGAGAACTTTGAAGCTAAAGTAGTGGGAAGCTATGTGAGGATCAAATCTGACCCAAATGACTACTCTCAGAAAAACTCCCACCAGCTTCTACAAGTTACAGGTAATGCTTGGTATATGTATGTAGTTATTTAGTACTGATTCTGTTTGAACTGCTTTTTTTCTCCACTCGAGTATTATTTGATTTCCAACTTCCATATATATTTAATGGGCTACCACATTTATTGGAATTTGACGTAGAATTGAAAACAACTGAGAAATAATATCAAGAAAAATGGTTGAAGCATCATAAGGAACGAGAAATGGTCTGAATTTAATAGGACTCGGATAATATTAGTTTGAATATCAAAGTCCTAATTGATCACTGCAGTGGAATCAGATTAACCAGAATTATTCAAGTCCTTATGGCTTTCCAATTTTAGTTGAATGAATATTCCTTTGAATTTTGATGTTTTTCTATCCTCGTGATGTTTACTCCCTTCAAGCTATTTCCCTTTATCGTGGATGGTTAGTTATGGTATTATTGCTGATGATTCTTCAGGTGTAAGGAAGTCCTCCGAATGTGGTGATGTTGGTGCAGAAATTTTTCTTCAAGTTCCAAATTTGATAAAAGAGATCAATATTTTCATGCTGTCAGATGAAAATTTCTCCAAGGTAATCTGCATTTGCAGGCTTGCAGCATGGTGCTATTTTGTTTTTTCATTTTAATAATTCAAACTTTTGTGCTAGCCAAAATTCGATCAGTTAGAAGAACAGTATGCCTTAAACTTGAAACATTCAATTCAATTACGGGCAACATATTTGGCTTAGATACTTATCAGGAAAAAAAACAAAATCTGGATATGGCGCTAATTCTCATAATTACAAACTAAGATATTGAAAACTATCGTTGGATGGTGTAACTTAAATGATGAAGCACATGAATATTTTTCGTACTACATTTATAACTATGAATCTTTTTCGTACTACATTTATAACCTAGTTCAGACCTCTTGTAAACTCAAATCCTAAGAATATTACAGTTTGTTCTAGGGAATTTAAATTGGAGCCACGTATTGTGTCTTCATTCTTTTGTTATACAGCATGGTGAGGAGTGTTGCATCAAACCTCGACATTATGAAGAATGGGAAAGAAATTTCGCATTTCTTGGCAATGTTCTAGGCGCTAGGCGGGCGGCCGAGGGGGTCCTAGCGCCTAGGAGGTCTAGGCGGGATTTTTTATTTTAAGCCAATTTTAATATTTTATCTTACATTTATCCAAATAAAATAATAATATAAAGCAAAACAATCTATTACCTTTACTTAAAGTTCAAACACATATCCATATTGTTAATATCAAAGATCAAACACAAACATACAATTGTTCAAAGTTCAAACATATTTTTAACGTATTAGTTTTATTCATAAACAAGATTGTTATTAAATAATAAAATTTAAAATTTCAAGAATTTAATTCAATATTAAAACTTAAGAAACTAAACATAAATTTAAAATTATATTGAATTAAACCAAATATTACAAATGTATCATCATTTATATAATTTGAAGTTGGTACAAGTTCAAAAAATCACAACTATAATAAAATTATCCATTTTGACTTGATATTGTTCACTTTTTGTTGTGATTTGATATGCTACAACATGTATTATGAATATGATAAATCATTAGAAAAATAAATATATTAAGATCTGGTTTGGATAGTTATTAAAATAAAAAAAACTCTCTCTTCCTAGAGACTACCTAGGCCCCGTCTAATTTCCTGGAAGGATTTTTTTGCCGCCTTGGGCCTAGGCGAGGCGCCAGGAGGGCCTAGCGTCATGGCGAGGCGCCAAGGGGGCCTAGCGCCTAGGCGGACCTAGGCGGGGATTTTTAGAACACTGTTTCTTGGTTTAATGCTAAAGTTACAACTAGTCAAGAAAATTAGGCTAAGATGAAAGACATGGAAACATATAGATATTGATGGGTATATGGATAGAGTTAATAGATATTGATTAGAAGGGAAGTTAGTGTGGAATGCCTAGACGAAACTTAGTGGATAGAAGAGGAAGCAGAAGAAATAGAATTTTGGCTTAAGATTGGCACACAAGAAAATTTATATGTGCATTCTTAGTAGCATGCACCTTGTGTCACGGGATAACATACAAGGATATTGATCTTTTAGGCTTGCTGCCTCTGCGAGGCTGTCCTTCTCGGGGGGCATCAATGCTGATATGGAGCTTTTGTAGTGGTAAGAATTTTTTCCTGATTTGAGCATACAAATGTTGATTAGGGGATGTTTCCTTACTACAATAAGCAAAATTGTATCATATGAGATAATTCTTTGAGTTTCTCATTCTGGCATGGACAATCTCTTCATTCCATGTGACTGAATGTTGTGTAAATAGAAATGTTCCTTGTCCATAGGGTTAATTGATGTTTTGGTCACTGTACCAGGAATCGATTTTCATTGTGGTTACCGAAATTTTTTTTGTTACAAACATATTACTATATTAAAAAAAGTTACAAAATGGTAATTACTTAACATTCCGTCCAAAAAAGTGAACGGAAGTGCTGATTAAACTAACGGTTAACAAGTGTTAATTATGTGGCAGGTGATGTTGATCGGGTTAATTGATGTTTTGGTCATTGTACTAGAGGTCGATTTTTATTTTGGTTATTGATTTTTTTTTTCACATTCTCGTTATCGAAGTACTAAAAATATTACAAATTAGTGATTTTATAATTTAATGTCCAAAATATTAACGAAAAAGCTTTCTTGACAAACATTTGACATATAGATGTGAAATATTCTAATGAGGTAGAGTATGTGTGGGCGCTTGTAAAAATAAAATAAAATACTCACCTAGAGGAAAAGAAAAAGATAAAGTCAGACTAATTATTTTAAGACTCCATAATATTATAAGAAGATAATTAATGTTTTAAGAACAAAGGAACATAATTTAAAGAAACACAAGCAATTAAAAATCAAACTTCATCTTTCTCTTCTAACCACGAACGACGGACATAAAAAAAATGGTGTTCTACACCTTATGTACATCAACTCTTTCTCTCACCGTGGACTAAGTCGGAACTACAACCTCTCGTCGGAAAGTTAGTTTAGAAAATAAGTATTTCTTGTACCTATGTATACTCACCGGAAAAGAAAAAAAACGGAGAAAAGAAGAGTAACAAATTTACGATGGCAGCGTCCAAAGCTATTTGTTTCACTTCGAAATGAGAGTGAAATAATTTCGATTTTTGCAGTAGTCGGCAAATTTGAGGGGGTTTATTGGGCCAATTTTCTACTTTATTTTGCAGTTTGGTTTGGTGTTTAGAAGATTTCAAATTAAATATGATTTTGGAAAATTTATGGATTTAAATTAGCTATGATGTACTTTCTCTTCATACATGTTGTAATATTTTGTAATAAAATCACTAATTTCTAATATTTTTGGTACTTCGATAACGAGAATGTAACAAAAAAAGTTTTAGTAACCAAAATGAAAATCGAACCCTGGTACAATGACCAAAACATCAATTAACCCGATCCACGTCACCTGTCACATAATTAACACATGTTAACCGTTAGTCTAGTTAGCACTTCCGTTCACTTTTTTGGACGGAATATTAAGCAATGACCATTTTGTAACTTTCTTTGAGTATAGTAATGCGTTTGTAAAAAAAAATAATTCGGTAACCACAATGAAAATCGAGTCCTAGTACAGTTACCAAAACATCAATTAACCCCTTGTCCATAATTACCTCTTTATTATTGTACATCCATTCGTTGGACCTCTTAATTTTGTTTTTTTGTTTTTTTTGGTTGCAGGAAGAATGTGAAGACTTGCTTCGCAGAATAAAAGCTGGTTCCGTCAAGAGACCTACTGTCGTAAGTTTCCTTATGTATTAATTACATAATATATACTCGTATGATCCTTTTAGTTCTGATCTCTTTCATGTTACTTTCTTCTTAGAAAAAAGATTCTGTTGTACGTTCTTTAAAAGTTTTCATGGGCAATTAAAGTAGAAAGAAATAATAGTAGCTATATAGGTGGTGATGTACTAAAGATATGTCTCAAAGTTAGGGACATCCTCAGACACAAGGAAGCAGTCCATTAAACTATATTTCTAGTTAGAGGTAAAAGGGCTCATCAATGAGCGAAGTGGGTCCTTAATGAACGAAGAAGCATAGTTATTCATTAGTTTTCTTTATAATGGGAATGAGGAACTGACTCTGAGTAGCCTTTCTATTAGCCCAAAAGCATAGGGAAGCCCAGGAGGTGAGAAGAGTTGAGAACAAACACATAATACATGAGGGGGAGTCAATGAAGGAAATGAAGCCAGGTTGGAGTGAAAAGTGTGTCCCTCAAACTCCTACGCTATTTATAAAAAAGGACAGGAGATATGATCTTCTTGAAGCGGGGAAAGAAAAAATTACATCGCTTGCTATTTTAAAGACTGTTAATTACATAGCTACATATTTTCCGAGTTTCTTGATTGTACTCTAACTGATGAGTTGTTTAGTTCTGATGGGGTTCTCAATTGACTTTTTGGGTGAAGCAATAGCTATATAATATTGAACCCCTCTACTGGTCATTTATCAATTGCTTTCTCTGAGTATTATAAAAAAATCGTAGAATGTGGACTGCGTATTCTGTGAGGAATGTTTCAATACAATTTCATGGAGAATTAGAAGTCTGATGAATTGCATGATTAATTAATTTTTCAATAGACTTAGTTAAGACAAACAGTTCGTGCATTCTGTGACTGCATTGATTTAGTTAATGCAAACAGTTTGATTGCGTTCTTTGTTTTTTGTTATTGCTTTGGCATTTCATAATTTTTTCTCTAACTATATAATTTAGACTACCCTTAAGTGTTAACTTTTACTTTATTGGTTCCTTGATAGGTGGAGCTTCAACAAAAGATCCAAATTCTTCATGAAGATATCACAAAGCAAGTATGTATCCTGTTTATAAATAAGAAAGATGGACCTTGACATTGGGAGTGATACCATCTTTCTCTTCTTCTCAAATTATTTTTTTACCACCACCATTTCCACAATCAGTGGATTCTAGAGTCTAAAATAAAAAATTTCTTCGGTGTGTTAATATAACAAAGTCAATATCGAAGTACTCCAAGTTGGGGATTTTATGTTTCATGTATTCATGGTTACAGTGTTTTTTTTCTTGTATAGGTTTGTTTATGTTTTCTTTATTTATAGTTTTGTACTTCTTTTTCGTTATATTGAATAATATGCATCACATTTTTTGCATGTTTCAGCAATAAGATGTACAATTTGTAGAACCTAGTTGTAACACGTGTGAGGAAGAGAAGGATATGTTGGTAGACGTTTTCAACACAACAGTTCAAGCAAATGATATATTTGAAAGTAACATAGGCATTCATGTTAAATGTGTATATAATTGTAAATTGACCAAAATTGGGCATACACTATCTCTACCATATAATACCAGATCGAACGGGCAGTGATTAAAAAGAAAAATCGACGTCTGCTACTAATAGTAGCAAATGGATTAATCATAAGATTTGAACTAATTTACCCCTAATAAGTCATAGACAATACAATGATTAATTAGGGATTAGGGTTTATTAACCAGCGTTTAAAGTTTATTAATTAGGGTTTAGGGTTTATTACTTAGAATTTAGGGTTTATTAATTACAGTTTAGGGTTTATTAATTAGGTTTATGATTTATTATCTAGATTTTAGTGTTTATTATTTAGGGTTTATTTAGTAGGATATATGAATTTTTTTTATTTTATTAAATATATAATTGTTAACTCTTATTTTAATATAATATTTATATATATTTTCAATCATTCGTATATCCTAGATCTATGGTATATATAGGTGGGTTTATAAGAGGATATGATCACCATCCGCTAGTCCGCTAATATTATTAGCGGAGGTTTAATATAATGGTATTGTATAGTTTAAAGTAAGGGCATATTTGTAACTAAGATGTTCACTACTATTAATATCGGAATCCGCTACTATTGACGTCAGGTATAATTTTTAAATATTGTCCGTTGTACATTAAAATGGATAGTATAGGATCCATTTGCCCAAAGTAGTCCATAGCAAATACTTGCTATGGATCATGCCCTATATATATATAGGGTAATGATCCATATATAAATGGTGTTCAAACAAGCATGAAATCTAATAAGAGCAGAGATTAACCCCTGCCGCTACTAAGAGTAGTGGTAGACTATTTTTTTCACCTGCCTCTATGAGTAGAGGCATGGAGGAATGTCCTAAATACCCCACTTTAGTTAGATTTAAATAATTTCAATGTATCTATTTGTATAAATAATTTATTAAGTAGTAAATTTAACATTATCAATTATATTCAATGTTTTTATTTTTATAAATAATTTCTTAAGTAGTAAAAATTTAACATTGTCAAATATATTCAATGTATTTATTTGTATAAATAACTTAAGTAATAAAATTTAACATTACCAATTATTGTGACAATTTGATTATGTAAAATTTAAACTTCATATTATAATATAATTTGATTTAATTAATATAAATTACATTACAAATAAATAAATTGAAAAATTTAACTAAGGTGGGGGTATTTAGGACATTCCGCCATGCCTCAACTAAGAGTGGAGGCAGGTCAAATGAAATTTTGACTGCTGCTACCCATTAGATCTCGCATTGGACGGTGAGAGATGCGATTGCTGTAATAGCGTCTATAACAACCATTTGCTATGGATCACTACCCATATATATGTATGTATTTATCTTAGTGGGATAGTGGTTACATTGCACCAATAACAATATGAGGAAACGTTGTTTTTTGGAGTCCTACTATATATTGCAAAAATATTTTCCGAATTACGATTAAAGCAAAACAAGTATATCAATATATGCGATTTGATAAGATTATAAAATTCAAACCCCTCTTGTATTAAAAACATGGTAAAAGTATTACTAATTAAATTTATCCACATAACTCACAATAAAAATATAGACATATAAGTCACATATATATATATATATATATATATATATATATATATATATATATATATATATATATATATATTGGTTACTGAGCAGCTAAAAATATCCAGCATCCCTTAGGTGGTTACTTCTTATGTATGTAGATAGTTAAATGCTAATCCAATGGCTATTGAGTGTGGAAGATTGGGACATTACATGTCAAATTTATTGCATTGAAACTTTTTGTGATATAATGGGACATTAAGTAAAGAATTCATATCTAAACTACCCTAAATTGGAAAGGCCCCTCAGTATTGGTATAACTCAAACTTTGAATGGAACACAATAACCAGCTAAAAAGGAAAGATGAAGATACTGATTTTAAGAAAAAAGACGAGAAGATGAAGGTCTTGGAAGTTGAAATAGAGAAGTTGCAAGAATATTTTATTGTTGGGCAGATTATATAAAGGTTCAAAGCTGGTAAAAGGGGGTTGATAATTCAGACGAACAGTGATTTAGGTGACTTGAAGGCATTATCTAACAATTTCCATTTCCTCAAAGAATTCCCATTTTATTCCATATTCCTTATTACGTATTTAGAAAATGGTTTCACTGAATACCATAAATTCTTCCGAGATCTACATAATGGATATCACAGTTTTACATCTGCAAGACCTGCTTTGGTAAGAAAAGAATGGTATTGCTGGCAAACTGAAGGTGAATACTCCAGCTTTTGTTCATCCTACCGTACACACCTCCTCATTCTCACTTCCGCCTAATATCCCACCAAGTACTCCAACCACTACATTCACAAGAAGGTGACTTTAAGTCCTTTTGCCTCAGACACCTAGAAGTATTAAATCTTATTTTAATGTCGCCATTGGCGATCATTAAAAAGATAAAAAGGAACTACAACCCCCAAAACCAACCCTACATCTCTCCTCAAATTCTTTCTTACTATAACATTATCTACACACTCCAAATTTTATAAAACAGTTTAACACCTTTCAGTATCCAACTTAATCTTCAAAGTTGTTGGCTCTTTCTAGCACCCTTTTACAACCTCGTTCACAAGGCCACATCCAAGATCTGGCTACACACGCACAAAAAAAAAATACTTTGGTTAGCCTAGCCATCATCTCATCTAAGACCCTTCTCAGTTCTATTCACTAAACTTTGGTAAGGATCTAGTACACTAGTCTGCAACTGATGTATTAAATTCTTGACCAATGCCAGGCCTTCTTGAATTGTTTTGGTCAAGTAAAAATAGTTGTGGGAGAAGTTTTTCTGAATTATTAAAGGAACTTATGTAGTCATGAATATTTTGCTATCTCATAATTTAATCCACTGTTATATTTCTTTCCTAGAACATAATGGAACCCTTGCCTGAAGTTGTTGCTTCCAATCTAAAAATATATAATTAAAGGTCTTGCTTCCGTATAGGTTCTATTGTTTCTGTCTTCTGTTTTGAAACCCTTATAATTGTGTTATGGTTCTTTTAACTGCATTACTATTATGATTATTAATGTTATTCTTTTTAGGTGGCGTGTTCCTTCTTCTCATTTTGAATCATTTTGAATTTGTTGCAGTGGCTTGTGAAAGAACTTTCTTTGTTACAAAACCTCATTGATCGTGCAAATGAGAAGGGATGGCGCAGAGAATATCCTTTGCCAAAGTATTAATATTCGTTATCTGGGTGAAATTACCTAGTTCCTTATACATATCACTATCATGATCTGATAATTTTAGTTACCTGATACAAGTGTGATATAATAACTTCTAGTCTTGGGGTAATTTTGTTTTCTCAACTTTGACCCTTAATACTACTGGCTATCCAAGCACATTCTTAAAATGTTGACCGTCTAGAACTTGTTCTTGTCTCATATGCACAACTAAAAATCATTTGACATATATTACCAAAAGTTATTAGTAAAGCATTTAATTGTTATGTACAGGAGTCAAATTTTCAGCTTAGACTTGTTCTTGCTTTGATTGGCTTGGCTTCATAGATATTATCCTCTCTCTCTCTCTCTCTCTCTCTCTCTCGTTTAGTTTGTGTGATAGAGTGTGTCACCAATATTTGAAAAGACCAAACAAACTGTAAACATGCCTATCTAAGCATCATTGGATCCCTAACTTTTTTCAGATTTTACATTATTTGAGTACCTGGAGAGAAAACAGCTGTTACAAAAACCATCTGAACAGACAAGACTGTTGCTCGAGGTTCCAAAGGTAATTGCAGAAGAGCTAGAGCCAGAAGCTACTCTGCAGGACCCTGAAGAAAATGTAAAAGAAGAAAATAGTTCACCAAATATAACAACTAAATCACCGGAACAGAGAAGCTTGTTTCTCGAGGTTCCAAAGGTAATTGTAGAAAAGTTAGAGCCAGAAGCAACCCTTCAGGACCCTGCAGAAGATGTAAAACATGAATTTAGTTCTCCAAAATCAATTATTCGGGGGACTTCGGCAGATATGTCTTATGATGATGAAGGAGATCAAACTTTGTCAAATCATAACTTTCGTAGTGCAGATGCTGCAGGTGTGTATATAATAACATGAGCTCAACTCTTTGCAGAGTGCCATACAATATTCCTTTAGAAGAGTGTGTGAGTGTTTATTTTCTTTCATCATTTATATTGTTATTATCATCTCTCTCTTTTAATTTCTTTCGTCAATTAAATCATTGTATCAACTCTCTCTATCTCCCCCTCTATGATCACTCGATTATGTCCCCATGCATGTGTATCTTTTGCATGTGTCTGTATGTAAAGTGATTTGTTTTTAAATAGAGTTTTTTTTTTCCTTTCCCTTTTGTGCTAAGTAATACTCCCTCTGTCCTCTAAAGGATGACCTAAGATACAAATTTTTTTATACTGAAAAAAATGACAATAAGTACATAAAGTAAAGGGCACATATGTCAGAGTCCACTAGTATATAAAAAAGAAAGACTCAGTCACTTTATGTAATTTTGTGGGGCCACTAAGGATAAATTTGGAACTTTTTCTACTCTTTCCTCTACTTTAGTTTTCTTAATTTGTGTGCAAAATGTAATTTGGTCTTCCTTTGGAGGATAGAGGGAGTACTTCGTTTGTGTATCTATGTTAAAATTGAAAGGTGAAATTTGGTCACAGCATTTGAAAATAGTTACATGACACTTGCATCCGTATTTCCACCACCAAAAATAGTCAGTAACTCCAGTTGTTTCCTTTCAAGAATTAATATTGTAGGGATAGGTTGTATTCATCATTATTTCATCTATTTCTAAAAAAAAATCCCTTTCTTCGTTTTGCCTTTTATTTTTGGTTTTGTTTGTTTGTTTGAGTGCCTCCAACTTTTGCAAGTATCAGTTGTATGATTTTGGTGGTGATTAGCAATCATATGAAGTAATATGCTCAAATGCTATGGCAATTAATGTTTTAAACTATTTAGTTTGTAACTTTTGTTGGGACCATTCGTGACAGTCAGAATCGTTAACTCATTAAATATGACCACTTACAGGGAATAATTTGAAATTACAAAATTATGGAGGGTCCTTTTTGGATGGAGTGTCATTTGACATTGTGGTATCATACTGCCTCTCATTGTGTTACTAAGTTGATTATCACCTTATGCTGTAATGTAGGGCAATAAGAAACCCTGAAATTTCACATTACCTCAATAATATATGACAGTGCCAATGTCTTTCCATCACGTTCCCTTTTAGGACTTGGGGTGGATTGCTTGCCTGAAAGTGTGGGACCGTGGTGGATGAGCATGCAATTTATTACCAAGGAACATTTGAAGAAATAAATAATAAACTATGTTTATTCATTTTGTTTTTGGTTTTTGGTGTGTATACTTTATATATTTGATGTTTGATTGAGAAAACTAATCAAAGCATTCATGTGCAAATGCTGCTCAATATTGTACTACCAAAATCATTCTTTTTGGGCAGGTTGTATTTGATAAAATGACATCACACTGTCGATCTTGTATTACTCATGTTTTTCAAACAATTACATTGTTTCTCCTATTACCACATGGAAAACTCTTGGGGTTTAGGAGAACCTTTTTAGTCTCGAGAGCTCAAGTTTCTAAAGGTGTCGTGATATATTTATGCATTTTAGGGTCTGGAGATGCTGCCATCCCGTCCCGAGTTACTTTCTGTAGTTCATATGTTAGCACAGAAGGCGAGAGGGCTTACATCAATGGCACCATGCCTGTTAAGGAGGCAAATGGTTAGAATGCTTCTTCTTTAATACTTGGTTTTAGCTACAAGTCTATTGAAGCTGGTAGTTGAGAAGCATAGCATGAGTGATGAAATTGCTGAAATGGAAATTGATGCTTCTATGCTCCGACTCTAGGATCTTTTGTATGTAATCACTAGTCAAACTCTAGGTACTATTAACCAACTACCAAATAATGATAATTTGAAGCAGATAGGCAAGACTTAATTTATACTTTTGAGTTCACTTGCTAAGTTGAAACATTTTTAGTTTAATTAATCAACAAAAAATGTTTTTTTTTCTTCTTGTTTTACAGGTGTGGTCGGTGTCGCTGAGACGTACAAGTTGGATATAAAAATGGGTAAGCCTTTGTCATTGTTTGTGATTTACTAATATCTCAGAATTATTTATTTATCAAAATTCAAAACCTTAATGGTAACTAATAGATCAACTGAAGACGCATCTGTTTTTTTTCCTTGTGATTAACTGAACAAAAATCATGGGATGTTATTTCAACTGGAGGACATAAGAGATGAATATCACATTTAAACCTAGATAGAATGAGACATTGCGATGGAAGGGTGAAAATATATTTAATGTGATTGTGTTCCAACTGCCTTATGAAGGTAGCTTAATAATGAGTTAATGAAAAGTTGCGACTTAGTCATTATCCTAATCAATGTGACTCTTATGTGGCATATACAATGGAACATCAAGGCAGCATGAATATGCCTATGCCGTTTTTCCAGTTGTCTATAACCTGCACGTTATTAAGTTAGCCTAACGACCTACTTATTTCAACACCTTTGATGGCTTCCATTTGTCTCGTTTCAACACCTTTGATGGCTTCCGTTTGTCTCGTACTGCGTGTGTTGATATGTATCTACATAGACATACGTACCTCTTATATGTAAAATTATGGTAGATTGTTGAACATTACCTTTTGATATGCATCTTTAAACTAATCACTCGTCACAAGAACAAGGACTTGCCATTGACATGAAATTATTTAGATGTTGTCTGTTGAATGTGCGATGGATATCCTGGTAAAAAGTGTAGAGAGTCCATTCCTATGCATCATTATTGCCAACAAACATAGCCTACGTTCTATCACTATATCGAAGTTTCTTCTGCAATTTCTGTGTATAGACAAATATATACAAATAAATAAAGCTATTTTTTTTCTAAAGTGGACATTCCATTTCAATACACTCCCATTATTTCTTGATGTACATCATATATTCTTGATGCAGAAGATCAACCACCAGACACTTCCGCTGGAAAGATGCATCAGCCTATGAACACTGTAGAGAAGGGCTCTTGGGGAATATCACAGAAGATCACCGAGCCATATGTGATTGAATTGAGCGATGACGATGAAGAAGATGAATATCCACGTGGTCGGTTAAAGATAGTTGACCACCCGGATAGTATAATTTGGTACTATGTGGATCCTCAAGGAAGCACACAAGGCCCCTTCTCAATGTCATCGTTAAAACGATGGAAAGAGTCCAACTACTTTCCCCCAGGTTTCATGGTCTGGAAGAAAGGTCTTTATTCGGTCTTGTTGGATGACATGATTCGACAAATGTTCACCAATTAACTGGAAACATTTGTATTTCATGGTCAACTTTAAACCAATTTTCAGTAAACTTTGTACAAACTTCTTAAAGAACACATTTCTTCCTTAGAATCAGGGTAAAGCTAGTAGTTTTCTATTTTTGAAGTAGTGAAATCCCAATCAATGTTTTCTTAAATAAGCTTGTTTGGCATATTTGATGAATTCAGTTAAATTACAAGTACTCCTGTTGCAAGGATGAGTATGGATGTAGTGTCTATATTGGAAGAGGGAATTCAGAATCATAATCTTGGAAATGTAATTTTGATAAAGTGAAAAAATAGTATGAGAAAAATATTCTGAATAAAATTGATTGATTTTTTAATTGTAACAATGTGTCTATTTCCTATAAGTCATGTTAAAAGTAAGGGCGTAAATAAATTGAGTCGAGTATTGAGTTGTTCAGATTTGGTTCATAAAATTTATTGAGTATAAAATAAGATTTGATTGAGGCATGTTTAGCTAACGAGTTGAACACGATTTATAATTTTTTTTTTTAATGAATATGATTCAAGTATTAATAAAAAATTATAATTTGGGAAGGTTATAGTAATTTATTGAATTTTAAAATTTACTCATATTTGAATCATTTATATTTAGAGTTAAGCTCGAATCGAACTTTTAGTCGAACGAGAACGAATCGAGTCCGAACGGTTTGTTTATTTTACAGCCTTAATTAAAAGTAAGATAGACACGTTCTTACAAAATTTTTCTTTTATTCCATATTATAAGATCATTGTTAACTATTGAAAGTCATATTACATATGAAAGATAGACATCTAATTTTTATATTTTTGTAGGTGGAAATGTAGTTTTGATTATGTGAAAAAAGCTTTGAATATGAGAAAATATTCAAAAGATATAAATGATAAATATTTTAATTGTAACAATGTGTTTATTCCCTGAAAAATCATGTTATGAGAAAGACTTTCAACATACAATATAAATAATCGATGAGAGACTTTAACCCAATATAAATATTGCATTTTAAATTTACCAGGTGTAAACTATATATGAAGGTGAGTTTAACGACTAAGGGGGGTGTATTCAATTAAGATTTTTAAATAACAAATTTTTGTAGAATTTGTGGATTTTAATGATTTTAAAGACTTTAAAGACTTTTTTAAAATAACTTTATAGACTATGAAATAAGTAACAGACTTTTATAAATTTTTTATCAAGACTGTGATAGACTTTTATATACTTCTAATATATAAAATTAAAAGATTTTTAGATTTAAGATTAAAATTTTGCTACACAGTTAAATTATTTATTATATTTTTAGTGTGAAAATATTATAAATAATAATTCACTGCTTATGATAACAACTTTCAGAAAATATATTATACAAAAATTTTAAGTTCTGACAATATTATTTTATCTAAGCATTAGAATACATATATATTATAATATATTATTACATGGCTTCTGATCATTCAATTATTGGCTCCATGATTCAATTATCGCCTCCTGAGAAGAAAAATGGAACAAAAAGAAAAAGGGTGAGCTCAACTAGCCCAGTAAAGAATATTATGTAAGACCCCAACTTATTATAAATAAAATCGAATTTTCTCTAATTATTATTGTGAATAATAAGGTGTTAATTTGATATAATATTTTGGTTATGGGTGAAATGTGCAAATTTTGCAAAATAAGCAAGTGGTTATAAAAATATTCATTGTTGTTGGAGAATATTCGTTTGGTCGTGGAATATTCTAGCTGTCGAGAAATATTCGTACGACGGCATAGCCATTTGTGGGTCCCATAACGGAAAACGGTCGGATGAAGAAAACGACAAATTTGAGTTTTTATAAATAACGACGTAGTTATTACTGATTAACATTGTTGGAATACCGTTGGTTAAAATACTGAATGCGTGGTTGCCGCGATAGCACACGATTTTGCGAGTATTTTTGAATTATTGATTCTTACGTGAAGACACTACTCAATAATTATTACGATAATTCTTTATTCAATATTTTATTTTATTGATTCAATAATTGCTACGTTATATTTTATATTATTGTTGTTTCAATAATTGTCACTGCACAGTATTTCCCATTATCAGATCAATAATTCATATTATTTGAATAATATTATTAGATAAGATTATTGGCAATGTCTAAGGAAGTTCTGTCTAGGAAAGGGATTTGGTCACCTAATTTCGTGCCAATAAGGAGAAATCCTTATCGGAAAGCTCCCTCTTTCTTGGGAACGACTTGGTTGTCATAATTGTGATTCTGTAATATTATTTGTGAATAATTAATTATTGATTTATATGATAAGAAAATATTTATTTTATGTTGATATACATGATGGATATATTTATTGTGGTTATAAATGAAGGAATTAATGCTGAGGTGTTTTATCAGTATTTTGTAGGAATGGAGGTATTAAAAATCATCCGTTTGTGGATTTCGGATATTTTCTGTTTAGAATTTGAAAAAACTTAAAACTACAAAGTTGTAGAGAATTCGATTTCGTGTGGAATGGACATAAAATTTGTATTTTTCTGATAAACGGGATATTTTCTATGAATTACTAAAGTTTCAGAAAATAAAATGATTTTTATTAAAATTGGGTGGGACCCACTTTTGTTTTAAACATGTGGGCTGCCAAAAAATTTCATAATTGGCTGGCTGGGTGGGCGTAGAAGTGAAGGAATAAATAATATTATTTTATTATTTTAGTCTCATTTGGCGTTCTAGCATTTTCCTATAAATAGGCGCTTATGTTAGAATTAAAAATCACACCAGAAATAAGTTTTCTTTCTCTCTATATTATCGAGCGTATTTTTGTGAGTATTTAGATACTTTGAGAGTTGATATTCAGTGCAAGTTTCCTTCGGCTTTACATCTGATATTCCGAACAGAAGTATTATTATTTTGAGGTAAGGGATGTTATTTTCTTTGTAAATGATATTATTTCTTTTAATATCATTATGCCGAAATATTGGTCTGAACTTTTTATCAAATTTAGAACTTTTTATGTTGGGATTACTATTCACGTATACGGCATTATTCACAAATACGGCACTATTCACCGAAAAATGAAAATTTTCCTTTTTGCCCAAGATGTCTATTATGTTTACTATCTTAGATTGTATCCATGTTTTGATCTTTATTTTTGAATTCTGCTTCACAATTGGTTATTATGAAGTATTATTGAACTTGGATAAACTGTAATACGAATCCCTAATATTTGTTCTTTTATCTCACTGGATTCATTTTTTAAAGATATTTTTCATCATCCTCGGTCTAAATGATGATATTCTTGAATATCTTTGCTTTTGTAGTGCAAAGATGAATGATTAAGCGATGAATATCTTTGGGCTAGTAGAAAAAGATGAAGCAGTTTTGAGATAAACATGACCGGTCGGTAATACAAATGAATATCTTTGGCATGTAGTGCAAAGATGAATATTTGATTCAAGATGTATATTGATTGATGTTACAGGGATAAAATATTGATGATGGACTTTTAATCTTAGAAGATAGTATAATTCATTCCCTACTTGACTCTTCTAATGGATTGCTGTTTCCACTACAATTATTGATCTAAAACTTGTTGTCTATTATATTTTATCAGATTTTTTCCTGTTGAAAATTAATGATAATTTGTTGTATATTATCTTAGTCATAATATTCTTTACTGGGCTAGTTGAGCTCACCCTTTTCCTTTTTGTTCCATTGTTCTTCTCAGAAGGAGATAATTTAGCAGGAACTAGCCGGGGTATGGAGTGATGATTCAAGATAGTTGTTTTAGTAGTCCTCACTATTTTGTAAAATAGTGTATCAATAATTGTAATGAGGACTCCTTTTGAGTTTGTATACTGTCTAGTAGATAATATTTGTATTCAAACTCATAGTATAGGCGTTGTCGTATTTTGCACGACAATTGTATTATTGAAGTTGTATTTATTTCTGTACCATGTATTTGGTGACTCAGAATGGGTGATGTATACCTATTTTGGGGGCGTCACAGTTGGTATCAAAGCTTAGGGATATGGTCCCTGGCTGAGATGTGAGACAAGAACTAGGAGGGGAGAGACGGGGAATTCATTCGCTAGTATGACCTGACTAAGTTTATTTGTTATTTGGTTGGTCAGTCAGAGCATATGGTTAATATGTGATATGTTAATTAACCCTTGTTTTATGGCAGTATTTAAGAATGGTAGCGGAAAATATTAACAATGGAGTGAATGAGACAGTAGAGACACCTTTAATCACCACCCAGGGAAACGTGCAACATGAAGGCAATATTCCTCCTGTAAACAACACTATCGAACAAATGATGAATGATGGGATGTTTAGAAGCTTTTTGCGATTCATGCAAAAATCGCATAAGGAGACTTCGTGCACAAAATACGGGTGGAAATGATAGCAATGTGACTTATCACAGCCAAGCAGTTCAAGGAGTTGGGACCACCAGAATTTATTGGAAAGCTGGATCCGATCAAGATGGAAATGTGGGTCAAGCAAATTACCAAGATATTCGATGTCTTGGGATGCACAGAGGAACAAAAGGTTCCATTCGCCACCTTTATGTTCCGCGGTGAGGCAGACTACTGGTGGGAGTCTGTGAAGCGTACCCAGCCTGCCGCACTCAACATGTCTTGGGAAACGTTTCAGAAACTATTCAATGACAAGTACTTTCATGAAAGTATTCGTCATATGAAGGAGGTAGAGTTTATCAGAATGGAACAAAACAACATGACGGTGTCCCGGTACGAGGCGAAGTTCGCTGAGTTATCCAGGTTTGCACCTCATTTGGTAGAGAATGAGTAACGAATGACAAGGATGTTTCTAAGAGGTCTAAAACCCGAGATTCGGCAATATCTTATCTCTCATAAATTTTCTTTATATTTAGATGTTGTAAACATGACTCAATTATTAGAGCGAGATAATGAGTATGTTCAACCAAGGGAACACAACGAGGTCATCTGGGTGGCGGCGATACCTGGAACAATGAAACAGCGAGGGAGGAAAACATTCGGACAAAAGCGGTAACCACTGTGGTGGTAATCGTGGCCGTGATAATAGAAGGAGCGAGTCGGGATGAGATTTCAAAAAGAGAAGGTACAACAATGATAACGTGAAGACGTCAACACAAACATCAACTGTTTCTAGGGGAGGAGAGCGAGCACTTATTCGTTTGTTACAAATCTGCGGAAAGAGGGACATATCAACCCAAGCGCCCACAACAATCCAAGGTGTGTTATAAGCGTGGAAAGGAATGTCATATAGCTAGAGATTGTCTAGTTGCGAAACCAAGTTCAACGAGGATGGTGACTCCAAAGGTTGTCCGGACAAGTTAAAGTCGATTGGTTCACGGAAGAGGCGTTTGTCATGACCACGCCCAAAACGCGAGAAACCTTAAGCAGCGGTGATCACGGGTAAGCTAATCATAAACTCTTGCAAAGTTTATACCTTATTGAATCGGTTCTACCCATTCTTTTATCTCTCCTACTTGTGCTCAACGTTTAAACTTGACTCCGGAGAAATTAGATCTTGACTTATCTGTTGAGACTCCGTTAGGAGAAACTTTCATTACATCTACAGTTTATAAATCTTGCTTGATTCAACTTGGTACCATCACATTACCTGCCGATCTTATTTTGTTGAAAATTCTTGCATCTAATGTGATTTTAGGGATTGATTGGTTAACCACGCATCATGCTAAAATTGATTATTTTCGTAAGGTTGTTAGTTTTCATATTCCTAACCAACCTATTATGCGAATTCAAACAACCAAACCATTAAAGTCAATCACTATCATATCAAGCCATAAAGCTATTTGTTTATTGAAAAATGGATGTCAAGCTTTCTTAGCCCATGTCACGGACTTGAACAAAAACACGTCAAATTTGAATAAAATTTCTGTTGTTAGTGAATTTCCTGACGTATTTCTTGAAGAACTTCCCGGTATACCCCCAGAATGTGAAGTTGAATTCTTTATTGACCTTGAACCGGGTACAAAGCCCATTTCTAAAATCTCATATCGAATGGCTCCTATTGAACTTCAGGAGTTAAAGGTTCAACTACGAGGAGTTGTTGGCCATCGGTTTCATTAGATCTAGTACATCTCCTTGGGGTGCTCTGTGTTATTAAGTAAAGAAGAAAGATGGGAGTATGCGACTTTGTATTGACTCTAGAGAATTGAACCATGTCACCATCAAGAATAGGTATCCGCTACCTCGCATTGATGACATGTTTGACTGTTGCAAGGAGCACAATTCTTTTCAAAGATCGATCTTAGATTACGGATATCATCAATTTGAAGATTAAAACCGAGGATATTAGAAGGCGCTTTGAGAACTTCGATGCGAGCATTATGAATTCTTAGTCATGTCTTTTGGATTGACTAATGCTCCTGCTTTACTTTCATGGATATGATGAGCCGTGTATTCAAGGAATATTTGGATCGGGTTCGTTGTTGTCTTTATTGGTGACATCCTCATCTATTCCAAAAGTCGTGAAGATCATGAGCACCATTTAAAGCTGGTACTGCAAAGGCTTCGTGATAACAAGCTATATGCCAAGCTAAAGAAATGCGAGTTCTGGCTTGAGGAAGTAACATTCCATGGGCACGTGGTGTCAAAACATGGAGTATCTGTTGACCCGACGAAGATTGAAGCAATACAAAGTTGGGAGCAACCGAAGTAGGTGACCGAAGTATGTAGCTTTCTGGGCTTAGCTGGTTATTATCGGATATTCGTGGAAGAAGGAATACTTAGAGTCAACTCCAGACTTTGTGTTCCTAACGATTTTGACTTGAAGCATAGAATCATGATGGAGGCACACAACACACCGTTTGCAATCCATCTTGGGAGTACCAAAATGTATCATGATCTTCGATATACATTTTGGTGGAGTAATATGAAGAGAGAGATCGTGGAGTTTATCTCGAGGTGTTTAATCTGTCAACGTGTAAAGGCGAAGCATCAAGTGCCAAAGGGTCCATTGCAACCACTTGAGATTCTGAAATGGAAGTGGGAACACATTACTATGGATTTCGTTACAGGTCTTCCCAAGGTTTCTCAAGGCATAAATGCGATTTGGGTTATTGTTGATAGATTAACCAAGTCCGCCCATTTCTTGCCTATACAGGAGACTTATTACCTTGAACGTCTTGCTAGTATGTATGTAAATGAGATTGTGAGATTGCATAGCATGCCAGTATCCATAGTTTTGGATCGTGACCCAAGATTCACTTCACAATTTTGGGTTAGCTTTGAAAGAAAGCTATGGGCGCAGGATTACGATTGATTCGAGATCTATACCCCTCAAGCAGACGAGATGGCAAGAAAGGATTATTCAAACTCTTGGAGATCAATTAAGACTTTGTGTCCTAGATTTCAAAGGGAGTTGGGATAAGTACCTACCATTGGTGGAATTCTCCTACAACAACAGTTATCAAGCAAGTATAGGTGTGGCTCCATTTGAAGCATTGTATGGACGAAAGTGTCGCTCTCGGTATCTTTGGGATGAGGTGGGAGAAAGCAACGTTGTTGGGACGAGTTGAATACGAATGACTCTGAGAGAGAAGATCTAAACGATTCGACAACGTATACAAACGACACAAGATCGACAAAAGAGTTATGCGGATCTTCATCGAAAGGACGTATAATTTAATATTGGGGATCATGTATTGTTACGTATTGCACCATGGAAGGGAGTTACAAGATTTGGGAAGAGAGGAAAGCTCAATCCAAGATTTGTTGGTCCATTTGAGATTCTTGACCAAATAGGAAATGTGGCCTATAGACTCGCATTACCTCCAAGCATGTCTCGTGTTCATAATGTTTTTCATATATCTATGCTTCGTAAATATGTGAAAGACCTGAACCACATTATTGAGTTAGAACCAGATGAGATAGCCGAAGATTTAACGTACGAGGAGGTACCTATTAAGATCTTGGATATGAAAGAGCATGTCCTACACACCAAGGTTATACCACAAGTTAAGGTTTTGTGGAGAAACCATGCTATTGGAGAAATGACCTGGGAGTTGGAATCAGAAATGAAAGCGAGGTATCCTCACCTTTTCAAAACACCATGTACGTATGTCAATTTCGAGGACAAAATTTCATAAGGAGGGGAGGTTGTAAGACCCCAACTTATTATAAATAAAATCGAATTTTCTCTAATTATTATTGTGAATAATAAGGTGTTAATTTGATATAATATTTTGGTTATGGGTGAAATGTGCAAATTTTGCAAAATAAGAAAGTGGTTATAAAAATATTCATTTTTGTTGGGGAATATTCGTTTGGTTGTGGAATATTCGTACGATGGCGCAGCCATCTGTGGGCCCCATAACGGAAAACGGTCGGATGAAGAAAACGACAAATTTGAGTTTTTATAAATAACGACGTAGTTGTTACCGTTAACACTATTGGAATACCCGGTGGTTAAAATACAGTAATACGCGTGGTTGCACAGTAGCACACGGTTTTGCACAGTATTTTTGAATTATTGATTCTTACGTAAGAACACACTACTCAATAATTGTTACAGTAATTACTGTTCAATATTTTATTTTATTGATTCAATAATTGATAGTTGATATTTTATATTATTGTTGTTTCAATAATTGTCACTGCACAGTATTTCCCATTATCAGATCAATAATTCATATTATTTGAATAATATTATTAGATAGCATTATTGGCAATGTCTAAGGAAGTTCTGTCTAAGAAAGGGGTTTGGTCACCTAATTAGACGCCAATAAGGAGAAATCCTTATCGGAAAGCCCCCTTTTTCCTGGGAACGACCTAGTTGTCATAATTGTGATTCTGTAATATTATTTGTGAATAATTAATTATTGATTTATATGATAAGAAAATATTTATTTTATGTGGATATAAATGATGGATATATTTATTGTGGTTATAAATGAAAGAATTAATGCTGATGTATTTTATCAGTATTTTGTCAGAATGAAGGTATTAAAAATCATCCGTTTGTGGATTTCGGATATTTTCTGTTTGGAATTTGAAAAAACTTAAAGCTACAAAGTTGTAGAGAATTCGATTTCGTGTGGAATGGACATAAAATTCATATTTTTTTGATAAACGGGCTATTTTCTATGAATTACTGAAGTTTCAAAAAATAAAATGATTTTTTTTAAAATTGGGTGGGACCCACTTTTGTTTTAAACATGTGGGCTTCCAAAAAATTTCAGAATTGGCTGGCTTGTTTGATCAAAATGGGTGGGCGTAGAAGTGAAGGAATAAATAATATTATTTTATTATTTTAGTCTCCTTTGACGTTCTAGCATTTTCCTATAAATAGGCGCTTAGGTTAGAATTGAAAATCACACCAGAAACAAGTTTTCTTTCTCTCTATATTATCGAGCGTATTTTTGTGAGTATTTAGATATTTTGAGAGTTCTTTATTGATTGCAAGTTTTCTTTGACCTTACATCCGGATATTTAGGATGAAGTATTATTATTTTGAGGTAAGGGATGTTATTTTCTTCGTAAATGATATTATTTCTTTCAATATCATTATGTCGAAATATTAGTCTAAACTTTTTATCAAATTTGGAACTTTTTGTGTCGGGGTTACTATTCACGTATACGACACTATTCATGTATACGGCACTATTCACGAATACGACACTATTCACCAAAAAATGAAAATTTTCCTTTTTGTCCAAGATGTCTATTATGGTTACTATCTTTGATTGTATCCATGTTTTGATCTTTATTTTTGAATTCTGCTTCACAATCGGTTATTATGGAGTATTATTGAACTTGGATAAACTGTAATACTAATCCCTAATATTTGTTCTTTTATCTCACTGGATTCGTTTTCTTTAAGATATTTTCATCATCCGCAGTCCTAAATGATGATATTACTGAATATCTTTGGCCTGCAGTGCAAAGATGAATGATTAACTAATGAATATCTTTGGCCGTAGTGCAAAGATGAACAGATGTTGAGATGAACATGACTAACTAGTGATACAAATGAATATCTTTGGCATGTCGTGCAAAGATGAATATTTGATTTAAGATGTATATTGATTGATGTTACAAGGATAAAATATTGATGATGGACTTTTAAATCTTAGAAGTTAGTAGAATTCATTCTCTACTTGACTCTTCTCATGGATTGTTGTTTCCGCTGTAGTTGTTGATCTAAAACTTGTTGTCTATTATATTATATCAGATTTTCCCTTGATGAATATCTTTGGCCTGTAGTGCAAAGATGAATGATTAACTGATGAATATCTTTGGCCCGTAGTGCAAAGATGAATATGTGTTGAGATAAACATGACCAACTGGTGATACAAATGAATATCTTTGGCCTGTATTGCAAAGATGAATATTTGATTTAAGATGTATATTGATTGATGTTACATGGATAAAATATTGATGATGAACTTTTAAATCTTAGAAGATAGTATAATTCATTCTCTACTTGACTCTTCTAATGGATTGCTGTTTCCACTAGTTGTTGATCTAAAACTTGTTGTCTATTATATTTTATCAGATTTTTCCCTGTTAAAGACTAATGATAATTTGTTGTATATTATCTTAGTCATAATATTCTTTACTGGGCTAGTTGAGCTCACCCTTTTTCTTTTTGTTCCATTGTTCTTCTCAGGAGGAGAGAATTTAGCAGGAATTAGCCGGGGTATGGAGTGATAATTCAAGATAGTTGTTTTAGTAATCCTCACTATTTTGTAAAATAGTGTATCAATAATTGTAATGAGGACTCCTTTTGAGTTTGTATACTATCTAGTAGACAATATTTGTATTCAAACTCACAGTATAGGCGTTGTCGTATTCTGCACGACAATTGTATTACTAAAGTTGTATTTATTTTTGTACCATGTATTTGGTAACTCAGAATGGGTGATGTATACCTATTTTGGGGGTGTCACATATTATGACTAAGATAATTTAGAACAAATTATCGTTAGCCTTCAATAAATCAGATAAAATATAATGGACAACAAGTTTTAGATCAATATTCGCAGGGGAAATAACAATTCATTAGAAGAGTTAAGTAGAGAATGAAGTCTACTATCTTCTATGATTTAAAAGTCCATCATTAATATTTTATCCATGTAACATCAATCAATATACATCTTGAACGAAATATTCATCTTTGCATTACGGGCCAAAGATATTCATTTGTATCACCAGTTGGTCATGTTCATCTCAACACTTGTCCATCTTTGCACTACGGGCCAAAGATATTCATCATGTAATCATTCATCTTTGCACTACAAGCCAAAGATATTTAGTTATATCACCATTTAGGACTAAGGATGATAAAAAATATCTTAAAGAAAACAAATCTAGTGAGATAAAAGGATAAAGATTAGAGATTCGTACTTCAGTTTATTCAAGTTCAAAAATACTCCATAATAATCAATTGTGGATCAAATTCAAGAATGAAGATCAAAACATAGATACAATCAAAGATAGTAACCAAAATAGACAACTTGGACAAAGAAAAGAAAATTATATTTTTCTGTGAATAATGCCGCATTCGTGAATAGTGTCTTAATACGTGAATAGTGCCGTATACGTGAATAGTAATTGATAAGTGGGTTTTACACCTACTTATGGAGTACCAATTCATGCGAACTATGCCCATCTCAAGTACATTTTAGTAGATTTTAGCTGCATTTCAGGTTAATTTGCATTTCGCATACTTAAACTCCTTTTGGTGATAATGTACAGGAATTGGCCTATTTTGGTGGTGTTATAGGGCACGAGGCTAATGGATGCCTGAGACGAGGCAAAAGATAGGATGTGCATGGCTAGGATTGAGCGGAGCATGGATAAACATAGGACATTTCAGTAGCAGCAGCAACGTTGCAGAACCAAGCTAAGGAGCAGGAGCAGAAGACAACAACTGTAAGCCGCGTGACAAAGAGAGCTTGAAGACGCAAGACCGCTGCTGAAAGTACCAACCAAACCAGGGAACCCATCGCAAGTTCTTGTGACCACGCGAAAGCAGACAAGCCCTAGGGCCTGGCAGGCGCCGAGAGCCCCTGGTGAACATCGAGACTACTCAAAGTAGCACGCTTGCATGTGAGTAATAGGGTGGAGGAGGCCTTGAAATTGCTTGTGAGGCTTGAAGCTGCTTACTTATTTTATTTTAATTCCAAATTTTAAGGGTTGTAATTGATTTAAAACGATTTCTAACTGGTGTCAGGGGTATCACTTGACAATTATTCAATTTTAGTTATATTCTTTACGTGGTAATTAGGGTTTATTCTCTGGGAGAGATTCCAACGTAGAAGGAGGCCACAACTCTACTTTTATACTCTTTCTTGGGATTTTCTACCAGAGTGGATTATTATTATTATTATTTTGCTGGAATCTTATGAGGATTTGAATATTGATCTATATTCAGCAATTGGGTTTGATTGTTTCTACCTTTCATCTTTCAATTGCTTGTTTATTAGTCATGTTTAGATTTGATCCCATAATGGCTTTTTGTTCAGTCATGAACTAAACTCCATTATTGTAAAACCCCAACTTTTTGAATAAAGATGAATTTTCTATAAATATTATTTTTAAATATTATGGAGTGAAATTGATATAATGTTATAGTTGTGGGTAATATTTATAAATTTTGCAAAGTACGCAAGTTGTTATATAATATTCGATTGGTCGGGGAATATTCATTTTAATAGCAAATATTCGTACAACGACACAATCATTGGTGGACCCCACAACGGAATTATTGTCGGATTGAGAAAACGACAAAAATACTTTATGAAAATAACGGCGGAAGTTTTACCGTTAACTGTTGAAACACCCGGTGTTAAAAGTACAGTAATACGCATGGTTGCGTAGTAGCACACGGTATTAATTATTGATGCTTACGTGATAAGTCACTCAGTTTTGTTGGTATTATTAATGTAATAATACAGAAAATCTTTTTATATAAAACATAATACTTTTATAAAGTTATTCTATAAATAGAATATATTATATTCTATTATGCATAGTGTTGTATAGTATCCTGCATAGCGTTTTTTTATAGTAAATCTTTTTATATAAAACAGAATACTTTTATAAAGTTATATGTTTTATTAGACAATAATTAGAATATATTATATTTTATTATGCATAGTATTTGCATAGTGCCTGCATAGTGTTTGCATAGTAAAATCTTTTATAAAGTTATTCGTTTTATTAGATTATAAATAGAATATATTTTATTTTATTTCAAAGATTTTGCTTTAAATATGGACCGTCGGATTAAAGTAAATCAATCTGGACCGTTCATGAGTTAGTTACTATGTAGTCCATTTTTCTATAAATAGAAGCTCATTCCTTCATTATTTTCTTACGAATTCACTGAAACTCTAGAGAGATAAACTATAGAGAGAAAGAATAAAGTATTCTGCTACTTCACTACTTATATATCCAGTACTCGAGTGATCAATTGCCTTCTATTTAACCCAGATTAATTTTGCTATATCTCTATGCAAAACAATTGAATTAAACTCGATACAAACCCAATTCCTTATATGTTACATGCAGCAAATAGATATTCTCATTCTATTCACAAACCTAATTATTCACTGTGCAAATAACTAAGTCACATGTCACCTTGCCCAGTTTTAACTCTAGAATTCCTCTCTCGATTCCTTCTAGAGTAACATGGTAATTATTGGCCAGATAATTAATTAATAAATACAAAGCATGATGAACAATTCACTTCAACATAAATAATTGGAATAAATTAAATAATCAATCCATAACCATAAAAGGTTCCATTGGAATCTTAATAAAAGGAATTAGTTCATGACAGAAATAAAAATCACAAATAATTGATAAATCATCCTTAATGAGTTACACAATTTTTTTTAAAAGAATAAAGAAGAAGAAGAACTCCAAGTTGTAAGCTTCCAGATCTGCCCTTGCTCCTTGTTCAATCCCCCAATTGTGTAGAATAGAGTCCCAATTCAGTGTAAAGAATCAATTTATATTTACTTGCCCAATTCCACAAATCCTAGTCCAAATATGCTTCCAATACACTCCATAACAAAGTCAAAACAGCAAGTCAGACCAACCCATGCTGGGATCCAGCAGCGCATACCGTCAAGGTCAATCAAGAAGACCCGGCGCCCGCTTATATTTGTTTTGAGGTGCAGCGCTACGGCTTAAGGTGTGAAAGCCACTTTCTTGCCTTTTTCAATCCCACAGCTTCCAAACGTCCCAACAGCACACAATCCTGCCACAACACAACTTAAACAAGTAAAATGATTCTAAAACGCTTTAGACACACAACAAATTAAGGTCAAACATAATCAATTCATAGGTATATTACCCAATCATCAAATACCCCCAAACTTAAATCATTGCATGTACTCAAGCAACAAAACACAACCAACACAAATAACTAGACATCATGCAAATGCAAACTAACTAAATGACCTTAATTCCAGCAATTCAATAGTTGACGAATATTAATAGGCCTCAGAAAAATCACAAAAACATGCTAATACCTCATGATAAAGCAGATCAATAATATCCCAACAATCAATCAATCAAAATCTGTTATTACTGATATTGTGAGTGTGTGTTCAACAACCATGCTAACCAATGACAAGAAAAAATCTGACAGATAATAAAGTTCATATCAAGCTTCATACAGTCCAACTCAAGAGCTCATCAAATAAACTAGATTCAACCGAAATAAAACAATCACCAAAACTCAGGGGTCAACATGAAGTACTTATGCTATTCATATTATAATTTATTTTAGACGAGGGCATTTCGCACTTTTCCCGCTTTATTTATTTATTTATTTTTTTTATATTTTTTTTAAACCATAACTATGCATTGTCTTATTCCCTTAGGCTTTTCAATGCTACCTTAACGAGCTTTCGAACAACGACTCCCAAGCCATTAAGACCTTAGGGCGCTAGGTGTAGAGACAATCCCCTCAGGCTTACTTACTCAAGTAACAAAGGCCACAAAACTAGACAAGCATGCCACAGTGTTTATTCTCTTGTTTTTTTTAGTTTATATATTTCATATATTTTTCCCCCAAACTTGAGTTCATGCCTAAATTCAGTCTTCACTAACTACTTAACTTGCTCTTTCATTTCATTAGTATTCATCCTATAGAACTCCATTATCTATCCATTTAAACTATCATAGCTAACATGGTCATTTTTCAAATTGTGTTATCCTTATAACATCAGTGTCAAACAGATAGAGATTCAAATCATGTCAAGAACATCATATCACTGACTCAACAATCCTTACTAGACTTGTTCATGCAATTTTAAGTTCATCATTAGCCTTCAAATATACTCACTATCAAAAGCTGGAATTAACATGCAATCCTAAACGCAACATTTATAAAAATTAAAACAACCACAACTATTAACGAACACAGTTTACTCATGCAAATAAAAATTAAACTAAACAACTACCCCCAAACTTATCTAGAGCAATGTCCTAATGCGAAAGATAAAACAGAGGACTTCCCTGATGAGCCTAAGCCTTGGGTGGAGCATCGTCATCCTCGCTCATCTCTAGATCAGAAGGGGGAAAAACTGGCAGGATTGGGGCAGTTGGGAACTGGCTGAGACTAACACCCGGAAATAGCTGGGCGTTCATCGCATTCTGTGCAATAAATTGATCAACCAAGTATTTATAGATCACATCTTGGCGCTCAGATAGGCGGACATTTTGGGCTTCAATATTGTAGAACCAACCATTGACTTCTCTTTAAACAGCTTCGGGAACCACACCTCGATACGCTGCAGACGAGGGACCGTAAGTAGGTGGAGCCTGGGGTGGTGGAGCTTGGTATTGTTCAGCTTGGGGAATTATGAAACCCAATCCCCTAGGGTGGTTTGCTCCACCAGTCCACACTTTGTACCTGCTGATCAACTTATGGTCCAGCACTGACATAGGCTTTTGAATCATCTCGTCTGACTTCCATTTGACGCCGAACTTAGCACATAATACGCAGATGAGAGACGGATGTGGTAACCCTCCAGTGGTACTTCCACGAGATGCTCGGAGGACAGATTGCAAAATGAGCTTGCCCACATCAATTTTAAATCCTTTGATGATTGAGTATAGAAGGACTACACGTTCCCTGGTAACATGACTCACATGGGTGCATGGCATGAGTTTTGCGCAAATGAATGCATACCATGCCTTCCCATATAAGCTGGGATTCGATAGTGGGAAAGTCATGTTTCCGCGTTCATGTACTGTCCATGTGGTGCCCGACTGACAAAGTTCACGAATTATCTGCTTATAATCCGGCCCATCACTAACAAGACTGGCATACTCATCATGAAAACCCTCCACTGGTAGTTGATAACACTCATTGAAGTCCTCTTCACCAATTTCCACGCTTTTGCCCCTTACAAATCTTAGTATAGTGATCATGTTAAGACACGTTGGCGTAAAATTCTTTTCACCAACGCAATTATCTTTGGATCGGCCGCTTTTCGGTAAGTGTGAACCCGCCTTCCTCTCGGCTATCATGATCGCCATGTCGCCATCCTTTGATTGATCCGGTCTCAACCCACGCCCGGAACTAATGGCCAGAGTAGCCATTCGGTTGTATCTTTCTGAGCATGAAGATGACAAAAGCGGCGTTGTCAAATCTCGGAGGTGGAGTCGAGGTAGTCCTGAACCTTCACCACCACCGACGTTTGGATGCCATGTCAGAAATTCTGCAATTACAAGCATATATATGTATTAGCATCGAACATAATTGGAATTTGGATAAACTTATGTATGACTTTACCCCCAAACTTTAAAATATATGTCGAAATTAAATACATTGGTGAGGAAGATACTCGACACAAAAACGCAGGCGCATGCATAATAGTACCAATTGGAGTCATGGACTCTTCAGTTTTGAGAATGAACAAAAGCCACACAAGAGATGCCCTCAAGAGTTGTCATGTAGTGCAATAGGAGGCATGCATGTATCAATATAGTGTAATTCACCCCACTCTAAGTTACTATGTGCAATGATAGCCATGTGCTACAGTAGATTGAAATCATTGTGGTGGCAAGAAGGTCCAGAATGATAGTGCTTGGACATGGTGATATGTGTGCATGTGGACAAGATCAATGACTCAGGAAAATTATCAAACACCTTGTGGGTGTGCAAAGTATCCCTAGCATTCAAACATGTATAATAACATACTCTCCTAATTTAAGAATTAACACATATGTGCCGTATAAGATAGTCAAGATCAGGAGATTGACATGCTTCGATGTTGGTGTAAAAAGATATGAATTTAGTAGAATATATACATACCAACCACATCATTAGATAACTTTGTGCCCCAAAGTTCAAATATAATTCAAGACATACCTGGTTAGATCTTGTTGTAATTGAATGAGAAAGATGAAATTTATGGAACACAGGAGAACAATGGATCGTATAAATCTGATTTGAATTATGAAATTGTTATTAGCACTTTTCAGTTACCCTGTGAAGGTAATGGAGGCGTGTGGCATGGAATTAAAAGAGAAGAGAGGTTGAAATAGAAGAGAAGTGTAACCGTCCGGTATTTGAGTTCAAACAAGAGTCTAGAATGCATCCTCAGCGCCGGGGCACAACAATATCATAGGCAGACAGCGCCGGGGCGCTAGAGGTCAGAGGCCTGGGTACCGGGATAGCGCCGGGGCTCTAGGCTCTAACTTAAAGCTGAGCTCAAGGCGACTTGAGTCTGATAGATTGTATCTGGGGCTATTATTTGCTGGCGCTATTGCACAAGCATTGTGTAGGCGGGGAGTCAGAGGTCGAGAGGTTCATGAATTGCATAATGGCCAAGGGGTGTGTTGTGTTGTAAGTTAAGTTGAGCGGCAAAGGTGACTGGGGTCCGTAGGTACAAGAACTCCAAGCCTCACTCACACTTCTTTGAACCTGCAACATGAGACTTTATTAATAAACTTATGCCACCAGGATTCACTCAAGACTCAATCACCCATAATGTTGACTAACTCTACTACCTAATACTAAAATAGAGAAATGATATGCACTAGATAAAAAGAATAAAATAAAATAATCTAAGAATAAAAATAAAATATAAAATGATTGGGTTGCCTCCCAATAAGCGCTTGGTTTATTGTCGTCGGCCCGACTTTGCTGGTAAGCTCAATTGTCCACTGGGTCGTAGAGGTTCATGACCGTTGTTTGACATTCAATAGGTCCACTCCAATAATGTTTGAGTCTTTAACCGTTAACCTTGAATGTGCAATTTGAATTTGGTTTTCGATCCAATGTTACCATATGGTGCAATAGACACGACTGTAAAAGGACCTGACCAACGTGATTTCAGTTTCCCAGGAAATAACCGCAATCTTGAGTTGAAAAGCAAGACTTGTTGGCCCGGTTCAAACATTTTATCGAGAAATTTCTTATCATGCCATGCTTTGACTTTCTCCTTGTAGAGTTTTGCGTTTTCATAAGCGTTGAAATGGAATTCATCCATCTCGTTCAACTGCAGTAACCTTTTCTCACCTGCTGCTTGTTCATCAAAATTGAGCTTCCGAATGGCCTAGTGTGCACTATGTTCTATCTCGACTGGGAGGTGGCATGCCTTTCTGTAAACCATTCGATAAGGTGACATCTGCGTCGATTCTTGTATCTTTAGACGATATGCCCATAGAGCATCGTCAAGACGTAAAGATCAATCTTTTCGTGACGGATTGACCACCTTTTCCAGAATTCTCTTAACCTCCCTATTCGAGACCTCAGCTTGGCCATTGGTTTGGGGATGATACGCAGCTGCGATTTTATGACGAACCCCATACTTCACCAATAATTTTGTGAATTGCTTGTTACAGAAATGTGTTCCATCATCACTTATTATTGCCCGCGGAGTCCCAAATCGCGTGAAGATATTTTTCTTTAAGAATCGAAGGATGACGTTAGCATCATTGGTGGGCAAAGCTGTGGATTCAACCCATTTGGAAACATAATCCACTGCCAACAAAATATACTGATTATTAAAAGATGAGGGGAACGGTCCCATGAAATCGATTCCCCAAACGTCAAACAGTTCTACCTCCAATATAGTGTTGAGTGGCATTTCATTTTGCTTGGAGATATTACCTACGCGTTGGCATCGATCACACTTTAGTACATAGAGATACGCATCCTTGAATAACGAAGGCCAGTAAAATCCTAATTGTAACACCTTGGCCGCAGTTCGATCACCGGAATAATGACCTCTATAATTCGATGAGTGGCAATGACCCAATATACTGTCCATCTCTTCACGTGGCACATAACGTCTAATCATTTGATCTGCGCAGGCTTTAAACAAGAACGGTTCATCCCAATAATACTGCTTCACGTCATGGAGGAATTTCTTTCGTTGTTGCGAGTTTAAATCCGGTGGTAGTACTTTAGCAACTACATAGTTCACATAATCAGCATACCAAGGCAGTGTTGTGGTCACTCGTAGAAGTTGTTCATCTGAAAATTTTTCGTTAATCAATGCATTGTCCTTCCTCTGCACCTCATCATTTTCCAACCGCGAAAGATGATCCGCTACTTGATTTTCTGTACCCTTTCTATCCCGAATCTCCAAATAAAATTCTTGCAGCAATAACACCCACCGTATTAACCTCGGTTTGGTATCCTTCTTCTCGATCAAATATTTAATTGCAGAATGATCCGTGTAGACAATGACCTTGGTTCCGATGAGGTATGCTCTGAATTTGTCGAAGGCGAACACAACTGCAAGTAGTTCTTTTTCGGTGGTTGTGTAGTTCAACTGAGCATCTGTCAACGTCTTACATGAGTAATAGATTGTATGGAAAATTTTGTCATGACGTTGACCCAAAACTGCTCCCACTGCATAGTCGATGGCGTCGCACATCAATTCGAATGGTAAAGACCAATCGGGCGCCACAATGATTGGAGCAGATACTAACTTCTTCTTTAAAATCTCAAATGCCTCGATACATGACTGATCTATTTTGAAGGGCACATCATTCTCTAACAGGGAACACAAGGGTTTTGAAATTTTTGAAAAATCTTTGATGAAACGTCTGTAGAAACCCGCATGTCCTAAGAAGCTCCGTATTCCTTTCACAGATGATGGTGGTGGTAATTTCTCAATAGTCTCAATCTTTGCTTTATCCACCTCTAATCCTACTGCAGAAACCCTATGCCCGAGAATAATCCCTTCCTTCACCATAAAGTGGCATTTTTCCCAGTTAAGAACCAGATTAGTCTCCACGCACCGTTTCAATACTAACATCAGATTTTGCAAGCAAAGGTCAAAGCTATCACCAAACACGTAAAAAATCGTCCATAAATACCTCCAAATTTTTCTCGACCATGTCGGAGAAGATCGCCATCATGCACATGCATTTGAAAGGTTGTTGGTGCATTGCATAAACCAAAAGACATTCGCCGAAATGCAAACGTACCATATGGGCATTTGAATGTCGTTTTCTCTTGATCCTCGGTGCTTTATAGCAATTTGATTATATCCGAATAACCATCCAAGAGACAAAGAAGGCGATGTCCCGCTAACCTATCCAACATCGATCAATGAATGGCAAGGGAAGTGATCCTTGCGTGTGGCTTTATTTAGCTTGCGGTAGTCCATGCATACTCTCCATCCTCAGAATCGTTCGAGTAGGGATGAGGTCATTTGCCTCATTCTTCACCACCTTTATCATACCCCCCTTTCTTTTAGTACGCATTATACGGGACTTACCCATGAACTATCTGAGATCGGGTAAATAATGCCAGCATCCAACCACTTTATAATTTCCTTTTTCACCACCTCCTTCATGATGGGGTTTAGCCTTCTTTGCATCTTAATGGTTGGTTTCGCCCCCTCTTCCATTAAGATTTTATGCATGCAGAATGATGGGCTAATACCTCGAATGTCCGCTATAGTCCACCCAATTGCTGTTTTGAATTCTCGCAAGACGTAGTAGTGAGTTTCTCCTTTTTGCGTGTCGATCAATTTCATCGAAACAATAACTGGTAGGGTATCGTCTTTTCCCAAGTGAGCATATTGCAGATGGGGTGGTAATGGCTTTAATTCTAGCACCGGTGGCTCTTCTATTAATGGTTTGAACTTTTTACCTTCTTCCGCTTCGGGCCTCTCTATGGTGTCGAAGGATTGAGTGCTTTTCCAAAAAACTGATGGTGTGTCTAGCCATTTGACGTATTCGATATCCTCTTTAATACCATATTCGTCTGCCCCGAGCAAAATAGATTCAAGTGGGTCCTCCGAAAAAGTTGTGCTGAATTTATGATTCACCAATTCCTCCATGATATCAACCCGCATACATTCACCTTTTTCTTTTGGGTATGACATTGACTTGAAAATGTTAAAGGTGACCTGTTGATCTTCAACTCGCATTATCAATTCACCTTTTTGAACATCAATCAATGTTCTGCTTGTTGCCAAAAATGGTCGCCCAAGAATGATCGGGATTTCACTGTCCACTTCACAATCCAGAATAAAGAAATCCGCAGGGAAGATGAATTTATCCACTTTTACTAACACATCTTCAACTATACCTCGTGGATATGTAACCGATCTATCCGCTAACTGCAAACTGATATTTGTTGGGCGTGGAGCCTGAAGTTCGAACTGGCTGTAGACGGATAATGGCATTAGATTTATACTGGTCCCCAAATCACATAAAGCTCGTTCCGAAAACTGATTTCCAATCTCGCACGGAATATTAAAGCTACCTGGATCCTTGAGCTTCGGCGGTAACTTATTCTGAATGATAGCACTGCATTCTTCCGTCAATGCTACTGTCTCGAATTCGCCCAATTTCCTCTTCTTTAACAAAACCTCCTTCATAAACTTCGCATAACTCGACATCTGTTCCAAGGCTTCGGCGAATGGGATGTTGATATGCAATTTCTTGAAGATATCCAAGAATCGTGAGAACTGCTTATCTAACTTGGATTTCTGAAATCTCTGCGGATACGGTATGGGGGGCATTGTAATGGTTGGTTCCGAATTTTTCTGCTGTGAGGTCTCCTCTTGACGCTTTTCGGTCTCCACTACTTTCTCTGTTTCATTTGGTGCCTTGTCCTCCTATTCCCTATCCGTGACTGACTCTTGTAGTTCTTTTCCACTTCGTAGAGTTACCGCCTTACAATGCTCATCTCTGCCCGGGTTTTTCTCGGTGTCGCTCGAAAGTGTTCCAAGTGGTCGGTTATTCAATACATGTGCCATTTGTCCCATTTGATTTTCCAGATTTTTGCGATGCATTCTGACTTTGTATACTCAGCTCCATTTGACTAAATCTCTTACACTCTCCTCACTCCTTTTCTCAGTTGCCTTAACGAATCTTTCCAAAGCTTCTTCCCAACTTGCTTTCCGCACAGGTTGTTGTGTCTGGTTTTGAAACCCAGGATTGTTTAGTTGTCTCGGTGCTTGTTCATGACTTAGTTGTTACTCCATGAAAACCAGGATGATTTCTCCACCCGGATTATATGTATTTTGATTTTGGATAAAATTTGAGTAGACCGACTATAACTCCCCACATACTGTGCTGCTTCAACATTGATGGAACATTGATCCGTAGTATGACCCCCAACACAAATTTCACAAACCATAGCTACCTGCTGAGTGGATTGTGGACGCAATAATTCTATCTGCTTAGCCATTGCGGTCACTTGCACTTGTAATGATGTTATCGCATCCACATTATACTTTCCCGCTATTTTTGGAGGATTAGACCTCGTCATGGGCCACTGATAATTGTTGGTGGCCATCGTCTCTAACAACTGAAAGGCCTCATCAAGATTTTTAGACATAATCGCTCCTCCTGCTGCTGCATCAATACTTGCCCTTGTGGATGATTGTAAACCATCGCAAAATATCCCCAATTGCATCCACTGTGGAATTCCATGGTGTGGGCATTTGCGTATCATATCCTTAAACCTTTCCCACGCCTCATACAATGATTCCGAATTAAACTGTGCGAAGGTATGAATATCATTCCGTAGTTTTGCTGACTTTGCTGGTGGGAAAAACTTAGCTAGAAATTTTTGAGCTAAGTCGTCCCAAGTGTGGATTGAGTCAGGAGGCTGAGAGTATAACCAACTTCGTGCTTTGTCTTTTAAGGTAAATAAATGGAAACATCCTCAATCTTGTATCATCTTCCGATACGTTGTTGAATTTGAAGGTGTCGCAAACTTCCAAGAAACTCAAGATATGCTCATTCGGATCATCTAATGAACTACCCCCAAACTGACATTGATTCTGAAGCATTTGAATGGTTGCTGGTTTGATCTCAAAAGTGTTAGCATTAATTGCCGGTCTCCTAATGCTTGACTGTATATCCGTGACATTCGACATGGCATAGTCCCGAAGTGGTTTCTGATCATTCCCTGCCATGTTCACTGGAATTTCTTGTTCCTCCAGTTTTTCTTCCTCGGGTGATAACGCACTAGTCGATTGCCTTTTCCGGAACTTCCTTTCAATCTCGTCTGTATAAGGAAAAAGTTCCCTTCTTGCCCTTGATCTAGTGTGCATACACTCGCAAAGAATTCCTGCGAAAACAAGAAGAAAAATAAGTAATGTTTAAATTAAGACCGAATTGATTATAACTAATATGGAATTAATATTAACAAAGAATTCCCTGGCAGCGGTGCCAAAAACTTGTTGGTTGATTTCATAATCAAAGCAAACGTGCAAGTATACACGATCAACAAGTAATATAGTGATAAATTAGAGTGTCAATCCCTCAGAAAATTCCAATTAATAAATTCCAACTACTAGTACTGTATCAATCCAATTTTATTTAAACAACCAAAAATTGTGATTATTAAAGCTAAGAAAACTAATTGTAAATATAACAAGAAATTATGCTAAAAGAAAACAAAGAACAAATTAAGAATTATTTGAATGCAGATGAATGATAAATAAGACTCCAATTTCCCCAAATATGATTATTAAATCAATTATCCAATTATCCCAATTATTATGTCTCTCTTGAATTGTTAATGTGAATTCTCAAATACCAAAAGCCCTCTCTCGAGTGATCAATTGCCTTCTATTTAACCCAGATTAATTTTGCTATATCTCTATGCAAAACAATTGAATTAAACTCGATACAAACCCAATTCCTTATATGTTACATGCAAAAATAGATATTCTCATTCTATTCACAAACCTAATTATTCCTTTATGCAAATAACTAAGTCACATGTCACACTCGCTTGATTCTAACTCTAGAATTCCTCTCTTGATTCCTTCTAGAGTAACACGGTAATTATTGGCTAGATAATTAATCAATAAATACAAAGCATGATGAACAATTCACTTCAACATAAATAATTGAAATAAATTAAATAATCAATCCATAACCATAAAAGGTTCCATTGGAATCTTAATAAAAGGAATTAGTTCATGAAAGAAATAAAAACCACAAATAATTGATAAATCATCCTTAATGAGTTACACAATTTTTTTTAAAAGAATAAAGAAGAAGAAGAACTCCAAGTTGTAAGCCTCCAGATCTGCCCTTACTCCTTGTTCAATCCCCCAATTGTGTAGAATAGAGTCCCAATTAAATGTAAAGAATCAATTTATATTTACTTGCCCAATTCCACAAATCCTAGTCCAAATATGCTTCCAATACACTCCATAACAAAGTCAAACAGCAAGTCAGACCAGCCCATGCCGGATCCATGCGCGCGCGATACTGTTGGTCAATCAAGACCCGGCGCCCGACGCTATATTTTGCCTTTGAGGCAGCGCCCCGGCGCTAAGGTGCAGAAGCCACTTCTCTTGCCTTTTTCAATCCCACAGCTTCCAAACGTCCCAACAACACACAATCCTGCCACAACACAACTTAAACAAGTAAAATGATTCTAAAACGCTTCGGACACACAACAAATTAAGGTCAAACATAATCAATTCATAGGTATATTACCCAATCATCATGGGACCTCCGGAGTTTTTGGGAAAGCCAGAACCACTTAAGGCAGAGATGTGGTTAAAAAAGATCACCAAGATATTTGATGTCTTGGGATGCTCCGAGGAGCAAAAGGTTCCTTTTGCCACCTTCATGTTGCGTGAAGAGGCGATTCTTTGGTGGGAATCAGAAACGCACTTACCGACTGACGACTCAAGATGTCTTGGGAGAAGTTCCAAGAGCTGTTCAATGATAAGTACTTTCCGGAAAGCATTCGTCACATGAAGGAGGTAGAATTTATCAAGTTGGAGCAAAACAACATGACCGTGTCACAGTACGAAGCCAAGTTTGCCGAGTTGTCTTTATTTGCGTCCCATTTGGTTGTTAATGAAGAGAGAATAACGCAGATGTTTTTAAGAGGTTTGAAGCCGAAGATACGTCAATATCTTATCTCTCATAAACTATGTTTATATTCAGATGTTGTTAATAGGGCTCAGTTATTGGAGCGCGATAATGAGTCAACCAAACCAAAAGAAGCGGTTGGCAAAATGATAATCTACGGTGATAATGATCATCAAAAGTGATGACGATAAGCATGGAGGAATCAACATGTCAGAAATGGTAACCCCTTCGGTGGTAATCATGGCCAAAACAATAAGAATGGACATTTCAAGAAGAGAAGGTTCAACAATGACGTAAAGACATCGGCACCAGAACCCATTTCAAAGGAAGAAGAACGACCACCGGTCGTATATTTCAAATGCGGACAGGAGGGACACATCAAGTCAAACTCTGTGACAATCCAAAACGTGTTTTAATTACGGAAGAGAAGGTCACCTAGCTCAATTTTGTCGTATGGTGAAGTCAATTCCAGCTGGGATAGTGATGCCAAAGGATGTCCCAGACAAGCCAAAGCCGGTAGTTTAAGAGAGAGCATTTTTTTTTCGTGACGAGGAACCTGAATAAAATTATCACGGGTATGTTAGTCATAAACTCTTGCGAAGTTGATACCGTGTTAAATACCGATTCTACTTACTCTTTTATTTCACCTAGTTGTGTTCAATGTTTGAAGTTAACTCTGGAGAAGTTAGACTTTGATATATCTGTTTAAACTCAGTTCGGAGAAACCTTCGTTACCTCCACTATTTATAAATCTTGTTCAAATCAACACTTTCACGTTACCTGTCGATCGTATATCTTTGAAAATACTTGCCTTTGATGTGATTTTAGGAATAGATTGGTTAACTACTCATCATGCTTTTTCGTAAGGTTGTTAGCTTTCATATTCTTAACCAACCTGTTATGCGAATTCAAGCAACCAAACCACTAAAGTCAATCATTGTCATATCAAGCCATAAGTAAAGAGCCCCGGTCCTTTCGCTGGTGACTTCCTTGTGTGGAATGCACCGAAGCCAGACTTTCTGTAGGCGACGTCGTGAATGACGGTGGCAAGTTGATATGTATCAATGTGACGTGATATCCAAGTCTGGATAAGGGTCATAGTTTTGAATGATATTTCTATTGTTAATAAATTTCCTGAAGTATTCTTGAAGACTTCTTAGCCTACCCTAGAGCGTGAAATCGAATTTTGTATTGACCCCAGTACAAAACCCATTTCTAAAACCCTTAAATATTTCTTCAACTAAAATGAACGTAACATGCGCAAAGATGTTGGCTCGAGCTGTTGAAGATTACGATCGTACCATGCAATATCATCGTGGAAGTGCGAACGTGGTAGCTGACGCGTTGAGTAGAAGATTGTATGCGGTTACAAGTGTGAATATACGAACCCACGTGAAGATAATGAATATATGATTAGAATCGACTTTAATCGATAAAGTTAAAGTCGCTCAAGCTACATACTCAGAGCTGATGAATGTGAAGAAGAAGGTTCAAGATGGCGTTATTATAGAAGCAAGAATCGACGAAGAGAGAAAATCTCAACCCTCGATTTAATTGGCCCATTTAAAATCCTCGATCGAGTAGGGCGTGGCTTATAGACTCGCTTTTACCGCCAAATATGTCGGCGTGTTCATAACGCTTTTTAACGTATCAATGTTACGTAAATATGTGGACGGCCCGAACCACATTATTAATTTAGAACCGGACGAGATAGCGGATGATTTAACATTTGAGGAGATACGTGTTAAAATCTTGGATAAGAAGAATCGTATTCAACACTCAAAGGTTATACCTCAAGAGTTAGAATTTGAAATGAAGTCGAGGTATCCTCACCTCTTCGGCATACCAGGTACGTACCCTAATTTCGAGGGCAAAATTTCATAAGAAGGGGAGATTGTAAAACCCCAACTTTTTGAATAAAGATGAATTTTCTATAAATATTATTTTTGAATATTATGGAGTGAAATTTATATATAATGTTATAGTTGTGGGTAATATTTATAAATTTTGCAAATTACGCAAGTTGTTATATAATATTCGATTGGTCGGGGAATATTCGTTTTAACAGGGAATATTAAATAACCAAGACCTTTATGAGACCCAGATTTTATGAATAAAGATTTAAAATTCTCGAAATATTTTTTTGAATATTATGGTGTGGATTTGATATAATGTTATAGTTGTGGGTAGTATTTATAAATTTTGCAAAGTATGCAAGTTGTTGTATTATATTCGATTGGTCAGGGAATATTCGTTTTAGCAAGGAATATTTATTAACCACATAATTATTGGTGGACCCCACAACGAAATTATTGTAGGATTGAGAAAACGGCAAAAATATTTTTATTGAAAATAACTACGAAAGTTTTACAGATTATCTTGTTGAACTACTCGGTAGTAAAAGTAATCTGAATCTGGCGTGGTTGCATAGTAGCACACAGTATTGATTATTGATGCTTATGTGAGAAGTCACTCAATTTTGCTTAATTTATAGAACCCCCATTACCTATTTTTCAAAATAATCGGTAGAAATTATTTAAAGGTGGGGCCCATATGTGTTGAAAAACTGATTTTAGAATTGGGGGTGAGAGGAATTTACGTATAGAGGAGGAAATTATATATATAAGTGTGAGAGATGTGTGTGTATATATATATATATATATATATATATATATATATATATATATGAATGTGATATGGGTGAGAGTGATGTGTGTGAGAGTGACTTGTTGGTGGAATTTAGTGTGTGAGTGTGTGTGGTAGTGGGTTTTGGTGGAAAAGTGGATGGGTTGATAATTAATGTTGGTTGTTTTATTATAAATTGATTTTGGGTGGCGGAAAAGTTGATGGGTGTTGTAATATTATATATATATATATATAATATATCTAGCATGTGTTTATATATATATATATATATGTATTATATTTTATTTTTGTTTTGATCCTATTGGTTGGTTGTTTGAAATTTGTATAAGTGTGTTATCACAACTTTGATCCGTGAATTTGCAAAGACATCATGTTATATAAATGTAATATATATATATATATATATATAATATATTATTTTTATTAATACTGCATAGTAAACCAATCTGGACCTTTCATGAATTAGTTACTATTCAGTCCATTCTTCTATAAATAGAAGCTCATTCCTTCATTATTTCTTATGAATTCATTGAAACTCTAGAGAGAGAAAATTTTAGAGAGAAAGAAGAAAAATATTCTGCTACTTCCCTACTCTTATATCCAGTTTCTTTTACAGTAAGGGATATTATTTATTGTACTCGTAAGGGATATTATTTATTGTACTCGTAAGGGATATTATTTGTTGTACCCGTAAGGGGTATTATTTCATTTGTATCCATGAAGAGAACTTCTATTATTCCATTATTTATTATTCTATTGGAATAACCTGTATACGCGGGCTACCCTATACTTGGTGAAATTCTTCTAATATTCCGTTCTTTATTATTCTGTCGGAATATCTCATACATGCGTTCTGTGGGACACGGTTCCATTATTTATTATTCTATCGGAATATCCGATTGCATGCGTTCTGTAGGACTGGTTCCATTATTTATTATTATGTCGAAATATCACATGCATGCGTTTTCTTGGGACACGGTTCCATTCTTTATTATTCGTTGGAATTTCTTGTTCATGCGTTTTCTGGGGACCGGTTCCGATTAAATTATTATTTTGTTGAAATAACCTGCCTGTGCGGTCTATCGTATGCCTGGTGATTTCTTTTGTTATTCCATTCTTTATTATACTCAATTGGTTAAAGTTTTAACCTCTATACTCCATGAAATTAGTGGAATATCCTTGATATTTGCGCTTCATCCGATATCTTTTCATGGAAATATTCTTACGAGCATTCTTAAATTTTACTCTACAAGCGAGATTATGTTGACAATTTGGACGTTATCAGTTCCTAGATAAATTAATTCTTGAACTTGTTTTATTGAATTCTTATATCATTGTCATCATCCTCATGTTTATATTATGTTGAAAGTCATCTGTGGCCTGTAGTGCATAGACCAGGGATTATTCGGTGTAATCATGACCGTAATGTTACAAATGATGTGGAAAAAGTCCTCATTGGCACGTAGTGCATTGATGGACAGTTTTTGGTATGATTATGGCTATGGATTCTCTTTAGCCGTAGTGCAAAGATGAATTATTTTATGGCATGATCAGGACCGTTGATGTATACACGAATATCTTTGGCCCGTAGTGCATGGATAATTTGTGGTCGTGATACTAATGAATACACAAATATTCCTAGCCCATAGTGCATGGATAATTGTGGTCGTGATACTAAAGAATATCCTTGGCCGTAGCGCAGGGGTGATTCGATGATGTGGATTATTTATTAAGCTGAGTCCCAGCGATAATAGTGATGAAAGACCTTTTAAATCATAAAAGATAGTAGAGTTTATTCTCTACTTGACTCTTTTAATGGATTGCTTGATCCGCTGCAGTTAAACTTGATGTCTATTGTATTTTATCAGTTTAACATTGTTGAAGACTAATGATAATTTATTCTACATTATCTTAGTCATAATATTTCTTACTGGGCTAGTTGAGCTCACCCTTTCTTTCACTGTTCTCTTCAGGAAATGAGAATATAGCTGGGACGAGTCGGGGAACAGAGTGATGGATCAGATGATAATATTAGTAGTCCTCACTATTCTGTTAAATAGTGTGGCAATAAATGTAATGAGGACTTATTCTGAGAGTGGATATTGTCTAGTAGACAGTATTTTTATTGAAACTCACAACTCTCTTGTTGTATATTAAAGATTGTATTTGTATTCTGTACCATGTATTTGGTGACTAAGAATAGGTGATGTATACCTATTTTGGGGGCGTCACAGTTGGTATCAAAGGTTAGGGATATAATCCATGGCTGAGATGTGAGACAAGAACTAAGAGGGGAGAGACGGGGAATTCCTTCGCTAGTATGACCTACCTAAGTTTTTTGGTATTTAATTGGTCGGTCAGAGTATAGGGATAATATGTGATAGGTTAATTAACCTTTATTTTGTGGCAGTATCTGAAAATGACATCCGAAAATATTGAGATAAGCAATGAAGCACATGAGACCGTTGAGTTAGCTCAACCAAAAGGTAACGACCAACAACACGATAATAATCATATCGGTGGCAACGACCATCGGAATAATGATAACCATCGTGGGGGAAATTATCATGCCAAGAATGGTAACCATTTCGGTGGTAATCATGGCCAAGATAATAGAAGTGGAAATTTTAAGAAGAGAAGGTCATTTAGCTCAATTTTGTCATATAGTGAAGTCAAGACCAGCTGGAACGGTGGCACCAAAGGCGGATACAGACAAAACAAAGCCGGTAGTATAAGTGAGAGCGTTTGTCGAGGAACCCGAACGAAGTTATCCCGGGTAAGTTAATCATAAATTCTTGCAAAGTCTATACCTTATTAGATACCGGTTCTACCCATTCTTTTTTTCTCTCTTGCTTGTGCTCAACGTTTAAATTTAACCCCAGAGAAGTTAGACTTTGACTTATTGGTTGAAACTTCATTCGTAGAAGCCTTCGTTACCTCCACTGTTTTTAAATCTTGTTGATTCAAATCGACACTTTCACGTTACCTGTCAATCTTATCTCTTTGAAATACTTGCCTTTGGTTGGATTTTAGGAATCGATTGGTTAACTACTCATCATGCTTTTCATAAGGTTGTTAGCTTTCATATTCCTAACCAACCTGTTATGCGAATTCGAGCAACCAAACCACTAAAGTCAATCATTATCTTATCAAGCCATAAGTAAAGAACCTCGATCCTTTCGTTGTTGACTTTCTTGTGTGGAATGCACCGAAGCCAGACTTTCTGTGACGGTGGCAAGTTGATAGGTATCAATGTGACGTACTATCCAAGTCTTGGATGAGGGTCACAGTTTTGAATGATATTTCTATTGTTAATAAATTTCCTGACGTATTCTTGAAGACTTCCTAGCCTACCCCTAGAGCGTGAAATCGAATTTTGTATTGACCCCAGTACAAAACCCATTTCTTAAACCCTTAAATATTTCTTTACTTAAAATGAACGTATCATGCGCCAAAGACGTTGGCTCAAGCTGTTGAAGATTATGATCGTACCATTCAATATCATCGTGAAAAAGCGAACGTGGTAGCTGACACGTTAAATAGAAGATCATATGCGTTTACAAGTGCGAATATACGAACCCACGTGAAGATAACGAATATACGAGTAGAATCGACTTTAATCGATAAAGTTAAAGCCGCTCAAGCTACATACTCAGAGCAGATGAATGAAGAAGGTTTAAGAGGGCGTTATTCTAGAAGTAAGAATCGACGAAGAGAGGAAATCTCAACCCTCGATTTAATTGACCCATTTGAAATACTTGATCGAGTAGGAACTGTGTTTTATAGACTCGTTTTACCGCCAAGTATGTCGCGTGTTCATAATGTTTTTAACGTATCGATATTACGTAAATATGTGGACAACCCGAACCACATTATTGATTTAAAACCGGACGAGATATCGGATGATTTAACGTATGAAGATGTACCTGTTAAAATCCTGGAATATATTCTACGCGTAAAGGTTATACCTCAAGAGTTAGAATCTGACGAAGTGTCCTCATCTGTTTGGCATACCAGGTACGTACGTAAATTTCGAGGGCGAAATTCCATAAGGAGGGGAGATTGTGAGACCCCAGATTTTATGAATAAAGATTTAAAATTCTCGAAATATTTTTTTGAATATTATGGTGTGGATTTGATATAATGTTATAGTTTTGGGTAGTATTTATAAATTTTGCAAAGTATGCAAGTTGTTGTATTATATTCGATTGGTCGGGGAATATTCGTTTTAGCAGGGAATATTCGTACAACGGCGCAATCATTGGTGGACCCCACAATAGAATTATTGTCGGATTGAGAAAACGACAAAAATATTTTTATCGAAAATAACGGCGGAAGTTTTACCGTTAATACTGTTGAACTACTCGGTAATAAATGTACAGTAATACGCGTGGTTGCATAGTAGCACACGGTATTGATTATTGATGCTTATGTGAGAAGTCACTCAGTTTTGCTTATTTTATAGACCCCCATTTACCAAATTTTCAAAATAATCGGTAGAAATTATTTAAAGGTGGGGCCCATATGTGTTGAAAAACTGATTTTAGAATTGGGGGTGAGAGGAATTTACGTATAGAGGAGAAAATTATATATATAAGTGTGAGATGTGTGTGTGTGTATATATATATATATATATATATATATATATATATATACATATGAATGTGATATGTGTGAGAGTGATGTGTGTGAGAGTGACTTATTGGTGGAATTTAGTGTGTGAGTGTGTGTGGTAGTGGGTTTTGGTGGAAAAGTGGATGGGTTGATAATTAATGTTGGTTGTTTTATTATAAATTGATTTTGGGTGGTGGAAAAGTTTATGGGTGTTGTAATATTATATATATATATAATATATCTAGCATGTGTTTATATATATATATATGTAATATATTTTATTTTTGTTTTGATCCTATTGGTTGGTTGTTTGAAATTTGCATCAGTGTGTTATCACAACTTTGATCTGTGAATTTGCAAAGACATCATGTTATATAAATGTAATATATATATTATTTTTATTAATACTGCATAGTAAACCAATCTGGACCTTTCATGAATTAGTTACTATTCAGTCTATTCTTCTATAAATAGAAGCTCATTCCTTCATTATTTCTTACGAATTCATTGAAACTCTAGAGAGAGAAAATTTTAGAGAGAAAGAAGAAAAGTATTCTGCTACTTCCCTACTCTTATATCCAATTTCTTTTACGGTAAGGGATATTACTTATTGTACTCGTAAGGGATATTATTTATTGTACTCGTAAGGGATATTATTTGTTGTACCCGTAAGGGGTATTATTTCTTTTGTATTCATGAAGAGAACTTCTGTTATTCCATTATTTATTATTCTATTGGAATAACCTGTATATGCGGGATACCCTATACTTGGTGAAAATTTTCTAATATTCCGTTCTTTATTATTACGCCGGAATATCACATGCATATGCGTTCTGTGGGACCTGGTTCCATTATTTATTATTCCGCCGGAATATCCGATTCGTGCGTTTATGGGACTGGTTCCATTATTTATTATTATGCGAATATCACATGCATGCGTTTCTGGCGGGGTTGGTTCCATTCTTTATTATTACATTGGAATATCTTCTTATGCATGCGTTTTATGTCGGACCTGATTCTGTTAAATTATTATTCTGTTGAAATAACCGGCATGTGCGATCTATCGCATGCCTGATGATTTCTTTTGTTATTCCATTCTTTATTATACTCAATTGGTTAAAGTTTTGACCTCTATACTCCATGAAATTAGTGGAATATCCTTGATATTTGCGCTTCATCCAGTATCTTTTCATGGAAATATTCTTCTGAGCATTCTTGAATTTTACTCTATAAAGCAGTATCATGTTGACAATTTGGATGTTATCAGTTCCTAGATAAATTAATTCTTGAACTTGTTTTATTGAATTCTTATATCATTGTCATCATCCTCATGTTTATATTATGTTGAAAGTCATCAGTGGCCTGTAGTGCATAGATGGACTTGGTATGATTATGACCAGGGATTATTCGGTGTAATCATGACCGTAATGTTACAAATGATGTGGAAAAAGTCCTCATTGGCCCGTAGTGCATTGATGGACAGTTTTTGGTATGATTATGGCTATGGATTCTCTTTAGCCATAGTACAAAGATGAATTGTTTTATGGCATGATCAGGACCATTGATGAATACACGAATATCCTTGGGCCGTAGTGCATGTATAATTTGTGGTCATGATACTAATGAATACACAAATATTCATGGCCTGTAGTGCATGGATAATTGTGGTCGTGATACTAAAGAATATCCTTGGCCGTAGTGCAGGGGTTATTCGATGATGTGGATTATTTATAAAGCTGAGTCCCAGCGATAATAGTGATAAAAAACCTTTTAAATCATAAAAGATAGTAGATTTTATTCTCTACTTGACTCTTTTAATGGATTTCTTGATCCGCTGAAGTTAAACTTGATGTCTATTGTGTTTTATCAGTTTAACATTGTTGAAGACTAATGATAATTTATGCTACATTATCTTAGTCATAATATTTCTTACTGGGCTAGTTGAGCTCACCCTTTCTTTCACTGTTCTCTTCAGGAAATGAGAATATAGCTGGGATGAGTCGGGGAACGGAGTGATGGATCAGATGATAATATTAGTAGTCCTCACTATTCTGTTAAATAGTGTGGCTATAAATGTAATGAGGACTTATTCTGAGAGTGGATATTGTCTAGAAGACAGTATTTGTATTGAAACTCACAGCTCTCTTGTTGTATATTAAAGATTGTATTTGTATTTTGTACCATATATTTGGCGACTAAGAATAGGTGATGTATACCTATTTTGGGGGCGTCACAGTTGGTATCAAAGCTTAGAGATATGATCCCTGGCTGAGATGTGAGACAAGAACTAGGAGGGGAGAGATGGGGAATTCCTTTGCTAGTATGACCTACCTAAGTTTATTTGGTATTTAATTGGTCGGTCAGAGTATAGGGATAATATGTGATAGGTTAATTAACCTTTGTTTTGTGGCAGTATCTGAAAATGACATCCGAAAATGTTGAGATAAGCAATGAAGCACATGAGACTGTTGAGTTAGCTCAACCAAAAGGTAACGACCAACAACACGATAATAATCATATCGGTGGCAACGACCATCAGAACAATGATAACCATCGTGGGGGAAATTATCATGCCAAGAATGGTAACCACTTCGGTTCAAAAATACTCCATAATAATCAATTGTGGATCAAAATTCAAGAATTAAGATCAAAATATAGAAACAATCAAAGATAGTAACCAAAATAGACAACTTGGACAAAGAAAAGAAAATTAAATTTTTCTGTGAATAATGCCGCATTCGTGAATAATGTCTTAATACGTGAATAGTGCCGTATACGTGAATGGTACTTGATAAGTGGGTTTTACACCTACTTATGGAGTACCAATTCATGCGAACTATGCCCATCTCAAGTACATTTTAGTAGATTTTAGCTGCATTTCAAGTTAATTTGCATTTCACATACTTAAAACTCCTTTTCGTGATAATGTGCAGGAATCGACCTATTTTGGTGGTGTTATAGAGCACGAGGCTAATGGATTCCTGAGACGAGGCAAAAGATAGGATGTGCATGGCTAGGATTGAGCGGAGCATTGATAAACATAGGACATTTCAATAGCAGCAGCAACGTTGCAGAACCAAACTAAGGAGCAGGAGCAAAAGACAGCAACTGTAAGTCGCACGGCAAAGAGAGCTTGAAGACGCGCACCCGCGTGAGTACCCAGCCAAACTAGGGAACCTACTACAAGTTAGGCGGCATGAGCGAGACAAAGCCTAGAGAGTGCTGGCCGCCATGAGAGCCCGGTGAACATCGAGACCTATTGCAAGTAAGCGGCGCAGCGTGAGTAATAAGGCGAGAGGCTATGCTGACATGTGAGGAACTCAAGCTCGCTTACTTATTTTATTTTAATTTCAAATTTTAAGGGTTGTAATTGATTTAAAACGATTTCTAACTGGTGTCAGGGGTATCACTTGACAATTATTCAATTTTAGTTATATTCTTTACGTGGTAATTAGGGTTTATTCTCTGGGAGAGATTCCAACGTAGAAGGAGGCCACAACTCTACTTTTCTACTCCTTCTTGGGATTTTCTACCAGAGTGGATTATTATTATTATTATTTTGCTGGAATCTTATGAGGATTTGAATATTGATCTATATTCAGCAATTGGGTTTGATTGTTTCTACCTTTCATCTTTCAATTGCTTGTTTATTAGTCATGTTTAGATTTGATCCCATAATGGCTTTTGGTTCAGTCATGAACTAAACTTCATTATTGTAAAACCCCAACTTTTTGAATAAAAATGAATTTTCTATAAATATTATTTTTTGAATATTATGGAGTGAAATTGATATAATGTTATAGTTGTGGGTAATATTTATAAATTTTACAAAGTACGCAAGTTGTTATATAATATTCGATTGGTCAGGGAATATTCGTTTTAACAGGAAATATTCGTACAACGACACAATCATTGGTGGACCCCACAACGAAATTATTGTCGGATTAAGAAAACGACAAAAATACTTTATGAAAATAACGGCGAAAGTTTTCCGTTAACTGTTGAAACATCCGGTGTTAAAAGTACAGTAATACGCATGGTTGCATAGTAGCACACCGTATTAATTATTGATGCTTACGTGATAAGTCACTCAGTTTTGTTGGTATTATTAATGTAATAATACAGAAAATCTTTTTATATAAAATAGAATGCTTTTATAAAGTTATTCTATAAATAGAATATATTATATTCTATTATGCATAGTGTTAACATAGTGTTCAAGATAGTGTTTTGCATAGTAAAATCTTTTTATATAAAAGCAGAATACTTTTATAAAGTTATATGTTTTATTAGACAATAATTAGAATATATTATATTTTATTATGCATAGTATTTGCATAATAGTGCAAGATAGTGTTTGCATAGTAAAATCTTTTATAAAGTTATTCGTTTTATTAGATTATAAATAGAATATATTTTATTTTATTTAAAAGATTTTGCTTTAAATATGACCGTCGGATTAAAGTAAATCAATCTGGACCGTTCATGAGTTAGTTACTATGTAGTCCATTTTTCTATAAATAGAAGCTCATTCCTTCATTATTTTCTTACTTAATTCTTTGAAACTCTAGAGAGATAAACTATAGAGAGAAAGAATAAAGTATTCTCGCTACTTCACTACTTATATATCCGGTACTCTTCTTCTTCTTAAGGTAGGGATATTATTTGTTGTACTAAGTAAGGGTATTCTTTCTTTCTTATTCATGAAGAGACCTTACGTTATTCCATTCTTTATTATTACATTGGAATAACTTTGTATCTGTGAATACCTTATACTTGGTGAAATTCTTACATTATTCCATTCTTTATTATTACATTGGAATATCCGTGTGTGCGCTTTTACGTCGGACTGGTTCCGTTATTTATTATTACATTGGAATATCCCGCCGGTGCGTATTACATACCTGACACAATTTTCGTTATTTAGTATTCTATTGGAATAACTTTGTCATCGCAATACCGCATGCATGGTGATTTCATTGTTATTTCATTCTTTATTATTACGTTGGAACATCCCGCATGCAATTTAATTTCTTTGACCGGTTACATTATTATTATTCATTGGAATAACTTGTCTATCTAAGTACCGCAGCGTGTATGGTGATTTCTTTTGTCATTCCATTCTTTATTATACTCAGTTGGCTAAAGTTTTGACTTCTATACTCCATGAAATTAGTGGAATATCCTTGATATTTGCGCTTCATCCAGTATCTTTTCATTCAAATATTCTTTTGAGCATTCTTGAATTTTACTCTACAAAGCAGTATCATGTTGACAATTTGGAAGTTATCAGTTCCTAGATAAATTAATTCTTGAACTTGTTTTATTGAATTCTTATATCATTATCATCATCCTCATGTTTATATTATGTCGAAAGTCATCTGTGGGCTTCAGAGTGCATAGATGGACTTGGTATGATTATGACCGAGGATTATTCGTATAATCATGGTAGTAATGTTACAAATGATGTGGAAAAAGTCCTCATTGGCCCGTGGTGCATTGATGGGACGATTTTTTGGTATGATTATGGCTACTGATTCTCTTTGGCCATAGTTCAAAGATGAATTGTTTTATGGCATGATCGGGACCGTTGATGAAAACATGATTATCTTTAGTCAGTAGTGCATGGATAATTCGTGGTCGTGATACTAAAGAATATCCTTGCTTTGTAGTGCGGGGATGATTTGATGATGTGGATTATTTATTAAGTTAAGTCTCAAATGATAAAAGTCATGAAAACCTTTTAAATCATAGAAGATAGTAGATTTTATTCTCTACTTGACTCTTTTTAATGGATTGCTTGTTCACTGCGTGATTAAACTTGATAGTTATTATATTTTATCGGTTTAACTTTTGTTGAAGGCTAACGATAAATTATTACGCATTATCTTAGTCATAATATTTCTTCTTGGGCTAGTTGAGCTTACCATTTCTTTCACTGTTCTCTTCAGGAAATGAGAACGTAGCTGGGACTAGTCGGGGAACAGAGTGATGATCCTAGATGTTTGTATTAGTAGTCCTCACTATTATGTGAAATAGTGTGATAATAATTGTAATGAGGACTCCTTTTGAGTTTGTATACTATCTAGTAGACAATATTTGTATTCAAACTCATAATTTATGTTTTGTCGTATTGTACACGACAGTTGTATTATTAAGTTGTATTTGAATTCTGTACCATGTATCTGGCGACTCAAGATGGGTGATGTATACCTAATTTTGGGGGCGTCACAATTATGGGATTCTAACGAATTTTAATATGTAGTTTGATTGCATGCTTAAATGCTGGATTGTTTTGCATATCATTTGGGATGTCTATCATGATTGTTTTGCATGTATGAATGCTTGATCACCATTTGTTTCAGTATTTGTATGGAATTGACAATGAACATGCAAATATGGATTGTAATCATGATAGTATACGTATATAGGGCTGTGTTATATGGCTTATGTATTTCGTGAACCAGATAGACATATACTGTTTCACCGAATAAGTTAGAATAAGGGCTTGCACTTAAAATCAATATAGTTTCAATTTCACATAGACATATAGTGATTTTGGTTATATTGATTATTACATAGAGTCTATCATCTGTGGATGCTGTGTAGGTAGGTCTTAGTGCATTGAAAAATGGCTAATACTCTTTTAGTGCTCTTGGCTACTTTCCTGTGATATGTGAACAAGTCATGCATGATAGTGGCGATTGAATGAAGTATTAAATGAAGTTAGGATCACATTATTTCCAGATTTAATTTATTCTGTTTATTATTATTTTAGTTGCTATTTGTGACTCGAGAACAAACCAATCTTAGTTGTCAGTTTGAGCATATAAATATAGTGAATTAATTAATGTATAGCGATTTGAATTAAACAACTTTCTCTGTGGGATCGATACTTTACTTGCTCTGTATTACTTATTGACGCATGTATGCTTGCATGAGTTAGAGCTCTTTTGTTAAGATTAAAAAAGAGGCAACAGTAATCCCGACACGAAAAGGTAGAAATTTCACAAGAAATATCATACTTTGTGAATAGTGCCATATACGTGAATAGTGCCGTATTTGTGAATAATGTCGTATACGTGAATAGTACCGTATACGTGAATAGTAACCTCGACATAAATAGGTAAAATTTTTATAATAAAATTCATACCAATATTTTGACATAATGATATTGAACGAAATAACATCATTTACAAATAAAATAACATCCCTTACCTCAAAAGAACAATACTTCTGATTGGAATATCAGATATAATGTTGAAGGAAACTTACACTGAATATCAACTCTCAAAATATCTAAATATTCGAAAAAATACACTCGATATTATAGATAGAGAAAACTTCTGATTCTAGTGTAATTTTCAATTCTAACTAAGCACCCTATTTATAAGAAAATGTCAGAACGCCAAAGCAGACTAAAATGTAATAAAATAATATTTTAATAAAAAATTTCACGCACACCACTTGACCAAACTCAGCACACCACAAGTGGGGCCCACCAAATTCAAAAAAATTTGCAACAACAAAAAGTGGGGCCCACCCATGTTTTTAATAAAAATATTTATTTTTGAAACTTCAATAATTCATAATAAATAGCCCTTTTATCAGAAAAATACGAATTTTATGTCCATTCCATAGGAAATTTAATTCTCTACAACTTTGTAGAAGAAAGTTTTTCTAAATTCCAAACAGAAAATGACTGAAAACTACATACGGATGATTTTTAATACCTCAATTATGATAAAACACTGATAAAATACCTCAGAATTAATTCTTTCATTTATATCCACATAAAATAAATATTTCCTTATCATATAAATCAATAATTAATTATTCACAAATAATATTACAAAATCTCAATAATGACAACCAGGTCATTCCCAGGAAAGAGGGGGCTTTTCGATAAGGATTTCTTCTTACTGGCGCGCAATTAGGTGACCAAACCCCTTTCTTAGACAGAACTTTCTTAGACATTACCAATAATGCTATCTAATAATATTATTCAAATAATATAAATTATTGATCTGATAATGGGAAATACTGTGCAGTGACAATTATTGAAACACCAATAATATAAAATATCAACGTAGCAATTATTGAATCAATAAAATAAAATATTGAACAGTAATTACTGTAACAATTATTGAGTAGTGCCTTCTTATGTAAGAATCAATAATCCAAAAATATTGTGCAATACCGTGTGCTACTGTGCAACCACGCGTATTACTGTATTTTAACCACCAGGTATTCCAACAGTGTTAATAGGAACAACTACGCCGTTATTTATAAAAAAACTCAAACTTGTCATTTTCTTTATTCGACAATTTTCTGTTATGGGGCCCACAAATGGCTGCGCCGTCGTACGAATATTCTCTAACATCAAGAATATTCCCCGACAACAATGAATATTTTATAACCATTTGCTTATTTTACAAAATTTGCACATTTCACCCATAACCAAAGCATTATATCAAATTAACACCTTATTATTCAAAATAATAATTAGAGGAAATTCAATTTTATTTATAAAAAGTTGGGGTCTTACACAACCCCGAGAAAATACAGAATCAATAGTAATCAAACCCCGTAGACAGCCTCGAGGGACAGCCTAAGGTCACCTCAACCCTAGATACAACCTTGGGTGGGAAAAAGGTTGAATGTTGACAACACAACATAAACCAAAGACATCCAGCTTTAAGCATGGTCATCAAGAGCCATCACAACAATCCTGAGTGCAAACTACTCAAGACAGCTCAACGGACTGCCTGTGAAGAACTTGAGATGCTATTCTAGTCATGGACCAATCTTCCTGGATTCAGAAAAGGCAAGCCCCATGTTATTGCATAGCTCTCGAAAATATCTTTTCAGAATGATATGGCACACCTCCATAGGATTTCTAGATTGCAAGTTATCAAAGCTTCAAACAACCTATGCGTGGATTGAGGTGCACGTACTTTGAGGCAGTAGAGCCCACCAGGCCCAGTCGTAGGTAGACTTGCGGGTGGCCGGATCTATATATATCAGCCCCCATCAGCTCATTTAAAAAGGTTTTAAAGAGAGAGAGCAAGAAGAGAGAAAATTTGAGTATCTGAGAGAGAAATGAAGCTTTTTTTCTGTTTAAACACTGTAAATCTCTTATGTAAACACTTCTTTACATATATACTATAACATATCAAGTTTTAACCAGTGGAAATCGTGTATAGAGGCGCTTAAAGCCGTTCAATAGCCATTCTCGTGCCTAACTGTAAGATCTATTCAGATCTACTTCTTTTTCTTACTTTACTATATATACATAAGTACTATATATGTACAGATCTACCTCTGTATGGCATAGATCTAATGTTTCAACCGTTCATTTCCTATACATAGTCAATATTTGCATTGTATTGACTAGATCTGTACTAGATCTAGCTTTTAACCGGTTCAAAAGTTGGAAAACTTGAACCTGGAAGCTAGAATGGCTCAGATTTGTATAGATCTAGTTTATTTTCTAGTTTTTATAAATATTTAGCATCCACGAGACCCTTGATCTATATCTAGAGGAAACTGGAGGCTTGTTTACTCGCGTGCAAGGATTTGTCCAATAACTCACTTGTGTAGCAAAGTTTTAAGTTATTTGTACATAATATGTTTAAATATTCATTGTGTAAGCTTTAAATATTCATGTGAGCTTAGGAACTACAAAGGGTTGATGATTAATAAATGGATCTAGATCCGGTTCCGAAAATGGACTTGTTTAAGTTGTAAATGTCAGCTTGCAGTCCTTTGCAAATGTAACTCCGGGGCCTTAAAGCGGTTATTCGGATTTAAGACCTCAAAATAGTGAAATTATGTATGTTGTGACACCCCCAAATCCGGGTACTTCAATTCCCACATGATTTGGTGTTCACTATACAAACATCATAAGTCTATCTACCCATAAAACTGAAAGCATAAATAGATAGAAATAAATCCTCTCTTTAAGGAGTTACATCATCTGAAATAAATACATCAATCCCATGTAATACTAACCTTAAATCTCAAATGGGGAAACATAAACAAATAATAGTCTTACACAACATTGACATAAGTTTGAAACATAAATACATAATCACATAAACTACAAGTCTTCATCACTTGTTAATCTTGCTCTTGCCTTTGCTAGTACAAGGCTAGTCAGACCTTTCATTCTTAACTGAAATATTATTATTACGCAAGAGTGAGCACGATTGCCCACAAGTATAATAATGTAACAACAATATAATAACATGCGAGTGAATCAAAGACTTCTGGAATAAGAAACTCAACTTTTGAATCAAGAATGAATAACAAGAATCAAAAGAACTTCTGAGGGTCATAAGAGCTTGAACTATGTCCTAGGTTGTCAAGTATTTAAACTTGAAACCTTTAACAGTCATAAGACTATGGACTCCTCTACTGCATTTAGGGGATCGACCCTTAGTACCATACTATGCACAATATCTTAACGCTAAAGCATAAGTAATCCCCTATACAGGGTTGTTCATCTCAGTTTGACATTAGAGTTCGCACCAAAGGAAGTTTGGTTTGGATAAATTCAACAAGGGTTCTAAAATTTAGAACGTTCATCAACTATGGACTAGTCGAATCAATAGGGGTTCGCTAGTCTTATAAGGTTCGACAATAATTGATATTCAAATTGAATAATAAACTCAAGAGGTATACAATGGAATAAGTATTGTATAACAGAAATCATACTTTGAAAAGATTAATAACCTTTAATATAATTAACAAGAACTTGCTCGATATAGAATATGAATCTAGAATTTACTCAATATAAAGAAGTAAGGTTTATAAATTTGCATAACGATAACAAGTAGGGTTAGGAAACTTGCCTCTTGCACAAGCTACGATTAATTCACGTTCCTTATTAAATCCTACATATCAATACATTAACAATACCCATAAATAAATAGTTCGTTATACCTATCGAATCCTAACATTGGTCTTTGAATACGTTATTGGACTTTTAAGTGTTATTAATTAATCACATAACGTAAGTTAACTATCATATTATTATATGCTTGACATGTCTTCATGTTCATTACATAAGTTTTAAAAACACATTTTCAAAACTTGAACACTTAGAAAGATTTTGAAGTTACTGCCGGGTATAGCTTGCAAGGCGCTTACATTTGTTCTTTGCATCAGAGAGCGACTCCATTAGTTCTTTGGGGCGGCGCAACTGGCCATTTCTGACGTGAACCAGATTCTACAGTTCGCGAAGAACACACAGCATAACCCAAAATCTATCAATTTCTTTATTCATACATGAATTTAAACATACCCAGACATTATAATACACATATAATTACTACCCAACCCTTCTAGGATGATTTTAACAAGTTAAAACATACAATTACTTAAATCAAATTATCAATTTCAGTGTTCTTAATGTTTTTGGAAGTTTTGAAAATAAAACATGAAGATTGACACTACGGGTTCGTTATAACACCAAATCTGTTTGTTCAAAGTTTAATTTCTTTGTTTTAACATATGATAACATAATCTACCATTAAATTTCAAGTTAAACAACAATTTGTAGCATACTAATTCCCATAAGGGCCATACATATGAAACTTATACTCAGTAACTTCACAAATCTATTTACAACATATTTGTATGCAATTGATGTTATGAAAACATACATATATGGTAATAAAACATATTATGATTATATATTATCATGTTTTTACACCTAGATCATCAATTCATGCATAGATCACACAAATTTGTTTTACAGAGAAGTTAGAGATAACTTTTTCACAAAAATAATAACAACATAATTACAATTTGGATTTAGGAGATTACCCCCAAAGCAGGTTCCTCTGAATCTTCACTATCTTCTTCAAATCACTCAACTTTTCTCTAATTTCGCTCTGTATTCTCTCTCAGTTAAACTCAGAATAAAATACGTCTTCAAAATAAAGACTGATTAATGCGCTTCTTAACTGCATTAACTGCATCATGGTGGTCAGTTACTCCAATCATGGGTTAACTGCTCTCAACCTCCATTAGAGATTTGTTTGGCAGAATTTTTAGAAGGTTTTCCCATTTAATTTAATTAACCTCTTATAATATAGTTTAATCATGTCACACCCAATTACACGATAATTCAAACATCTTATTTAATTTAATTTAAATAAAATATAATAATTTTTCATTAATTTACATAGTCACATAATTAAATTTCTCATTTATTAATTATGCCAAATCAATAAATCTTTAATTAATAATTAAAAATAACATTATTCTTATTAAATAATTCGTTTAATCAAATAAGCTTAATTAAATACATACTTTTAATAATAAAAATTCTCACATTAATTTAATAAATATAACACATATAATTAAATTAATCTACCATAATTTCATCAATTAATTATTTAATTCAATAATTAAATCATCAAAAAAAATAAATATTTAATTCAATAAATATTCAAATTAAATTACAAAATCTCGTTCGTCACATCTTTCTCCCCTTAAAAGGATTCTGTCCCCAGAATCACGACTCAATCATTTTTTCCCGTTACATTCTCTCTCCCTTACAAAGATTCTGTCCCCAGAATTGCTTACACATAATTTAAGTAAATAAATGAGGATAATTCTTCATCATATGCTCTTCGAGTTCCCACGTTGCTTCTTCAGCGTTGTAGTTTCTCCAGATTACCTTAACAGAATGTATTACTTTATTTCTTAGAACTTGCTCTTTTCTGTCAACAATCTGAACAGGAATTTCTTCATAAGATAAATCTTTTTCAAATTGTAGAGGTTCATATTTAATCACATGCTTATAATCGGGTTTGTAGGGTCGTAAAACTAAAACATGGAAGACGTTGTGGACATTTTCGAGTGTTGGAAGTAAGGCTATCTCATATGCAACTTCTCCAATCCTTCGCAGTACTTCAAAGGGGCCAATGAATCTTGGGCTTAATTTTCCTTTCTTTCCGAACCTGATATTTCCTTTCCAGGGAGAGACTTTCAAAAACACATAACTACCCGATTCAAACTTAACATTTTTACGGTGTGGATTGGCATATTTTTTTTGCCTATCTTGAGCTGCTACCAGTCTTGTTCGGATCACTTTGACTATCTCTGTTGTCTGTTGTACCAATTTTGGACCTAGTAATTGTCTTTCGCCAACTTCATCCCAATATAGCGAAGTTCTGCACTTTCTGCCATATAACGCTTCATAAGGCGGCATGCCAATACTAGCGTGGTAACTGTTGTTGTAGCTGAACTCCACGAGCGGTAGATGATCATCCCAATTTCCATTAAAGTCCATTATACAAGCTCTTAACATATCTTCTAATGTCTGAATCTTTCTTTCACTCTGCCCGTCTGTCTGAGGGTGATAAGCCATACTCATTCTCAACTGTGTACCCATGCATTCCTGTAGTCATTTCCAGAAGTTCGATGTAAAGCGCGGAACCTTATCGGAAATAATTGACACCGGAACTCCGTGTATCGAAACAATCTCTTTTATATATAATTTTGTCAACTAGTCTAAGTTAAATTTGATTCTGATCGGAAGGAAGTGTGGAGATTTCATCAATCGGTCAACGATAACCCATACTGCGTCGTAGCCTTTCTGAGTTGTCGGAAGGCCAACCACGAAATCCATCGTAATATGTTCCCATTTCTATTCTAGGATCTCCAATGGTTGTAGCAACCCACTCGGCCTCTGATGTTCTGCTTTCACTTTCTGACATGTCAGACATTTGGCAACACACTCAGCAACATCTCGTTTCAAATCGTGAGCTATGAGCCTCGCTCAAAATGTCTTCCTTAATCTCTGGCACTGACGGTACCCAAATTCTGTTTTCAAATCTCAGTATTCCTTCATTGTCCATCTTGAATCTCAGTTCGGTTCCTTTGGATATCTTCTTTTTCACCTTCGCATATTCTTCGTCCTGAAGTTGAGCCTCCTTAACTTTATCCAGTAAGGTTGTACCAGCTTGCATTTGGAACAACTTCTCGTTAATCTCCATAGGATACTTCACTTCCAACTCCAGTTTCTCTATTTCTGAAATTAGCTCCTCCTAAGCGGTCAACGTCATCAATTTCTCCCGACCCTTTCTACTTAAGGCGTCGGCAACCACATTTGTCTTACCCGGATGGTATAAAATCTCACAATCATAGTCCTTAATTAACTCCAACCACCTTCTTTGGCGCATATTCAAGTCCTTCTGTGTAAAAATATATTTCAGGCTCTTGTGGTCTATATATATTTCACACTTCTCCCCATAGAGATAGTGTCTCCAGATCTTCAAAGCAAAAGCCACGGCAGCTTACTCCAAATCCTGGGTCGGATACCCCTTCTCATAATCCTTTAATTGTCGTGACACATACGTAATGACTCTGCCGTTTTGCATAAGCACACAGCTAAGTCCTTTATGTGACGCATCACTATAAACCATAAAATTTCCTGTGTCATCCAAAAGAGATAACATATGTGCTGTACTCAACCTCTTCTTAAGTTCTTGAAAGCTTTCCTCACTTCTATAAAGTCAAGCGAATTTCCATGACTTTTCTAGTCAAATTCGTTAATGGAGTTGCGATCTTGGAAAAGTCTTGAATGAATCTTCTGTAATATCCTGCCAATCCAAGAAAACTTCGTACTTCTGACGGCATTCTCGGCTGATCCCAGTTTATCACGACATCGACTTTGGATGGATTTACTGAAATTCCGTCCTTATCAATCACATGTCCAAGAAATTGTACCCATTCAATCCAAAATTCATATTTCGAAAACTTGACATACAACTTTTCCCTTCGCAATGCTTCTAATGTCACCTTCAAATGCTCTTCCTTGGTTTTTGAGTATACCAAAATGTCATCGATGAACACCACCACGAATTTATCCAAAAACGGCTTGAACACTCCATTCATTAAGCCCATGAATGCTGAAGGAGCATTAGTTAGACCAAATGACATCACTAAAAATTCGTAATGACCATATCGCGTTCTGAACGCTGTCTTCAGTACATCCTCTGGTCTCACCTTCAGTTGATGATAACCACTCCTCAAGTCTATCTTTGAAAAGTATCTCGCTCCCTTCAATTGATCAAACAGGTCGTTGATCCTCGGTAATGGATATCTATTCTTAATCGTGACCTTATTCAGTTCTCTATAGTCGATGCAGAGTCGCATCGTCCCGTCCTTCTTCTTCATAAATAACACCGGCGCTCCCCACGGTGATACGCTCGGTTGAATATACTTCTTGTCCAGTAATTCTTGTAGGTGTACCATCAATTCTTTCATCTCTACCGGTGCCATTCAGTACGGTGCCTTCGATATTGGAGCCGTTCCTGGTGCCAAATTGATCACGAACTCAACTTCTTTGTTTGGCGGAAGTCCTGGCAAATCATCCAGAAATACGTCTGCGAAGTCCCTCACTACTGGTATCTCTCTATCTCTTGATTCTCTTACATTTCATCAACTATGTAAGCTAGATATCCTACTGCGGCCTTTATCTTAACAACTTACGGCTGCATCATCATCCGGACAAATCGCTTGTCTAGGTGACTTGCTACCATAAAACACAACCTTTGACGGAGTCATAAGGTTAATACGCTTCTTCTGACAATCAATTATAGCCCCGTAATTGAACAACCAATCCATTCCCAAGATAACGTCAAATTCCCCAACTCTGATAGGGATAAGGTCTACGTTCACAATATTACCCTTGATATCCACCCTACAGTTCTTATGTACGTACTTAACATGGATTATTTCTCTATTCATAATTTCTATGTTCATGGGGTATTCTAACTCATCTTTAGGCAATTCTAAGTGCTTAGCAAAGTCATCAGATATAAATGAACAAGTAGCACCCAAATCGAATAATACATAAGCATTAACTTTATTAATCGGAATGATACTTGACACCACATCACGAGACTGCACAACATCCTGCACTGTCATGTTGAAAGTCCTGGCGGTTGGTCTGTTGGTTGCGGTTGGTCCCGTGATAGTCAGAGCACTTCCACCGCTGTTTCCCCTATTTCCTCCTGATCCTGCCCCTCCAGATCCCTTCTTAGGATAGTCCCTTTCCAGATGGTCCTTTGAGCCGCACGTGAAGCAGGCGCCCTTCTTTGGGTTAGGACAGTTAGGTGCTATGTGGCCTTCCTGACCACAATTGTAGCACACTCGTTTTCCCTTCATGCAAACTCCCAGATGAGCTTTTCAGTAGGTCGGGCATGCCTCAATCCTCTTCTTCTAACCTCCTTGCTGATTTCTAGTTGATGAGTTGTCCGACCACCTTTCTTCTGATTATTACTTCCTCCCGTGTTACTTCCACTAGCCTTATTCACTCTTCTTCTTCTTCTTCTTCTTCTTCTTCTTCTTCTTCTTCTTCTTCTTCTTCTTCTTCTTCTTCTTCTGATCCTGATTATACTTGGTCACCGTATCGCTTCCACCTTCAGCGAGTATGGCCTTCTCCAGTACTCTAGCAAACATCTTCAACTGAAACATCGACACTTTACTATACAACCAGGGCTTCAGCCCTTGTTCAAACCTTCTTGCTTTTCTCTCATCCATGTGCACTTGATATGTGGCAAACCTAGCCAACTCATTGAATCTTGCTGCATAATCTGGCACATACATATTCCCTTATTTTAACTCCAGAAATTATACCTCCATCTGATTCTGCGAGCTTATCAGAAAGTACATCTCGAAGAACATCTCCTTAAACCTCTCCTAAGTGATCATACCTTCTCCTCCACGGACCTTATTTGCTTGCCATAAATAACTAGCTTTTAATTTCAACATAAACGTTGCGTAGGCAATTTTCTGGTCCTCTCTGACTCTGGCGACATCAAAAACTTTCTCCATCTCCATAACCCAAGTTTGAGCTTCAATTGGGTTCATGGAGCCTTTAAACTCTGGCGGTCACACCGCCTTGAAGTCCTTAAACGTCGTATTGGGTATAGCTTGAGGTTGATTATTAATCGCTCCAACTAATAAGCTCACTAATTGCTGAACGGGGTTAGCATTGGCGTTGTTGTTATTGTTCGTCGATTCTTCTTGAGTTGGTTGACGGTTTGGTCTTCTTCTCGGTGGCATATTTCTGTTAAAATATATGCTTATTAGATCTTTATCCAATTCTTAAACAACTTGATATATTTATTTAATTAAAAGTTTTAACAACTACGATAGCATCACTGCTATTTACATCAACTATCCCGAGATAAAGAATCTACAGGATTTAAAACATTAAAATATTCCTTTGTTTATAAACACATCGAAATTTACATTTTTAACTACCAGATAGGTTTTCACATAATTAAACTAATCCTATCACTGCCTGCTAAGACGTTGAATATCCTTGCTACATTCTTCTTCCATAATGCAGGACATCGTCCTGCGATCTAGCATGTACGATGGTAGTCCTTCGAACTAAATTGGGTATCTCATAACTTGATCCTGGGCCTCATCCATTGCATTTTGAAGCGTAGAGTACGACGTGATTCCTTTACCCAGGCTTCCTCTGCTATGGTCAGCCTTGCTGAATTCTCTTTCAGTTAATTCTTAAACTTCTCTATTTCCCCGGACTTCTCCTCAGTTTGTCCCTTCTCGTGAACCAAATCCCACTCTACGTTTCCTAGACGTGTGTGAAGAGTCACAACCTCCCTATCCCTTTGCTCTATGGTAATTTGTTGAATAACCGTCTGCTCATTCAGCTCCTGAATAGTATCACGTAACTCTATGTTATGGTCATATAGCTCGTTGTACATCTCAACATTGATAGAGTTCGGTGGGAACTCATCTTCTTCCTCTTCTTCCTCAGGATCCTCCTTTGGATCAGTCTCAGGCTCATGCTCCTAACCAACAACAGTGATCAATGGAGATGACTCTCTCTGTATCAACTGTTCCCTAACGACATGAATGTCTCGGGGATCCTCCTCCGTAGGTACTCGGGCTTCCTCCTCCCCAGCTCGATTAGCTCCTCCAACATCCGACATCCTGACAACACAGTTTTAAGTTTTAGTTACTAATCTGTACTAGGGAGCACATAAATTTATCACATAAACACATAAAGTCTTTTATTATCTTCAATAAATTAAGGAATTCATTTCTTAGAACTCGATAAGAGTTTTCCATCACAATGTTCTTCCTATAAGGTTACTACCTAAGGTTGTTCCCCCACCTAAGGTTCATAACCTACATCTTTGATACCAACCTGTGACACCCCCAAATCCGGGTACTTCAATTCCCACATGATTCGGTGTTCACTATACAAACATCATAAGTCTATCTACCCATAAAACTGAAAGCATAAATAGATAGAAATAAATCCTCTCCTTAAGGAGTTACATCATCTGAAATAAATACATCAATCCCATGTCATACTAACCTTAAATCTCAAATGGGTAAACATAAACAAATAATAGTCTTACACAACATTGACATAAGTTTGAAACATAAATACATAATCACATAAACTACAAGTCTTCATCACTTGTTAATCTTGCTCTTGCCTTTGCTAGTACAAGGCTAGTCGGACCTTTCATTCTTAACTGAAATATTATTATTACGCAAGAGTGAGCACGATTGCCCACAAGTATAATAATGTAACAACAATATAATAACATGCGAGTGAATCAAAGATTTCTGGAATAAGAAACTCAACTTTTGAATCAAGAATGAATAACAAGAATCAAAAGAACTTCTGAGGGTCATAAGAGCTTGAACTATGTCCTAGGTTGTCAAGTATTTAAACTTGAAACCTTTAACAGTCATAAGACTATGGACTCCTCTACTCGTACTTAGGGGGATCAGCCCTTAGTACCATACTATGCACAATATCTTAACGCTAAAGCATAAGTAATCCCCTATACAGGGTTGTTCATCTCAGTTTGACATTAGAGTTCGCACCAAAGGAAGTTTGGTTTGGATAAATTCAACAAGGGTTCTAAAATTTAGAACGTTCATCAATTATGGACTAGTCGAATCAATAGGGGTTCGCTAGTCTTATAAGGTTCGACAATAATTGATATTCAAATTGAATAATAAACTCAAGAGGTATACAATGGAATAAGTATTGTATAACAGAAATCATACTTTGAAAAGATTAATAACCTTTAATATAATTAACAAGAACTTGCTCGATATAGAATATGAATCTAGAATGTGCTCAATATAAAGAAGTAAGGTTTATAAATTTGCATAACTATAACAAGTAGGGTTAGGAAACTTGCTTCTTGCACAAGCTACGATTAATTCACGTTTCTTATTAAATCCTACATATCAATACATTCACAATACCCATAAATCAATAGTTCGATATACCTATCGAATCCTAACATTGGTCTTTGAATACGTTATTGGACTTTTAAGTCTTATTAATTAATCACATAATGTAAGTTAACTATCATATTATTATATGCTTGACATGTCTTCATGTTCATTACATAGGTTTTAAAAACACATTTTCAAAACTTGAACACTTAGAAAGATTTCTAAAGTTCTGCAGGTATAGTGCGGGTGCGCTACATTTCTTCTTTGCATCGGTGCGCGCGCGCTCCATTGTTCTTTAAAGTGGCATGGGCGTATTTGCATGAGTGTGCTTGTGTGTCCATTCGTTCTTTGGAGCGGTATGCTACATGACTATAATAGCATATACCAGTTCTGCAGTTCACGAAAACGATGTAACAACCCAAAATCTACCAATTTCTTTATTCATACATGAATTTAAACATACTCAGACATTATAATACATATATAATTACTACCCAACCCTTCTAGCATGATTTTAACAAGTTAAAACATATAATTACTTGAATCAAACCATCAATTTCAGTGTTCTTAATGTTTTTGGAAGTTTTGAAAATAAAACATGAAGATTGACACTACGGGTTCGTTATAACACCAAATTTGTTCGTTCAAAGTTTAATTTCTTTGTTTTAACATATGATAACATAATCTACTATTAAATTTCAAGTTAAACAACAACTCGTAGCATACTAATTCCCATAAGGGCCATACATATGAAACTTATACTCAGTAACTTCACAAATCTATTTACAACATATTTGTATGCAATTGATGTTATGAAAACATACATATATGGTAATAAAACATATTATGATTATATATTATTCTGTTTTTACACCTATGTGACGCCCCCAAAATAGGTATACATCACCCATTCTGAGTCGCCAATAACATGGTACAGAAACAAATACAACTTCAGTAATACAATTGTCGTGCAAAATACGACAACACATATACTGTGAGTTTCAATACAAATATTGTCTAATAGACAGTATACAAACTCAAAAGGAGTCCTCATTACAATTATTGATACACTATTTTACAAAATAGTGAGGACTACTAAAATAACTATCCTGATCCATCACTCCATACCCCGGCTAGTTCCTGCTAAATTCTCACCTCCTGAGAAGAAAAATGGAACAAAAAGGAAAAGGGTGAGCTCAACTATCCCAGTAAAGAATATTATGACTAAGATAATATACAACAAATTATCATTAGTCTTCAACAGGGAAAAATTGATATAATATAATAGACAACAAGTTTTAGATCAACAACTGCAGCGGAAACAACAATCCATTAGAAGAGTCAAGTAGAGAATGAATTCTACTAACTTCTAAGATTTAAAAGTACATCATCAATATTTTATCCCTGTAACATCAATCAATATACATCTTAAATCAAATATTCATCTTTGCACTACATGCCAAAGATATTCATTTGTATCACTAGTTGGTCATGTTCATCTCAACATCTGTTCATCTTTGCACTACGGCCAAAGATATTCATCAATTAATCATTCATCTTTGCACTGCAGGCCAAAGATATTCAATAATATCATCATTTAGGACTGAGGATGATGAAACATATCTTAAAGAAAATAAATCCAGTGAGATAAAAGATCAAAGATTAGGAATTCGTACTTTAGTTTATCAAAGTTAAAAAATACCTTATAATAATTAATTATGGAGAAAAATTCAAAAATAAAAATCAAAACATGGATACAATCAAAGATAGTAACCACAATAGATAACTTGGACAAAGAAAAGAAAATTTCATTTTTTCTGTGAATACTGCTGTATTTGTGAATAGTGTCATATACGTGAATAGTGCCATATACGTGAATAGTAATCCCGACATGAAAAAGGTAGAAATTCCACAATAAAATCCATACTAATATTTCGGTATAATGATATTGAAAGAAAAACATCATTATGAAGAAAATAACATCCCTTACCTCAAAAGAACAACACTTCTGACTGGAATATCGGATATAGTGCTGAAGAAAACTTGCACTGAATAGCAACTCTCAAAGTATCTAAATACTCACAAAATACGCTCGATAATATATATAGAGAGAGAACTTGTTTCTGGTTTGATTTTCTGTAACATTTTAGAATTTTAATTGTAATATTAAATATTTATTGAATTATATAAATATTTAGTGGATGTGTTTATCGTTGAATAAATATTTGTTTAATTGATTTGATTTTATTTGGTTAATTATTTGTTAAATAAATAATTAGTGAGTTAAGGAAATTATTATTATGTTGATATTTCAATTTAGTGGTTAATTATTTGTATTGAGTTATGTGATTAAATGATTTATTTAATTAATTGTTATTTGAATTAATTAAATTAAATATGAAAGCTTGATTAAATAAAGTATGACAAATAACTATATTATAAGGAGTTATTAAAATAAATTAAAGTAGTTTTAATTTAGTTTTATTCAAACAAGGTTCAAGGATATTAATTCGTTAATTTTAAATGGTTTGCCAAACAAGGCCCTATGGCTTTTGGGATTTCTAATTTTTGAATTTAAACAAAATAAATAAAATTAATTAAAATAATAAATATAATATATACGTTATTTTGATAACTGATGATAGCTATTAAGGCCATATCCGTTTTGTGTTTTGCTATTACGTATACTAATTGGATATTAGCTTAGCTTTTGTTATTACGTATTCTTGTTTGCAAAGCTTGAGAGAATTGAGAGAAAGCTTGAGAGAAATTAAGAAGGATTGTCTACAATTGCAAGGAATTAACACACTAGTTGAAGGTATTTTCCCTAATTATATATGAATATGCATATCAGAGTTTTTACGCCATAAACCTTCTAACTCTGTGAATTCAATTTGTGGAATTGTTGAAATGAATAACTGTTAATTGTGATTATACATGTTTATGATGCTAGGGTAATGTGTAAAACAAGAAATTCATGCTAATTTTGTTTGACAGTATATGTGTTCTTCATATGGTTTGAGTAATTTTCAATTATAATGGCCAATTTGTATGTGAAAGTATAAATTGAAGCTTGCATATGTTAGGTCATTGAGATACGAACATAACGTAATTTGAATGAGATGATTTGATCATGTATTGAATTCACAGTGATGATTTGTAGGATGAATGTCAAGAAAATTGAGTTTTTATGAAAAACATGAAAATTGAGAAATTAAAATAGTTTTAGTTATTGATAAATTGTTCTAAGTGGTTGAATATGTTAGCAATCATGTTTATGATAGTTGTATATTTATTTTACATGTTATTATTACTGTTTGATGGGTGAAATTCGTGTTAGTTGGCCTAAGAAAATTGCCATAGTTTTGTTCTGCAAAACTGGAGTCTCATCTTGATGGCAATGGTATGCGCTGCCACCGATGATAAAAGCTGGCGTGTGGCCACGCCGAGGCTCTGATTCAGACAGTGAAGTCTGCTAATTCTGCAGACTTTGAACGTTCAATGAAATTTAGCTTAAGGTTAGGTTAATGTGAGAATCATGTAATAACAAGGTTAAACAAAGTTGTGTTATATGGATTGTAAATTCAAAGTTGTAAAAATGATTTATAAGTCATGAACGTGTTGTGTTATAACTTAGCTTATACAATGAATGGTGAATAAGTCTTGTGATGTTAACACTTGTCATTTTTGACATGAGTACTACGATATGGAAGGTGATTAATATAAAACCATTGAATCCTAGGAAGACTTAAATACTTGGTTGAAATTCAGGTTCGATTAAAGAGAAGTGTAGTATTGATTAATAAGAGATGAAAATGTGAGTTTGATGTTAAAAGTCTTATGTAAGTGTTGGTGAGTTTTCAGATTCGTGTTATGTGGTTTAGTATTGTGGATAGACCTTAAACTAAAGGTTATAACTTAACAAAGATGAGGAATAAATCTGTGAGGTTATGTAGCTAATTGATGTGATATTCCTAATGGTATGTGTAGGATATTGGGGTACGTGAATTATAATTGTATAGCTTACGCAAGAGGCAAGTTCCCTAACCTTTGCTACTTTATTATTAAGCAAGATTACTTTTCACTATTATGTTCTACTTATGCAAATTCTCTAACTCTAATCTTTTATTTAACGATGCATTGTCATGCGAATTCTTTAACCCTCATTTATTGTTGAAGCAAGTTAGTTAATCTTTATTTCTTTATCCCAAACGAGATTACTTTGGTTATTCAAAGTCTACAAGGTTGTTGTATGAAATGTGTTTATTCATCTACTAATAACTGTTGTTTAATCTTCGTTCTCTAATGTCATTGTACTATCTTACATTATTGTACCAAACTCTAAGTTGCCTAGCGATTCTTTATCAATTCAACTAATCCGTAGTTGATGAATGTTCTAAACTCTAAATTACCCTTGAAGTCAACCCAAACCAAACTTCCTTTGGTTTGCTTATATACTCACAATTTTGAAAGCATGTTGTCGATGATAACGTTTGTTTAATTTAAAAACTGTTAATACTCTAGCTCTTATTGATTCATCGATATACCTTGTTCATGAAGATATTATAATCAACTCTTGAATAGTCATTGGTGTCTATCAGATTCAAACAGTACTTGGTTGATGAGCATTCTAAAGATCTAGAATTCCTTTGAAGATAATTCCCAACCAAACTTCATTTGGTTCAGAACCTGATAATCTAAACTGAGATGAACAACCCTATATTAGGGGATTATTTTCGAACTACGCAATAGCGTTAAATGTTTGTGCAATACATAGTACAAAGGACTGATCACCTGGAGTACGAAATGATGGTCCATATAGTCGTTTAGACTGTTAAAGGTTACAATGGAAACACCTGTTAACCTAGGACATAGATGATGATTATAGTCTTTTAGACTATTAAAGGTTAAAGTAGAAATACTTGAGACCTAGAGTATAGTTCGTGGTCTTGTGACCCTCAGTGTATTCTTTGATGTTGATATCTATTGTTAACTTAACGTTCATTATTCCTTTGAACTCATAGTTGCTGAATTAATGTTTATTGTTCCGGTAATAACATCTTACCATTGAAAGCTCAGTTAATTGTCATTCATAAAATGTTATTGTATATTATCCTTCTTGTGGGCAATTGTTTGCTCACTTTTGCACAAAACAATGCAGATGAAGTTAAGAAGTTTGAAGAGCTTTCTACAAGCAAGGGCAAGGACAAAGTGCTTAATTAGACGAAAACGTTTAATTTATCTTTTACTTATGAAGCTTATGTATTAGATTTAATTATGATCATGTTTTAATTTTCCATTGATGATTGTATTAAAGGTTAGATGACACAGGATTTATCTTGAGATTTATAACCCTTGATGGGAGATTTATTATTTAAGCTTTTGAGTTTAATTATATCTTTTGTTTATGGGTAGTTAGTTATAATTTATTTGGACAGTGAACACCAAATCTGTGGAATTGAAGTACTTGGATTTGGGGGTGTCACAAGTTGGTATCAAAGCTTTAGGTTATGAACCTTAGGTGGGGAAACCTGAGGCTATAACCTTCTAGGAGATCGAAAACATAGAGGTGATAAACTCTTATTGAGTTCTAAGGAATGAATTAAGGAAATTCAGTGAAGATAAAATGATAAAAGACTTTATGTGTTTATGTGTTAATGACTTATGTGCTCGTGAGTACTTAGGAGTAGCATGTATTATACATATCAAGTTTTGGGGTTGTTAAAACTTCATTGTCAGAATGACTGACGAAGGATGATAAGGATTAAGAGCCTTAGAAGTTGTATAGTTTGAGTATGGTTGGTATTGGGAAAGCCATACTCGTTGATTTCTGTTGTAGACCTTGGGTATAGGCTTGAGTTTGAACGAGGGGATAAAGTTGGGGTGATAAAGGTGAAGGATGAGAACGAGGAGGGGGAATTCCTCCAATGAGGTGTGTGGTCAGAACATTGAGTTATAAAAGAAGGTCGAGAAATTAGAAGGTCTAGCCGTAAAGCACTAAGCCATGTTAGCACATGAAGATGTCGAGACTCAAGACCTTACTACACCATTTGCAGATGTAGAGCGGATATTAGCTCAGTCAGAACGGTTAGAATATTAAAGAGGATAGTTATTAGCTGGGAATGAGATTGCACAGGAATAACTAGGGAAAGAAGTCAGCAAAGCGTGTGAGAGCTGAAGAGCATGGGTGAAGGCTTCTAAATGCATAGATCGTGTTGAAGATAAGTCAAAGAGCGCCAAACGAATGATGAAACTTAGAATTTAATCTTCCAATCTCACGACGATTAAGTATCGTGGAGCAGCAAGAAGCAATGAAGTTGTACAACGTGGAATGTTCTTGTAGATTGCAAGAAAATAATAAGATGATATATAAATTATAATGAAAATTAATAGATGTGGATCCTAACTTTTGAATTAAATAGTGGGATGTGATGAAGTAATCGTAGAATTTTATTATTTCGGGATAAATAATATAAATAGTAGTGTGGCTATTTTGTGATGTGGTGATGTAATAAATGAATAAAGTATTATCATTGTTTATTAAGATATATTATGTGTTATCTATAAGTGGTTAAGATAATTTTGAAAATGTTAATGTGTGGTTGAACGATGATCTAATGGTTCAAGTTTTAAGCAGTAAAATGCCGCCTAGAAGAAAACAACAGCATCAACAGAACCCTAAGGAAAATGCATACAATAGGGAAGCTAACGCAAATCCAGTGCCACAATTGGTAAATTTGCTGGTGGGAGCATTGACAAATCAACTGAATTTCTGGTTGTATAATCAAATCTCGATGTTCCAACCAAATTCGTTTACAACATGGTTGGAGAGAACGATTGATGTGAGCAGGGGGAAGGTAATCTGCGATGTCTACAATCAAAGCGAGAGGGAAAGAAGAGTGAAGATGATAAGGTGGGTGATAGTCATACAAATAGTAGCGCTTGTAAAAAGAAAGTGGGACAATAATATGCTTATTGAAAATCGTGAGGAAGGAAAAGAAGAAGGTGGAGGCGTGTAGCAAGCTGCGGAAAGAAACATGTAGGTGTTTGTTTGAAGGAAAAAAGGTGTGCTTTAATTGTGGCTTGAAGGGCCACGTTGCACTAAAGTGTTCAAAGGCCAGGAAGGGGCACGCTTCACGTGTGGATCGAAGGGGCACTTGGCTCGAGGTTGCCCAAAGAAAGCGGGGGGAAAAAGCAAGTGGAAGCAAAAGGGGCGTTGTAAGCTGGTTATTGTAGATTCATTTCTGACGAATCGACCAACCAAGAACAAACAACCAACATGAAGATCCGAGCAATACAAGGTATGGTTCGATCGATTATCTATCTGGTTGCGTGTTATTTAATTTAACCGCCACTTGTTAATTTATGCTGATGAATTCATTTAGGAACTAGATTCTCTTCGGGAAGAGTTAGGTTATTCCCTGAACATAGAAAGTGTGAATAGTGATTCCTTTTAAGTTGATATGTAGAATTGTCGTGTTGGTATTAAAGGCCACGTAATGGATTTATTTCCAATTTGATTTCCGAAACTCTGAAGTGGTTAAACCAGGTGGTGATAAGTTATTGTCAAAGAAAGTGCATAAGCCTTAAGACTCTGAGGAAGTCAAATGTAGTATTTTGTTCTTTTGGTTACAAGACGTCTGTACGGTAGAGTTATTTATTGATGTTTTAAAATAAGAAGTTATTAAGAAAATAATCTGTGGGTTGTGTGAAGATCAAGATAGTTGCTTAGTTAGCTAAATGGAAGAGGAAATCAGTGGAATTTATATGGGCAGGAAATTATGAAGTGAATTTTCAAGAATTGAAGAAAAGTTAAGTATGTCACATGTGTTATCTTTATCAGATAATACAGACAACTTTGTGTTGTATAGCGACGCATCTTACAATGTATTAGGCTGTGTGTTTAGGTAGGACGATAGGGTCATTTCATACGCATCGCGTTAGTTAAAATTTTATGAGAAAGGGTGTTTGACTCACAATTCAGAGTAGAGGTATTAGTGGTTGCTCTAAGGATTTAGAGGTGTTATTTTTAGGTAGTAGTGTGAGATATAAACAGACCATAAATATCTAAAGTATATCCTCTCACAGAGATATTTAAGCATGTGTTTAAAGTGATAGTTGAAATTGTTCAAGGATTATGGCTACAAAATCCTAAACGAATGTGGTTGCCGACGTCTTAAGAAAATGGTAGTAGTTATTTTTGTTAACTGTGCAAGATGGGTTCATAATACAAATGACTAATCTGTGGTACGAGGTAAGATATATAAAAAGTCAGAGCAAAAGCTATTCAGATGAAAAATAGTACATCTTTGTTGGATAGAGTTAAGGAAGACTAGCTCCAAGATGAAGGTGTCAATTCAAAATCGATACTGAAGGATAGTTGAAATTAGAAGGAAGAAACTAGGTTTCGCTAATACCAGGAATTGAAAATGAAGTTTTGCATAAAATTTATATATTCAATCAACTAAGAAGCACAAAATTATATATTGCCTTCGATATTACTATTGGTGGCAAGATATGGCGATAGATTTTTGGTTTGTCAAGTTAGCATAGTACATATCGAGCAGTGTGTGAAGTTATGTCTTAATGAAATCATTTCAAGACACGATGTTTCTGTGTCAATTGTGTCGAACTGAGATTCATGATTTACATCAAATTTTCAAAAAGGGCTTGCAAGAACGTGTGGAACGCAATTAGAAATAAGTATGTCATATCGTTTGCAAATCGATTGCCAAACTAAAAGGAAGTCCAAACATCGGAAGGCGTGCTTAGCGCACGAGAAGTTTTCGATAATGTCATACGAGGAATCCGCATTGAGCAAGTTATGGGTAAGTTAAAATAATTTAAGAGTAAGGTAATGTTAGGTGGGTTTTCAACTGAGGACTCATATGGTGACTAAGTCGTACAAACATTTGTGTGGGCAGATGTTTTGTGCATATACTTGGTTTATCACATTGATAATCATTGGAATATTGGAATCGCGCTATCAATGTATATGTGGTGGAAAGGTGATTCTTTTCTCATGAATATATTTGATAGTTAGAGGTTTTTAAGATTAAGTTAGACGATATTAAGATTAGGTTCGGTTCTTAAAACTAAAGCATATGGTAAGTTCGTGACTTATAATTATATGATATGTTTTTAACCCCTCAGCGAATGGACGCCTATGTCTGACTAGGATAAGTTCCTAAACTCATATGATTATGGCAAGTTCATGGATTTCCAAAGTGTGGTAGGTTTGATGAACTATAGTGGGTATAAACGGTTATAGTATAAGAAGCATTGATGAAGTTGAAAGATGGTTTTGAGGTAGCCTTACCTCTATAGTTAGAGCGCATTCGTAATGTTTTTTTTATAATTCGGTGATATAGTTGAACAAGTGTTGGTCATTTTACCGATCAATATATGTGTGCAAGTATACACGGTCAACAAGTAATAAAGAGTAAGTAAAGTATCGTTCCCACGGAGAATTAACTAATAAAGTTCACCAAGCATTAACCCATAACCATCTCAGTCTTATTTAAACGAATGATATTATATTTTATATTTAAACTACAAAATTAAATAAACCTAACTAATCCTAGAGTGAGACTAGATAATGAAGACCTGAGATCACAATTTCATCTATTGACTCATTCAAAACCATACACTTCACGTTAGGCCAAACTAATTATACCGGTTTGTTAGTCGAGAACACAAAAGTAAAGTACAGCCATCTCTTAATGTACCATACTCATATCACATATAATCCACAATTGATAGAATACACATGAACACCCACATTACCTAAACCACTATATGTCTATGTGATTTACAAATAATTAGGGTTTAATCCCGAGTTCTCAATAGACTACGAATGGTGCATCGGTATATGTCTATCCTAAACATAAATCATACATCCCAACACAATGTAGAATATACAATCATAAGCTATTAAGATCAGATACAAACCCATACTTCATCTCTCAAGTCCATATGGATTAGCACAATAATTGATGGCCAATCAACTAAGCAAATAAGCATGAATCTTAATAGACAACCCTATAGCAATCAATAAGGCTAACAATGAAATATATCAGAATAAACTAATCCATAGAATCCATTGCAATCTCAGAATAGAGTTTAAATCATAGTTGAATCAAATCTATCATCCACATATTGAATAAACATCACAAGATTACAACTAAGAACCAAAGAGAGGATAAAAGTAGAGAATCGAAGTGCAAATCTGTTCTCCTGCTCCAAGATGGAATCTCTGATGCTTCCCAATTACTTCAAGTCTTCAATCTCGTCAACTCTAGAAATCACTACTCTAATCTACACTAATCTATTGCTGAAATTTAAGAGAGAAAGGAAACCCTTGTTCCTTGTTTTCCCCAAAAGGGTGGGAGTGTCCCTTTATTGCTGATAATAAGTCTAATATATAAGACCTAATCGAACTCTCTCCTCAGTTACGCTTCCAATTTCCAATTTAAAATAAAAGTCGATGGCATTGCGATCAGCGTCGTCTTGCATTTGCGCCTCCCTTACAATCCTCGGCTGGCGCGCTGACTTGCGATGTGCAATGTTTGACCCGGTAGGGTGCTGCCTTGCGGTGCGCGTGCTCAAGCTTATTACTGTGGCAACGCCACGCAACTTTGAATTACGGTTTCTTCTTTGAACTAATATGTTCTTCTGTTCATTCTTTTATCCATCCATGCTTAGTCTCCTGCTCCAATTAATCCTCATGCCATGCATCCAATAGCCTCATGCCATTTACATCACCAAATCATGCCATATCCTGCACTTTTACACCAAAGGAGTTTTAAGTAAATGTAATGCAAAATAACATGAAATGCAACTAAAACCACACTAAAATATACTTGAGATGGGCCTAGTTCACGTGAATTAATATCCAATAAGTAGGTGTAAAACCCACTTATCAAATACCTTTAAACTTGAACTATTTCTTTCCCTCAAGCAATGCAATATAATGCAATCTACATGCTATGCAAGCTACACTACTATGCAAATGAATCCCACATTCTCAGCCAAATATGAATTCCAATAAGATATACCTCAGAGAAATATCAAGATCCAAGAACATAGCATCAAACTAAGCTCAAGGCATAATGACATACAATCAGATAATCCTAACCTGCTATAAAGATGTTGTGTGTGTGTGATGTGTTCAAATATAAGCTTGAAAAAGGTGAGGATTTCACATGCTATACTGCTTAAGAAAGAAAACTGAGGTTCAAACAAAAAACTATGCATACAAATGAAACAACGACTACTCCAACACATTAGTACAAGCTAAGGTTTAGCAAAGGGTTTATTCTGCTTTATTTTTACCCACGGGGCGATTTTTGCACTTTCCCGCAGTGTTTATTGATTTTTTTTATATATATTTCCCATGACTGTGCAATGTCTCATTCCATTAGGCTAACAGTGCTACCCCTTAGCGAGCTTTCAACCAACGACTCCCAAACCATTAAGACCTTAGGACGCTAGGTGTAGAGACAATCCCCTCGGGCGTACTTACTCAAGTAACAAAGGCCCCGAAACAAGACTAGCCACGATAATTATTCATTTTTTCCTCTTTTTTTTCTTCTGTTCTTATCTTTTTCTTTTTTTTTTAATAAAGCTAGCATACCATGTATTCCCAAAACTTGAGTTTCAGTGTCTTCATAGTCATTACTCATTTCCTACACAATTCTATCATTAAAAACAACATTTTCCTCTCAGCAGACAAGCATGCTAATCTTAACCAACAAGCAAATAGGAACATTATCGTGCTACCCGATAACATCTAAACAACAGGCATAGATTACATCATCTATGAAATTATAACTAAGTTTAAGTTATCAACAGAGTTCAAAAATCTATTACATTTCTATTTCATCATTGGCCAAATTAGAATTCAACTAACTAAAAGCCTGGGATTATGCAATGTTATGCAACTACACACATACAAAGTAAACAAGACAAAAGAAAACTAAAAACAAAAAATTTCATGTAAAATTTAACTACAAAGATACTAAAATACCCCTACTATGCAACTTAAACATGCAATCAAACTATATGCAACTACTACTCACTACAACCCAATACCCCCAAACTTAAAATAAACAATGCCCTCATTGTAATTAAAAGTGAAAGAATACTCCCCTAAGTGGCAATGTCATCTTCGTTCGCCTCATCATGATCCAATGGTATATCAGGCGATGGCTAAGTTTGAGATATTCTATAGTTGGAAACTGAGTGTGGGCTTCTAACTGTTCGAATGCTTGAGTCATAATTTCTAAAAAGTTAGTAATTTGTTTACGTGGTGAAGCTATGTAGCGCTAGTGCTATGTGGTTTTGGCTTGTAGTTGGTCATGGTAGTGAGACCACAATGCTCTGGCGACTTGATTTTTGTTTGACTTCTGTTTGATCCTGAATGCTTATAGCAATTAGATTGAACCTGAGAGGAGAAACAATAAAACTATTATTAAGACTTACCACCATCTAACATCTACTAAATATAGAAATGTAAAAAAGAATTAAACAAGGAGGGAGAAAGATTGGATGGGGTGCCTCCCATCGAGCGCTCGATTTATAGTCCGTTAGTGGGACTCTTTTCTTGACACCGCTATCCAATTTCTCTACGATAAGCTAGGAACCCTCCATCCATTAGAACTGCAATGTGCGTAGGTAGGTTCCCCATCTTGCATGTCTATGAATTGAAAAAACCTAGCATATTTCCTGTACATGATGCCCCCAGTTCTATTGCATAGCCAGGTGCTCCTTCCGTTGTGTTTGTGAATAGATTTTTGCATTGAGGCATGACATATACAACATGATTTTCTTCTTCTATTATCTCTTCCTCAGCCCACCATGGTTTGTAAGAGGCCTTATAATCACAGAAATTCTTGCTTTGGATGTGACTACCAAGGGGACATGGGTGTGCAAATTTCACTGAATTTTTCAACTCTAACTGAGAAGGAACTTGGGGTATTATACAAGTCAGCTCATGATCTTTATTTTCCATACCCCCAGTTGTCTCCTCAATGTCCACTCCTTTTAGTTCATTTAGTGGCATGAACACCTCTGGCTCTCCATCAGATTCATCGTCCATGTCATAGCACCAATTGTTTTGAGGGCGATTATTCAAGGCTTTGAGTATTTGATCCATTTGATTCTGCAGATTCCGAATTGACCTCTCTTGCTTAATCATCTTCTCCTCAGTTGATGCTATAAACTTGAACCATAAATCCTCCACTCTTGAATTATCTTGTTCAGTTTCAAAATCCATGTATTGAGGACCATTCATTGAGGAGTTAATGAGTTGTTCCATCTATTTGTTAAGATTTTGGCTTGATAACTCCTGACTCATCATCATCTCTTCATGGTCTGCTATGCTTTTTGACATGAATTCCTTCAACCTTGAATTTTCCTCTTGTTGCGTTGAAGGTGGATATGAGAAATCTGATGGATGTGTTGGACTTGGGATGCAGTATTGGTTGGGATAGTTATAACTCCATTCATAATCTAGGTGATACCCCCAACCTTGTTGATAATTAGGATAAACATCATTGTTGAAGTAATCACCCCCAAACTGCACTTGTCCAACCTTGATGTTGCACTGATAACTCGAATGCTCGCCAGCACATTATTCACATGTAACTACTATCTTTCGAGTGCGTTAGGCTGCAAGAATATCCAACCTCTCCAAAAGTGTTACAATTTGTGCTGACAATGTAAAAAATATATTGAGTCCCTCAGTGCTTGTGTCCCTTGGTTGAATCATATTTGCATAAGGCCATTGATAAGCAAAGTCACCCATGGTACCTGAAAAGAGAGAAATATAAGAAGATAATTAAAACGAAAAAAAAATATGTTTAAATTAAGACCAATTTGATTTAAATTAATGTTGGAAAAAATTATTAGAATAATTCCCCGACAACGACGCCAAAAACTTGTTGGTCGTTTTACGGATCAATATATGCGTGCAAGTATACACGGTCAACAAGTAATAAAGAGTAAGTAAAGTATCGTTCCCACGGAGAATTAACTAATAAAGTTCACCAAGCATTAACCCATAACCATTTCAGTCTTATTTAAATGAATGATATTATATTTTATATTTAAACTACGAAATTAAATAAACCTAACTAATCCTAGAGTGAGACTAGATAATGAAGACCTGAGATCACAATTTCATCTATTGACTCATTCAAACCATACACTTCACGTTAGGCCAAACTAATTGTACCTGTTTGTTAGTCGAGAACACAAAAGTAAAGTACAACCATCTCTCAATGTACCATACTCATATCGCATATAATCTACAATTGATAGAATACACATAAACACCCACATTACCTAAACCACTATATGTCTATGTGATTTATAAATAATTAGGGTTTAATCCCAAGTTCTCAATTGACTACGAATGGTGCATCGGTATATGTCAATCCTAAGCACAAATAATACATCTCAACATAATGTAGAATATACAATCATAAGCTATTAAGATCAGATCCAAACCCATACTTCATCTCTCAAGTCCATATGGATTATCACAATAATTGATGGCCAATCAACTAAGCAAATAAGCATGAATCTTAATAGACAACCCTATAGCAATCAATAAGGCTAACAATGAAATATATCAGAATAAACTAATCCATAGAATCCATTGCAATCTCAGAATAGAGTTTAAATCATAGTTGAATCAAATCTATCATCCACATATTGAATAAACATCACAAGATTACAACTAAGAACCAAAGAGAGGATAAAAGTAGAGAACCAAAGTGCAAATCTGTTCTCCTGCTCAAAGATGGAATCTTTGATGCTTCCCAATTGCTTCAAGTCTTCAATCTCGTCAACTCTAGAAATCACTACTCTAATCTACAATAATCTATTGTTGAAATTTAAGAGAGAAAGGAAACCCTTGTTCCTTGTTTTCCCCAAAAGGGTGGGAGTGTCCCTTTATTGCTGATAATAAGTCTAATATATAAGACCTAATCGAACTCTCTCTCCTCGATTCACGCTTCCAATTTCCAATTTAAAATAAAAGTCGATAAATTGCAGTCAGCGTCATGCACGGCACCCCCTTTGCAATCCACGCCTGTGGCGCGTAACCCATAGTGTACAATGTCGACCCGGTGGGTGTGCTTTATGACGAGTATGCGTCCTCAAGCTTATTCTGCTGCTTGGCCTTCGCAACTTTGAATTCGGTTATAACTGCTTTGATCGATCTACTGCTTCATTCATTCTTTTGTCCATCCATGCTTAGCCTCCTACTCCAATTGATCCTCATGCCATGCATCCAACAACCTCATGCCATTTACATCACCAAATTATGCCATATCCTGCACTTTTACACCAAAGGAGTTTTAAGTAAATGCAATGCAAAATAACATGAAATGCAACTAAAAACACACTAAAATATACTTGAGATGGGCCTAGTTCGCGTGAATTAATATCCAATAAGTAGGTGTAAAACCCACTTATCAACAAACTTGACTGCAATCATGTGATCAAGTACGAACCATTATGGTTGTCCTACTAGGAAATTTTTATCTAGGTAGTCGACAGGAAAGAGCAAGTGTTCAGAAATGAGTTGGTACCTTCTGTGAAGGTGATATGGAGGAACCACAATGTCGAAGAGGCTACGTGGGAAATCTAAGATGAAATGATGAAGAATTACCCTAAGTTATTTGTTTAATCGGTGTCTTCGATTCTGGGGACAGAATCCTTGTAAGGAGGGAATGATGTAACATTCCAAAATTTTAATTGTAATATTAAATATTTATTGAATTATATAAATATTTAGTGGATGTGTTTATCGTTGAATAAATATTTGGTTAATTGATTTGATTTTATTTGGTTAATTATTTGTTAAATAAATAATTAGTGAGTTAAGGAAATTATTATTATGTTGATATTTCAATTTGATGGTTAATTATTTGTATTGAGTTATGTGAGTAAATGATTTATTTAATTAATTATTATTTGAATTAATTAAATTAAATATGAAAGCTTGATTAAATAAAGTATGACAAATAACTATATTATAAGGAGTTATTAAAATAAATTAAAGTAGTTTTAATTTAGTTTTATCTATTAGAGTTTATGCCCTAGAGGCCAATTATTTGATATAATTGCTTAACGTTTTGATATTATATTTGATTGAATAAATATATGATTTTATTATGGTTTTATTTCTTTGCGTAATATAATTGTTAACATAATAAAATTCCTTAGAATAGTGATACAAATTATATAGTTTCAAGTATGTGACTTGAACATGAGATTATATATTACCATTAGTATCAGTGTTCTTAAATGTCCCTAGTCGAGTATCATTGTTGATGGGACAACAATGATGCATTGAGACTAGTATGTGGATGTTGATGACCAAATCTCATTGGTCATAAATATATGAGATATTAAGTCAATGCATAGGTACATGTTAGAAACGATGTCTTGGGAGACGGACCCACCATGAGAATTCTATATGGAGCATTATGCGAAGTGTCATTAGCAATTCTCATAGTGACAATGATGTAATGGTCCTCCAGAGCATGAAATCGCTTATATTACTACTACGAGAATTTATGTACTTTGATATCATCAAATGTCACCTTTAATAGGGTGGACTATAAAGGTGATTATTGGGTTCATCATTAATCGTGTGAGAAATATGAGTGATCTAGATGGAATTTAACCATCCTATATATTATGGGTGATATCCATAGGCCTCTTGATTGAGTAGGACTATGAAATGAATGGCCATGCTCAAATAGTGATTTGTTTCATATAGTCTACTCATTGATCAAGAAAACTCAGATTAAATTATGAAGAGTATGACACATTCCATGACTCGAGTTTAATCTAGGATATTAAGGTTAAAAGGATTAAATTGCATTGAAACATTGGTCACAAAAGGTTGCATCGAATCATCGATCTTATTATTACTTGGGTAGCGATGATGCATACTAGATGCCGCATTAGCATTTATAATTTTATAATATGATATTAAAATTATTGCCAGCGTAATAATAACCTATAGGGTCACACACATAGAACGTTATTTAAAAGGAATTAATTTAAATTTTAAGGATTTAAATATATTAATATGATTAATAGTATTTAAATCACGGACCCACGCCTGTGGGAGACCCCCATGGACCCCCATCATAAATGGCGCTTACGATGGTCGTGTCCCTATATTTTATATATAGTTTTCTTTAATTATATATAAATTGTTATGTGCTTATTGTGATATGCATGGTGCCTGATTATGGCCTTTTGACCCATAGGTTAGTGGTTTTTGGTTTTGAAATACGGCTTGCATGTCGTACCTTTCTATAAATTCTAATGTAATATTCTCTTCTCATCTAAATCCCTCGAATGTAACTTTCGAGGTTTCTTTATGTCATGTAATAATCAGTAATTGATTAAGATGTCAAGATGGAGAACACAATGGAAAGATGATGATGGAGAGGAGGCACGTGCTAGAGGAAGATCAAGGAAGTTATTTATTTTAAGATCTTTTACCACCTTAGATTGACCTTCAATCTTTCATTAACTTGAAAAGATTGACGGTGGATTGAGCCATAGCTGTGTGACACATTTAATTTTGCACTTTATTTATGCTTGTATGTGATATGATATGATTAATAATGTGCATGCTTAACAAGATTAAAATTGGTGAGATCTAAATTAATAAAATCCTCATTAAATTATTAAGTCTAAATCGGATGCCTTCCGATGAATAACACTCATCAAGACCTTGATCGATAGATGTAGGTTTGCCAAAGCAAAGTACCCTATTTATCTAGGTAAGATCACGATAGGATAATTGTGATATCAAACTATTAAAATCATTGGGTCCGACTTAACTAAGTTATCTCGATAGGATTGTGGACTTAGAGGCATAGAGTTTGGTTGGTACCATTAGATGGACTAGAAACAAATGTTGTTTACCAAAATATCCATGAGTTATATATGATATAATTGACAAAGGGTTGTCTACCTAAATAATTATGTTTTGAGAGAATAGCCAAAGCTAACTTAAGGTATAATGAAATATGGATCTTGGCTCACTAGAAAGATTTAATAGAAAATGCTTTAGAATTAATGGTGAGGGCTATTAATTTGAATAAAATAGTGGGAGGTATATTTTGAATGTACTATTATCAATTATATAATATCAACTCTGTAATTTAACTTATTATTGTTGCACTTATAAATTGTAGATATCAAATGGCAAACAACAACAACACAAATAGTCTTTCATTACGATCAGTCCTTGAAAAGGACAAGCTAAGTGGAATTAATTTCCTTGGTGGCATAGGAACTTGAGGATTGTCCTCAAACAAGAGGCGTAAGCTATATGTCCTTGATGGGCCCATTCTGCGGCACCGGTATCCTTTGCACTGCGTCATGAGCATAATACTTACAAGAAGCATCAAGATGATGCTCTGGATGTGAGAGTTGTGTCATGCTAGCAACCATGAGCGGCTGAGCTTCGGAAGAAACATGAGTTGATGGATGCTTATGAGATGATCGAGCATCTCAAGAAATTGTTCGAAGGGCATGCTCGACAGGGAGAGGTATGATCAAAGCAAGGCGTTGTATCAACGCAAAATGGGTGAAGCGTGATCCAGTTGGTCCACATGTCTTTGAAAATGATTGGGTATATTGAGTACCTTGATAGGTTGGGTTTTCCAATCACTCGGAAGCCCAAATGACCTTGTTTTGCAATCTTTGAGCAATGACTACTCTCAATTTGTTATGAACTATCTTATGAATGAAATTGAGAAACCCCTTCTTGAGTTGTTGAGCATGTTAAGCTGCTGCCGAGAACAACATGAAAAAGCGGGACTCGCTCCCATAATGATGGTGCAAAAGGGAATGCTAAAGGGAAATTGGAAAGGCAAGAAGAAGATAGGATCTAAATCTTTTGCCAAACCCAATTCCAAAACCAACGAGCTTTAAAACCTAAAGGTGGGGTGGCTAAAGAAGGTGAATGTCATACATGGAAAACACGGACCTTTGGAAAAGGAATTGTCATGCTTATCGGAAGAAGTGAAGAAAAGAAAAGGAAATCGACTTACGATTCGGTATATATGTTATAGAAGTCAACTTATCTACTTCTACATCATGGGTATTGGATCTTTGGATGTGGTTCTCACATTTGTGTTAATGTCGGGGACTCAGAAGGAGTAGAACTTTAAGCGAAAGGAGAGGTTGACCTACGAGTTGGAAATAGAGCAAAAGTTGTTGCCTTTGGTTGTAGGAACTTATCATTTATCTTTTCCCTTTGGGCTAGTTTTAGAATTAGAAGATTGTTATTTTGTACTGCTATAAGCAAAAACATTATTTCATTTCTTGTTTGAACAAGAAAGGTTTTCATTTATAATAAAGAACAATCGTTGTTTGTTTTACTTAAATGATATTTGTTATGGTGTTGCACAATTGTTTATGGTCTCTATATTCTTGATTTAGAAATGCATATCTATAACATAAATACAAAGCGATTTAAATCAAATGATTCAAATCCGAGCATATCTCACAGCACTTGTCGTTTAGGCCATATAAATAAGAAAGCGCATATCCAAACTCCATAAAGATGGGTTCTTGGATTCATTTGATTTTTGAATCATATGAGAAATGCGAGTCTTGTTTATTAGGCAAGATGACTAAAGCCCCTTTCATTGGACACGATTGAGCAGGCTAGCGATGTATTGGGACTTATACATAGTGATGTATGTGGACCCATGAGTTAGTTAGCAAGAGGTAGGTTTTATTACTTCATTACATTTCTTGATGACTTTAGTAGATATGGATATGTGTATCTTATGAGACACAAATCCGAATCCTTTGAAAAGTTCAAGGAATTCAAGAATGAAGTTCAAAACCAATTTGGCAAAAGCATAAAAGCCCTTGATCCGATCGAGGTGAATACTTAAGCCAAGACTTTGATGACCTTCTAAAGGAGTGTGGTATTATATCACGGCACTCCACGGAACACCTGCAATGGAATGGTGTATCACGAGAGGAGAATCGAACCTTGTTGGACATAGATACGATCAATGATGAGTCATGCAGATCTTCCGATAAGCACGGGGTCATGCCCTAGAGGCAATTTGCATTCACACTTAGCAAGTGTTCTACAAAGCGGTTCGGAAGACACCATATGAAATGTGGATTGGGAAGCGTCCTAGTATATCGTTCATGAAGATTTGGGGTTGCTTGAGGCGTTCATAAAAGCGTCCCGAATTCGACAAGCTCGGACCCAAATCGACAAATGTAATTTTGTGGGATACCCAAAGGAAACAAAAGGGTATTATTTCTACAAACCTTACGAGAACAAAGTGGTTGTTGCTCAAGCTGGTATTTTTCTAGAAAGAGAATTTGTCTCTAAAGGAAGCGAGTGGGAGGAAAGTAGAACTCGAAGAAATTCGAGAACCACAAAATATCATTGAACTTTGAGTTGGAACATGGCGGGAACCACAAGAAATTGTGGAAAGTGAAACTGCTCAAATTACACAAGTCATTCGTAGATCTGGTAGGACACGCCAAGAGCTAAGAGATATTATGGATATCTTGTGACTCAAAAGCGGCGATGTGATGCTCATAGATCAAGATGAGCACGCTTCCTACCAAGAAGCTATGAATGGACAGATTCGAGAAATGGCTTGAAGCCATGAAATTTGAGATGGACTCCATGTATACTAACCAAGTATGGAGTCTGGTTGATCCACAGAAGAAGGTAAAACCAATCGGGTGCAAGTGGGTTTTCAAGAAGAAAACCGAGCATGGATGGTAATGTACAAACCTATAAAGGCCATTTGGTAGCAAAAGGTTTCAAACAAATTCAAGGTGTTGACTATGATGAAACCTTCTCTCCGGTGGCAATGGTTAAATCCATCGAGGATCTTACTTGCTTTGCGACTTTTTATGATTCTGAAATCTGGCGGATGGATGTCAAAAGCTGCTTTCCTTAGCGGAAATCTCCTTGAGGATGTGTATATGACACAACTTTGAGGTTTTGTCACTCAAAGGATCTTTGGAAAGGTATGTAAAGATGCAAATGATCCATTTATGGATTGAAGCAAGCCTCTCGGAGTTGGAATCTTGATTTGATGAAGCGATCAAAGAATTTGGCTTTATTAAAAATGAAAATGAACCTTGTGTATATAAGAAGGTTAGTGGGAGTCACATTATATTCCTAGTATTATATGTTGATGACATATTTATTATTGGGAATGGCATTCCATCCTTCTGAAGCTATAAAAAACATGGTTAGGAAAATGTTTCTCCATGAAAGATTTGGGCGATGCTGCCTACATTTTAGGTATCAAGATCTATAGAGATAGATCAAGAAAAATGCTCGGCCTAAGTCAAAGTACATATATTGATAAAGTGTTGAAAGCGGTTCGACATGCAAGAGGCAAAAGAGAAACTTACCGTGACTCATGGTGTAAAGATCTCTAAGGCCCAATGTCTAAATCACAAGATGATGAGGAGGCGTATGAGAAAGATCCCTTATGCTTGGCAATTGGATCTATCATGTATGCATGATGATATGTACTCGTCCAGGATGTCTCGTATGCTTTGAGCATGATGGCGGATACCGATCAAATCCGGTGAAGGTCACTAGGCAATGATCAAGAATATCCTCAAGTACGAAAAGGGTAAGGATTCATTCTTGGTATATGGAGGTGAAGAGCGAACTAGTAGTAAAGGGTTACACGGATGCTAGTTTCTAGGCGACAATGATGACTATAAGTCTCGGTCGGGGTTTTGTGTTTTACCTTAATGGTGGTCTTTATTAGGTGGAAAAGTTGAAGCGAGAGCGATGGTGATTCTACAACGAGAGGTGAGTATATTCTTTGCTTCTAGCAAATGACAAGGAGGAGGTGTATGGATTAAAAAGTTCATTCCTTTGAACTTGGTGTTGTTCCAACCATTGTTGATCCGGTTGCTCTATCTTGTGATAATAATGGAGCCATTGCACGAGCTAAGGAACCCAGATCTCACCAACGATCAAGCATATACTTAGGCGGTACCATCTCATCCAAGTGAAATCATTGATAGAGGAGATGTACATATAGGAAGAGTGCATGACAGGATGATAATGTTGCGAGATCCACTAACAAGGCTTTGTCGCAGCGTGAAGCACGACGGTCACACTAGTTCCATGGGTATTAGATATATGAATGATTGGCTCTAGTGCAAGTGGGGAATTGTTAGAGTTTATTCCTAGAGGCCAATTATTTGATATAATTGCTTAACGTTTTGATATTATATTTTATTGAATAAATATATGGTTTTTTATGGTTTTATTCTTTGCGTAATATAATTGTTAACATAATAAAATTCCTTAGAATAGTGATACAAATTATATAGTTTCAAGTATGTGACTTGAACATGAGATTATATATTACCATTAGTATCGGTGTTCTTAAATGTCCCTGATCGAGTATCATTGTTGATGGGACAACAATGATGCATTGAGACTAGTATGTGGATGTTGATGACCAAATCTCATTGGTCATAAATATATGAGATATTAAGTCGATGCATAGGTACATGTTGAAAACGATGTCTTTGGGCGGACCCACCATGAGAATTCTATATGGAGCATTATGCGAAGTGTCATTAGCAATTCTCATAGTGACAATGATGTAATGGTCCTCCAGGCACGAAATCGCTATATTACTACACGAGAATTTATGTACTTTGATATCATCAAATGTCACCTTTAATAGGGTGGACTATAAAGGTGATTATTGGGTTCATCATTAATCGTGTGAGAAATATGAGTGATCTAGATGGAATTTAACCATCCTATATATTATGGGTGATATCCATAGGCCTCTTGATTGAGTAGGACTATGAAATGCATGGCCATGCTCAAATAGTGATTTGTTTCATATATAGTCTACTCATTGATCAAGAAAACTTCAGATTAAATTATGAAGAGTATGACACATTCCATGACTCGAGTTTAATCTAGGATATTAAGGTTAAAAGGATTAAATTGCATTGAAACATTGGTCACAAAAGGTTGCATCGAATCATCGATCTTATTATTACTTGGGTAGCGAGTGATGCATTACTAGATGCAGCTCAACTTTATTTATAATTTTATAATATGATTTTAAAATTATTGCCAACGTAATAATAACCTATAAGTCCACACATAGAACGTTATTTAAAGGGAATTAATTTAAATTTTAAGGATTTAAATATATTAATATGATTAATAGTATTTAAATCACGAATTTAAATTAAAAGGATAATTTGTATATATGTATATTAATTAAGTAAGACTTAATTAAGATATATATATATATATATATATATATATATATATATATATATATATATATATATATATATATATAAATTCGGATTTTATAAAATTAGGTTTTGATTTTGTTAATTCCTTTTAACTACTATATATATGATATATAGCATGACTACTTAGGGTAAGATATCATAATTGAAAAACCCTAGCAGCTCTTAGAGAGAGACTAGAGAGAAAAGCAGTTTCAAAAATCCATTCCTTTTGGTGACTAGTCATGTAAGTCCTTCTTATTGCGAGAATCGTTCGACGGTTAAATGCGGCGTTAAATGTGGATACCGTAGTAGAGTGCAATCGGTTTGTATTGCGTTGGAGATTGGCGCTTGATCGGTTTGATTCTCGTTTTTTGTTTATACGGTATAATCTCTAAACCTACGAATTAATTGATTTTCGCATGGATCTGTTTTAGGGTTTTGGAAATTGCTTTAAAAATTTAATTCTCACATGCGTTTACATGTAGAAGCCCAACATTATCCAAACAAGGTTCAAGGATATTAATTCGTTAATTTTAAATGGTTTGCCAAACAAGGCCCTATGACTTTTGGGATTTCTAATTTTTGAATTTAAATAAAATAAATAAAATAAATCTAAAATAATAAATATAATATATACGTTATTTTGATAACTGATGATAGCTATGAAGGCCATATCAATTTTGTGTTTTGCTATTATGTATACTAATTGGATATTAGCTTAGCTCTTGTTATTACACATTCTTGTTTGCAAAGCTTGAGAGAATTGAGAGAAAACTTGAGAGAAATTAAGAAGGATTGTCTGCAATTGTAAGGAATTAACACACTAGTTGAAGGAATTTTCCCTAATTATATATGAATATGCATATCAGAGTTTTTACGCCATAAACCTTCTAAGTCTGTGAATTCAATTTGTGGAATTATTGAAATGAATAACTGTTAATTGTGATTATACATGTTTATGATGCTAGGGTTATGTGTAAAACAAGAAATTCATGCTAATTTCGTTTGCCAGTAGTAGAAATTTTGACAGTATATGTGTTCTTCATATGGTTTGAGTAATTTTCAATTATAATGGCCAATTTGTATGTGAAAGTATAAATTGAAGCTTGTATATGTTAGTTCATTGAGATACGAACATAACGTAATTTAAATGAGATGATTTGATCATGTATTGAATTCACAATAATGATTTGTAGGATGAATGTCCAGAAAATTGGGTTTTTATGAAAAACATGAAAATTGAGAAATTAAAATAGTTTTAGTTGTTGATAAATTGTGCTAAGTGGTTGAATATGTTAGCAATCACGTTTATGATAGTTGTATATTTATTTTACATATTATTATTACTGTTTGATGGGTGAAATTCGTGTTAGTTGGCCTAAGAAAAGTATCGTAGCTACATTACGTAAAATTGGAGTTACGTATGTGTGGTGGTAGCGCTATATCTTAAGCTTGGTAGCCTTTGCCACCGATATAAAAGCTCAGCAGCCACATTAGTGCCCGATTTAGAACGGTGAAGTCTGCTAATTTTGCAGACTTTGAACATTCAATGTAATTTAGCTTAATGTTAGGTTAATGTGAGAATCATGTAATAACAAGGTTAAACATAGTTGTGTTATGTGGATTGTAAATTCAAAGTTGTAAAAATGATTTATAAGTCATGAACGTGTTGTGTTATAACTTAGCTTATACAATGAATGGTGTATAAGTCTTGTGATGTTAATACTTGTGATTTCTGAAATGAGCACTAAGATATAGAAGGTGATTAATATAAAACCATTGAATCCTAGGAAGACTTAAATACTTGGTTGAAATTCAAGTTTGATTAAAGAGAAGTGTAGTATTGATTAATAAGAGTTGAAAATATGAGTTGGATGTTAAAAGTCTTATGTAAGTGTTGGTGAGTTTTCAGATTCGTGTTATGTGGTTTAGTATTGTGGATAGACCTTAAACTAAAGGTTATAACTTAACTAAGATGAGAAATAAATCTGTGAGGTTATGTAGCTAATTGATGTCATATTCCTAATGGTATGTCTAAGATATTGGGATACGTGAATTGTAATTGTATAGCTTACGCAAGAGGAAAGTTCCCTAACCTTTGCTACTTTATTATTCAGCAAGGTTACTTTTCACTATTACGTTATACTTATGCAAATTCTCTAACTCTAATCTTTATTTCTTTATTCCAAATGAGATTACTTTGGTTATTCAAAGTCTACAAGGTTGTTGTATGAAATGTGTTTATTCATCTACTAATAACTGTTGTTTAATCTTCGTTCTCCAATGTCATTGTACTATCTTACATTATTGTACCAAACTCTAAGTTGCCTAGCGATTCTTTATCAATTCAACTAATCCTTAGTTGATGAATGTTCTAAACTCTAAATTACCCTTGAAGTCAACCCAAACCAAACTTCCTTTGTTTGCTTATGTACTCACACAATTTTAAAAGCATGTTGTCGATGATAACGTTTGTTTAATTTAGAAATTGTTAATACTCTAGCTCTTATTGATTCGTCGATATACCTTGTTCATGAAGATATTATAATCAACTCTTGAATAGTTATTGGTCTCTATCAGATTCAACCAGTACTTGGTTGATGAGCATTCTAAAGATCTAGAATTCCTTTGAAGATAATTCCCGACCAAACATCATTTGGTTCGGAACCTGATAATCTAAACTGAGATGAACAACCCTATATTAGGGGATTATTTTAGAACTACACAATAGCGTTAAATGTTTGCGCAATACATAGTACAAAGGACTGATCACCTGGAGTACGGAATGATGGTCCATATAGTCGTTTAGATTGTTAAAGGTTATAGTGGAAACACTTGTTAACCTAGGACATAGATGATGATTATAGTCTTTTAGACTGTTAAAGTTTAAAGTAGAAATACTTGAGACCTAGAGTATAGTTCGTGGTCTTGTGACCCTCAGTGTATTCTTTGATGTTGATATCTATTGTTAACTTAACGTTCATTATTCCTTTGAACTCATAGTTGTTGAATTAAAGTTTATTATTCCGGTAATAACATCTTACCATTGAAAGCTCAATTAATTATCATTCATAAAACGTTATTGTATATTATCCTTCTTGTGGGCAATTGTTTGCTCACTCTTGCACAAAACAATGCAGATGAAGTTAAGAAGTTTGAAGAGCTTTCTACAAGCAAGGGCAAGGACAAAGTGCTTAATTAGACGACAACGTTTAATTTATCTTTTACTTATGAAGCTTATGTACTAGATTTAATTATGATCATGTTTTAATTTTCGCTGATAATTGTATTAAAGGTTAGATGACCTGGGATTTATCTTGAGATTATATAACCCTTGATGGGAGATTTATTATTTAAGCTTTTGAGTTTAATTATATCTTTTCTTTATGGGTAGTTAGTTATAATTTATTTGGACAATGAACACAAAATCTGTGGAATTGAAGTACCCAGATTTGGGGGTGTCACATTTTCAATTCTAACTAAGCACCCTATTTATAGGAAAATACTTAGAATGCCATAGAAGACTAACCTGCTACCTGATGGCTTTACCTGCTACTATTCACGCCCACCATTTTTAAAATAAAATTTCAGCACATTTTTTCACCAACCAAAAGTGGAGCCCACCCATGTTTTTAATAAAAAATATTTATTTCTGAAACTTCAATAATTCATAATAAATAGCCATTTTATCAGAAAAATATGAATTTATGTCCATTTCATAGGAAATTAAATTCTCTACAACTTTGTAGATTTAAGTTTTTCCAAATTCCAAACAAAAAATGACTGAAATCCACATACGGACAATTTTCAAAACCTCTATTACGACAAAATACTGATAAAATACCTCATCATTAATTTCTTCATTTATAGCCACAATAAATATAACCATCATTTATACCCACATAAAATAAATATTTTCTTATCATATAAATCAATAATTAAATATTCACAAATAATATTACAGAATCACAATTATGACAACCAAGTCGTTCCCAAGAAAGAGGGGGCTTTCCGATAAGGATTTCTCCTTATTGGCGCGCAATTAGGTGACCAAACCCCTTTCTGAAAGCAGAACTTCCTTAGATATTGCCAATAATGCTATCTAACAATATTATTCAAATAATATGAATTATTGATCGATAATGGAATCTTTATGCGTTGACAATTATTGAAACAACAATAATATAACATATAAGCGTAGCAATTATTGAATCAATAAAATAAAATATTGAGCGATAATTCTTTCGTAACAATTATTGAGTAGTGCCTTCTTACGTAAGAATCAATAATTCAAAAATCACATGCAATCTGAGTGTACTACTATGCAACCAACCGCAGACATCGTATTTTAACCACCGGGTATTCCAACAGTGTTAACGGTAACCATTACGCCATTATTTATAAAAACTCAAACTTGTCGTTTTCTTAATCCGACCATTTTTCGTTATGGGCCCACAAATGGCTGCGCCGTCGTATGAATATTTTCCGACAGCAAAAATATTCCACAACCAAACGAATATTCCCAGACAACAATGAATATTTTATAACCACTTGCTTATTTTGTAAAATTTGCATATTTCACCATAATGAAAGTATTATATCAAATTAACACCTTATTATTCACAATAATAATTAGATGAAATTCGATTTTATTCATTAAAAGTTGGGGTCTTGCAACCTAGATCATCAATTCATGCATAGATCACACAAATTTGTTTTACAAAGAAGTTAGAGATAGCTTTTTCACAAAAATAATAACAACGTAATTACAATTTGGATTTAGGAGATTACCCCAAAGCAGGTTCCTCTGAATTTTCTCTATCTTCTTTAAATCACTCAACTTTTCTCTAATTTCTCTCTGTATTCTCTCTCAGTTAAACTCAGAATAAAATACGTCTTCAAAATAAAGACTGATTAATGCGCTTCTTAAATGCAGCATGGTGGTCAGTTACTCCAATCATGGGTTAACTGCTCTCAACATCCATTAGGGCTTTGTTTGGCTAAATTTTTAAAAGGTTTTCCCATTTAATTTAATTAACCTCTTATAATATAGTTTAATCATGTCACACCCAATTACACAATAATTCAAATATCTTATTTAATTTAAATAAAATATACTAATTTCTCATTAATTCACATAGTCACATAATTAAATTTCTCATTTATTAATTATGCCAAATCAATAAATCTTTAATTAATAATTAAAAATAACATTATGCTTATTGAATAATTCGTTTAATCAAATAAGATTAATTAAATACATACTTTAAATAATAAAAATTCTCCACATTAATTTAATAAATATAACACATATAATTAAATTAATCTACCACAATTTCATTAATTAATTATTTAATCCAATAATTAAATTATCAAAAAAAAATAAAAATTTAATTCAATAAATATTCAAATTAAATTACAAAATCTCGTTCGTCACATATGTGGTGTTCGGGCTTACTTCGATTGCTTCCATGCCCATAAGGAGCCCGACCCTTATATTTTATAGTTTTCATTTCGTCACTCAAAATGATTTTCAAATCAAATTAATAAAGATTTTAGAAAATATAAATTGTATCGGGATGGATAGACTTAGGAAAAATCAAGCAATTAGAACCTCGAGTTCTGAACCACCCCCCAAAGATGTTTCGCATCTCAATAAAATTAAACGAAGCTGCTTCTCGGATCAAAAGATAGGCTTAATACAAGATAAAAGGAAGTATCAAATGCCTCAATTCCTATGTGAGCGAAAGGGTTTGAAAATCAGATTTCAAAACCTCACTTTTATATGCTTTCATATATGTTAAAACTGAACTTTTCAATAAGTCAAACCCCTTTGTATATAGGTCCAAACATGCATAACACTACTTTCTAAGCACAAAATGTGACACCCCCAAAATAGGTCCATTCCATCCAACCCATTCTGAGTCGCCAAATACATGGTACATAAATAACTACAACTTTATTATTACAACATATAAACTGTGAGTTTAAATACAGATATTGCCATCTAGACAATATCCACACGCAAATAAATCTCCATCATAATTATTGATACATTATTTTAAAAAAATGGTGAGGACTACTAAACAACTCTCTCTAGAACCTTCATTCCATACCCCGACTAGTACTCGCTACATTCTCGCCTCCTTAGAAGAAAAATGGAACAAAAAGGAAAAGGGTGAGCTCAACTAGCCCAGTAAAGAATATTATGACTAAGATAATATACAACAAATTATCGTTAGTCTCCAACAAGGAAAAATCTAATAGAATACAATAGACAACCATTTTAAATCAACAAGCTGCGCAGTGAAACAACAATTCATTAGAAGAGTTAAGTAGAGAATGCAAACTACTATCTTATATATATGAATTTAAAAGTTCATCGTCGATATTTTATCCCTGTAACATCAATCGATATATATCGGAATCAAATATTCATCTCTTTGCACTCTGAGGCCAAAGATATTCATCGATTAAGTCAGTGTTCATCTAAACACTGTTCATCTTTGCACTACTGGGCCAAAGATATTAATCGATCGGTCATGTTCATCTCAACACATGTTCATCTTTGCACTCTGAGGCCAAAGATATTTAGTAATATCATCATTTTAAGGCGAGGATGATGAAAAATATTTTAAAGGAAGCGAATCCGGTGAAACAAAAGAACAAATATTAAGGATTAGTATTTTAAACAATCAAGTTCAAAAATACTTCATAAGTAATCAGTGGAGTAAAATTCAAGAATGATCAAAACATGGATACAATCAAAGCTAGTATCCATAATAGATATTTTGGACAAAAAGAAGAAATTTTATTTTTAAATTGAATAGTGCCGTATTAAGTGAATAGTCTTGAGTATCGTGAATAGTGCCGTATCGTGAATAGTAACTCAGACACCAAAAGATAGAAATTTCACAAAAAATATCTTCACGCTTTCGTGAATAGTACTCGTGAATAGTAACTTCGTGAATAGTAACTCATGAATAGTAACTCGTGAATAGTAACTCATGAATAGTAACCCAGAGCATTAAAAAGTTCCAAATTTGATAAAATTTCCAACCAATATTTCGGCATAATGATATTGAAGAAATAATATCATTTTCGAATAAAATAACATCCCTTACCTCGAAGGCAGTACTTCTAGTTGAAAACACTAGATATAGGCTATGACTTGAACTTGCCTTAGTATAGCAATACTCAAAGTATACTCAAAATACTCATAAGAATACATTTCGATAATATAGAGAGAAAACCTCAGTTTCTGGTGTGATTTTCAATTCTAACCTAAGCACCCTATTTATAAGAAAATGCTTAGAACACCAAAGTAGAAAATTTAATATAATATATTATTAATAATAAATTTTCCTACGCCTCTTTGGAAATCAGCTCCTAACATTTCCCACATGCCAACCTTCTAGAAAAAGTAATAAAAAACGTTTTTCATAAAATAAATAATTAAAACTTCCAAAAATTAATTATTTCGGAGCTTCGGAACTTCAATAATTCACAATAAATAGCCCTTTTGCCAGAAAATTCGAAACTCGCAACTTTTTATAGAAAATTCAATTCTTTACAACTTTGCGAAGGAAGTTTTCCAAATTCAAAGCGAAATTAGAAATCCAGCAAGCAGGCGATTTTATAGGTTATAATCAAATTTCGGTCAAGAAATGGGGTCCACCGACACACAAAACATGTGTTAATCATTTAATGCCACAAAAATACTCTTCCTCCTCATATACTCATATATCCCACATTCATTATAAAAATATCACCGTTAATATATTATGAAAATAATATATTTAAATGAATTATTTTATCGGAAAATATTAATTTTCAACAATTGTCACATGAAAAATTTTCTCCATCTATATCCACATAAAATCAATATTTTCCTCATCATATAAATCAATAATTAATTATTCACAAATAATATTCTGAGAATCTGATCTTGACAAACGGAATAGTTTCGAGGAAAGAGGGCTTTCTAATAAGGATCTCTCCTTCTTTGGCGCTTGATTAGGTGACCAAACCTCTCCTTTAGGCAGAACTTTCTAGACATTGCCAATAATGTTATCTAATAATATTATTCAGATAATATGAATTATTGCTCCGATAATGGAAAATACTATGTAATGACAATTTATTGAAACAACAGTAATATAAAATATCAATGCAGCAATTATTGAATCAATAAAATAAAATACTGAATATTAATTACTTTAACAATTATTGAGTAGTGCCTTCTTACGTAAGAATCAATAATTGGTTCAATCTAAGTGTCTCTTTGTTCAACAACGGCGTATTAGTGTGTTTTAACCATAGGGTATTCCAACGATGATACTTGGTAACAACTTCGTAGTTATTTATAAACAACTTATATTTGTCGTTTTCTTCATCCAATCGCTTTTCAGTAAATGCGAATATTCCCCAACAGTACGAATATTCCACGACCAAATGAATATTCCCCGACAATAATGAATATTTTATAACCACTTGCTTATTCGAAATATTTGCGTATTTTATCCATAACTATCCACATTAATCAAATCAACCCTTACTATTTCAAAATAATAAATAGAGGAAAATAAATTTCATTTATTAATAATTTGGGGTCTTACACAAAACATCTTTTCAAATCAAAAGCTTTCAAAACACACACACACACACACAAAATACATAGTGAATGAAAAAGTAGCGGTAATCGTGTTTCACGAAAGTTGGGGGGTGCCTAACACTTTCCACTCCCTTAAGCAAGCCCTCGAACTCTATGAATCTCGAGTTCCAGAACAATTAAATAGAGTCACATATTGGGCTATATTGTGAAAGCTTTCAAAACTCGGATGAGTTGATACATCTATTTAAAAACATATCAACTGGAAGCTCTGTCTAATTCGACCCAATCACATTAAAATCAATCTTTTAAAATCGTCGACATTTATGTCGGTCTTTTCTAAAAATACACCCTTAAAAGATAAACCAAACATAGATCACATAAAGGGTAGTAAAAAAACTAGAAAAGGGAAAAAACACGGCGTCGACAGGTGGCGACTCTGCTGGGGACAGTAGAGGGCTTAAGTTGTATTTTCAATCTTTTCAATTCCCTTTTATCTGCATGTGTGTGAATGCTGTCTTTACATTGAATGGATGTGAATGAAAGCTGTATTTACAACAATTTATATTAGTGCTTCATATAATGTCATCATATTGCATATAGTGAGACGCGATGTATGTGAATATATGTTGTGTGGTTCCTCCACCAGGAGGCAAACCCGTCGATGGCTGATTACTGGACTCAAGAGGAGCATAATCCCGCGAGGCTCGGGAAAGACGCCACTCAGATTCGCTCCAATTGAAAGATCGGATTAACTTCCCATCTAGTAGATTGCGATGATCTGGGAACCTTTATGCCGAAAAGCCTGTGAGAGTAACCTAAGATAGGTCAACCTCTGATAAACCAAACGTGAAGGGAAGTCTCTTCATGCTTTTCCTTTCAATTTATGTCAAATTTAATTCAATGTCAAATATTAAATGTTAATTCCTATCAAATGTAAATTCCATGTCAAATGTCAAACCCAGTCATGATTTCCTATCATGAAAACAACTAACCTTTGTTTCACAGGAAAACATTAAAAAACCCTAAAAACTACCACATTGCATAGCATACACACTGTTAGTGTATGTTAGGACTAAACTACATACCCTTTTTTGTAGGTAAGATTGGTCCTACTACCAGATCAAATTCTAAAAAGGCACAAAGCCTATCTTCAGACATGGCTACAAGTGCCCCACCTAAATTTCCTCGTGTATCTCGAGAAGAGTTCGAGGGACTTAAAAATCAGATAATAGAGCTATCTATCCTACTGAAAGAGAAGAGTAAAAATACCCAGGGTTAACAGACACCCACTCAACCAGATTCCTCTGCACGAGGTAGTCAGGGTAGTGATAAAAAGGTAGAAATATAGATACCTGAACCTCAGTACCATGAAAAACCAAACAAAATCCCTGAAATCATCAATCTCATAGATGACCAAGAAACTGGGGACATTAGAAAGAAAGTCTGTGACTGTTATGCCCCAAAAATAGGTATACATCACCTATTCTGAGTCGTCAAATACATGATACAAAATATAAATAAAAACTTAATTATACAACTGTCGTGTAAAATATGACAAAATATAAACTGTGAGTTTTAATACAACATTGTCTTCTAAACAGTATTCAAACTCAAAATAAGTCCTTAATACATTTATTTTCACACTATTTCATAGAATAGTGAGAACTACTAATGCTATCATTTGAACCGTCACTCCGTTCCCCGACTAGTCCCCACTACGTTCTCATTTCCTGAAGAGAACAATGAAAGCAAAAGGGTGAGCTCAACTAGCCTAGTAAGAAATATTATGACTAAGATAATGCAGAATAAATTATCATTAGCCTTCAACAGTGTTAAACTGATAAAATATAACAAATATCAAGTTTAACTGTAGCGGAACAAGCAATCCATTAGAAGAGTCAAGTAGAGAATAAAATCTACTATCTTCTATGATTTAAAAGGTTTTTCATTACTTTTATCGCTGAGACTCAACTTAATAAATAATTTATAACATCCCTGCACTTCGGCCAAGGATATTCATTTGTATCACGACCACAAATTATCCATGCACTACGGTAGCCAATGATATTCATGTATTCATCAATGGTCATGATCATGCCAACAAGCATTTGTCCATCAATGCACTACTGCCCGATGAGGATTTTTACCACATCATTTGTAACATTACGGTCATGATTATACTAGAATAATTCACGGTCATAATCATACCAAGTCCATTTATGCACTTCGAGCCACGAGATGACTTTCAACATATTATAAACATGAGGATGATGACAATTCAATAAAACAAGTTCAAGAATAAATTTTAAAGATTTATAAGTTAATTTATCACGAACTAAATAACGTCCAAATTGTCAACATGATCTTTGCTTTGTGGAGTAAAGATTCAAGAATGCTCTCGGAAGAATATTTCCATGACAAGATACTAGATGAAGCGCAAATATCAAGGATATTCCACTAATTTCATGGAGTATAGAAGCCAAAACTTTAACCAACTGAGTATAATAGAATATATGAAACCGCAAATGGATTTTTGCCCCCATTCGGTATTAATCCACGTAGACAAATTATTCCAACAGAATAATAAAGAATGGAACTAGGGCATGCGTAACCCGCATAGATAGGATATTCCAACAGAATAATAAAGAATGGAACCAGGTCATGCGTAATCCGCACAGACAGGATGTTCCAACAGAATAATAAATAATGGAATCAGGTCATGCGTAATCCACTGCATGACCGGGATGTTCCAACGAGAATAATAAAGAATGGAATAACAACGAAATTCACGGGCATGCGATAGGCGCTTGCAGACATGTTATTCAACGAGAATAATAAAGAATGGAATAATAGAAGAATTTCACCATGTATGCGGTGCCAGTATAGGCAAAGTTATTCCACCATAATAATAAAGAAAGGAATAACAACCCCTTACAGTATTGAAGAAAATAACTCTCTTCATGAATAAGAAAGAATAATACCCTTACGAGTACAACAAATAATATCCACTACTAGTATAAGAAGAGTATTACGATTGATAGGGCGATGATATTCTTGAAGAACACTTATATTGTTTTTCTACGCTCAAAGCTTCTGAAAATTCTAAAGAAATACGCTCAAGATTATAGAAGAAGAATTCTCTGAATTTCTGGTGTGATTTCAATTCTAACTAAGCATCCTATTTATAGGAGAATTGAAAGGATACTATGAAATAAAATATAATATATTCTATATATATATATATATATATATATATATATATTTATATATTTTATTTAAAATCTAATAAAACATATAACTTTATAAAAGTATTACATTTTTATAAAAAGATTTTACTACACAAAACTATATGTAGGCACTATGCAATACTATGCATAATAAAATATAAAATATTCTATTTATAGTCTAATAAAACAAATAACTTTATAAAAGTATTACATTTTATATATAAAAGATTTTACTATGCAAAACACTATGCATAATAGAATATAATATATTCTATTTATAGTCTAATAAAGCAGATAACTTTATAAAAGTATTCTATTTTATATAAAAAGCTTTTTACATTTTATTACATTAATAATACTAATAAAATAAAATTTATCATCATTATTATAATTCACAATATTAATCGACGAATTAGTGTCGTTCCCAAGAAAAAGGAGGCTTTCAATAAGGATTTCTCCCCATTGGTAGCGCGCAATTAGGTGACCAAACATCTCCGCCATGAGAACTTCTAGACATCGTTAATATTACAAATAATAATATTAATAACTTTGTCATCTCAATTATTGATTTAATAATATATAAAATATTGACAATAATTGAATCAAATAACGTGAGATCTTATCGGCAATTCTTGTAGCAATAATTGAACAAAAGCTGGTGACTTCTCACGTAAGCATCAATAATCAATATCGTGTGCTCTTATGCAAACCGCAGCGTATTCTTCATACTTTTAACACAAGGGTGTTTCAACGAGTTAACGGTAAAATAACTTCCATAGTTATTTTCATAAAGTATTTTTGTCGTTTTCTCAATTTGACAATAATTCCGTTGTTGGGTTCACTAATGATTGTGTCGTTGTACGAATATTTCCTGTTAAAACGAATATTCCCCGACCAATCGAATATTATATAACAACTTGCGTACTTTGCAAAATTTATAAATATTACCCATAACTATAACATTATATCAAATTCATTCCATAATATTTAAAAATGATATTTATAGAAAATTCATCTTTATTCATAAAAGTTGGGGTCTTACAACCTCCCCTTCTTATAAAATTTTGTCCTTGAAATTAGGATACGTACCTGGTATGTCGAAGATGTAAGGATACCTTGATTTCATTTCAGATTCTAACTCCCAGGTCATTTCCTCAACATCGTGGTTCCTCCATAAAACTTTGACTTGAGGTATAACCTTGGAGCGTAGAACATGTTCCTTTTTATCCAAGATTTTAACAGGAACCTCTTCATACATTAAATCTTCCACTATTTCGTCCGATTGTAACTCAATAATGTGGTGCGGGTCTTTCACGTATTTACGTAACATAGATATGTCAAAAATATTATGAACACGAGACATACTTAACGGTAAAATGAGTCTATAGGCCACAGTTCCTACTCGATCGAGGATTAAAAATGGGCCAATGAATCGAGGATTGAGCTTTCCTCTCTTTCCAAATCTCATAACTCCTTTCCATGGACCAACACGTAACAACACATGGTCTCCAATATCTAATTCCACGTCCTTTCGATGAAGATCAGCATAACTCTTTTGTCAATCTTGTGAGGTTTTTTATCGTTCTTAGGATCGTTTGAATCTTTTCCGTAGTCATACGTACCAACTCCGGTCCCAACAACGTTTCTTCACCCACCTCATCCTAGCATCTTTGGAGAATGACACTTTCTTCCATACTGGCGCTTGAATGGAGCCATGCCAATACTTGCTTGATAGGCATTTGTTGTTGTAGGAAAACTCCACCGATGGTAAGAACTTGTCCCAACTTCCCTTAAGTCGAGGACACGAGTCTTAATAAATTTTCAAGAGTTTGAATAGTCCTCTCTGATTGTCTGTCCGTTTGAGGATGATATGCCGAACTAAATCGTAAATCCGTGCCAATAGCTTTTTGTAAACTAACCCAAAATTGTGAAGTGAATCTTGGGTCTCGATTAGAAACTATGGATACTGCCATACCATGCAGTCTTACAATCTCGTTTATGTACATACGAGCAAGATGTTCAAGTGTATAAGTTTCTCGTATCGTTAAAAAATGAGCAAACTTGGTCAATCTATCAACAATGACCCAAATCGCATTTATGCCTTGAGAAACCTTAGGAAGACCGGTAACGAAATCCATGGTAATGTGCTCCCACTGTCATTCTGGAATTTCAAGTGGTTGCAATGGACCTTTTGGTACTTGATGCTCCGCCTTAACTCGTTGACAAGTTAGACACCTTGAGATAAACAACGCTATCTCTCTCTTCATATTGCTCCACCAAAATGTATGACAAAGATCACGATACATTTTGGTACTCCCAGGATGGATTGCAAACGATGTGTTGTGCGCCTCCATCATGATTTTATACTTTAAATTAGGGTCGTTAGGAACACAAAGTCTGGAGTTGACTCGAAGTATTCTTTCTTCATCGATTCTTGCTTCTAAAATAGCACCTTCTTGCACTTTATTCCTCATATGCATCAGCTCCAGGTCTGTAGTTTGAGCAACTTTAACTTTATCGATTAAAGTCGGTTCTACTCGTATATTCGCCATCATCACAAGGGTCCCCAGAGTCTTTTAACTTTATCTCCATCCTTTGCAAGTCACACAAAATGGGCCTTTGCGTTGACAATATCCTTTTCGTGCCGCATATGATCTTACTCAATCGTTAGCTACCACGTTAAGCTTTTCAGGATGGTATGATGGTAATCATAATCTTTCAAGCAGTTCAAGCCAGCGTCGTTGCTTAGCGTGTTGAGTTCCTTTTGGGTGAAAAAATATTTGAGGCTTTTATGATCCGTAAAGATCTCCACTTTCTCCCCATACAAGTAATGCCTCCAAATTTTAAGTGCGAAGTAAACAGTTGCCAACTCTAGATCATGAGTAGGATAATTCCTCTTATATTCTTTGAGTTGCCGAGAGGCATAGGCTATGACTTTCCCATGTTACATGAGAACACACATAAACCTTTGCCCGATGCATCACTATAGATGACAAATCCCTCAAGAGCGGATGGTATTGTCGAGAATAAGTGTTTGAAATGAGTCTCCTCTTGAGTTCTTGAAAACTCTTCTCACATTCCATACTCCAACCAAATTTATATGTTTTTGAGTCAGCTGAGTTAATGGAGTAGCGATTCAAGAAAACCCTTCCATGAATCTCCGATAATAACCAATTAATCAAGAAAGCTACGTTACTTGATCCTTGATTTAGGTTGCTCCCAGCTTTGAATAGCTTCAATCTTTGCCGGGTCAACAGATATTCCATGACTTGATACTACGTGCCCAAGAAATGCTACTTCCTCAAGCCAGAACTCACATTTCTTCAACTTGGCATAAAGCTTGTTTTCCCAAAGATTTTGGAGTATCAGCCTCAAGTGTTGATCACAATCTTCACGACTTTTGGAATATATAAGGATGTCATCAATAAAGACGACCACAAAGTGATCCAAATATTCCTTGAATACTCGGTTCATCATATCCATGAAGGCAGTAGGAGCATTAGTCAATCCAAAAGGCATGACTAAAAATTCATAGTGCCCGTACCGAGTTCTGAAGGCAGTCTTTGGAATATCCTCAGTTTTAACCTTCAGCTGATGATATCCAAAATGAAGATCGATCTTTGAAAAGAATTGTGCTCCTTTCAACTGGTCAAAAAGGTCATCAATGCGAGGTAACGGATACCTATTCTTGATGGTGACATGGTTCAATTCCCGGTAGTCAATACAAAGTCACATACTCCCATCTTTTTTCTTCACGAATAGAACATGAGCACCCCAAAGAGACGTACTAGGACGAATGAAACCAATGTCTAACAATTCTTGTAATTGGGTCTTTAATTCCTGAAGTTCAATAGGAGCCATTCTATATGGGGCTTTGGAAATGGGTTTTGTACCGGGTTCCAGATCGATACAAAATTTAATTTTACACTCTAGGGGTAGGCCAGGAAGTTCTTTAGGGAATACGTCAGGAAATTTATTAACAATAGAAATATCATTCAAATCTGACGTATTTTTATTTAAATCTGTGACATGAGCTAAGAAAGCTTGACATCCGTTTTTCAATAAACGAATAGCTTTATGGTTTGAGATGACAATGATTGATTTTAATGGTTTGGTTGCTTGAATTCGCATGATAGGTTGGTTAGGAATATGAAAGCTAACAACCTTATAAAAATAATCAATTTTTACATGATGAGTAGTTAACCAATCAATCCCTACAATCACATCAAATGCAAGTATTTTCAATGAAATAAGATCATCAGGTAATGTGAGGGTACCGATTTGAACCAAACAAGACTTATAAACAGTGGATGTAATGAAGGTTTCTCCCAACGGAGTTTCCTGAGATAAGTCAAAGTCTAATTTCTCGGAATCAAATTTAATCGTTGGCGCAAGTAGGAGAAATAAAAGAATGGGTAGAACCGGTATCAAATAAGGTATAGACTTTGATAGAGTTTATGATAAGCTTACCCGTGATGACCTCGTTAGGGTTCCTTGCTTTCTGGGAGATCACAACAAAAGCTCTCCCTTGAACTCTTGGTTTTGACTTATGCGGGGCGGTATTTTGTGTCACCGTTCCAAGCTGGACTTGTCTTGATTGTGCTGCGACAAAATCGGGCTAGGTGATCTTCTCTTCCATAATTATAACACGCTTTGGATGGCATCGCGCTGTTTGGACTGATATGTCCCTCCCCTTCGCATTTGAAGCATATGATAGGTGGTCGTTCTCCTTTCTTAACCATGGGTGCTGATGCTGACGTCTTTCCATCATTGTTGAATCTCCTCTTCTTGAAATGTCCATTCTTATTGTCTTGGCCATGATTACCACCGAAGTGGTTACCATTTCGGCATGTTGATTCCCTCCACATTTGTTATCAAGCCGATGTTGCTACCACTAGTATTATCATTTTTTAATTTGCTTTCTCTTGGTTGAGTTGACTCGTTATTGCGCTCCAATAACTGAGCCCTATTTACAACATCTGAATACAAACACAATTTATGAGAAATTAGATATTGACGTATCTTGAGTTTCAAACCTCTTAGAAACATCCGCGTCATTCTTTCCTCATTATCAACCAAGTGAGACGCAAACCGGGATAACTCGACAATTAGCTTCATACTGCAACACGGTCATATTGTTCTGCTCCAACTTGATGAACTTTACCTCTTTCATGTGACGAATACTTTTGGGAAAGTACTTGTCGTTGAATAGTTCTTGCAACTTCTCCCAAGAAATCTTGGTCTTGGCGAGTTGAGTACGCTTTTACCGATTCCCACCGATGTCTGCCTCTCCTCGCAACATAAAGGTGGCAAAGGGAACCTTTTGCTCCTCGGAGCATCCCAAGACATCAAATATCTTGGTGATCTACTTTATCCACGTCTCCGCCTTAAGTGGTTTTGGCTCTCCAATAAAAACCGCCGGTGGTCCCAGCTCCTTAAAGCATTTAGCGGTGACCGTCGAGAGTTTTCGGTGTTTCCACCTACATTTTTGGATAGGAGCCGCTCTGCTTTGATGTTGCATGAATTGCATAAAGCCTCTGAACATTCTATCATTCATCATTTGGTGGGTGTTATTGTTTGTATGAGGTTATGCGCCTTCGATGCACATTATCACGATTATTGATATGTGGAGACTCAGCGGTCTCTGTGCTCCATTGCTATTCTCAACATTCTCGGATGTCATTTTTAGATACTGCCACAAAACAAGGGTTAGTTATCATATCACATATTATCCATATACTCTGACCGACCAATTAAATACCAAATAAACTTAGGTGGTCATACTAGTGAAGAAATTCCCCGTTTCTCCCCTCCTAGTTCTTGTCTCACATCTCAGCCAGGGATCAAATCCCTATGCTTTGATACCAACTGTGACGCCCCCAAAATAGGTATACATCACCTATTATGAGTCGTCAAATACATGGTACAAAATATAAATAAAAACTTAATTATACAACTGTCGTGTAAAATACGACAAAACATAAACTGTGAGTTTTAATAAAACATTGTCTTCTAAACAGTATTCAAACTCAAAATAAGTCCTCAATACATTTATTTTCACACTATTTCATAGAATAGTGAGGACTACTAATGTTATCATTTGAACCGTCACTCCATTCCCCGACTAGTCCCCGCTACGTTCTCATTTCCTGAATAGAACAATGAAAGCAGAAGGGTGAGCTCAACTAGCTCAGTAAGAAATATTATGACTAAGATAATGCAGAATAAATTATAATTAGCCTTCAACAGTGTTAAACTGATAAAATATAACAAACATCAGGTTTAACTGCAGCGGAACAAGCAATCCATTAGAAAAGTCAAATAGAGAATAAAATCTACTATCTTCTATGATTTAAAAGGTTTTTCATTACTTTTATCGTTGAGACTCAGCTTAATAAATAATCCACATCATCCTTGCACTTCGGCCAAGGATATTCATTAGTATCACGACCACAAATTATCCATGCACTACGGGCCAAGAATATTCGTGTATTCATCAATGGTCATGATCATGCCAACAACTGTCCATCAATGTACTACTGACCAATGAGGATTTTTACCACATCATTTGTAACATTACGGTCATGATTATGCAAGAATAATCACTGGTCATAATCATACCAAGTCCATCTATGCACTCTGGACCACAGATGACTTTCAACATATTATAAACATGAGGATGATGACAATTCAATAAAACAAGTTCAAGAATAAATTTTAAAGATTTATAAGTTAATTTATCTTGAACTTAATAAATCAAATTGTCAACATAATCTTTGCTTTGTGGAGTAAAATTCAAGAATGCTCAGAAGAATATTTCCATGAAAAGGTACTGGATGAAGCGCAAATATCAAGGATATTTCACTAATTTCATGGAGTATAGAATCCAAAACTTTAACCAACTAAGTATAATAGAATATATGAAACCGTAAATAGATTTTTACCGCCATGCGGTAATCCACGTAGACAGATTATTCCAACAGAATAATAAAGAATGGAACCACGTCATGCGTAACCCACACAACAGGGTATTCCAACAGAATAATAAAGAATGGAATCAGGTCATGCGTAATTCTCACAGACAGGATGTTCCAACAGAATAATAAAAAATGGAATAACAACAGAATTCACCAGGCATGCGATAGACCGCACGGACAGGTTATTCCAACAGAATAATAAAGAATGGAATAACAGAAGAATTTCACCATGTATGCGGTACTTTGCATAGGCAGGTTATTCCAACATAATAATAAAGAAAGGAATAACAACCCTTACGAGTATTGAAAGAAAATAACTCTTTTCATGAATATGAAAGAATAATACCCCTTACAAATACAACAAATAATATCCCTTAACGTAAAAGAAGAGTATTCCGACTGGTAGGGCGATGATATTCTTGAAGAAAACTTATATTATTTTTCTACGCTCAAAACTTCTGAAAACTCTAAAGAAATACGCTCAAGATTATAGAAGAAGAATTCTCTGAATTTCTGGTGTGATTTCAATTGTAACTAAGCATCTTATTTATAGGAGAATTGAAAGGATACTATGCAATAAAATATAATATATTATATATATATATATATATTTATATATTTTATTTAAAATCTAATAAAACAAATAACTTTATAAAAGTATTACATTTTATATAAAAAGATTTTACTATGCAAAAAACTTTACTATCTTGCGCATTTATGCAACACTATGCATAACAAAATATAATATATTATATTTATAGTCTAATAAAACAAATAACTTTATAAAAGTATTACATTTTTATATAAAAAGATTTTACTATGCAAAATACTATGTATAATAGAATATATATATATTCTATTTATAGTCTAATAAAACAGATAACTTTATAAAAGTATTCTATTTTATATAAAAATCTTTTCTATTTTATTACATTAATAATACTAATAAAACAAAATTTATCATCATTATTATAATTCTGAATATTAATCGACCAGGTCGTTCTCAGGAAAGAGGGGCTTTCCAATAAGGATTTCTCCCCCATTGGCGCATGATTAGGTGACCAAACCTCTCATTGTGAGAACTTCTAGACATCGTTAATATTACAAATAATAATATTAATAACTTTGTCATCTCAATTATTGATTTAATAATATATAAAATATTGACAATAATTGAATCAAATAACGTGAGATCTTATCGGCAATTATTGTAGCAATAATTGAACAAAAGCTGAGTGACTTCTCACGTAAGCATCAATAATCAATATCGTGTGCTACTATGAAACCACGCATATTCTTCTGTACTTTTAATACTAAGGGTGTTTCAGCAGTTAACGGTAAAATAACTTTCGTAGATTATTTTCATAAAGTATTTTTATCGTTTTCTCGAAAATGATAATAATTACATTGTGGGGTTGATGAGTGAGTTTTATACCCATGAATTGGATACATTCGGGCTTAATTTATTGTTGTTCTTAAGTCTTTTAGGATGTTTTTATGTGTTTGTGTCTATTCATGCATGTTTTATGTTATTTTATAGGAATTGGGACAAAAAAGTTACATGGATCGATGTTTGGGGTGGCTAGATTAGCGTTTTCGCTTGCCATTTTACAAGCAGTCACTTCAGAGCCAATTTGACTATAGCTCTGACATTATTTCAAAAACTCAAAGAATCAAAGTTGTAGATCTACTTCTCCTCTTTCCGGAACATCTTGAGTCATCAAAATCGGAGTTCGGACGAAGAAGTTATGGCCATTTTCCCAAAGGACGTCGGAGCAGAAAATGTCGATTTTGGGCCGGCCGCAAGGCGCCCATTTTTAGCCTATGCCCAGTGGCAAAGGCGCTAGAAGCGAACTCAGCCGCCGTTGCCAGATCTTTGAAGGTATTTGAGGGGGAAGGGTTTAGTCTTTTGACGGCACTGGACGCGTTTTGGGGTAATTTTGACACCTTTTGACTCAAATAGGATTGGGTTTGTTCTAAGCTAAAAATTGGACTTGTAACCTATAAATACATAATGTAAGGCATAAAATAAGAGGAGATTACATAGCTTACCTAGATTAAACACTCCTTTAGATTAGAAAATAACCCTAGTTCTTATTAGTTTTGGAGATTGAAGCAACTTGGAGACCATTGAAGATCAAGAAGCGAGAAGCAAGAGCAAGAGAGGAGCATCAGTTCTTGACAACAGATTCTATTCTCTTCTCTCATCTTACTTTTATCTTTTGATGTCTATTCAGTTGTGGATTCTTGGTTTTAATTCATTAATTATGAACTAACTATTTTTGAGATTTCAATTGAACTTTTTATGGCTATGAATTAGTTATTCATTATATTCTAATTATTTATGTTAAAGTGAGTTGTTTATCTTGTCTTATGCTTATTGCTTAATTATTTGATCAGTAATTACTATGTTACTCTAGAAGGAATTGGAAGAGGAATTCTAGGGTTAGAATTGGGCATGATATCATGTGACTTAGTTATTTGCACAGTGAATAATTAGGTTTGTGAATAGAATAGAAATATCTTTTCGCCGCATGTAACACGTAAGGAATTGGGATTGGAAAGAGTTTAATTCAATTGTTTTGCATAGGAATATAGCAAGATTAATCTGGATTAAATAGAAGGCAATTGATCACTTGGAAAAGGACTTTTGGCATTTGAGAATTCACATTAACAATTGATGAGGCATAATAATTGGGATAATTGGATAATTGATTTATAATTCATAATTGGGGATATTGGAGTCTTAATCCTTATTTACACGAATTCAATCAAATCTTAGTTTTGTTTATTTGCTTTCTTTTAGACTAATCTCTTTTAATTGTTTAATTTAGTTTTCTTAATTAGAAAATTCACAATTTGTAATTGTTTAAATAAAATTAGCTTGGTTAAGAGTTAGCATTTGGTAATTTTATTAAATAATTCCTCGTGGGAACGATACTCTACTTTCACTTTATTACTTGTTGACCGTGTATACTTGCGTATTCATTCATTATGAAATCGATCAACAAGTTTTTGGCGCATGAGATTTGGGAATTAATTTAATAATTATTTAACAATATTAATTTCAATCAAATTAGTCTTAATTTAAACATTTTATTTTTATTTTAATTCTCTTTCTATATTTCTCTCTTTTCGGTACCATGGATGACCTTGTGTATCAATGGCCATATCTGAACATGATTTCAACCAAGGGAGTGGAGATTGAAAGACTCGAGAAACTTTACGCATTGTCGTACCTGATTGAGACACTTTCGAGGATGTTTGAAGCTTTTGAAGCTCGGCGTCGTCAAAGTATGGTGGTTACTTGTGATTATTGTCTTTGGAAATCATATGAGTCATCAATGCACCATCGAGTTCGATAGAGTGCTGATATAGTGGTGATTACCCCAATAATTATGTCTATCCCAACAACTATCATCAAGATTGGGGTATCACGGATTTTCATGGAGTAACAATCAAGATCAATTTTATGCTCCAAGTCCAACATACCCACTGGATTTCTTGTGTCCACCTCCACTACAACGGAAGAACATTCAAATTGGGAGGAAGCCTTGGAAAAATTTATTAAAGCTTACGAAAAAGGAATGAGGAACAAGACAAGAAAATGAATCAAGTAAATTTGAATTTGCAAAGCGAGGCGTTGATCAAGAATTTGGAAAATCAAGTGGAGCAGATAGCACGATCGTTGAACAACCATCCTCAATACACGGACCTATGACATGGATTACAGAGTGATGGAGGCAGAGCCAAATCTCTGTTGGATGAGCCACGAGATGAAAAAGAGGAGACAAGTGGGGATAAATGACAACAAGGTCGGTGAAGAACTAATTGTGAGAACCAATGATGATGAGCCAATGTTATTTATGCCTCAAGTGCCTTCTCCTCCACGGTTCAAGAGTCCGGTTAGATTTGCAAAACCTTGTCCGATTGGTAGTCATGTAAATGCGGCAATACTCTCTGTGATGTAAAAGCAAGTACACCTTGAAACCATGGTGCGATGAGCTAGAGAAGATAGAAGAAGAAATTGTTGTGTAATGCAAGCCTCTATGCGAGAATATATTCATGCAGACCTGATGGAGAAACCACCTAGATCTTGGGCGTTCTTGAATGTGATCTTATCTCAAGAAAGCATTCTAGGTGACTTTAATCTAATGGCTATTATAAATAGGAACCTACCAAAAGCTATATTATTTCCGATGGATGGAGGGTTCCTCAACTTTCGTGAGGGAATTGGATAGAGAATTGAAGAAGTCATTTGAGACTATAAAACAAGCGCTTATTGGAGAAGCTGACCCAAGTTTAATTTTATTTTAGTTTTTATTAAGTTTTATATTAGTAGTTTTGAATTTGCATTTATTTAGGATTTAATAAAATTGCTTCTATCATGGTTTTCTGAGTTATTCAAGTCAAATTCAAGTGTGGTGCCCAATTTGTTCCATGTCTTAGCTTTATTCTCCAAACTTTAAGCGAGGAGGAAGATTGCTATATTTTCGGGGAAGTCCTCTGCTTTAATTTTTTCTATTTGGTCATTGAGGACAATGTCTAGTTTAAGTTTGGGGGCATTTTAGTGTCGTATTGCATATAGTTAGTTATTTACATTGTAGTTCGTTATTTTCGGGTTATTTACATTTAGTTGTTGCATTCATTTATTTTTTTTTGTTTAAAAAAAAAAATTTAAAAATTGCAAAAATAGTAGTTAGTTTACTATGTTTGTTGCAGTTAGTTTATATTTGCATGATTCCAACTATTAGATAGTAAAAGTCTATTTTGGCCAATGATGAGACCGGATAAGTAGATAAGTATAGTATTGAATATTAGGGCTTTGATGTGATTTCTTGTTATGAATTGAATCTTTTCTGTTTTGAAACCTGGTATAATCAAGGTTAACACGTTAATACTTGACTATATTAAGCGATTAAGTTTAAATTGATACATAATGGATTTCTTAAGTATAATACTAGTGTGAAGGAATGAAAGACATGAATAAAGCGGAGATGGCTAAATTTTGATAAAAACTTAAGTTTGGGGGGAAATTTTGGGGTATATAAGCTTTAAAAAAAAAAAAAACATGTTGAGTCTTGTGGTGGGTTGAGGAGAAACACTCCCCATAAACACAAGCGTGAGATGGAGCGTAAAACGCACTCACCAACCATCTATAAAAAAAAAAAAAAAAAAAAAAATTACCGTGGCTAGTTTTGTTTGGGGCCTTTGTTACTTGAGTAAAATGCATAGAAGGTATCTTAAAACCTAAGCGCCCTAAGGTCTTATATGGTGCAGGGAGTCGTTGGTGAAAGCTCGTTAAGGGTGACACCATTAGCCTAATGGAATGAGACATTACTGCACGATTATGGTTAAAAAAACAATAAAATGGGAAAAGAGCAAAAAGCCCCGTAATGAAAAAATAAACCATAAGTATCCCAGATTAGACTCTTGAACTTGGTGGATGTTTGACTTTAGTTGGATATATAGCTTGTTCGTGAATTTTGTGAATTTGCCTTTGTATGATGCCTTCAAAGATATCTATTATGTCTTAAATTTGATTTTATATCGATTAACATTGTTGTGGAGCACACACGCACTATATCGATGATATGATCTAAGATTTGATGATTGATTGGGAAATTCTTGATTTGTCTTAATATGATGTATTATCATGTTTACTTGATTTCTCTAAAAGTAGGTTGAATAGACTTGTTTACATCATTCTTCTTTGGATTAAGTAGGCATATAGATTAGTTTCATTACATTGCATTGCATAACATTTTTTTGTGTTTTGCTTGAGGACAAGCAAAGATTTAAGTTTGGGGGTATTTGATGAGTGAGTTTTATACCCATGAATTGGATACATTGGGCTTAATTTATTGTTGTTCTTAAGTCTTTTAGGATGTTTTTATGTGTTTGTGTCTATTCATGCATGTTTTATGTTATTTTATAGGAATTGGGACAAAAGTTACATGGATCGATGTTTGGGGTGGCTAGATTCGCGTTTTTGACTTGCCATTTACACAATGAGTCACTTCAGAGCCAATTTGACTATAGCTCCTGACATTATTTCGAAAAACTTAAAGAATCAAAGTTGTAGATCTACTTCTCCTCTTTCCGGAACATCTTAAATCATCAAAATCGGAGTTCGGACGAAGAAGTTATGGCCATTTTCCCAAAGGACGTCAGAGTAGAAAATGTCAGATTTTGGGCCAGCGCCGGGGCGCCCATTTTTGGCCTATGCCCGACCTTAGGGGCATAGAAATGAACTCAAGTGTGGTTACTTGTATTTTGGTACTGAGGAAGGGTTTAGTGCGGCTTTGGGACGCGTTTTGGTAATTTTGACACCTTTTTACTCCAAATAGGATTGGGTTTGTTCCTAAGCTAAAAATTGGACTTGTAACCTATAAATACATGATGTAAGGCATAAAATAAGAGGAGATTACATAGCTTACCCTAGATTAAACACTCCTTTAGATTAGAAAATAACCCTAGTTCTTATTAGTTTTGGAGATTGAAGCAACTTGGAGACCATTGAAGATCAAGAGCAAGAAGCAAGAGCAAAGAGGAGCATCGGATTCTTGACAACAGATTCTATTCTCTTCTCTCATCTTACTTTTATCTTTTGATGTCTATTCGGGTTGTGGATTCTTGGTTTTAATTCATTAATTATGAACTAACTATTTTTGAGATTTCAATTGAACTTTTTATGGCTATGAATTAGTTATTCATTATATTCTAATTATTTATGTTAAAGTGAGTTGTTTATCTTGTCTTATGCTTATTGCTTAATTATTTGATCAGTAATTACTATGTTACTCTAGAAGGAATTGGAAGAGGAATTCTAGGGTTAGAACTGGGCATGATATCATGTGACTTAGTTATTTGCACAGTGAATAATTAGGTTTGTGAATAGAATAGAAATATCTTTTTGCCACATGTAACACGTAAGGAATTGGGATTGGAAAGAGTTTAATTCAATTGTTTTGCATAGGAATATAGCAAGATTAATCTGGATTAAATAGAAGGCAATTGATCACTTGGAAAAGGACTTTTGGCATTTGAGAATTCCTGTTAACAATTCAGTAGGCATAATAATTGGGATAATTGGATAATTGATTTATAATTCATAATTGGGGATATTGGAGTCTTAATCCTTATTTACCTGAATTCAATCAAATCTTAGTTTTGTTTATTTGCTTTCTTTTAGACTAATCTCTTTTAATTGTTTAATTTAGTTTTCTTAATTAGAAAATTCACAATTTGTAATTGTTTAAATAAAATTAGTTTGGTTAAGAGTTAGCATTTGGTAATTTTTATTAAATAATTCCTCGTGGGAACGATACTCTACTTTCACTTTATTACTTGTTGACCGTGTATACTTGCACATATTCATTGATTGCGAAATCGATCAACAGGGGTCCACCAATGATTGTGCCGTTGTACGAATATTCCCTGTTAAAACGAATATTTCCCGACCAATCGAATATTATATAACAACTTGCGTAATTTGCAAAATTTCTAAATATTACTCATAACTATAACATTATATCAAATTCATTCCATAATATTCAAAAATGATATTTATAGAAAATTCATCTTTATTCATAAAATTTGGGGTCTTATAGTGACAAACGAGATTTTGTAATTTAATTTGAATATTTTTTGAATTAAATAAATATTTTTCGATGATTTAATTATTGGGTTAAATAATTAATTATGGAATTTATGGTAGATTAATTTAATTATATGTATTATATTGATTAAATTAATATGGAGAATTTTATTATTCAAGGTATGTATTTAATTAGGCTTATTTGATTAAATGAATTATTTAATAAGCATAATGTTATTTTAATTAATTTAATAATTAATTAGAGATTTTATAATTTGACGTTATTAATAAATGAGAAAATTAAATATGTGATTATGTGAATTAATTAGAAATTATTTTATTTTATTTAAATTAAATTAAATAAGATATTCGATTTATTGTCTAAATGGGTGTGACATTATTAAACTATATTATAAGAGATTTATTAAATTAAATGGGAATGAGCCTTTTAAGACTAGCCAAACGAAGGCCCTAATGGGAGTTGGGCAGTTAACACACAAATTGAATTAACTGACCACAACAACGTCAGTTGCTTATAATTATATATGCCTCATTTTATTTCTTTCTAAGTCTGGAAAACAAGTTCACAGAGAGAAATTGAGGGTCAGTGAGATTAAAGAAGAAGAAGTGTGGAAAATTAAGAAGTTATTATCATCCTTGTGTAATCCAAGTGGTGTAATCAAGGGTAAACCCTTAAACTCAAGTTTTAATTTATGTTATTAAAGTTTTTCATGAAAAATAGCTTTTAAGTCTTTGTAATTGAAAAAGTAATGATTTATGTGTTTATATATGATAATATATTATCATAATATGTATGTTACCATAAACGTATGCTTTCATAACATCAATTTCATATAAATATATCGTAAATTAGATTTTTGAAAGTATAGAGTACAAAAGTTGCATAAACATGACCTTTTGGCCTACGGTATGCCATGAATTGTTGTTTAACTTGAAGTTTAATTGAAGATTGTGATAGCATATGTTAAAACGAAGAAAACAAATGTTGAATGATTAAATTTAGAATTATAACGAACCTACAATGTCAAATTCCATGTTTATCTTCAATAACTTGCAAAATCACCAAGAACATTGAAATTACATGATTTGATTCAAGTAATTATATGTTTTAACTTATTAAAATCATGCTAGAAGGGTTGGGTAGTGATTATATGTGTATTATAGTGTCTAAGTATGCTTGTGAATAAATTAATTGGGTGCTTTGGACATGTGATGTATTTTTCGCGAACTGTAAATTTCATAAGCTGAGTGTCGTGCATGGCATAACTCCAACTCTTTACTCCATCTACTTTAGCGCTTGATGGCGCCCAAGATGTTAACTATCCAAGATTCTATAGCACTAGTCAGCATGTGCATTGACGCCATTGATTACTTTATAGGGTGGCGCTTGCAAATTTCACTCTACAGTTTGTTCAGAAATGATTTTTTTAAATTGTTCAAGTCGAGGAATGTAATTGTAACCAAATCTAATGAACATAAAAATATGTTAGACATATAATGTGATGTTAAAATAGATGCTTAACATGTCAATAAAGTAATTAATGTTTAATTAAATTTTTGAACGCGTAGTTAGCTTGTCGTTCGTAAATTGTACTATTATGTGAAAACAAGTGTTGTGATTTGATTAGTATAATCATAATCAGAGTTTAGATGAAATAGAATGAATTTGTGATGTTAGTTATGTTATAATCGACTAGTATTGTGAATGTAAATAGTATGCATGATTAAATCGAGGAACATGTATAATTAACGTATAACCTACACACGAGGCAAGTTTCCTAACCCTACTTGTTGTCGTTATGAAAGTTTCTAAACCTTACCTCTTTACATTGAGCAAGTTCTAGACTTATATTCTATATTAAGTAAACTCTTGTTATTTATCGTTCAAGTTCATGATGTTATATTAAAGGTTATTGATCTTTTCAAAGCATGATTTCTGTTATACAATACTTAGTCCATTGTATACCTCTTGAGTTTGTTATTCAATTTGAATATTATTTATTGTTGAACCTTGTACGACTAGCAAACCTTTAATGATTCTACCAGTCCATAATTGATGAACATTCTAAATTTCAGAACCCTTGTTGAGTTTATCCAAACCAAACTTCCTTTGGTGCGAACTCTAATGTCAAACTGAGATGAACAACCCTGTTATAGGGGATTTCTTATGCTTTAGCGTTAAGATATTGTGCACAGTATGTTACTAAAGGTTGATCCCCCTAAGTACGAGTAGAAAAGTCCATAGTTTTATAACTTTTAAAGGTTTCAAGTATAACCCTTGACAACCTAAAACATAGTTCAAGGTCTTATGACTCTCAGAAGTTCTTTTAATTCTTGTTATTCATTCTTGATTCAAAAGTCAAGTTTCTTATTTCAGAAGTCTTTGATTCACTTGCATGTTATTATATCGTTGTTACATTATTATACTTGTGGGCAATCGTGCTCACTATTGCGTAATAATAACATTGTAGTTAAGAACGAAAGGTCTGACGAACCTTCCACTAGCAAAGGCAAGGGCAAGATAAACAAGTGATGAAGACTTGTTGTTTATTTGTTATGTTATGTTTCAGACTTATGTTTAATTTGTGTAAGACTTAATATTTGATTATGTTTCCGCATTTGAGATTTAAGTTTAGTATGACCTGGGATTTATGTATTTATTTTCAGATGTTGTAACTCCTTAAGGAGAGGATTTATTTCTATCTATCTTATGGTTTTCAATTATTATGGGTAGATAGACATATGATGATTGTACATTGAACACCAAATCCCATGGAAATTGAAGTACCCAGATTTGAGGGTGTCATAGGTTGGTATCAAAGCTATAAGTTATAAACCTTAGGTGGGGGAACAACCTTAGGTAGTAGCCTTATAGGAGATCGAGAACATAGTGGTGGTAAACTCTTATCGAGTTCTAAGAAATGAATTCCTTAATTCATTAAAGACAATAAAAGACTTTATGTGCTTATGTGATAACCTTATGTGCTCGCGAGTATCGATTAGTAACTAAAACTTAAAAACTATGTTGTCAAGATGACGGATGTTGGAGGATCTAGTCGAGCAGAGGAGGAGGAACCCCGAGTACCTACGGAGGAGAAGCCTCGAGACATTCATGTCATCCGGGAGCAGTTGGTACAGAGAGAGCTATCTCTATTGATCACCGTTGTTGGTCAGGAGCATGAGCCTGAGACTGATCCAGAGGAGGATCCCGAGGAAGAAGAGGAGGAAGATGAGTTCCCACCAAACTCTAATAGTGCTGAGATGTACGACAAGTTATATGATCGTAACATAGAGTTACGAGATACTGTTCAGGAGCTAAAGGAGCAGAAGGTTATTCAATAGCTTATCATCGAGCAGAGGGATAGGAAGGTTGTGACTCTTCACACACGTCTGGGAAACGTAGAGTGGGATTTGATTCAAAAGATGGGTCAAACCGAACAGAAGTCAGAGGAAATAGAGGATTTGAAGAATGAACTGAAAGAGAATTCAGCAAGGCTGACCATAGCAGAGGAGGCCTGGGTAAGGGAATCACGATGTGCAGATCATGCAGAAGAGAACTGTCGGGTGAATAAGGCTAAGCTTGAGGATACGTGCTTTACGCTTCTAAATGCGATGGATGAGGCCCATGATCGAGTTATGAGATACCCAATTGAGTTCGAAGGACTACCATCATACATGCTAGATCACATAACGATGTCCCGCATTGTGGAAGAAGAACGTAGCAAGTCTATTCAACGCCTTATCAGGCAGTGATAAGGTATACACAACCCATTCTGAGTCGCCAAATACATGGTACAGAATTTAAATACAAACTTAATTATACAACTGTCGTGTAAAATACAACAAAACATAGTTGAGAGTTTAAACACGAATATTGTCTCGTAGACAATATCCAAACTCAAATGGAGTCCTCATTATATTTATTATCACACTATTTCATTGAATAGTGAGGACTACTATAGCCACCATCTCGGACCATCACTTCGTTCCCCGACTAGTACCAACTATATTCTCATTTTCTGAAGAGAACAATGAAAGAAAAGGGTAAGCTCAACTAGCACAGTAAAGAATATAATGACTAAGATAATGCATAATAAATTATCCTTAGCCTTCATTAGTATAAAAACTGATAGAATATAAAAAAAATCAAGTTTATTCAGACCCAACTTATTATAAATAAAATCAAATTTCCTCTAATTATTATTGTGAATAATAATAAGGTATTAATTTGATATAATTTTTGGTTATGGGTGAAATGTGCAAATTTTGCAAAATAAGCAAGTGGTTATAAAATAATCATTGTTGTCGGGGAATATTAGTTTGGTCGTGGAATATTCTTGTTGTCGGGGAATATTAAATGCGACAGGCGCGATCATTTATGGGCCCATAACTTGAATAAGCTGTCGGATGAAGAAAGCGACAAGTTTGAGTTTTTATAAATAACTTGGCGTAGTTATTACAGATTAACCTTTGTTGGAATACCCGGTGGTTAAAATACGATGTCTGGCGTGGATCTGCGCAGTATTGATGAATTATTGATCCTTACGTAAGAAGGCACTACTCGATAATTATTACGATAATTCTTATTCAATATTTTATTTTATTGATTCAATAATTCTTTGCGTTGATATTTTATATTATTGTTGTTTCAATAATTGTCCTTTTACTGATATTTTCCATTATCGGATCAATAATTCATATTATTTGAATAATATTATTAGATAGCATTATTGGCAATGTCTAGAAAGTTCTATCAAGGAGAGGTTTGGTCACCTAATTGCGCGCTAGTAAGGAGAAATTCTTATTGGAAAGCCCCTCTTTCCCTGGGGACCGGCTGGTTGTCATAAATGTGATTCTGTAATATTATTTGTGAATAATTAATTATTGATTCATATGATAAGGAAATATTTATTTTATGTGGATATAAATGTTGGATATATTTATTGTGGTTAAAAATGAAGGAGTTAATGTTGAGGTGTTTTATCAGTATTTTTGTCGGAATGGAGGTATTAAAAATTAAACCAGTGTTTTTGAGATATATTGCGTGAGTTATAATTTTTAATCAAATAGTTGGATCGTTGTGATTTTTGGATATGTTATACATATATAAGTTGAGTATATGTCCACAAATTTTGAGCAATTAAAATGAGCGTATGATTTGTTATGAATTTTAAGAGGTATTTGGTTTGATTGAAAAATTAGGTTTATAAATGATTTTGGTGGAAAATTCTAGAATTGAGTGGGCCCCACTTGTGGTTGGTGAAGAAATGTCTTTGAATTTTATTTCAAATGTGGTGGGTGGCAATAGTAGCGAGTAAAAGCCATCGGGGTTGGTCAAATCTGCTTGACGTCTTAACATTTTCTATAAATAGAGGCTAAGTTAGAATTGAAAATCACACCAGAAACATAAGCTTTCTCTCTTTCTCTCTCTATATTATCGAGCGTATTTTGTGAGTATTTAGATACTTTGTGAGTTTATATTTTTTAGTACAAGTTTACATCGACACTTATATCAGAAATTGATCGGAAATACGGTTATTTTGAGGTAAGGATGTTATTTTCTTCATATATGATATTATTTCTTCAATATCATTATCTTAAAGTATTGATCTGAACTTTTTATCAAATTTGGAACTTTTTTGTGTCGGGGTTACTATTCACGTATCGACCTTTATTCACGTATCTGACCTTTATTCACGAATCGACACTATTCATAGAAAAATGAAATTTTTTCTTCTTTTTGTCAAGATGTCTATTATGGTTACTATCTTTGATTGTATCCATGTTTTGATCTTTATTCTTGAATTTTGCTTCAAAATTGGTTATTATGGAGTATTATTGATCTTGGATAAATTATTATCTGAATCCTACTATTTGTCTTACTGTCTCCTTTGGATTCGTTTTCTTTAAAATATTTTTCATCATCCTCGGTCCTAAATGATGATATTACTAAATATCTTTGGCTTTTGTAGTGCAAAGATAAATGATTAGCGATGAATATCTTTGGCGTAGTGCGAAGATGAGCAGTGTTGAGATGAACATGACCCATTTGGTGATGATACAAATGAATATCTTTGGCTGTATGGTGCAAAGATGAATATTTGATTCAAGATGTATATTGATTGATGTTCTGAGGATAAAATATTGATGATGGACTTTTAAATCTTAGAAGATAGTGGAATTCTTTCTCTACTTGACTCTCTAATGGATTGTTGTTTTTCATTGCGAGTTGTTGATCTAAAACTTGTTGTCTATTATATTTTATCAGATTTTTTCCTGTTGAAGACTAATGATAATTTGTTGTATATTATCTTAGTCATAATATTCTTTCTTTGGGCTAGTTGAGCTCACCTTTTTCTTTTTGTTCCATTTTTTTCTTCTCGGGAGGTGAGAACATAGCGAGGATCTAGTCGGGGTATGGGTGATGGTTCTAGAAAGATGTTTTAGCAGATCCTCACTATTTACGTAAAATAGTGTTTGAATAATTGTAATGAGGACTTATTTGAGTGTGGATATTGTCTAGAAGACAATATTTGTATTTAAACTCACGGTATGTGTTGTCGTATTTTGCCACGACAATTGTATTATTGAAGTTGTAGTTTGCTTTTGTACCATGTATTTGGCGACTCAGAATGGGTGTTGTATACCTATTTTGGGGGCGTCACGAGTTAGTATCAAAGCTTAGGGATATGGTCTCTGGCGGAGATCGGGGAATAGAACTAGGAGGAGAGATGAGTAAATCCTTAGCTAGTGTGTCTATCTAAGCTTATTTGTTGGTCGGTCATAATATAGGGATATTATGTGATATGTTAATTTGTTTAATTAACCCTTGTTTTATGGCGATATTTAAGAATGGTTCTTTGAGAGCGTTAACAATGGAGTGTATGAGGCTGTGGAACAACCTTTAGTCCTGAAACAGGAGAGCGTCTGACAGGAAGGCAATATTCCTCTGTAAACAACACTCTGAGAGCAAGCGATGAATGATGGAATGTTTAGGAGCTTTTTGCAGTTCATGCAAAAATCGGAGCGAGGAGACTCGTGTACAAAATACGGGTGGAAGTGATACCAGCGTGCGATGCATCTGACCAAGCGATTCAAGGAGTTGGGACCACGAATTTATTGGAAAGCGGATCCGATCAAAGGCGGAAACATGGGTCAAAGCAAATTACCAAGATATTCGATGTCTTGGGATGCTGCGGAGACGAAGGTTCCATTCGCCACCTTTATGTTCAGCGGTGGCGGACTCTTTGGTGGGAATCGTGAAGCGTACCCGACTGCTTGCACTCAACATGTCTTGGAAAGCGTTTGAAACTATTCAATGACAAGTACTTTCACGAAAGTATTCGTCATATGAAGGAGGTAGAGTTTATCGATTTGGAACAAAACAACATGATGCGGTGTCCCGATACGAGGCGAAGTTATTTGAGTTATCGAGGTTTGCACCTCATTTGGTAGAGAATGAGGAGCGAATGATGAGGATGTTTTGAGAGAGGTCTAAAACCGAGATTCGTCGATACCTTATCTCTCATAAATTTTCTACGTATTAGGATGTTGTCAGCGAGGGCTCAATTATTAGGCGAGATAGTGAGTATGTTCATTGGGGACCTGACGAGGTCATCGGTGGTGGCGGTGATCATCGAGGCGATGATAACCAACGAGGAGGAAAAATACGAACAAAAGCGGTAACCACTCGGGTGGTCATCGTGGCCATGATAATAGGAGAGGTGAGTCAGTGGAAATTTGAGAAAGAGGAGATTCAACAATGGCGGGAAGACACATCGGTGACACCGGCAAACAACAAATTCTAGGGGAGAGAGCGGCCTTGGTTAGATGTTACAAATGCGGGAAAGAGGGACATATCATTAAGCTGTCACAACAATCCAAGGTATGTTACAAGCTGTGGAAAGGAAGGCCACATAGCTCGGGATTGATTACGTAGCAAAACCAAGTTCAGCGGGGATGGTGACTCAAAAATTTATCCGGATAAGTCGAAAAATCGGCGGTTCTGGAAGGCGTTTGTCGTGGTAGCCAAAAGCGCGAGGAACGAGCGAGGTGATCACGGGTAAGCTAATCTTGAACTCTTGCGAAGTTTATACCTTACTAGATCTAGGTTCTACCCATTCTTTTATCTCTCTGCTTGTGCTCAGCGTTTAAACTTGACTCAGGAGAAATTAGACTTTGATTTATCGGTTGAAACTCAGTTGGGTGAAACTTTTCGTTACATCCTTTGTTTATAAATCTTGCTTAATCCAAGTTGGCACTATCACATTACATTGATCTTATCTCTTTAAAGATACTTGCTTTTGATGTGATTTTAGGAATTGATTGGTTAACCACTCATCATGCCAAAATTGATTTTTTCGTAAGGTTGTTAGTTTTCATATTCTAACCAACTTTGTCATACAATTCAAACAACTAAACCACTAAAATCGATCTTTATCATATCAAGCCATAAAGCTATTCGTTTATTGAAAAAGCGGATGTCAAGCTTTCTTAGCCCATGTTATGGATTTGAACAAAGACAAATCGATTTGAATAATATTTACATTGTTAGAGAATTTCTGATGTATTTCTGAAGAACTTTCGGTCTACCCCGAGCGTGATGTTGAATTCTTTATTGACCTTGAGTAGGTACAAAACCCATTTCTAAAACCCCATATCGAATGGCTCTATTGAACTTGAGGAGTTAAAAGTCCAACTCTGAGGAATTATTAGACATCGGTTTCATTAGTCTAGTACATCTCCTTGGGGTGCTCTGTTTTATTAAGTAAAGAAGAAAAGGCGGGAGTATGCGACTTTGTATTGACTCTGAGAATTAAACCATGTCACCATCAAGAATAGGTATCCATTACCTCGCATTGATGACTATTTGACCCGATTACAAGGAGCAAAATTCTTTTCAAAGATCGATCTTAGATTACGGATATCATCAATTTGAAGATTAAAAGCGAGGATATTCAAAGGCGCCTTGAGAACTTCGATGCGGGCATTATGAATTCTTAGTCATGTCTTTTGGATTGACTAATGCTCTCTTTGCTTTCATGGATATGATGAACCAGTGTATTCAAGGAATATTTGGATCGGTTTGTTGTTGTCTTTATTGATGACATCCTCATCTATTCCAAAATAGTGAAGATCATGAGCACCATTTGAAGGTGATACTTGAAAGGCCGTGAAAACAAGCTTTATGCCAAAAGCTGAAGAAATGCGAGTTACGGCGGCGAGGAAGTAGCATTCCTTGGGCGCGTGGTGTCAAAACATGGAGTATCTGTTGACGGCGAAGATTGAAGCGATATACAAAGTTGGGAGCAACCAAAGTCGGTGGCCAAAGTGCGTAGCTTTACGAGGCTTAAATTTGGTTATTATCGGAGATTCGTGGAAGGATTTTCTCGAATCGCTACTCGATTAACTTCGATTGACTCGGAAAGATACAAAATTTGTATGGGGCGAGGAATGCGAGAAGAGTTTCAAGAGCTCGAGAGGAGACTCATTTGATTTTGTTACAGCAATACCATACGGTTCGGATGGATTTGTTATATCTGATGATGCTTGAGGCAAAGGGTTAGGATGTGTTCTCATGCAACATGGGAAAGTCATAGCCTATGCCTCACGACAACTCAAAAGAATATGAGAGGAATTATCCTACTCATGATCTAGAGTTAGCGTGATCGTTTTCGCGTTGAAAATCTGGAGACACTACTTGTATGGGGAGAAAGTGGAGATCTATCACGGATCATAAAAGCCTCAAATATTTCTTCACCCAAAAGGAACTCAACATGCGGCAGCAGCGTTGGCGAACTATTGAAAGATTACGATCATACCATTTGATATCATCTGGAAAAGCGAGCGTAGTGGTGGCGCATTGAGTAGAAGATCATATGCGAGTCTGAGTGCGATATTGTCAATACAAAGGCCCATTTTGTATGACTTGCAAAGGATGGAGGTAGAATTAAAGACTCGAGGACCCACATGATGATGGCGAATATCTGAGTAGAAGCAGACTTTAATCGATAAAGTTAAAAGTTGCTCGAGCTCTACGGACACAGGGGCGTCGTATTATGAAGAAGAAAGTGCAAGAAGGAGCTATTCGAGAAGCGAGAATCGATGAAGAAGGAATACTTAGATTCAACTCCGGACTTTGTGTTCTAACGATTACGACTTGAAGCATAGAATCATGATGGAGGCACACTGACACAGTTTGCAATCCATCACAGGAGTACCAAAATGTATCATGATATTGACATACATTTTGGTGGAACAATATGAAGAGAGAGATCGCGGAGTTTATCTCGAGGTGTTTAACTTGTCAGCGTGTAAAGGCGGAGCATCAAAGTGCAAAGGGTCCATTACAACCACTTGAGATTCCGAAATGGAAGTGGGAACACATTACTATGGATTTCGTTCTGAGGTCTTCCCAAAGTTTCTCAAGGCATAGATCTTTATTTGGGTTATTGTTGATAGATTAACCAAGTCGCCATTTCTTGCCGATCGTGAGACTTATTCCTTGAGCGTCTTGCTTCGTATATGCGTGAATGAGATTGTGTGATTGCATGGCATGCCGGTATCCATAGTTTGGATCGTGACCCAAGATTCACTTCAAGATTTTGGGTTAGCTTGCGAGAAAAGCTATGGAGCGCGATTTCTGATTGATTCGGCATACCATCCTCAAGCGGACGGGCAATCGGAGAGGACTATTCAAACTCTTGAAGATCTATTAAGACTTTGTGTCCTAGATTTCAAAGGGAGTTGGGATAAGTACTTGCCATTGGTAGAAATTCTCCTCTGACAACAGTTATCAAGCAAGTATAGGCATGGCTCCATTTGAGGCGTTGTATGGGCCGAAAGTGTCGTTCTCGGTATCTTTGGGGCGAGGTGGGAGAAAGCAGCGTTGTTGGGACGAGATTAAATACGCATGACTACTGAGAAAAGATCCAAATGATTCGACAAGCGTATTCAAACCTCACAAGATCGACAAAAGAGTTATCTTGATCTTCATCGAAAGGGCGTGGAATTTAATATTGGGGATCATGTATTATTACGTGTTGCTCCATGGAAGGAGTTACAAGATTTGGAAGAGAGAAAGCTCGATCCACGATTTGTTGGTCCATTTGAGATTCTTGACCCGAATAGGAAATGTGGCCTATAGACTCGCATTACCTCAAGTATGTCTCGTGTTCATAATGTTTTTCACATATCCATGCTTCGTAAATATGTGAAAGACCCGAACCATATTATTGCGTTAGAACCGGGACAGAGATAGTAGAAGATTTAACGTACGAAGAAGTACTGTTAAGATCTTGGATAGGAAAGAGCATATCCTACGCACCAAGGTTATACCACAAGTTAAGGTTTTGTGGAGAAACCATCTTTATTGAAGAAATGACACAGGAGTTGGAATCGAGAAATGAAAGCGAGGTATCCTCACCTTTTTGAAACACCGAATGCGTATGTCGATTTCGAGGATGAAATTTCATAAGGAGGGAGGTTGTAAGACCCCAACTTATTATAAATAAAATCGAATTTCCTCTAATTATTATTGTGAATAATAAGGTATTAATTTGATATAATTATTTTGGTTATGGGTGAAATGTGCAAATTTTGCAAAATAAGCAAGTGGTTATAAAATAATCATTGTTGTGGGGAATATTCGTTTGGTAAGTGGAATATTCTTGTTGTCGGGGAATATTAAATGCAATAGCCTTGATCATTTGTGGGCCCCATATGAGAATAGCTATCGGATGAAGAAAGCGACAAGTTTGAGTTTTTATAAATAATGGCGTAGTTATTCTGAATTAACCTTTGTTGGAATACCGGTGGTTAAAATACGATGTCTGGCGTGGATGCATGCGGTATTGATGAATTATTGATCCTTACGTGAAAAGGCACTACTCGATAATTATTACGGTAATTCTTATTCAATATTTTATTTTATTGATTCAATAATTCTTTGCGTTGATATTTTATATTATTGTTGTTTCAATAATTGTCCTTTTGCTGATATTTCCCATTATCGGATCAATAATTCATATTATTTGAATAATATTATTAGATAGCATTATTGGCAATGTCTAGAAAGTTACATCGAGGAGAGGTTTGGTCACCTAATTGCGGCATGCGATGAGGAGAAATTCTTATTGGAAAGCCCCCCTCTTTCACAGGAGCGGTTTTGGTTGTCATAAATGTGATTACGTAATATTATTTGTGAATAATTAATTATTGATTCATATGATAAGGAAATATTTATTTTATGTGGATATAAATGTTGGATATATTTATTGTGGTTAAAAATGAAGGAGTTAATGTTGAGGTGTTTTATCGGTATTTTTAGCCGGAATGGAGGTATTAAAAATTAAACCCGGTGTTTTTGAGATATATTGCGTGAGTTATAATTTTTAATCAAATAGTTGGATCGTTGTGATTTTTGGATATGTTATACATATATAAGTTGAGTATATGTCCACAAATTTTGAGCCGTTAAAAATGAGCGTATGATTTGTTATGAATTTTAAGAGGTGGTGATTAGGAAAATTAGGTTTATAAATGATTTTGGTGGAAAATTCTAGAATTGAGTGGGCCCCACTTGTGGTTGGTGAAGAAATGTCTTTGAATTTTATTTCAAATGTGGTGGGTGGCAATAGTAGCGGTAAAGCCATCGGGGTTGCGAGTCGAAGTCTGCTTGGCGTCTTAACATTTTCTATAAATAGAGGCTAAGTTAGAATTGAAAATCACACGAAACATAAGCTTTCTCTCTTTCTCTCTATATTATTGAGCGTATTTTGTGAGTATTTAGATACTTTGTGAGTTTTTATATTTTTTAGTACAAGTTTACATCGACACTATATATAGAAATTTGATCGGGAAATGCGGTTATTTTGAGGTAAGGGATGTTATTTTCTTCATATATGATATTATTTCTTCAATATCATTATCTTGAAATATTGATCTGAACTTTTTATCAAATTTGGAACTTTTTTTTTGTGTCGGGGTTACTATTCACGTATCTCGACTTTATTCACGACCTTTATTCACGAATCTGACACTTTATTCATAGAAAAATGAAATTTTCTTCTTTTTGTCCAAGATGTCTATTATGGTTACTATCTTTGATTGTATCCATGTTTTGATCTTTATTCTTGAATTTTGCTTCAAAATTGGTTATTATGGAGTATTATTGATCTTGGATAAATTGTTATCTGAATCCCTACTATTTGTCCTTACATCTCCTTTGGATTCGTTTTCTTTTAAAATATTTTCATCATCCTCGGTCCTAAATGATGATATTACTAAATATCTTTGGCTGTAGTGCAAAGATAAATGATTAAGCGATGAATATCTTTTTGGCGTAGTGCAAAGATGAGCAGTGTTGAGATGAACATGACCCATTTGGTGATACAAATGAATATCTTTGGCTTGTAGTGCAAAGATGAATATTTGATTCAAGATGTATATTGATTGATGTTCTGAGGATAAAATATTGATGATGGACTTTTAAATCTTAGAAGATAGTGGAATTCTTTCTCTACTTGACTCTTACAATGGATTGTTATTTCATTGCGAGTTGTTGATCTAAAACTTGTTGTCTATTATATTTTATCAGATTTTTCCTGTTGAAGACTAATGATAATTTGTTGTATATTATCTTAGTCATAATATTCTTTCTTGGGCTAGTTGAGCTCACCCTTTTCCTTTTTGTTCATTTTTCTTCTCGGGAGGTGAGAACATAGCGAGGATCTAGTCGGGGTATGGGTGATGGTTCTAGAAAGATGTTTTAGTAGTCCTCACTATTTACGTAAAATAGTGTTTGAATAATTGTAATGAGGACTTATTTGAGTGTGGATATTATACAGAAGACAATATTTGTATTTAAACTCACGGTATGTGTTATGTAAGTATTTTGCACGACAATTGTATTATTGAAGTTGTAGTTTGCTTTACGTACCATGTATTTGGCGACTCGAGAATGGGTGTTGTATACCTATTTTGGGACCAATTTACTAAGACTCACAAGAGCAATTATAAAGAGAGAAGTTATAGATAGAGAAGCTATAGAGAGAAAAAAAAAAGAGTAGTCTGCTACTTCATTATTCTAGTATCCAGTCTTCTTCTGAGGTAAGAGGTATTATTTATTTCATATTCTGAAGAGATTATTTTCGTATTTGTATGAATATTATTTTCGTTCAATATTCGTAAGGAATATCATCTTCGTTCAATATTCGTAGGAATATTATTTTCGTTCAACAGTCGTATGGGATATTATTTGTTGTATTGGTAAGGGATATTATTTGTTGTATTGGTAAGGGGTATTATTTGTTGTATTGATAAGGGGTATTATTTATTTCATATTCTGAAGAGATATTATTTTTTTGTATTCGTATGAATATTATTTTCGTTCAATATTCGTAAGGAATATCATCTTAGTTCAATATTCGTAGGAATATTATTTTCGTTTAACAGTCGTAAGGGATATTATTTGTTGTATTGGTAAGGGATATTATTTGTTGTATTGGTAAGAGGTATTATTTGTTGTATTGATAAGGGGTATTATTTATTTCATATTCTGAAGAGATATTATTTTTCGTATTCGTATGAATATTATTTTCGTTCAATATTCGTAAGGAATATCATCTTCGTTCAATATTCGTAGGAATATTATTTTCGTTCAACAGTCGTAAGGGATATTATTTGTTGTATTGGTAAGGGATATTATTTATTGTATTGGTAAGGGGTATTATTTGTTGTATTAGTAAGGTGTATTATTTATTTTGTATTCATAAGGGATATTATTTTTCGTATCCGTATGAATATTATTTTCGTTCAATATTCGTAAGGAATATCATCTTCGTTCAATATTCGTAGGAATATTATTTTCGTTCTCAAATGTAAAAGGGATATTATTTGTTGTATTGGTAAGGGATATTTTTTGTTGTATTGGTAAGGGGTATTATTTGTTGTATTGGTAAGGGGTATTATTTCTTTCGTATTCGTAAGGGATATTATTTTTGTTCAGTATTCATAAGGAATAATATTTTTCTTCCATACTTTGTAGTATGTGAGTAATATTATTTCGTTTTGTATCCCTAGTTCTACACTCATTTTGTTGAAGTATTGCTTCTATATTCCATGAAATTAGTAGAATATCATTGATATTTGCGCTTCATCCAGTATCTTTTTATGGAAATATTATTCTGAGCATTCTTGATAATTATTGATCTTTTCATGCTAAAATACTATTCACGAGTACTATTCACAAATTACTATTCACAGAGTACTATTCCCAAAGTACTATTCATGTGGTACTATTAACTCAGGTACTATTCACCCGAGAAATTATTCATGACAAAAATTGATTTCTTTGCTGTCCAAATCATTTTTGATACACTATTATTCTTGAATTTTACTCCACAAAGCAGTATTATGTTGACAATTTGGACATTATTAAATTCTGGATAAATTAAGTTATAAATCTTTAAAAATTTAGCCTTTGCTTTCTTTTAATTGAATTCTTATATCATTGTCATCATTCTCATGCTTATATTGTGATAAAAGTCATATGTGGCTTACATGCATAGATGTGCTATTGATCGGTATGATTATGACCAGGGATTATTTAGTATAATCATGACCGTAATGTTACAAATGATGTGGTAAAAATCCTTGTAGACACTCGAAATTTTCTTTTCCTGTTATTAACCATGCAGGAGGGCAAAAGCGTATTTTTCACACTCTAAAGATAACCCTGGAGGATCACAACATCAATTTTAACCCCGAAGATAGCCACAAGAGATCCAGTTTCCAACCCCGGAGATAACCCCGGGAAAACAGTTTCCAACCCCGGAGATAACCCCAGGAAAGTCAGTTTCAACCCCGGAGATAGCCCTAGGGGATCAAGATCAAAGCCTGGAGATAGTCCCAGGAGGTCAAGCCAACCTCAGAGATAACATTGAGGACAGTCAAAGTCAACATTAAGTCAACCTCAGAGATAACCCTGAGAAAAGACTGTTACAACTGCGCAAAAACTGGAGATAACTCCGGGAGGGGCAAAATGGTCATTTTGCCGACTCAACTTCAACTCACATCAAATACACACATGTCAACTCAAAATAATTCAATAGAAGTCCCACAAGAACCATATCTTAACTTTCGAGCGTAAACTACGCAAAACGGCTCAACGGACTACCTGACGAAAACCCGGGAAAGCCATTTTGGTCATGGACCCATCTTCCTGGAATCAAAAAAGGACAAATCTTATGTCATTGTGTAGCTCTCAGAAAGTGCTTTTCAGAATGGTATGGCACGCTTCCATCGGACTCCCGAATTGAAAGTTATGAAGGTTTGAGCGAACATCGCATTGTCCGAGTGCACGTACATCGAGACAGTGGGACCCACATTGCCTAGGGTACCCCGGGCAGCTGCAGGTACACCTGCAGCTCCCCCTTATGAATAGAGGGCTTGGGGTGGCCATATTTGCAAGAGAAACGACGAGGAAGCCCTGTTCAATTTGTTCTGTACACACTATAAACTGAGTGTTTTCTCATTTTAAACACTTGTGAGCTTATATTCTGTCATCTTTTTATAGGCGGCAACCGAGTGTTCATCCACTTAAAGTTATAGAAGTCTTCTTTGGCAGCCCACTGTAAGCCTTCTTACACACTTTAAAGCCTTTCTCTTCATCTTTACACACACCATTCTTCATGTTGAGAGTCGTGTTGCGTATATATGCCCGGACTTCGGTCCGTAGTTTCATTTCAGTTTGTACATATATATATATATACTTATATATATATATATATTTATAGATGGACTAACATTATCGAGTTATGCCTCGATTGAGCCTAGACTTCGGTCTGGAGCGTTTATTTACTTTCGTATATATATATTTATATATATGAACTGTGTGTCGGACTTTGTTCGATGAGCCTGGATTTTACATCAGGGAGTTCTATCGCTTTTATATATATATATATATATATATATATATATATATATATATATATGGGAATCTATCCATGGCAACCGGTTGCCATGGAAACTGTGCAACAACCTCTTTTTGTACCGTTGATAAATGGATTTGAAGGCTGAGATTAGAAGTTATATTTGATAAGCCAGCACAGGTTATTGTGCCATAATATTTACTTGTGCCGGCTTCTATTTTAATAAGAGAGGCCTACGTAAAATATTCTTGTCAATATAGTTATACAATATGAATATTTATTATTAAAATAATAAAGCCGGAGGAGCTTGTACCGGCTTACACCTTTTTTTTTTCTTTTTTTCATTTCTCCATTATATGTCATGACTCAGCACATTAAAATGAAATAAAATATTCTTGTCAGTATAGTAATACAATATGAATATTTATTATTAAAATAATCCGGCCGGAGGAGCTTGTACCGGCTTATACCTTCTTTTTTTTTTCATTTTTCCATTATATGTCATGACTCAGCACATTAAAATGGAATAAAAAAATAAAATAAAGGCCGACCGGTATAGGCTGTTGTGGTCGGGATTAAAATAATATTAAAATGCTTATGGTTAGATACTTTGTCACTACCGCAATAAAATTGAAAAAATAGCCATTTAAGACAAATTTTGTCACTACCGACAATAAAAAAATGAAAAAAAGATTTTATTCAACCAATTCAACGCTAAATGTATTGAACTCATTAACCTCCAACTCCATACACTCATTATATGACACTACACGAGCACCATGTGCCTAAGTTTGTTAATATCAACCAAGGATATATCTTTATATTAAAACTTCACCATCCCCAAAATCTATATTCTTGCAGACTATTATTATATTACGATTTATTATTATTAATAAATCTATATAATACATATTGGGTTTGTTAAAATATAAATAAGTTAATTTTATATTTATTATTATCCCTTTAATATTTTTTTTTCTTATTTTTGTAATAAAATCAATAAAAGGATTATTAATATAAATCTTGCATTATTATTAATAATAATTTTATTATTAAGCAATAATGATAAGTAATGATTTTATTATTAAGCAATGATTTTATTATTAATAAAATTAGTTCAATTAGTCTACTAAGTAATGATGATAATTTTTCAAGATATTTCAGGAAATTAATTTACTTATCGAATTTATAAAAGTAGTGAAGTATTATTATAATAATAATAATGTGATTATCAATATTAGAAGCATGATTATACCAATACTAGTACTGCGCATAACATTAAGAGGAATAGTACATATTACATGTTCCTTTTCATAAAATAAAAAAAACATAGCATGATTAATACAACCGACGCCTATTTTTTTGGCTCAAGAATCCCTAGCACTCGATAGTGATTTCGCTTATTGTGGGTCGGTTTCAAAGCCACAAATTGCACATTTTGATGAGTCTTAGAAGGAATGATTTTTCGAGCACTCTTGAATCTAGATTATTTTTTGCGGCCCTTTATGCGAGAAATAATAGGCGGCAAAACTCTTCTTCTTCTTCCACCTCTGCGATCTTCATCGTCATTATCGTATCCCATATCATGATTTGGATCTCCAATCTGCAATCAATGTCGTCATCCGCCCGATTCAAGAATATTCTCATCTGGATCATACCTGGTCAACTAACTCTTTTCCTCGTGCATTCAGGTTTAAGAATAGTTTTGTAACTCTCAGATCGAGTAAAAGCCGCTTTGCTTTCGCTTAACTCCTCGTAATCACTCATCAAATGATTATAGCGCATTGCTTGATCTTGTTCAAGTCAATGATGTGGAGTTAAAGAGTAAGTCTTCACCATTGCTTTTGTTCGCGTCTCTTGTCCATCGATGAAGAATCATGTCGCTCAGTATTTGTGAAATACTCTTTGCTATGAAATATCTCAAGCTGTACCTGCATAATTCACTAGAGTGAGAAAACATTTGACAGTTCCATGTTACCGATCCTAGTAAATGATTGTTGACAACTTCTTTATATCTTCCACCACTTTCAGTTGCATCTGCATTATACACTGCATAAACCTTAGTTTCAGTGCACACAACTCACTAAGTTTATGAACATTGTATTTCATGGAATCGACGAATTGACGTTGGAAATGTCTAAACATCTCTTTTGTGTACACTTGTGCAGCATGAACTTCTAAAGATGAACCGAGTACCATAATCCTTTTACGATGTTTAATTTATCATGTATTGGAGTAAATACTTAATATTACATTTATTCATATTTAGTGTTAATAATATTTGTTTGTGTTTATCTTACATGACAGGTTGAGAGTGCAAAGTCGTTACTTGATAAATTTTCAAAGATTTACTCAAATTTGCCTCCCGAGTTGGTTCTGCAAAAAAATAATTGGGATTACCAATACGCCCTATACGACTTCGAAGCATGAGTGAAACAAATACCTCGACAGGAGGGTCCCACAAATTTTGGACCACAGTCCCAATTCTCCCAATTCAATGAAGAGCTTGTGAAATAAACTGATTATGTTGTACAAGAGAGCTACATACCCACCGCACAAGTAATCGAGGAGAGCTCCATTCCCACCACCCAAGCCTACGAGGAGTGTTATATTCCGACCTTCCAAACCTATGAGGAGTGTTACATTCCAACCAACTCTAACTTTGCGGGACTTTCTAACGCCATGGGATCTAGTTCACAAAAGGTATATATAGTTATGTTAATAGTGATGGTTTTAATTATTATTGCTATATAATAATAATGTACATTTGGGTCTCAATCAGGTACAAGATGCGGGAGACCACATCTCTTATGGACCAAAAGGGTCCTTCTCCAAAATCTTAAAGACTGGAAGGAGACATTTGTAAATAAACATATGTTTGGAAACGTGGTGGCACCAGAAGAGGATTTATATCCTTTGTCACATCCGCGCCAGTTATATGAATTAGACCACAATGTAGTGCAATCCTTAGGGCCTGGGAGTTGGATATTCGAGCATGTCATCGACGCTTATATGTTGTTGCTATGTAGAGAGAGAGGAATACTACGGTGTCATGGGGAATACAAAGGTGGTCCCAATTTGGTTTCATGAATTCATTCTTCATGCATCTTGGGCAGAGCTATGTGCCCCTAACTAACGTGAATACTGCATGGAGTTTTTGCAATCCGTATGTTAACTAAGATGTTGGTCCACCTTTACACGAATGAAAATACGTATTCATGCTGGTGTGTAGTACAAATCAACGCCATTTTGTCTTGTTCTTATTCTCAGTTGAAGATTGGATGGTTACGATAATTGACCAGCACTACAATGATACTAAGTATATTAAGTTACATGAAATGTACTCTTTAATTCATTAAAGTTATGATGTTTAGTTTTAAAATATTTTAATTTTATAATGTCCTTTAATATTAAAAAATTATTAACCAACTACTTTTATACATGCAGTACATTTGATACCATTTTGTTTCATGAAATGGTAATCCGATCTTGATGAGTGGCCCAAATGGTAATCCCATCGTGCAGACCTTAAAGATTCGTGAAACAACATAACAACTCAAACTATGGCATTTTGTATGCAAGTATGTTGATTATTTCGTTAGGGCCAATGGTAATATTTTCAAGAAAGTGGTCCTGGAAGATGTCACATCTTTTCGTTCTGCAGCGTCGCATGGGAGCTCTACAAGAAATCAGCAAGATTACTTCCGTCCTCTGAGATATAGAATGTGACGCCCCCAAAATAGGTATACAACAGCCATTCTGAGTCGTCAAAATATATGGAACAGAAACAACTACAACTTTATTAATACAACATAAAAACTCTGAGTTTAAATACAAAATTGTCATCTAGACAATATCCACACTCAAATAAGTCCTCATTACAATTATTAATACATTATTTTTACAAAATGGTGAGGACTACTAAAATAACTGTCTTGAACCATTACTCCTCACCCCGATTAGTTCCCGCTATATTCTTGTCTCCTGAGAAGAAAATGGAACAAAAAGGAAAAGGGTGAGCTCAACTAGCCTAGTAAAGAATATTATGACTAAGATAATTTACAACAAAATTATCCTTAGTCTTCAACAGGGAAAAATCTAATAGAATATAATAGACAACAAGTTTTAGATCAACAACTGCAGCGGAAACAATAATTCATTAGAAGAGTTAAGTAGAGAATGAAATCTACTATCATCTACGAATTTAAAAGTCCATCATCGATATTTTATCCCTGTAACATCAATCAATATACATCTTGAATCAAATAGTCATCTTTGCACTACAGGCCAAAGATATTCATCAGTCCGTCATGTTCATCTCAACACTGCTCATCTTTGCACTACGCCAAAGATATTCATCAAGAAATCATTCATCTTTGCACTACTCTGTGCCAAAGATATTCAAGAATATCATCATTTAGGGACCGAGGATGATGAAAATATTTTAAAGAAAACGAATCCAAATGAAACAAAAGAATAAATATTAAGGATTCGTATTTCAGCTATTCCATGTCCAAAAATACCTCATAAATAATCATAGTGGAGTAAAATTCAAGAATGATCAAAATATAGATACAATCAAAGCTAGTATCTATAATAGATATTTTGGACGAAAAACAAAAATTTAATTTTTTTGTGAATAGTGCCATATTCGTGAATAGTGTCGTATACGTGAATAGTAACTCCGACACTAAAAGATAGAAATTTCACAAAAAAAATCATCATGCTTCGTGAATAGTAACTCATGAATAGTAACTCATGAATAGTAACTCGTTAATAGTAACTCATAAATAGTAACCCTGGTATGAAAAGTTCCAAATTTGATAAAAAAAAATCAGACCAATATTTCGGCATAATGATATTGAAGAAATAATATCATTTACGAAGAAAATAACATCCCTTACCTCAAAAGGATAAGATTACATCGGAATACTGGGTATAGTCTTTGAAAGGAACTTGCACCAGATAAAGCAACACTCAAAGTATCAAAATACTCACAAGAATACGCTCAATATATCGAGAGAGAAAGAGAGAGAAGATTTCAGTTTCTGGTGTGATTTTCAATTCTAACCTAAGCACTCTATTTATAGGAAAATGCTTAGAACACCAAAGTAGAAAATTGAATATAATATTAATATATATAAATAAATTTTCAAGCCCACCTTTGAAATCAGATCTTAGCATTTCCCACATGCCAATCTTCTAGAAAAAAGGTAAGAACAAAACGTTTTCATAAATAAAATATTTAAAACTTCCAAAAATCAATTATTTTGGAACTATGGAACTTCAATAATTCATAATAAATAGCCCTTTTGTCAGAAAAATTCAAACCACATGTCCTTTCCATAGGAAATTTCATTCTCTACAACTTTGTAAGTTTAAGTTTTTCCAAATTCCAAATAAAAATTGACCGAAATCCATAAATGGACGATTTTACAGGCTATAATCAAATTTCAGTCATGAAATGGGGTCCACCGACACACAAAACATGTGTTAATCATTTAATGCAACAAAAATACTCTTTCTCCTCATATACTCATATATCCCACATTCATTGTAAAAATATCACCATTATTATATTATTAAAATATAATAATATATTTAAATGAATTATTTTATCAGAAAAAGATAAAATATTAATTTTCAACAATTGTCACATTAAAATTTTCTCCATCTATATCCACATAAAATCAATATTTTCCTCATCATATAAATCAATAATTAATTATTCACAAATAATATTACAAAATCATGAAGACTCGCAACGTGCCGCTCCAGAAAGAGGGGCTTTCAATAAGAATTTCTCCTTCATCAAGGCGCCGCAATTAGGTGACCAAACCTCTCCTTAGACGTAACTTTCTAGACATTGCCAATAATGTTTTCTAATAATATTATTCAGGATAATATGAATTATTGCTTCGATAATGGAAAATATTGTGTAGTGACAATTATTGAAACAACAAGAATATAAAATATCAACGCAGCAATTATTGAATCAATAAAATAAAATATCGAACAATAATTATCGTAACAATTATCGAAAGTAAGCCTTCACGTAAGAATCAATAATTGGTGCAATACTGTGCTATCGCGTGCAACAACGCAGTATTCGTGCTTTAACCACCGGGTATTCCAACAAGATTAATCTGTGAATAACTACACCGTTATTTATAAACAACCTATACTTGTCGTTTTCTTCATCCAATCGCTTCACATTATGGGGCCAACAAAAGGTTCATGTGAAATCGCATTTAATATTCCTCGACAAAGAAGAATATTCCACGACCAAACGAATATTCCCGACAACAAATGAATATTTTATAAACCACTGCTTATTTAAAAATATTTGCGCATTTTACCCACAACTAACCACATTAATCAAATCAACCCTTACTATTTCAAAATAATAAATAGAGGAAATTTAATTTTATTTATAATAAGTTGGGGTCTTACAACCTCCCTCCTTATGAAATTTCGCCCTCGAAATTGACGACGCATTTCCTAGTGTTTGAAAAGATGAGGATACCTCGCTTTCATTTCTGTTTCCAACTCCCAGGTCATTTCCTCAATAGCATGGTTTCTCCACAAAACTTTAACTTGTGGTATGACCTTCGTGCGTAGGACATGTTCCTTTCTATCCAAGATCTTGACAGGTACCTCTTCGTACGTTAAGTCTTCGGCTATCTCATCCGGTTCTAACTCAATGACGTGGTTCGGGTCTTTCACATATTTACGAAGCACAGATATATGAAAAACATTATGAACACGAGACATACTTTGAGGTAACGCGAGTTTATAGGCCACATTTCCTACTCGGTCAAGAATCTGAAATGGACCAATAAATCATGGATTGAGCTTTCCTCTCTTCTCAAATCTTGTAACTCCCATCCATGGAGCCACACGCAACAATACATGCCCCAATACTATATTCCACGTCCTTTCGATGAAGATCCGCATAACTCTTTTGTCGATCCTGTGGCGTTTGTATACGTTGTCGAATCGTTTGAATCTTCTCTGTAGTCATTCGTACCAACTCTGGTCCCAACAACGTTGCTTCTCCTACCTCATCCCAACATACTGGAGAGCGACACTTTCGTTCGTACAATGCTTCAAATGGAGCCACACCTATACTTTCCTGATAACTGTTGTTGTAGGAGAATTCCACCAATGGAAGGTACTTATCCCAACTCCCTTTGAAATTGAGGACACAAAGTCTTAATAGATCTTCAAGAGTTTTAATAGTCCTCTCTGATTGCCCATCCGTTTGAGGATGGTATGCCGAACTGAACCGTAAATCTGTTCCCATAGCTTTTTGCAAGCTAACCCAAAATCTTGAAGTGAATCTTGGGTCACGATCTGAAACTATAGATACTGGCATGCCATGCAACTTCACAATCTCATTTACGTACATACTAGCAAGACGTTCAAGGGAATAAGTCTCCCATATCGGCAAGAAATGAGCAGACTTAGTTAATCTATCAACAATAACCCAAATAGCATTTATGCCTTGAGAAACCGTGGGAAGACCCGTAACGAAATCCATGGTAATGTGTTCCCACTTCCATCTCAGAATCTCAAGTGGTTGCAACGGACCCTTAGGTACTTGATGCTCCGCCTTTACACGTTGACAAGTTAAACACCTCGAGATAAACTTTGCAATCTCTCTCTTCATATTATTCCACCAAAATGTATGTCGAAGATCACGATACATTTTGGTACTTCCAGGATGGATTACAAATGGTGAATTGTGTGCCTCCATCATGATCTTGTACTTTAAATCAGAATCGTTAGAAACACAAAGTCTGGAGTGGACTCGAAGTATTCCTTCTTCATCAATTCTTGCCTCAGGAATAATACCTTCTTGTACTTTCTTCTTCATACACATCAGCTCCGGGTCTGTGACTTGAGCAACTTTAACTTTATCGATTAAAGTTGGTTCTATGCTTATACTTGACATCATCGCACTCATTCCTGCATATGATCTTCTACTCAACGCGTCAACTACCACGTTCTCTTTTCCAGGATGGTATGGTCATAACATATGCCGAAATGAGTCTCCTCTTGAGTTTTTCGAAGCTCTTCCCACATTCCTTGCTCCATTCGAATTTTGTATCTCTATGAGTCAGATGCATTAATGGAATAGCGATTCGAGAATATCCTTCAACGAATCTCCGTTAATAACCAACTAAGCCTAGAAAGCTACGTAATTCGATTACCGACTTAGGTTGCTCTCAACTGTGACTTATATCCCAACCTTGGATAGCACGTCACAATGACACCTATCAATTTACTATCGCACGAATATGGTGTCCCTACTGAGAGTCCGCTTTTGCATTCCACAAAAGAAGTCACCAGACAGAGGTTCTGTTATCAACTTCTATAGTTGGGTTTTTAACTCCTCAAGTTCAATAGGAGCCATTCGATATGAGATTTTAGAAATGAGTTTTGTACCGGGTTCAAAGTCGATAAAAAATTCAATATCACGCTCTGGGAGTAGGCCAAGAAATTTTTCAGGAAATACGTCAGGAAATTTACTAACAATAGAAATATCATTCAAATCTGATGTATTTTTGTTCAAGTCCATAACATGGCTAAGAGAGCTTGACATCCGTTTTTCAATAAACGAATGACTTTACGGCTTGATATGAAAGAGTTTGACTTCAATGTTTTGGTTGCTTGAATTCGAATAATAGGTTGCTTAGGAATATGAAAACTAACAACCTTACGAAAGCAATCAATTTTGGCATGATGTGTAGTTAATCAATCAATCCCTAAAATCACATCAAAAGCAAGTATCTTTAAAGAAATAAGGTCAACAGGTAATGTTATGGTGCCAACTTGGATCAAATAAGATTTATAAACAGTGGATGTAACGAAAGTTTCTCCTAACGGAGTTTCAACAGATAAGTCAAAGTCTAATTTCTCCTGAGTCAAGTTTAAATGTTGAGCACAAGCAGGAGAGATAAAAGAATGGGTATAACTGGTATCTAATAAGGTATAAACTTCACAAGAATTTATAATTAACTAACCCGTGATACCTTCGTTCAAGTTCCTCGTTTTTGGGTCATGATGACAAACGCTCTTCCAGGAACCGTTGACTTTGACTTGTTCGTATCCGCCTCTGGTGCCACCGTCCCAACTGGACTTAACTTTGCTATAGAGTACATTCCACCCGTTATTGCTTCGTTGAATTCTTGATCCATGATTTCAATCATTACTCTCCGATCCAATATCGAATTGGGGTTGACCGCTCTGCATAGGGTAATTCCGAACTCGATGTTGGATTCTCCCAATTGCTATCCAAAAAGAGAAATCCATTTCATCTATTTTGGCCTTATTGGATCGAACGTCTTTTTCTACAATATCAACGTGTCGTGCGGCTTTTACCCATGCATCTTTCATTCTCACTCGTTCAGTTGTTTCTTCTTTCAGTTGCTCCTTGACATTTGAATTCTCAGATTCTAGCTTTAATATCGTATACTCTGCCAAAGAGTGCTTCTATTCAACCTTCGCACATCGGGTAATACAATTTTGAATTGTTGTATCCCTTTGTTCCAATAATCATCCGTTCTTCAAATTTTGCTTCTAACTCATGAATACGATTTTGCAATTCTACATTTTGATCAATAAGTTCTTCTAATAAATCATCCTCGTGTTCCGCTTTTTCTCACTCTCACGGTTGCAACCTCATGCACTAGCTTGAGTGCAACTTTTAATTCCTCAATCACCACATGGATATCTCTAATCACATTAACCTGGTTGATGATTAGAGGTGTCTCCACGGTCTCATTCACTCCATTGTTAATATTTTCAGCTGCCATTTTCAAATACTGCCATAAAACAAGGGTTAATTGACATATCACATATTATCCCTATACTCTGACCGGCCAATTAAATACAAAATAAACTTAGGTAGGTCATACTAGCGAAGGATTTACTTGTCTCTCCCCTCCTAGTTCTATTCCCCGATCTTCGCTAGAGACCATATCCCTAAGCTCAGATACCAACTGTGACGCCCCCAAAATAGGTATACAACACCCATTTTGAGTCGTCAAAATACATGGTACAGAAACAACTACAACTTTATTAATACAACATAAAAACTGTGAGTTTAAATACAAATATTGTCATCTAAACAATATCCACACTCAAATAAGTCCGTATTACAATTATTAATACACTATTTTAAAAAAATGGTGAGGACTACTAAAACAATTGTCTTGAACCATTACTCCTCACCCCGACTAGTTCCCGCTATATTCTCGTCTCCTGACAAGAAAAATGGAACAAAAAGGAAAAGGGTGAGCTCAACTAGCCCAATAAAGAATATTATGACTAAGATAATGTACAACAAATTATCCTTAGTTTTCAACAGGGAAAAATCTAATAAAATACAATAGACAACAAGTTTTAGATCAACAACTGCAGCGGAAACAACAATTCATTAGAAGAGTTAAGTAGAGAATGAAATCTACTATCATCTACGAATTTAAAAGTCCATCATCGATATTTTATCCCTGTAACATCAATCAATATACATCTTGAATCAAATAGTCATCTTTGCACTACAGGCCAAAGATATTCATCAGTCGGTCATGTTTATCTCAACACCTGTTCATCTTTGCACTACGGGCCAAAGATATTCATCAAGAAATTATTCATCTTGCACTACAGGCCAAAGATATTCAGTAATATCATCATTTAGGACTGAGGATGATGAAAAATATTTTAAAGAAAATGAATCCAGTGAAACAAAAGAATAAATATTAAGGATTCGTATTTCAGCTATTCCATGTCCAAAAATACCTCATAAATAATCATAGTGGAGTAAAATTCAAGAATGATCAAAACATAGATACAATCAAAGCCAGTATCCATAATAGATATTTTGGACGAAAAACAAAAATTTAATTTTTTTGTGAATAGTGCCATATTCGTGAATAGTGTCGTATACGTGAATAGTAACTTCGACACTAAAAGATAAAAATTTCACAAAAAAATCATCATGCTTCGTGAATAGTACTCGTGAATAGTAACTCGTGAATAGTAACTCATGAATAGTAACCCCGGTATGAAAAGTTCCAAATTTGATAAAAATTTAGACCAATATTTCGGCATAATGATATTGAATAAATAATATCATTTACGAAGAAAATAATATCCCTTACCTCAAAAGGATAATACTTCTTACTGGAATACTAGGTATAGTGCTGAAGGGAACTTGCACCGTATAGCAACACTCAAAGTATCAAAATACTCACAAGAATACGCTCAATATATCGAGAGAGAGAGAGAGAGAGAAGATTTTACGGTGTGATTTTCAATTCTAACCTAAGCACTTCTATTTATAGAAAATGCTTAGAACACCAAAGTAGAAAATTGAATATAATATTAATATATATATATATATATATATATATATATATAAATTTTCAAGCCCACCTTTGAAATCGAGATCTTAGCATTTCCCACATGTCAATCTTCTAGAAAAAGGTAAGAAAAACGTTTTTGTTAAAATAAATATTTAAAACTTCCAAAAATCAATTATTTTGGAACTACTAACTTCAATAATTCATAATAAATAGCCCTTTTGTCAGAAAAATTTGAACCACATGTCCTTTCCATAGGAAATTTCATTCTCTACAACTTTGTAAGTTTAAGTTTTTCTAATTCCAAACAGAAATTGACCAAAATCCACAAACCAAGCGATTTTTTAAAGCTATAATCAAATTTCACCAAGAAATGGGGTCCACAAACACACAAAACATGTGTTAATCATTTAATGCAACAAAAATACTCTTTTCTCCTCATATACTCATATATCCCACATTCATTTGTAAAATATCACCATTATTATATTATTAAAATATAATAATATATTTAAATGAATTATTTTATCGTAAAAAGATAAAATATTAATTTTCAACAATTGTCACATTAAAATTTTCTCCATCTATATCCACATAAAATCAATATTTTCCTCATCATATAAATCAATAATTAATTATTCACAAATAATATTACAGAATCACAATATCGCAACCAAAGCCGCTCCTGTGAAAGAGGGGCTTTTAATAAGAATTTCTCCTTCTTTGCCGCATGCAATTAGGTGACCAAACCTCTCCTTAGATGTAACTTTCTAGACATTGCCAATAATATTTTCTAATAATATTATTCAGGATAATATGAATTATTTCTTCGATAATGGAAAATAATCGTGTAGTGACAATTATTGAAACAACAAAGAATATAAAATATCAACGCAACAATTATTGAATCAATTAAATAAAATATGAATAAGAATTATCGTAATAATTATTGAGTAGTGCCTTTTTACGTAAGAATCAATAATTGGTGCAATACGCAAGTGCTTACTATGCAACAACGCCAGACATCGTGTTTTTAACCACCGGTATTCCAACAAAGATATTAACTGGTAAATAACTACGCCTGTTATTTATAAACAACTTATACTTGTCGCTTTCTTCATCCAATCGGTTTTTTCAGTTATGGGGCCCACATAAAGGTTGCGCCGTCGCATTTAATATTCCCGACAAAGAAGAATATTCCACGACCAAACGAATATTCCCCGAAAACAAATGAATATTTTATAACCACTAGCTTATTTAAAAATATTTGCGCATTTTACCCACAACTAACCACATTAATCAAATCAACGCTTACTATTTCAAAATAATAAATAGAGGAAATTTAATTTTATTTATAATAAGTTGGGGTCTTACATAGAACTTGTCCAACGTTATCTAATGTACATATTAATTAATAAGAATGTCTATTTGGTTGAACTGTATTAGATTTTCAAATTCATAACTTAGTAATATGAATATTATTGAATCACATAAAACCACTTCATATTATTAATACGGAAAAAATTATCTATTTAGTTGAACTGTATGGATATTTTTATTCGGACTAATATTAATAATCACATTATTTATATTAATATTAAAAATCATTATTAATATTATTTTTAATAATAGTAATACATGAATATAATAATAAATAGATAATGCATTCATTTTCTATCATTGAAACTTAATATAATAATAATAATAGAAACATAATAATAATATAGAATATAGATTTAAATAGAAAACCCAATATGTATTATATAGATTTATTAATAATAATAAATCGTAATATAATAATAATGCAAGAATATAGATTTTGGGGGATGGTGAAGTTTTAATATAAAGATATATCCTTGGTTGATATTAACAACTAGGCCCGTGGTGCTCGGGTGGTCATATGACGAGTGTATGGAGTTGGAGGTTGCGAGTTCGAATCTGTTTAGCAGCGAATTGGTTGAATAAAATCTTTTTGACAATTTTTTATTGTCAACCGTGACAAGCTTTACCGGCCCGCTATTTTTTTCAATTTTTATCACGGTAGTGACAAGCTATACTCTATTTCAGTATTTTAATATTATTTTAATCTCGCACAAGAATGTCTTCTATGACCTTTTATTTTATTTTTTTATTCCATTTTAATGTGCTGAGTCATGACATATAATGGAGAAATGAAAAAAAAAAAAGAAGAGAAGGTGTAAGCCGGTACAAGCTCCTCCGGCCGGATTATTTTAATAATAAATATTCATATTGTATAACTATACTGACAAGAATATTTTATTTCATTTTAATGTGTTGAGTCATGACATATAATGGAGAAATGAAAAAAAAGAAAAAAGGTGCAAGCCAGTACAAGCTCCTCCGGCTTTATTATTTTAATAATAAATATTCATATTGTTTAACTATACTGATAAGAATATTTTACGTGGGGATCTCTTATTAAAATAGAAGCCGGCACAAGTAAATATTATGGCACAACAACCTGTGCCGGCTTATCAAATATAACTTCTAATCTCAGCCTTCAAATCCATTTATCAACGGTACAAAAAGAGGTTGTTGCACAGTTCCAATGGCAACCGGTTGACATGGATGGATTTCCTATATATATATATATATATATATATATATATATATATATATTAACTGTTGTCATTTGACTTTTGTTCGATGAGCCCTAATTTTACATCAGTGCGTTTATCATTGTATATATATATATATATATATATATATATATTTACGTTTAGTCCCGCCTAGAGTTTACTTCATGGAGGTTGACCGTCTTTACAGCTTTCTTTACTTTTCGTCCCGCCTGGAGTTTACTTCATGACAGTTGATTGCTTTTACAGCTTTATTTACATTTCTGATCCCCCATGGAGGTGCTTCGTCGTGGATGATCATGTCTGTATGTGAGACCCCGAATTTTATGAAATAAAAGTATTCAATTTTTCTATTTTGGTAAATAGTTAAATTGATAAAAATTTAAAGTTAAGGGTGATATGTGAAAATTTTTCAAAGTAAACAAGTTGTCATAAAATACCCGGTTACTATTTACTCTAGTATTGTTCACTCGAGTACTTGGGGCACTTTTTGTGTCGGAGTACTATTCATGAGTTACTATTCACGAGTTACTATTCACAGGTTACTATTCACCTAAATTACTATTCACCCAAATATTATTCACTCGGGTATTTGGGGTATTTTTTGTGTCAGAGTACTATTTACGAGTTACTATTCATGGGTTACTATTCATCCACTTACTATTCACTCGGGTATTTGGGACACTTTTTGTGTCGGGGTACTATTCACAAGCTACTATTCCTGAAGTACTATTCACGGGGTACTATTCACCCGAAAAATATATTTCTTTTCAGTCTAAATCATTTTTTGGTACAATATTATTTCATGAGGAGATGTGCTAATTTTTCAGACCGTTGGTTGAAATTATAATAGTAAATCAATATGGATCGTTGATTTAAAGTTTTAATAGTAATATCTTTTTATATAAAATAGAATACTTTTATAAAGTTATTCTATAAATAGAATATATTATATTCTATTATGCATAGTGTTTTGCATAGTAAAATCTTTTTATATAAAATAGAATACTTTTATAAAGTTATTCTATAAATAGAATATATTATATTTTATTATGTATAGTGTTGCATAGTGTCTGCGATAGTGTTTTGCATAGTAAAATCTTTTTTATATAAAATGTAATACTTTTATAAAGTTATTCGTTTTATTAGATTATAAATAGAATATATTATATTTTATTTAAAAGATTTTGCTTTAAATATGGACCATCCGATTAAAAGTAAATCAATCTGGACCGTTCATGAATTAGTTACTATGCAGTCCATTCTTCTATAAATAAAAGCTCATTCCTTCATTATTTTTTACGAATTCACTGAAACTCTAGAGAGAGAAATTATAGAGAAGCTATAGAAAAGTATTTTACTCCTTCCTTACTCTTATATTCAGTTTCTTTTACGGTAAGGGATATTATTTGTTGTACCTGTAAGAGATATTATTTGTTGTACTCGTAAGGGATATTATTTGTTGTACTCGTAAGGGGTATTCTTTCTTTCTTATTCGTGAAGAGAACTTCATTATTCTATTCTTTATTATTACATTGAATAACTGTGATACGCTGGATACCCTATACTTGGTGAAATTCTTCCGTTATTCCATTCTTTATTATTATGTTGAATAACTCGCTTATGCAATCTCGCATACATGGTGAAATTCTTCTAAATTTCGTTCTTTATTATTCCGTTTAATATCCCTGCTCATGCGCTTATGCCGGGACCTGGTTCCATTATTTATTATTCGTCAGAATATCCTCGTCTATGCGTTTCTTGGCCGGACTCGGTTCCATTATTTATTATTCCGGTTGGAATAACTCGTCTGCGATCTACCGCATGCATGGTGAATTCTCGTTGTTATTCCATTCTTATTTATTCATTGGAATATCCCATGCGTGCGATTACGCATGACCGGGTTCCATTATTTATTATTCATTTGAATAACACATGCATGCGCAGATTACGCACGCATGGTGAAATTCTTCATTATTCCATTCTTTATTATTATGTTGGAATAACTTCGTCTATGTGAAGTAATTGCATACATGGTGAAATTCTTTTATTATTCCATTCTTTATTATTATGTTGGAATAACTCGCTCATGTGAAGTAATCGCATACATGGTGAAATTCTTTTATTATTCCATTCTTTATTATATTGTTGGTTATTGGTTTTCTGATTTGTATGTCTTTGGCACAGAAAGTGCAAAAGATGATATGTTGTTGAATATCTTTGGTCAGTAGGCAAAGATGATCCATTGTTTGATAGCTTTGACCAGAAAAGTGCGAAGATGGACGGTGTATGACATGATCATGACCACTAGTGATACTAATCTAATATCCTGGCCGTAGAGTGCATGGATAATTCAATGATGTGATTAAGCGGGGATCATGACCATTAGTTAACAATTGAATGTCTTTGGCAGTAGTGCATCGACAGAAATTGATTGGGTATGATCATGACCATTGGTTTTATAGTTGAATATCTTTGGCCCGTAGTGCAAAGATAGACAACTGATTGGTATGATCATTGTTATTACATTTGAATATCTTCAGCCTTTGGGGTAAGGATATTGAGTAAACGTTTTATTAAGCCTTTGTGGCAAGAAGGAACTGTTAATTCACGTTATTATAAATATGAATTGTGAATTTAACTAACATCTTTAGTGGTTCAGGTGAAGACAAGTGATGAAAGTTCTATCTGTCTTGAGTATAACAAAGAACTGTTGATGAGTAGTACAAGAATAAAATATCAACGATGGACTTTTAATCTAGAAGAGATAGTAGATATTATGTTCTACTTGACTCTTCTAATGGATTGCTTGTTCCGCTGCAGTTAAACTTAATGTCTGTTATATTTTATCAGTTTAACACTGTGGAAGGCTAACGATAAATTATTCTACATTATCTTAGTCATAATATTTCTTACTGGGCTAGTTGAGCTCACCCTTTCTTTCACTATTCTCTTCAGGAAATGAGAACGTAGCAGGGACTAGTCGGGGAATAGAGTGATGGTCCTAGATGGTGCATTAGTAGTCCTCACTATTCTGTGGAATAGTGTGACAATAAATTTAATGAGGACCCCATTGAGTTTGTATATTATCTAGATGACAATATTTGTATTAAAACTCACAGCATATGTTTAGTTGTATTTTTACACGACGTTTGTATAATTAAGTTTGTATTTGTATTTTGTACCATGTATCTGGCGACCCAAGATGGGTGATGTATACCTAATTTTGGGGGCGTCACACTGTAAATACATATATATATTTACAACTTTTATATATATACCTCCTTACTGCTTTTTATCAATTGTGACATCATGTGAGCCTAGGAATCATGGTATCACAGATTCAGTCTACTGGATCTAGATTCGGTTCCCATGATGGACATTTTCAGCTATAAGCAGCTTGTAAAGTATTCACGGTGTTTGGATTTCCTCAGATGGTTTTCATACCCACGAGGAGTTCGACACTATTTTATAAATTATTTTCTCAAAGATGCTTCGCATCTTGGAAATTAAAAACAATCAAGCCGAACATTTACTAAAAATGGGAGTGTAAAAGGTCTCAATTACTATTGAGCACAAGGGTTTGAAAAACCTCTTTTATAAAACATCACTACCATATCTTGTTTAAAACTGAATTTTTACACAAATTCAAACCCTGTGTATATAGGTACGAACGAGGCCTCACACTACTTCCAAATAACAGCACATTGACCCACACACACACACATTCATATAACAGTTTCTTGAAAAGTGGCGGTCACCGTGGTAACACGGATGTCAGGGGGTGCCTAACACCTTCCCTCCGCATAATCAAGTCCCCAGACCCTAATGAATCTCGGTTTCACAGACCCGTTTAGCAGTGTCACATCAATGGATCAATATGCAAACCTTTTCTCGGTTGTGTTGGTACAACCATATAAAAAATCAACTGGCGACTCTCACAGTCCAATCGTCGACATGATACATGTCGGACCTTTTTCACTTGTTTTTTCAAACAAATCTCACCTAACATGAGAACACCAAAGAACAAGTAACGAAAAAGGATAAATAAAAATCCCGACGTCGACAATCCTCATTGGCCTGTAGTGCATTGATGGACAATTGTTGGTATGATTATGACCAGGGATTATTCGGTATAATCATGACCATTGATGATTACATGAATATCCTTGGCCCGTAGTGTAGGGATGATTCGATGATGTGGTTTATTTATTAAGATGAGTCTCAGCGATAAAATTGATGATAAACTTTTTAAATCATAAAAGATAGTAGATATCATGCTCTACTTGACTCTTCTAATGGATTTCTTGTTCCGTTGCAGTTAAACTTGATGTTTATTATATTTTATCAGTTTAACACTGTTGAAGGCTAACGATAATTTATTCTGCATTATCTTAGTCATAATATTTTTTACTGGGCCAGTTGAGCTCACCCTTTGTTTTCATTGTTCTCTTTAGGAAATGAGAATATAGCTGGGACTAGTCGGGGAACGGAGTGATGGTCCAGCTGGTTGCATTAGTAGTCCTCACTATTTAGTGAAATAGTGTGATAATAATTGTAATGAGGACTTTATTTGAGTTTGGATACTCTCTACGAGACATTATCCATGTTGAAACCCTTAGCTACGTTTTGTCGTACTGTATAAAAGAAGTTTGTATTTAAATTTTGTACCATGTATTTGGTGACTCAAGATGGGTGATGTATACCTATTTTGGGGGCATCACAGTTGGTATCAGAACTTAGGGATATGATCCTTGGCTGAGATGTGAGACAAGAACTAGGAGGGGAGAGACGGTGAATTCCTTCACTAGTATGACCTACCTAAGTTTATTTGGTATTTAATTGGTCGGTCATAGTATAGGGATAATATGTGATATGTCAATTAACCCTTGTGTTGTGGCAGTGCTTGAAAATGGCATCTGAAAATGTTGAGATAAGTAATGAAGCACATGAGACCGTTGAGTCCCCAACGATCAATACCCAGGATAATGTGCAACAGGAAGACAATAATCCTCAGGTAAACAACAACACCGATCAAATGATGAACGATGGGATGTTCAGAGGCTTTATGCAATTCATGCAACATCAAGCGAGAGAGACTCCTGTTCAAAATGCAAGTGGAAACACTGGCAACTCTCGGCTAGTCACCGCTAAGCAGTTCAAGGAGCAGGGACCACCGAAGTTTTTGGGAGAGCCAGAATCACTTAAAGTGGAGACGTGGATAAAGCAGATCACCAAGATATTTGATGTCTTGGGATGCTCCAAGGAGCAAAAGGTTCCCTTTGCCACCTTCATGTTGCGAGGAGAGGCAGATTACTGGTGGGAATCAATAAAACGTACTCAGCCTGCCGCACTGAAGTTGTCTTGGGAGAAGTTCCAAGAACTGTTCAACGACAAGTACTTTCCCAAAAGTATTCGTCACATGAATGAGGTGGAGTTCATCAAGCTAGAGCAAAACAATATGACCGTGTCGCAGTACGAAGCTAAGTTTGTCGAGTTATCCCGGTTTGCGTCCCACTTGGTTGATAATGAGGAGAGAATGACGCGGATGTTTCTAAGAGGTTTGAAACTTGGGATACGTCAATACCTCTTTTCTCACAAACTTTATTTATATTCGGATGTTGTGAATAGGGCTCAGTTATTGGAGCGCGATAATGAGCCATGCCCAACCAAGAGATAATGAGCAACAACACGATAATAATCGCATTCGGTGGCAATGACCATCGAAACAATGATAACCATCGTGGGATTTAAATTATCATGCCGTAAATGGTAACCCACTTGATTGGTAATCATGGCCAAGATAATAGAAGAAATGATTCAAGTGAAAAATTCAAGAAGAGAAGATTTAACGATGATGGGAAGACGTCAAGAATGAAGACCAACACTAGCAACAAATTTTAGGGGAGGAGAACGACTGTGACGCCCCCAAAACAGGTATACATCACCCATCTTGAGTCGCCAAATATATGGTACATAAATCAAATACAAACTTAATTATACAACTGTCGTGTAATATTGCCTTCTAGACAATATCCACTCTCAATGGAGTCCTCATTACAATTATTATCATACTATTTCACAAAATAGTGAGGACTACTAAAACAACCATCTAGACCATCAATCCGTTCCCCGACTCGTCCCAACTATATTCTCATTTCCTGAAGAGAACAATGAAAGAAAGGGTGAGATCAACTAGCCCAGTAAGAAACATTATGACTAAGATAATGCAGAATAAATTATTCTTAACCTTCAACAGATAACAACCGATAGAATACAATAGACAACAAGTTTTAGATCAACAATCGTGATGAAATAAGCAATCCATTAGAAGAGTCAAGTAGAGCATAAAATCTACTATCTTCTATGATTTAAAAAGTTTTTCATCAACTTTATCGCTGAGACTCAGCTTAATAAATAAAATTGAATCATCCCTGCACCACGACCAAGGATATTCATGTAATCATCAATGGTCATGATTATACCGAATAATCCCTGATCATAATCATACCAACAAATGTCCATCAATGAACTACAGGCCAATGAGGACTTTTACCACATCATTCGTCACATTTCCATAATTTAATAAAGAATGAATACGAAGGATCATTCACCATGCATGCGGTAATCCACATAGACAGGTTATTCCAACAGAATAATAAAGAATGGAATAACAGAAGAATTCACCATGCATGCAGTAGCCTGCGTAGACAGGTTATTCCAACAGAATAATAAAGAATAGAATAACAAAACAAATCACCAGGAATGCGATAGACCGTACAGACAGGTTATTCCAACAGAATAGTAAAGAATGGAATAACAAAAGAATTCACCAGGCATACGATAGACCACATAGACAGGTTATTCCCAACAGAATAATAAATAATGGAACCAGTTCATGCGTAATGCCCACAGATAGGATATTCCAACAGAATAATAAAGAATGGAACCAGGTCATGCGTAATCCGCACAGACAGGATATTCCAACAGAATAATAAAGAATGGAATAACATAAGAATTTCACTATGTATGTGGTACTTCGCATAGACAGGTTATTCCAACATAATAATAAAGAATGGAATAACAGAAGAATTTCACCATGTATGCGGTACTTTGCATAGACATGTTATTCCAACATAATAATAAAGAATGGAATAACAGAAGCTCTCTTCATGAATACGAAAGAAATAATACCCCTTACCTTAGAAGAAACTTGATACTAGAATAGTGAGGTAGCAGACTTCTCTTTTTCTTTCTCTCTATAATTTCTCTCTATAATAATTACTCTATAGCTTTAGTGAATTGGTGAGAAATGAAGGAAAAATGAGCTTCTATTTATAGGAAAATATAGTTTCGATAATTGCACATTTTGGGGATCGAAATATTACAGTATAATACCTTCTTCTTTTTCTTCATTTTTAATTTAGTCCTCTAAGTATTATCAAACTTGTACCACCTCCCCTAATAGTAAATCATGTGACTCAATAGTTCTAGACATGTGAAAATATGAATTACAGTATAGTACCTCCATCTATACCTCTATTTTTAACTTAGTCATGCAAGTATTATCAATCTTGCTCCAACTCCCCTAATAGTAAATGAATGTGAATCAATAGTACATACATGTGAACAAATTTTTATAATCATGTGAATCAATAGCAATTAATTGCTCATTTATCTGGTTAATTACCCGATTGGTCAATATAACCTCCAGACATCAATTATTATCGAAATAAATGTCGATTTTCACTAACACTAATAATTCCAACACAATGGAACTATCAATTTCATCTTTAATCAACACGAACTTATTCATCATTAATATTATAATTCACAATATTTAACAACCAGGTCGCTCCCAGGAAAGAGGGGGCTTTCCGATAAGGATTTCTCCCTATAGGCGCGCAATTAGATTATCTAACCTCTCCTTGACAGAACTTCTAGACATTGTCAATATTGCAAATAATAATATGAATAACTTTTCATCTCAATTATTGATTTAATAATATAACATATTCTGTAGATGATACTGTGACAATAATTGAATCAATAATATGAGAGATATGATGCATCAATTACTATAACAATAATTGAGTATAACTTAGTGATTTATCACGTAAGCATCAATAATCAATACCGTGTGCTACAATGCAACCACGCGTATTACTGTACTTTTACTACTGAAAGTAGTTCAACAGTTTAACTTGGTAACACTTTCGTAGTTATTTTTTATAAAATGATTATCCTGTCGTTTTCTAACTACGACAATACTTTCGTTGTGGGGTCCACCAATGATTGTGTCATTGTACGAATATTCCCTGTTAAAACGAATATTCCCCGACCAATCGAATATTATATAACAACTTGCATACTTTGCAAAATTTATAAATACTACCCACACTATAACACTATCTCAAATCCACACCATAATATTGAAAAAAATATTTTGAGAAAATTAAATCTTTATTCATAAAATTTGGGGTCTTACAACGACCGCTAGTTAGATGCTGCAGATGCGGAGAGGAGGGACACATAAGTCTAAACTGTTCACAGCCTTCCAAGGTATGTTTTAGTTGTGGAAAAGACGGTCACATAGCTCGATTTTATCCTGTAGCAAAATCAAATCCAGCTGGGACGGTGGCACCGAAGGCGGATACGAACAAAACAAAGTCGGTGGTTTCTGGAAGAGCGTTTTTCGTGACTTCTCAAAAAGCAAGTAACCCGAACAAAGTTAGCACGGGTTAGTTAATTATAAATTCTTGCGAAGTCTATACCTTATTAGATACCGGTTCTACCCACTCTTTTATTTCTCATACTTGCGCTCAACGTTTAAATTTAACTCCGGAGAAATTAAACTTTGACTTATCGGTTGAAACTCCGTTAGGAGAAACATTCATTACATGTGCTATCCAAGTCTTGGATGAGAGTCACAGTTTTTAAATAATTTTTCCATCGTTAATAAATTTTCTGACGCATTCTCGAAGAACTTCTTGGCCTACCCCAGAGCGTGAAATCGAATTTTGTATTGACCCTAGTACAAAACCCATTTCTAAAACCCTTAAATATTTCTTCAAAAAAAACAAACGTATAATGCGCCAAAGACGTTAACTCGGGCTATTGAAGATTACGACCATACAATTCAATATTATCGTGGAAAAAGTGAACGTGGTAGCTGATGCATTGAGTAGAAGATCGTATACGTTTATGAGTGCGATATTGTTAACATAAAGACCCATTTCATATGACTTACAAATGATAGAGATAGAGTTAAACACTCTAGGGACCCACGTGATGATGTCAAATAATACGAGTAGAATCGACGTTAATCGATAAAGTTAAAGCCGCTTAAACTACACACCCGGAACTGACAGAAGAAGGTTCAAGAGGGCATTATTCTAGAAGCAAGAATTGACGAAGAGATTAAATCTCAACCCTCGATTTAATTAATTGGGCCATTCGAAATCCTTGATCGAGTAGGAACTGTGGCTTATAGACTTGCTTTACCGCCAAGTATATCTCATGTTAATAACATTTTTTACATATTTATGTTACGTAAATATGTAGACGACCCGAACCACATTATTGAATTAGAACTAGACGAGATAGTAGAAAATTTAACGTATGAGGAGATACTTGTTAAAATCTTGGATAAGAAGGATCATATTCGACACTCAAAGGTTATACCTCAACATTTAGAATCTGACGAGGTATCCTCATCTCTTCGACATACCAGGTACATACGTAAATTTCGAGGGCAAAATTTCATAAGGAGGGGAGATTGTAAGACCCCGAATTTTATAAAATGAAAGTATTCAATTTTTTTATAATTATTATTTTATTTAGTAAATAGAGGTTAAAGTTAAGGGTGACATTTGAAAATTTTGCAAAGTAAGCAAGTGGTTATATAATATTCGATTGGTCGGGGAATATTCATTTTAAATAGGAAATATTCGTACGACGGCACAATCATTGGTGGACCCCACAACGGAGGTACTATCGTAGTTAGAAAATGACTAAAATATTTTTAAAAATAACGGCAAAAGTTTTACCGTTTAACTGTTGAACTACCCGGTAGTAAAAAAGTAATAATAATGGCGTGGTTGCATAGTAGCACACGGTATTGATTATTGATGCTTACGTGAGAAGTCACTCAGTTATACTCAATTATTACTACAATAATTGCTGCATCATATCTCTCATATTATTGATTCAATTGTTGTTACAGTATCATCTGCATAATATGTTATATTATTAAATCAATAATTAAGACGACAAAGTTATTCATATTATTATTTGCAATGTTGACAATGTCTAGAAAGTTCTGTCGAGGAGAGGTTTGGTCACCTAATTGCGTGCCAATAGGGAGAAATCCTTATCGAAAAACCCCCTCTTTTCTGGGAATGATCTGGTTGTTAAATATTGTGAGTTATAATATTAATGATGAATTAGTTCGTGTTGATTAAAGATGAAATTGATATTTTCATTGTGTTGGGATTATTAGTGTTAATGGAAATCGATATCTATTTCGATAATAATTGATGTCTGGAGGTTATATTGACCAATCGGGTAATTAATCGGATAGATGAACAATTAATTGTTATTAATTCACATGCTTATAACTATTTGTTCACATTTATGTACTATTGATTCACATGCATGTACTATTAGGGGAGGTGGTGCAAGATTGATAATACTTGTATGACTAAATTAAAAATAGAGGTCTAGATGAAGGTAATATACTGTAATTATTTTTTCACATGATTGTACTATTGAGTCACATGATTGTACTATTGATTAACATGATATACTATTAGGGGAGGTGGTGCAAGTTTGATAATACTTGCAGGACTAAATTAAAAATGAAGGAAAAGATGAAGGTATTATACTGTAATATTTTGAGCCCCAAAACGTGCAATTATCGAAACTATATTTTCCTATAAATAGAAGCTCATTCTTTTTTCATTCTCACCAATTCACTAAGACTCACAAGAGCAATTATAAAGAGAGAAGTTATAGATAGAGAAGCTATAGAGAGAAAGAAGAAGAGTAGTCTGCTACTTCACTATTTCAGTATCCAGTCTTCTTCTGAGGTAAGGGGTATTATTTATTTCATATTCTGAAGAGATATTATTTTTCGTATTCTTATGAATATTATTTTCGTTCAATATTCGTAAGGAATATATTCTTCATTCAATATTCGTAGGAATATTATTTTCGTTCAACAGTCGTATGGGATATTATTTGTTGTATTGGTAAGGGATATTATTTGTTGTATTGGTAAGGGTTATTATTTGTTATATTGGTAAGGGGTATTATTTATTTCATATTCTTAAGAGATATTATTTTTCGTATTCGTATGAATATTATTTTCGTTCAATATTCGTAAGGAATATCATCTTCGTTCAATATTCGTAGGAATATTATTTTCGTTCAACAGTCGTAAGGGATATTATTTGTTGTATTGGTAAGGGATATTTTTTGTTGTATTGGTAAGGGGTATTATTTGTTGTATTGGTAATGGGTATTATTTCTTTCGTATTCGTAAGGGATATTATTTTTGTTCAGTATTCATAAGGAATAATATTTTTTTCTATACTTTGTAGTATGTGAGTAATATTATTTCGTTTCGTATCCCTAGTTCTACACTCATTTTGTTGAAGTATTGCTTCTATATTCCATGAAATTAGTAGAATATCCTTGATATTTGCACTTCATCCAGTATCTTTTCATGGAAATATTATTCTGAGCATTCTTGATAATTATTGATCTTTTCATGCTGAAATACTATTCATGAGTACTATTCACAAAGTACTATTCACGGAGTACTATTAACTCGATAACTATTCACCCGGAAAATTATTTATGATAAAAAATGATTTCTTTGATGTCCAAAATCATTTTTTATACAATATTATTCTTGAATTTTACTTCACAAAGCAGTATCATGTTGACAATTTGGACATTATTGAATTTTGGATAAATTAAGTTATAAATCTTTAAAAATTTAGCCTTTGCTTTCTTTTAATTGAATTCTTATATCATTGTCAGCATCTTCATGCTTATATTGTGATAAAAGTCATCTGTGGCTTACGTGCTATATGTACTATTGATTGGTATGATTATGATTAGGGATTATTCCGTATAATCATGACCGTAATGTTACAAATGATGTGGTAAAAATCCTCATTGGCCTGTAGTGCATTGATGGACAGTTGTTGGTATGATTATGACCAGAGATTATTCGGTATAATCATGACCATTAATGATTACATGAATATCCTTGGCCCGTAGTGCAGGGATGATTCGATGATGTGGTTTATTTATTAAGCTGAGTCTCAGCGATAAAATTGATGATAAACTTTTTAAATCATAGAAGATAGTAGATATCATGCTCTACTTGACTCTTCTAATGGATTTCATTTATGATTAAACTTGATGTTTATTATATTTTATCGGTTTAACCTTTGTTGAAGGCTAACGATAATTTATTCTGCATTATCTTAGTCATAATATTTCTTACTGGGCTAGTTGAGCTCACCCTTTATTTTCATTGTTCTCTTCAGGAAATGAGAATATAGCTGAGACTAGTCGGGGAAAGGAGTGATGGTCCAGCTGGTTGCATTAGTAGTCCTCACTATTCAGTGAAATAGTGTGATAATAATTGCAATGAGGACTTTATTTGAGTTTGGATACTCTCTACGAGACATTATCCGTGTTAAAACTCTCACCTACGTTTTGTTATACTGTATAAAAGAAGTTTGTATTTAAATTCTATACCATGTATTTGGCGACTCAAGATGGGTGATGTATACCTATTTTGGGGGCGTCACACTACGGGCCAAGGATATTCATTATTATCACATCCACGAATTATTCATGCACTACGGGCCAAGGATATTCGTTATTATCACCAATGGTCATGATCATGCCAACAACTGTTCATCAATGCACTACGGGCCAATGATGACTTTCATCACAATATAAGCATGAGGATGATGACAAAGATATAAGAATTCAATTAAATGAGAGTAAGAATAAATTTTAAAGATTTATAATTCAATGTATCCAGAGTTTAAGAATGTCCAAAATTGTCAACATGATATTGATTTGTGGAGTAAAACTCAAGAATAATATTGTATCAAAATAATTTGGACAGAAAAGAAATCAATTTTTATCATTAATAGTATCCCGAGTGAATAGTACCCAAGTGAATAGTACCCCGTGAATAGTACTCCAAAATGAAAAGATTAAAATTTCACAAGAATGTTCAGAAAAATATTTCAATAAAAAGATACTAGATGAAACACAAATTTCAAGGATATTCTACTAATTTCACAGAGTATAGAAGCAATACTCATCAAAATGAGTGTAGAATTCGGAATCTGAAACGAAATAGTATTACTTAAATACTACAGAGTATGGAAGAAAATATTATTCCATACGAATATTAAACAAAAATAATATCCCTTACCTTAAAAGGAGAGTATTTCTAACTGGTAGGGCGGGAATATTCTTGAAAAAACTTGCGTTATTTTCTAAACTCAAATCTTCCTTAAACTCTAAAGAACTAAGCTCAATATTATAGAAGAAGAATTCTCTGATTCTGGTGTGATTTCTAATTCTAAACTAAGCATCCTATTTATAGGAGAATGACAAGATACTATTTGGATACATAGTAAGGAAAAAAATCACAGACTACACAGTAACTTATTCACTAATTTCTGACGATTTTTCTAATTTTACTATGCAGCACTATGCAAACACTATGAAGACACTATGCAAACACTATACAGTACTATGCTGTATAGTAAAAATGTGACGCCCCCAAAATAGGTATACATCACCAATTCTGAGTCGCCAAATACATGGTACAAAATACAAATACAAACTTAATTATACAACATGAGCTGAGAGTTTTTACACGAATATTGTCTAGTAGACAGTATTCAAACTCAAATGGAGTCCTCATTAAAATTATTATCACACTATTTTATAAAATAGTGAAGACTACTACAGCCACCATCTCGGACCGTCACTCCATTCCCCGACTAGTCCCGACTACGTTCTCATTTCCTGAAGAGAACAATGAAAGCAAAAGGGTGACCTCAACTAGCCCATTAAGAAATATTATGACTAAGATAATGCAGAATAAATTATCGTTAGCCTTCAACAGTGTTAATGTAAGACCCCAACTTTTATGAATAAAATAGAATTTCCTCTATTTATTATTTTAAAATAGTAAGGGTTGATTTGATTAATGTAGTTAGTTATGGATAAAATGCGCAAATATTTTAAATAAGCAAGTGGTTATAAAATATTCATTGTTGTCGGGGAATATTCGTTTGGTCGTGGAATATTCTTGCTGTTGGGGAATATTCGTACGACGGCGCAACTTTTTGTGGGCCCCATAATGGAAAGCTATTGGATGAAGAAAACGACAAGTATGAGTTTTTATAAATAATGGCGTAGTTGTTACCGTTAACACTGTTGGAATATCCGATGGTTAAAATACAGTAATACACGGTGTTGCACAGTAGCACACGATATTGCACCAATTATTGATTCTTACGTAAGAAGTCACTACTCAATTATTGTTACAGTAATTATTATTCAATATTTTATTTTATTGATTCAATAATTGCTGCGTTGATATTTTATATTATTGTTGTTTCAATAATTGTCGATTACTATGATATTTTCCATTATCAGATCAATATTTCATATTATTTGAATAATATTATTAGATAGCATTATTGGCAATGTCTAAGGAAGTTCTGTTTAAGGAGAAGTTTGGTCACCTAATTGCGCGCCAGTAAGGAGAAATCCTTATTGGAAAGCCCCCTCTTTTCTGGGAACGACCTGGTTGTCATTATTGTGATTTTGTAATATTATTTGTGAATAATTAATTATTGATTTATACGATAAGGAAAATATTTATTTATGTGGATATAAATGGAAGAATTTTTAGAAAAGTGATAATTGTTGAAAATTGATATTTTATCTTTTCTGATAAAATAATTCATTTAAATATATTATTATATTACAATAATATAATAAGGGTGATATTTTTACAATGAATGTGTAATATATGGATAAATGAGGAGGAAGAGTATTTTTGTTACAATAAATGTTAAAAACATGTTAAACATGTTGGTGGGCCCCATTTTTGACTGAAATTTGATTATAGCCTGTAAAATCGTCCGTATATGGATTTCGGTCAATTTCTGTTTGGAATTTGGAAAAACTTAAAGCTACAAAGTTGTAGAGAATTGAATTTCCTATAGAATAGACATAAGATTCAAATTTTCTGATAAAATGACTATTTATTATGAATTATTGAAGTTCCGAAATATTGGGTTTGAATTAATTTGTTACAAAAAATGTGTAAAATATGTTTTGTGTGTTGGTGGGCCCCACTTGTTGTTGCAAAATGCTGAATTCAGATTTCTAAGGTGGGCGTAGGAAATTTTTTTATAAATATTATTATTTTATTAAATTTTCTGCTTTGGTGTTCTAAGCATTTTCTTATAAATAGGGTGCTTAGGTTAGAATTAAAAATCACGCCAGAAACTTAAGTGTTCTCTCTCTATATTATCGAGCGTATTTTTGTGAGTATTTTGATACTTTGAGTGTTACTATACGCTGCAAGTTTCTTTCAGCACTATATCTGATATTCCAGCCAAAAGTACTATTCTTTTGAGGTAAGGAATGTTATTTTCTTCGTAAATGATATTATTTTCTTCAATATCATTATGCCGAAATATTGATATGAATTTTATTGTGGAATTTCTACCTTTTTGTGTCGGGGTTACTATTCACGTATACGGCACTATTCACGAATACGGCACTATTCACCGAAAAATGAAATTTTCTCCTTTTTGTCCAAGATGTCTATTATGGTTACTATCTTTGATTGTATCAATGTTTTGATCTTTATTTTGAATTCTACTTCACAATTGGTTATTATGGAGTATTTTTGAACTTGGATAAACTGTAGTACGAATCTCTAATATTTGTCCTTTTGTCTCACTGGATTCGTTTTCTTTAAGATATTTTTCATCATCCTCGGTCCTAAATGATGATATTCTTTGAATATCTTTGGCCCGTAAAAGCAAAGATGAATGATTAATCGATGAATATCTTTGGCCCGTAGTGCAAAGATGAACAGGTGTTGAGATGAACATGACTAACTGGTGATGCAAATGAATATCTTTGGCCTTTAGTGCAAAGATGAATATTTGATTCAAGATATATATTGATTGATGTTGCAGGGATAAAATATTGATGATGGATTTTTAAATCTTAGAAGATAGTAGAATTCATTCTCTACTTGACTCTTTTAATGGATTGTTGTTTCCGCTGTAGTTGTTGATCTAAAACTTGTTGTCTATTATGTTATATCTGATTTTTCCTTGTTCAAGACTAATGATAATTTTTTTGTATATTATCTTATTCATAATATTCTTTACTAGGCTAGTTGAGCTCACCCTTTTTCTTTTTGTTCTATTTTTCTTCTCAGGAGGTGAGAATATAGCAGGAACTAACCGGGATATGGAGTGATGGTTCAGGATAGTTGTTTTACTAGTCCTCACTATTTTGTAAAATAGTATATCAATAATTATAATGAGGACTCCTTTTGAGTTTGTTTACTATCTATTAAACAATATTTGTATTCAAACTCACAGTATATGTGTTGTCGTATTTTGCACGACAATTGTATTACTGAAGTTGTATTTTTTTTCTGTACCATGTATTTGGCGACTTAGAATGGGTGATGTATACCTATTTTGGGGGCGTCACATTTGGTATCAGAGCTTAGGTATATGGTCTCTAGCGGAGATCGGGGAATAGAACTAGGAGGGGAGAGACGAGTAATCCTTCGCTAGTGTGTCGTACCTAAGCTTATTTGTTTGGTCGGTCATAATATAAGGATATTATGTGGCATGTTAATTTCTTTAATTAACCCTTTTTTTTATGGCAATATTTGAGAATGGCAGCGGGAAATATTAACGATGGAGTGAATGAGATAGTGGAGACACCTTTAATCACCACCTAGGGGAACGTGCAACAAGAAGGTAATATTTCTCCTGTAAATAACACTACTGAACAAATGATGAATGATGGGATGTTTAGAAGCTTTTCGCAGTTCATGCAAAATCAGACGAGGGAGACTCGTGTACAAAATACGGGTGAAAATGATAGTAATGCGCGACTTATCACAGCCAAGCAGTTCAAAGAGTTGGGACCACCAGAATTTGCAGGAAAGTCGGATCCGATCAAGGCAGAAACGTGGGTTAAACAAATTACCAAGATATTCGATGTCTTGGGATGCACGGAGGAACAAAAGGTTCCATTCGCCACCTTTATGTTCCGTGGTGAGGCAGACTACTGGTGGGAGTCTGTGAAGCGTACCCAGCCAGTCGCACTCAACATGTCTTGGGAAACGTTTTAGAAACTATTTAATGACAAGTACTTTCCTAAAAGTATTCTGTCAGGAATAAGCATGTGAATGATATTCCTATTTACATATGATTTGATTATGATATATATATATATATATATATATATATATATATATATATATATATATATGAATGAATAATATGAAAGTATGCTTGCATTAAGAAAAGCTGTAAAGTCCTTTGATAGATAATAGAAACATGTGTACAAGGACTTAGAATGAATTGATCAAGTATGTTAGGTTGATCCTACATAAGCAAAACAGCTTTGTAAAGTCCTTAAAAAAAATGATGTACAAGGATTATAAATATAGAAAGATCAAGCATGTTAGGTTGTTCTTATGATGTAATAGATAGGCTTGTTTGATCGTCGAGCACAACACCAGAAATCGTAGTCTGCTAGGAGAGTCAAGGAAAACTCGAGAGCTGTCGAGGCAGAATCGTAGTTTGCAAGATAGTAGATCTCAGAGTTCGTAGACTACCAGGAGAGATGAGGAAAGATCGTAGTGTGTCGAGTAGAACTTCTTCAGGACCGAAGTCTGCTGAGAAAGTCATGTTCAGAATCGTAGAGACTGATTTCGCCTACGTGATGACTGTAGAACCTCCGCCAAGCTAAGTCGAAATGTAGACTACACTCAGAGTCGTAGAGTCTACTAATATCGAAGCCAAGTCAAGGATCGTAGATCACACTCTGAGTTCGTAGAGTCTATTGATTACATGTGTTGGGTCTCCAACTTTTAGTTTTATTTTGATGATAACAATAATTAGTAAATTAATTAATTAAATGGGTAAAATCTTCTCCATAGGATTTTTATTATAATTGTTTTATTTATCTTATTTACTTTAACCAAAAATATTTTCTAAATCTTATTTAATTGATTTTCTTTATCTTAATGTTTTAAAATGTTAAATAAATTGGGTCATGCATTGTGGGACAAAAATCATATATTGATTATCAAATGTTTGTTTGACCGAATTTAGAAAGAAGATGAAAATTTTGACATGTGGGCATTTTATATTTATTCTCAAACTAATTTTACTTTTTAAAGATTTCAAAAATTATTTTTTATTATTGAGCAAAATTATTTTATTACTTATATATATAAATATATATATAAACCGTATATATATATAAACCTATATATATATATATATATATATATATAAATCGTTTATATTATATAACAGTATATATATATTTTTCATTACTATATATTTATGTAATCATGCATGCATTCTTCTTGTTATATATAACATATATTTGTTAAAGTAAGTACATGCATTCTTTTTAAGTACTGACATCTATTTTTCAAAACATGTGCTGCAGTATGTATAAACTATATATATACATATATATATATATATATATATATATATATGTAGTCATTATATTTAGTATTATATTATATATATATACGGCTATACTATATATATATATATATATATATATATAATTATTTTATTTATCTTATTTACTTGAACCAAAAATATTTTCTAAATCTTATTTAATTAATTTTTTTATCTTGATGTTTTAAAATGTTAAATAAATTGGGTCATGCATTGTGAGACAAAATCATATATTGATTATCAAATGTTTGTTTGACCGAATTTAGAAAAGAAGATGAAGATTTTGACATATGGGCATTTTATATTTATTCTCAAACTAATTTTACTTTTTAAAGATTTCAAAAATTATTTTTTATTATTGAGCAAAATTATTTTATTACTTATATATATATATAAATATATATATATATAAACCGTATATATATATATATAAATCGTTTATATTATATAACAGTATATATATATATATTTTCATTACTATATATTTATGTAATACATGCATGCATTCTTCTTGTTATATATAACATATATTTGTTAAAGTAAGTACATGCATTCTTTTTAAGTACTGACATCTATTTTTCAAAACATGTGCTGCAGTATGTATAAACTATATATATATATATATATGTAGTCATTATATTTAGTATTATATATATATATATATATATATATACGGCTATACTATATATATATATATAATTGTTTTATTTATCTTATTTACTTTAACCAAAAATATTTTCTAAATTTTATTTAATTAATTTTTTTTATCTTGATGTTTTAAAATGTTAAATAAATTGGGTCATGCATTGTGGGACAAAAATCATATATTGATTATCAAATGTTTGTTTGACCGAATTTAGAAAGAAGATGAAGATTTTGACATGTGGGCATTTTATATTTATTCTCAAACTAATTTTACTTTTTAAAGATTTCAAAAATTATTTTTTATTATTGAGCAAAATTATTTTATTACTTATATATATATAAATATATATATAAACCTGTATATATATATATATATATATATATATAAATCGTTTATATTATATAACAGTATATATATATTTTCATTACTATATATTTATGTAATACATGCATGCATTCTTCTTGTTATATATAACATATATTTGTTAAAGTAAGTACATGCATTCTTTTTTTAAATACTGACATCTATTTTTCAAAACATGTGCTGCAGTATGTATAAACTATATATATATATATATATATATATATATATATATATATATATATATATATATATATATATATATATGTAGTCATTATATTTAGTATTATATTATATATATATACGGCTATACTATATATATATATATATATATATATATATATATATGTATTATATATGGGAGATCATCAGTGACAACTGTTTGCTATATAACTCATTGATTTCTTCCATGTCATTCTGAATTTGTGGCGAGATTATTCAACCTAATTCTTCTCTCCTAGCTCTAAAGGCTATAATAATGATCGATTAATCCAAAAATGCCCCCGGCAAACTTCCCACTTTTTTTACAACTTACAAATATAATTCTAATATTCATATATTATTATTATTATTATTATTATTATTATTATTATTATTATTATTATTATTATTATTATTATTATTATTATTATTATTAACAGGTCTAATAATAAAATAAAATATTAATATTAAACATAATAATAAAAACATATTAATATTAATATTACATAATATTGTAAACATACTAATATTACATAATATTAAACATATTAATATTATAATTATTATTGTAAAAATATTAAACATATTAATTTTTTATAATTATGAAACCATAATATTAAACATATTAATTTTACATAATATTAAACATATTAATATTTTTAATATTATGTAAAATTAATATGTTTAATATTTTTTAATAATAATTATAATATTAATATGTTTAATATTATGTAATATTAGTATGTTTACAATATTATGTAATATTAATATTAATATGTTTTTATTATTATGTTTAATATTAATATTTTTATTTTTATTATTAGACCTATTAATAATAATAATAATAATATGTGAATATTAGAATTATATTTGTAACTTGTAAGAAAAGTGGGAAGCTGTTTGGGGCATTTTTGAATTAATCGACTCGCCATCTGACTATTGTAGTAGAAAGGAGAGAGAACAATTAGCTAAAATCTTGCTTCTGTACAGAATTGGCAGCGAGGAAGAAATTGAATTGTCACAAAACCATTGCCATGACGGATGAATCTCCCATTATATATATATATATATATATATATATATATATATATATATTCGTGCATCATACATACACTCATATAATATTATAATATATATATACTAAATGAATGCATGTGCTGGCAAATTTATTAAAACCGTGTGTGTGTGAAGTAAATGAGTTGGCCAATTTTTGTTTCATTTATTATGGGACATGAGTGATGATATGTTTTATTTGCATGCATAAAAGTAATATATATATCATATATATATCAACCTGATACGCATGCATGGGCAATTTAAAAGAAACCAACATGTGGTCAATCTTAGCATTAAATGCTAAGTTGATGATTTTTGGCCTAGGTGATTTTTGGAGAACTGGCCATTAAATGATCCGCGTGAAATGTTTTTCATCCGAACCATTCATTTCAAAAATAAACAATTTCAATTATTAATTTCAAATTAGATTTCAAAAATTATCATTTTATCCTTGACTTCAAAAATCTATAAATAGGAGGCATTTCTTTCCTTTTCAATTTGTCAATTCACTTACAAAGAAAAGCTTATTTTCTCTCCCACATACTCTCTCTCTGAAAAAGCTTTCTATATCTTCTTACAAAAGTTACGATTATTTGAGAAGAGGAAATTGGTTCAAAGATATTGAGATAAGTTATTTGATTTATTTATTTGAATTATCTCTTGCTTATTTATATTTATAGATATCTGAATATAAATTGTTCTACACAATTATATATATATCTATATTTCATCTATTTATCAAATAAAAGAATACTTGGTAATGCAAGAAGGCTACGGAGAAGAATTAAATAGTCACGATTCCTTATAGTCTTCAAGACCTTTTATTGATATTATTTATATAAATATCGTAAAATAAATACGACACTTGATAGCTCAAAACAACACCGAGATCTTGCTCCAAAAGAGTAGTCATCCGAACCGGATTTGAGAATCGTAGTGATCTATTGAAAATATTTATATAAATATCAATTGTGAAAATTATAAATTTTGTCATACTTAGACGCCACAAGGCTACGGAGATACACCTCTACCAAGAGGAATTCGAACCGTACGATTCCTTATAGCACTAAGTGACATTATCTATAAAAGTTCACATAATAGATAAAATATTCTTATATATTGTTTGAGTTAAACAATAATATTTGTTAGATCAAGTATTGCTTAATTGATTTATATATTATACTTGATATCTGTCATCACAAGTATTTGATCATAAATTCATTTATTCATAAAATACTTGTTACATTATAGAAAAGTTATTTAAACTTTTATTTCACAAACTTAAGTGAATATATCTGCTTAAATAGAAGCATATTTGATTCAAAGTTTAAAATAACTTATTTGCTTACTCAGAAGCATTCTCACTCTAAAAGTTATTTGAACTGATTTTTTCTTTACTCCATAAAGAATAAATATTTCTTTATAAATTTTTATTAAATTATATATTTGCTTAAACAGAAGCATTTTTGAGTAAAAGCTAAAATTGACTTATTTGCTTATTCAAGAAGCATCTCTTCACACAAAGCATAAAAGTTATTTAAACTTTTATAACAGTGCATAATTTATATATTTGCTTACACAGAAGCATTATTTGATCTAAGCACAAATTACTATCTGCTTACTAAGAAGCATATTTTCTCAAGTATAAAAGTCTTTAAATACATTTGATCTTTAATTGATAGCTGCTTATTTGAGAAGCACCAATCTGTACTAAATTATATCTGCTTATTTAAGAAGCATCCATCTGTACTAAATTCTTATTTGCTTATTTGAGAAGCATCAATCTGTACTAAATTGTTATCTGCTTATTTAAGATGCACATTGTTGTAAAATCATTTGTAAAAAGAGAAAAGGTTAGAGTTAGTTTATTTTATGTACCTGTGAGAAAGACGAGTAATTCTTCGACCAAGACCAGAGTCTTAGAGAGATCAGCGGGAAGTTGGGTCTCTAGTGTACTTATGAGGTGAGGAAGAGGCTGTTGTTTCAAGACCAGATCATAGAATAAAACTGAACTCAAAAGAAGTACAACTAAGCTTGAGGAGGGAGCGGGGAGATTATTGTCCAAGATAGATTAGTTGGGAACAATTGGAAGTTTGACTATAAAACTTTGTAAAGGCTTCTCCACCTGTTGAAGGAATATTTATTACTGATAGTAATAGGATCTCAAGTCCTGGAGAGGAGCTTGAGACTGGACGTAGCAGCATACCCGGGATGTATGTTGTGAACCAGAAAAATCTCTGTGCATTGTGTGATTGATTTTTTACTGTCTTGCATATTAATTTCTAACACTGCCAATTAATTATACAAAAAATCAAAAAGGCCTAAGATAATTTTTAATCTGTAATAATCTATTCAACCCCCCCCCTTCTAAATTATTATTGGACTTTCAACATGCAGAGATCGTAGTCGAGTAATATCAGATGAAGACATCGAGCACAAAGACAGAAATCGTAGAGTGTCAAGATCTGATCCCGAAGTCGTAGTGTCTGCACAGCCGAAGCTAAATCGTAGAGTGCAGAACTACAACCTCAATAGATGTGCTCACAATGCCAAGGTAGAATCGTAGAGCAAATACGATTCTCAACAAATGAGCACTCCCAGAATATCCAAAGGAACAAAGCCTCTGGTTGGCACTGCAAAGATGCATCTCACCTGAAGGGAACCAAAGAGCACTCAACGAATGGCATGTAAACTAACAGAAGATGTAAGCACCAATCCAATCAGCATCAAGATTGAGTTGTGAAGCTATTCGAGGGGAAGTCTTCCACAAGGAGATCAGAAGAAGACTTCAGTAACTGACTAAGGAAAGTTAGCAAGTGCAGTAGCTGTCAAGAGAATAGAAATCAACGATCTTGAAAGCAGTCAAGATCGTAGTGTTTGCCAAAGAAAGAAAGAACTGATGAAATGTGCACAGAGATACTGGTCAGCCTCTGAAGAACAAGGCTAAAGTGATTAAGCGTAGGGTCAGTCCATTGATGATAAGTGAAAGGGAGATCACCAGGAGAAAGCGAGCTGGACGCGCCATAAATTTGAAGTGTCCTACTATTCAAAAGGGGCTAGATCAAAGAAGTGAAGCCATCAGTATCTGAGAATAGTTGAAGCAAATAGAAGTGTTGAAGCACTTCACAATGGAAGGAAGAAGTGTTCTACATCGAAGATCCAATCAACACTCTTCAGGATCGTAGTGTTGACTCTACCATTCTGAGCAACATTCAACAAGATACTACGATCAGGTCCAAGAAGACATGCATCAGAATCATAGAGTTCGAACATCCAAAGATTGAAGCATTAGCAACGGTTCAATCTGAAGGATGGTATTCGAACAAAAGCTTATTGAGAGCATCGATGCAAAAGGACAACCTTTGATCGAGAAATCAGAAGGAGGAAATAAAGTCTTCGACCTGCCCAAGATATTAAAGTAACATCTCTGATAGGTAGGTGAAATAGTAGACTGCAATGTCAGAGAAAGTATGACTCGACACATCAGCAGTCTACCTCAAGCAACTCGAGATCTGTGAAGATGTTTGAATAGCTTTCAACGGATACTTTCCAACGAAAGGATTGGGAAGGAGTATAAATGTAATAACCCGAGATTTTCTAAATAAAATAAATAAGAAAATTTGCGTATAATTGTTTTTTATTTAATGACGAGAATAAGTGTCTAGTAATGTGAACGATAGATACAAATATATTTATTACTTGAAAAATTAGAAATAATTTTGGAGTAATTAATTACCACAAATTATATTGTTATGGTAATTAATTCCTGTAAGCCGAAATATTTTTATTAATTATTTTCCATGAAAACATGATTGGAAATAATATATGAAGTGACAATTAGATTTATATAATAAATATTTTATTATATGAATTGTTCAGAATATTTAAGTTAATTATTTTAACTTGATTATCGATGTTGTGTACGAAGAATAAGTCAGATATGAGATCCAAACCCTGAATTGGGATTGTGATCAAGAGATGAGAATAAGAATATTATATTATTGTTATAATGATTTTACAAAGACAATAATTATGTAATCGTATGTGCGCACGAGATAATATTGAAGAATGACGATTGATTAGGTCATAAGACGATCTTGTCTTCGTGAAACCCTAATTATTAAACTCAGTTATGAGAAATGACCGAGTGGTGACTGCATATATGAAGTTATCGTGTAACACGAATGTCGGTAATTAGAAGAAAACCCTAATTACTATTTTTTTACCGATAATTAGGACAAACCCTAATTATTATAACCTTAATCCGGTTGAAGTTAGAGATCGTAATGGCGTGTTAGAATATACATGAGATAATTAGAGAACCTAATGGTCAATTAGAAACCCTAATTGATGGCGTTAAGAAACCCTAATTATAGAACCCTAATTTTTTCTATAGAAAACCCTAATTTAAAATTTTTGGGTTTAATTAACGATGTTATTGTATAAATATTTTAATTTACCAAAGGATAGAAATTAATTGGTAAATGATAAGAATTACCATCTAGTGATTAAATATTACATTTAATTGCCTTGTAAAAAAATGCCCTTGAAGCTTTATGCAAAATTACCAAAATGCCCTTTTTGGTTTATTAGTGTATTATTAGTTGAATTATTGGAGGAATCTTGCTAGCAAAGCATGGAAAACATACTTACCCTACCAATTGAGCATCCAAGACTCAATTATGCTCAGATTCAATCAATTAATTTGGCATCCAAAGCATCTAGCATGGCCTATATATAGATTGGAGAGAGATAATATATTTTGTACACTAAAATTCATCCAATTCTCATCCTTAAGCTTCTCTCTCTAAAACCTACGAATTATTGTAGTATACCAGTCCCTTAATACAGTCCCACTATCAATCATAACAAATCAGAAGCATCAAGAAGTCAGAAATCAAAAATCAAGCTTGAAAAGGTAGGAAACCCTAAATTCTAGAAATCCTTCAATTCGATGTTAATTGATGCAATTGATTGTTTAAAGTTGTGTAATAGGGAGTCTATTAATGTTCTGGGTTGATAAATCATGAACCCATAACGTCAAAGTGCACGAATTTGAAGATTTGAGCAAGTTGGAAAAAAACCAAGATTCGTGATTTTTTATCAAATGTCGGCTTATAACTCTTTTGGTCGATCATGAGTTTTGTTGTTTAAAAGTTGTTATATGTAGCCCGATATGTGGTCTTTAATATTCGAGTAAAGAATCAAGTTCATATCTATTGTAGATCGGGAGTTATAAGCGGTCAAAGTGGGTTGACCCAAGATCGACCTATTATTCTTTAAACCCAGAAAATATTCTAAGTGTCCAGAAAATATTTTTTTGGAAAATGTCAGGCCTTATATCTCGGTTATCGTTAATGTGTTTTATGTTCTAAAAGTTGATATGTGTAGTATGTTATGTGGAATTTAAGCTCCAAAACTAATCAGGTCGATATCTATTTTGGAATAAACGTTATTGAAGGTCAAAGTCCATTGACCAAAGATTGACGAGACAATTTCCGGGCAAATTTTTAATTTTCTAAGTGTTGTTTTTTTTAATAAGGTTTGACCATACTTTAGATGCTTGATTTATTGTTTTTATGATGATTTTAAGTGTTAGAGTTGTAGTCCTACATGTTGTCTACACACCGGAATTGATAGATCACGTAAACGTTGCATCGATCGCTGTTATAGAGGTCCAAAGTAGGCATCATTTAACCTGTTCTTCACGAAGAACACTCTCGATAGCTACTTTGAGGTACGATTTCTCTCAGATATGATGTTTTTTTGAGGTAATGATTGTTGTTAATTGTAGTCTGGTATTTCCTCTACAAGACCCAATTCATAGATTGCCCAGATTCATTAAGACCAAAAAGTTATTCATGGTCAAAGTAGCCCCCCTTGAATCTATGATTCGACGTTGTTCTTGAGATGAAGAACACCTATATGACGGTTGTCTATCGCTATAGCCTTTAGCTTATTTTGATTTTATTTATTTTATTTTCTGTAATTTTAGAAAATAATTTAAAATTAGAAAATTAGATTTTAAATTCTAAAAAATTATTTTAAAGTCCACGAAAAATAATATTTAATTATTTTGAGTATATTTCATAAATATTTAATATTTTTGGAATATAAAGGTATTTATTTATTTAATTATAATATTAAATAAATGATTTAAAAATAGTTTTAATTCATGAAAAATCATGAAAAATTATTTTATGGTATAAGAAAATATTTGAAGTTATTTGTGATGACTTTTAATATTTTGTGATGAATTTCATTAATTAATTAATATTAATGATATTAAAGTTATTTATTAGTTTAAAAATAATTTTAATATTTTAAAAATCATTTTAGATGAAAATAAAGTATTTAAAGATATTTTGAGTTATAAAATATAACTTTTAATATTTAGAAGATAATTTCATTAATAATTATATATTAATGATATTTAGTTAATGATTTATGATATTAAGTTTATTTAATATTTATATTAAATAAATAGTTTAAAATGGTTTTATTTATTTAAAAATCATTTAAAAAGGATATTAAGGATTTAAAATATTTTAAGTTATAATTAATGACTTTTAATATTTGGATAAATAGTACATTAATATTTAAATATTAATGGTAATTATTTAAAATGATTTTAATTATTTTAAAAATCATTTAAGGGTAATATAAATGTTTTAAAAATAGTTTGAGTTATTATAAATAACTTTTATATTTTGGCAATGGCTTCATTAATAGTTTAATATTAATTAATTATTAATGATAATAGAATTGTTTGATGTTTAAATCATTTAATTATGATTCTGATGTCTAAAAATGCATGATAAATTATTATAAATGCTTTAAAATTATTTTAAGTCATTTAAAAATAAAATGACTGATGTTGAGATACAGAATAAGAGTCTTAGACTCAGTAATTACCCGATAAAGCTATCGGTATGCCGATAAATGTCAGACCTTATAAAAGAAAGAAAAGGCTACTGTAAGAACATGGATGAGATATTTGAAAAATGTATAAAAATATTTTAAGTATAGAATATGAACTAAAAGTATGATCACTGCGATTATCTGATGACGTGATTAGACTATGTCTTTGAATTGTAATAGACGAAGACTATGTGTTATGATATATTGTTCTAATCGAACGAATGATCCGATTATTGATAGGTTGTGATAAAGAGATAAAACCTAAGTTGAGATTTGTAATCGACAAATCAAAAAGTATCTTACCTTTGCATTTCCTTTATGCAATGGACATGAGTAAGAAGTTTCGTAATTATTCTATTCTGCATGATTTTATACGCTTTGATTATCAACATGTTATTTCGTATATATATTCTGTTAAGTTGATTTCTAAATGGTTATACAAGTGTCCCCACTTGGATAATCATGGCATTTATTCACATGTTGATACACCTTTGTCAATTACAGTATATATATATATATATATATATATATATATATATATATATATATATATATATATATATATATATATATATGTTGAATTACATATTATTGTTGAGCGAGATTAAAACCTTGGGTTTGGAAACGTGCATGTATGAACATCCCTATATGGGAAGATTTTTGCGTGAGGCGCGACATAGTGAGCGATGAATTTCGCTCAAGTTATGTAGTATTGATCAACACAGGTACACGGTGGTGATCACCCTCCGTGCAAGTAAGCTAGAAACGGTTTGCGGATGGATTTACGCCAAACCTTTTTGAAAATGAAAACAATGTTCATAGTATGTTTCTTAAACCCTATTCATGGTAGAGCGAGCCAAATTTAAATAATTTGGAAGAGAGTTGTTATGTGAATTTTTATCAAGTCTGATTATTTCACAACTTTCGATTCGTTGTAGAAGTGTTATGTAAAGAGAATACTTATATTCTTTCAGCTTATATATAATTGCTATTACTTGTTGGGCACTCAAATGCTCATCCTTGCTTAAATTAAATGTTTTCAGTTATGTATGAGCAACCTGAAGGTTCAGGCACGCATAAAGGGAAAGAAAAGTTGTTCGAATGAGAATTAGTATGAGTTAATGGTTATAGTTAGTAAGACAATGGAATCTATTGTCAGGTATTGTAAGGAATGTATTTTGAAGGTCACGTACCTGGGGAAGTAAACTTTGATGTATGTAAATTAAGTTCGAATTATATTATCATTTAGTATTATTGACTTAAAGAAATGGTATCGTGGAGAACCGAGTTCGGTTGCAAGTACCCGGATTTTGGGGTAAATCAAAGTTGAGTATCAAAGTCGTAGGTTATAAACGTTAGAATGCTAAACCTAGGTTATAACCTTAGTAGAATGGAGGACACAAGTTAAGATAGATATTCAGTGAACCAAGAGACGAAGTACTCTGGTGAGAAGTTATAGGATATGATGAGTCGAAGAGATTCATCAAGTTTTAGTTGTACTAAATAAAATATTCCTTCATTTTATCGATGAATATATTTTATTTCGGTACTAATGTTGTCTCGTTTATTGTGGTCATAGGATGGATGACGAAAGTCAAAATAGTAATTCCTTGACCCAAGAGACGATGGACTCTAGCGAGGAGTACACAGACAGTGAGATGATAAGAGATTTGATAGTTAGGAACGACAACTTAAAGGTTAGAGCTGAGCAGGCGAAGGCACAAAATCGTACTCTCCAGATTTTGGAACAGCAATACAAGGACGCTGCTCACCAAGCACAGATAGAATTAGTCGAGTTACGAGGGAGGTTGGAGCAGGAGAGATACAGATAGGACAGTTGAAGGTTGAGATAGAAGCCAAAGACACCAAGATATATACCTTGGAGCAGGCTATAGACATCACCTTCATGCGATTCGATGAAGTGGATGGAGTCGCTTTTACAGAGAGAGAGATAGGCGTTGATGAGAATTGAATAAATTTATCGTCAAACAAAATAAGAGACAACATATATAAAACTCTTGATTGCTGTGTATATATACTATATGCTAATCAGGGTAACTTATGTATGTAGATGTCTGGTGGAAAAGATATGTGGAATAAGAAGGATCAGATCTATACCCCCGAGCTAATATCGAGGCCAACAACTGAAATAGAAGCTCAAAAGGAGAAAATGACAGATAGTGATTCAGACACTAAAGTTGAAGCTGCTCAAGCATCAACAGAGGTGCAGGATCTGGAGAACAAGGTTTCTTCCCTGGAAAGGTTGTGGGAGATAGAAAAGTTGCTTAATATTCAACTGCGAAAAGCATTAAAAGAAACAATGGAAGAGCAAGATAAGCTAAAATCCAAATTGACCAGATGGGAGCCTCAAGCAACACATCGTAATGCGACTCCGAGAGGTAAGGGAAAAGAAAGATAGAAGATCCCGACTTAGGAAAACCCGATAAGAAGAAAGGAAGAAGATATGTTATATTTGCGGCTGTGAGGAACATACCTCTCCTCGTTGCCCCAACTATAAGCAAGGTGGATGTTTTAATTGTGGAATGGAAGGACATCGAGCGAATGAATGTCCGAGAAAAAAAAAAAGGCTTGGTAGATAAGTAGTATGGGTTATGTGTGATAAGTAATGAACTATATTTCAACCTTTGTGTTGATCAAGTTTATAAATCCCGACTTTTGAGTCACAAAGGGATAGCTGATGTTTAAAGCAATATGTGATATAGTATGTTAAGTTCTATTAATGTGAGGTGCTATGGTTGGAAGTACCATGAGTGTCACAAGTTGGATTAATGAAGTAAGTTGTTATAAAGGTAGCAGATATTTATCTGAATATTGGTTAATATAGTAAACCAAGTTTCAAAATTTAATATTTTGGAATACATGATTATTTGAGTAGAAAATTTTGTGTTATATGTCGAACGTATACGATGAGGTTTAGAATGTAAGGAAATGAAGAATAATTTACGATTATGTCACCTAGACGAAAATGAAAACCAGCCGCAGAAGATCAACCAGATAATCGAACGTCGAACGCCAAAGACTTTAAGGCAATCTTATTGCTAGGGTATAGAGGATTAAGTGACTCAGTAGAAGCGTTTATGATAGTTAGGATAACGGAAAGGGTAAAAGATAACTTTTATCACTTATACGATAAAAGGAAATGAGATAAAGAGAAAGTTTGTGGGGCGTAAGAGACATATCTCTTCCAATTGTCCCAATTCAAGAATGTATAGCGAATGTTTTATTTGTGAATCAATGGAGTATAAGGTGAAAGATTATTAAAGAAGGAGAAGTGAGATAAGGAATGCGAATACGAGAAATGACAAAGATGATATAAGCGATAACGAAACCAATCTTAACAAACAACCCAATCATGTAGGGTCTACAACATAACTGGTCCAAGATACTTGGTGGTATTTGGAAATGTAACTCCAAGTGCTATTTGAATAATTTATGTGTCTTATATGATTTTCCTGTATATATACATATAGTAGATTACTTTATTAAAGAAATTTTGAGGAAGGAATTTGAGTTCTTTTAGAAATCAAATTTCTGTTTATCAGATAGACAAGCGTTATGAAGAATAATTAAAGATCAGTTCGATCAAGTATGATTGAGATCTACGTACAATGATTATATGCTATGTACCCTTATGCATATGAGATTTTAAAGCGGTGATTCCGGGGACGGAATCCTTATAAGGGAGGGTGAATGTAATAACCCGAGATTTCCTAAATAAAATAAATAAGAAAATTTGCGTATAATTTTTTTTTTATTTAATGACGAGAATAAGTGTCTAGTAATGTGAACGATAGATACAAATATATTTATTACTTGAAAAAATAGAAATAATTTTGGAGTAATTAATTACCACAAATTATATTATTATGGTAATTAATTCCTGTAAGCCAAAATATTTTTATTAATTATTTTTCATGAAAACATGATTGGAAATAATATATGAAGTGACAATTAGATTTATATAATAAATATTTTATTATATGAATTGTTCAGAATATTTAAGTTAATTATTTTAACTTGATTATCGATGTTGTGTAACGAAGAATAAGTCGATATGAGATCCAAACCCTGAATTGGGATTGTGATCAAGAGATGAGAATAAGAATATTATATTATTGTTATAATGATTTTACAAAGACAATAATTATGTAATCGTATGTATGTGAGACATGATAATATCGAAAGAAATGACATTGATTAGGTCCAAAGACAAGATCGCGGTCTTTGTGAAACCCTAATTATTAAACTCGATTATGAGAAATGACCGAGTGGTGACCGTGCATATGAAGTTACTGTAATATTTAATGCTCAGTAATTAGAAGAAAACCCTAATTACTATTTTTACGCCGATAATTAGACAAACCCTAATTATTATAACCTTAATCGGTTGAAGTTAGAGATCGTAATGACGTGTTAGAATATACACGTATAATTAGAGAACCCTAATGGTCAATTAAACCCTAATTGATGGCGTTAAGAAACCCTAATTATAGAACCCTAATTTTTCTATGTAAAACCCTAATTTAAAATTTTTGGGTTTAATTAACGATGTTATCAGATAAATGTTTTAATTTACCAAAGGATAGAAATTAATTGGTAAATGATAAGAATTACCATCTAGTGATTAAATATTACATTTAATTGCCTTGTACAAAAATGCCCTTGAAGCTTTATGCAAAATTACCAAAATGCCCTTTTTGGTTTATTAGTGTATTATTAGTTGAATTATTGGAGGAATCTTGCTAGCAAAGCATGGCAAACATACTTACCCTACCAATTGAGCATCCAAGACTCAATTATGCTCAGATTCAATCAATTAATTTGGCATCCAAAGCATCTAGCATGGCCTATATATAGATTGGAGAGAGATAATATATTTTGTACACTAAAATTCATCCAACTCTCATCCTTAAGCTTCTCTCTCTAAAACCTACGAATTATTGTAGTATACCAGTCCCTTAATACAGTCCCACTATCAATCATAACAAATCAAAAGCATCAAGAAGTCAGAAATCAAAAATCAAGCTTGAAAAGGTAGGAAACCCTAAATTCTAGAAATCCTTCAATTCGATGTTAATTGATGCAATTGATTGTTTAAAGTTGTGTAATAGGGAGTCTATTAATATTCTGGGTTGATAAATCATGAACCCATAACGTCAAAGTGCACGAATTTGAAGATTTGAGCAAGTTGGAAAAAAATCGGATTCTGTGATTTTTTATCAAATGTCAGGGCTTATAACTCTTTGGTCGATCATGAGTTTTGTTGTTTAAAAGTTGTTATATGTTGCCTGATATGTGGTCTTTAATATTCAGAAATAATCAAGTTCATATCTATTGTAGATCGGGAGTTATAAGCGGTCAAAGTGGGTCGATTCAAGCATCGACCTACCGTTCTTTAAACCCGTAAAATATTCTAAGTGTCCAGAAAATATTTTTTTGGAAAATGTCAAGCCTTATATCTCGGTTATCGTTAATGTGTTTTATGTTCTAAAAGTTGATATGTGTAGTATGTTATGTGGAATTTAAGCTCCAAAACTAATAAGGTCGATATCTATTTTGGAATAACGTTATTGAAGGTCAAAGTCCATTGACCAAAGATTGATTGCACAATTTCCGGGCAACTTTAATTTTCTAAGTGTTGTTTTTTTTGATAAGGTTTGACCATACTTTAGATGCTTGATTTATTGTTTTTATGATGATTTTAAGTGTTAGAGTTGTAGTCCTACATGTTGTCTACACACTGGAATTGATAGATCACGTAAACGTTGCACGATCGTCAAGTTATAGAGGTCCAAAGTAGGCATCACGAACTGTTCTTCACGAAGAACAGCTCCGATGTACTACTTTGAGGTACGATTTCTCTCGAGATATGATGTTTTTTGAGGTAATGATTGTTGTTAATTGTAGTCCGGTATTTCTCTACAAGACCCAATTCATAGATCGCTTGATTCATTAAGACCAAAAAGTTATTCATGGTCAAAGTAGCCCTCGAATCAAGCCTCTCGATGGTGTTCTTGAGATGAAGAACACCTATAGCGATTATTGTCTATCGCTATAGCCTTTAATGACAGATTTTATTTATTTTATTTTTTCGTAATTTAGAAAATAATTTAAAAATTAGAAAAATTAGATTTTAAATTCTAAAAATTATTTTAAAGTCCGAAAAATAATATTTAATTATTTTGAGTATATTTCATAAATATTTAATATTTTTGGAATATAAAAGGTATTTATTTATTTAATTATAATATTAAATAAATGATTTAAAAATAGTTTTAATTCATGAAAAATCATGAAAAATTATTTTATGGTATAAGAAAATATTTGAAGTTATTTGTGATGACTTTTAATATTTTGTGATGAATTTCATTAATTAATTAATATTAATGATATTAAAGTTATTTATTAGTTTAAAAATAATTTTAATATTTTAAAAATCATTTTAGATGAAAATAAAGTATTTAAAGATATTTTGAGTTATAAAATATAACTTTTAATATTTAGAAGATAATTTCATTAATAATTATATATTAATGATATTTAGTTAATGATTTATGATATTAAGTTTATATTAAATAAATAGTTTAAAAATTGTTTTATTTATTTAAAATCATTTAAAGAGGATATTAAGGATTTAAAATATTTTAAGTTATAATTAATGACTTTTAATATTTGGATAAATAGTACATTAATATTTAAATATTAATGGTAATTATTTAAAATGATTTTAATTATTTTAAAAATCATTTAAGTGGTAATATAAATGTTTTAAAATAGTTTGAGTTATTATAAATAACTTTTATATTTTGGCAATGGCTTCATTAATAGTTTAATATTAATTAATTATTAATGATAATAGAATTGTTTGATGTTTAAATCATTTAATTATGATTCGATGTCTAAAAATGCATGATAAATTATTATAAATGCTTTAAAATTATTTTAAGTCATTTAAAAATAAAATGACTGATGTTGAGATACAGAATAAGAGTCTTAGACTCAGTAATTACCCGATAAAGTCAGTTTAAGATGCCGCAGATAAATGTCAGACCTTATAAAAGAAAGAAAAGGCTACTTGTAAGAACATGGATGAGATATTTGAAAAATTTATAAAAATATTTCAAGTATAGAATATGAACTAAAAGATGATCACTGCGATTATCTGATGACGTGATTAGACTATGTATTTAATCGTAATGTATAAAGACTATGTGTTATGATATATTGTTCTAATCGAATCTAATGATCCGATTATCGATAGGTTGTGATAAAGAGATAAAACCTAAGTTGAGATTTGTAATCAAAGAATCAAAAAGTATCTTACCTTTGCATTTCCTTTATGCAATGGACATGAGTAAGAAGTTTTAATTATTCTATTCTGCATGTGATTTTGTACGCTTTGATTATCAACATGTTAGCTCGTATATATATTCCGTTAAGTTGATTTCTAAATGGTTATACAAGTGTCCCCACTTGGATAATCATGGCATTTATTCACATGTTGATACACCTTTGTCAATTACCCGTATATATATATATGTTGAATTACATATTATTGTTGAGCAAGATTAAAAACCTTGGGTTTGGAACCGCATATGTATGAACATCCTTATATGAGAAGATTTTTTGCGCCAGGAAAGGCGGATAAAGTGGCGATGAATTTCGTTCAAGTTATGTAGTATTGATCAATACAGGTACAACTGGCCGATCACCCTCCGCACGTAAAGTAGAAGCGGTTCTGCGGATGGATTTCGCCAAACCTTTTCGAAAATGAAAACAATGTTCATAGTATGTTTCTTAAACCCTATTCATGGGTAGAGCCAGAGCCAAATTTAAATAATTTGGAAGAGAGTTGTTATGTGAATTTTTATCAGTACAGATTATTTCACAACTTTCGATTCGTTGTAAAAGTGTTATGTAAAGAGAATACTTATATTCTTTCAGCTTATATATAATTGCTATTACTTGCTTGGCACTCAAATGCTCATCCTTGCTTAAATTAAATGTTTTCAGTTATGTATGAGCAACCTGAAGGTTCAGGCACGCATAAAGGGAAAGAAAAGCTGTTTGAATGAGAATTAGTATGAGTTAATGGTTATAGTTAGTAAGACAATGGAATCTATTGTCAGGTATTGTAAGGAATGTATTTTGAAGGTCACGTACCTGGGGAAGTAAACTTTGATGTATGTAAATTAAGTTCGAATTATATTATCATTTAGTATTATTCAGCTTAAAGAAATGGTATCGTGGAGAACCGAGTTCGGGTTGCAAGTACCCGAATTTGGGGTCGTCACAATAAATCTGCTAGAGCTTCAAAGATCGAGGGTTGCTAGAGTTACCGAGTTTGGAAAAACAGTGAACTGTTCTAAACCATGTAAGATAGTGAGTCCGAAGGCTCACTCTACGATCCACCAAGAACACTTAGAGTCAAACAAAGAAAGAAGTAGAAGTGAGAGTTCTACAATGTAGAAGTGAGAGTTCTACTACTAGAAGAGTGTTCTGAACTCCCGAGAGAAAGAAGAGCATCATATCATCTTGGTGTCCATCATGGAAAGACTCTAAGTACCATAGAGAAGAGCTCACAGTCATCTTAGCAAGTCCATCATGAGAAGACATCAAGTATCAAGAAGGGAGATCACAAACGTCATCATGGTGGCAAGCTTGAGAAAGTTTCTAAGTACCTAGTAGAAGAGCTTACAGTCATCTTAGAAACCCATCATGTACAGCCATCGTGTATCAAGAGGAACGATCTTCAAGGCAGTCATCAAGGGGTCATCTGAAGTGGTTGAGTAACTGAAAAAGCTGAGCATCATGCAACACTCAACTGCACCTCAAAGATGATCACACCAAGCTTCTAAGTACAGAAGATATTCAGAGCATGAAGACATCTTAGCAGCTCAGCACCAACTCCAACAAACAAACAAACAACTTAGAAGCCAGGGCCTGAGGGGCCCTTGTCCGGAGGGACTAAATGAAGTTCCAAACATGCTGGGCTTGAAGAGTTCCTATGGAACTAGAAAAGTTCCAAGGATGCTGGCCTTGAAGAGTTCTTAGTGAACTGAAGTCCCAAGGCTGCTGACCTTGAAGGAATCTTAGTGATTCAGGGTGCTGCCCTTCCTTAGTGGAAATCCTGCTAGTTGAAAGCAGAAGAGTGGATTAGGAGCTTGAGTCTCTGAACCACTTAAAACCCCTTGTGTCTTTTATATTATGTCATTTACATTATGTACTATAACTGCTATAACTACTATGTATGTTTTAACTGCTTACAACCAAACTAACTCTACGAAAAAATGTATGTTTGATTATGAATATATCAATGAAGGGGATCTTTTACTTATTCCGTTGTGCTTGAAAAGATTCTTATGTTTGTCATCTACTAATGTAATAGCAATACAAATAAAAGAGAAAAGTATTTGAAATTAAAAGGATCTATTCAACCCCCCTTCTAGATCTATTGTGCCTATTGGGAACTAACAATTGGTATCAGAGCAGGTTCTCATGCTATATTCAAAAGCTAATCGCTTTAAGTCTGATCCCAGGCACAAACATTGTTCTAAACTTAGTTTAGTAGTAAGTAACTTGTTATATGCAGATGACCTCACACGTTGGAAATATTATGTATAGGTAAATGTGTATATACACCTGAAGCTGCTCAGATTGGTCCATGTTCTCTATTGTTACATTAACAAGACCAATCCTTTCCTGCAGTCAATCTTGTAGTCTGAATACTAGACGAGAAAGCTATGTAGACACTCGAAATTTTTACGTACTCATCATTACATTAACATTGGGAGGCATGATTAAGTCTTTAAGAGAGAACCTTGAGAGATAATCCAAACTGCATCAGGATACTCTAGGAAGTTCGACATCAAACCCCGGGATCGCGATGCAGGGAGTAACCAAATCCAACCTCGGAGATAACCCCGAGGGGCTGCGAGATACAATCTTGGGACACACACCGGAGAAGACCGATTAATCTCCGAGATGACCCCGAGGTATCCAGTCTCAGTCCCAACCTTGGTGATAACCCCGAGGAATGCAATTTCGGTGATAACCCCGGAAATGCTTGTTTCAAATGCGACCAACTTCAATCTCGGCGCTCACAACGAGATACACTACACCAACCCGGCAATAACATCGGGAAGACAGGCACAAAGGTGACAATGAGGACCTTCAACAATTGCAGCAGTCCAATCTCAGCGAAGTCTGAGCAATGTCTTCCTTATCAGCCCAATCCGGCGATAACACCTGTGAGGGGCAGCATCGTCATCTCGTCAACACTATGCCACGTCACGTCTCTACGCAACAATGTCCCACAAGACTAACCAATCTCGAGTGACTATTGTGCGGGGTAACGGATGAAAGTTGAAGCTTGAAGACCGGAAGGCATCATCCTATCTTCAATGACTTCGTACAAACTCTAATCCCATGCCATCGTACAACTCTCGACTCGGCAACGGCGGTCCGAAATAGGTCTCAGTATACCTCAAACGGATGCCCTAATTGCACTTACGAAAGTTCGAGTGGACATTACAATGCACGAGTGCACACGTGCTTGAGATGACTCGACCGAAAAACCCGAGCCAACCGGGTTGCCTCTTCGGTACACTGCGGCTCACCCGCAAGAAGTACACTGTATGGCTAATATGCCTATAAATAGAGTCGTGTTGCTTATTTTGCGGACTTGATTAGTGGTTTCATTCCGATCGTATATATATATATATATATATATATATATATATATATATATATATATTTATATATATATTGACTAACATTATCGAGTTATGCCTCGATTGAGCCTGAACTTGATGCGAGGCGTTTATTTGCTTTTCTATATATATAAATTTATATATATGAATCGTAGGTGTCGAACTTTGTTCGATGAGCCTGAACTTGATGCGGGCGTCGCTTTTTAATATATATATATATATATATATATTATATTAATCGTGTGTCGAACTCTGTTCGATGAGCCTGGATTTTATATCCGGTGCATTTATTCGCTTTTATATATATATTTATACTTATATATATATGAACTATGGTCGAACTCTATTCGATGAGCCTGGATTTTACATCCGGTGCGTTTCTTGCTTTTATATATATATATATATATATATTTATTTATTTATTTTAAATCACGCTGGAGTTTCCTTCGTGGCGTTGATCGCTCTCTTACGGCTTTTATTTACATTTCGATCCCCATAGAGGTGCTTCGTGGTTGGTGATCATATGCAGATATATATATATTTACTGATTTTTATATATATATACCTGCCATCGCTTTCATATAAATTGCAAGATTTACATGCGCCTAGAATCATGTGATCACAGATTCATCCCATTGGATCTAGATTCGGTTCCGTGATGGACATTTTCAAATTGTATGGCGACTTGTAAATTATTCTGCGGTGTCTGAATTTCCTCAGATGGTTTCCATACCCATGAGGAAGTCGGCATTATTTTTGTATATTATTTTCGTATGCGGATGCCTCGTGATCCGGTCAAATAAAATCAATCAAGCCGATCACTTAATAAAGTGGGAGTGTAAAAGGTCTCAATTCTATTGAGCATCGTGGTTTGAAAAACCTCTTTATAAAACATCGCGCTATATCTTGCTAAAAATTGAATTTTACATAAATTCAAACTCGTATATAGGTTCGAACGAGGCCTCGCTTTAACTTCTATATAACAGCACATTGACCCACACACACACACACTCAGATAATAGTCTCTTGAAAAGAGGCGGTCACCGTGATAACACGGATGTCAGGGGGTGCCTAACACCTTCCCCCCGCATAACCAAGTCCCCGGACCCTAAACGAATCTCGGTTTCACCGACCCATATAACAGTGTCACATCACTGGATCAATGTGCAAACTTTTTCTCGGTTGTGTTGGTACAACCATTTAAAAAACCAACAGGCGACTCTTAACAGTCCATCGTCAACATTATACATGTCGGACCTTTTTCACTTGTTTTTTCAAACAAATCTCATTTAAAATGAGAACACCAAAGAACAAGTAACGGAAAGGGACACCCAAAAATCCCGATTTCGACAGGTGGCGACTCTGCTGGGGATGCCAGTAAGAGGACTTAAGCCGCTATTACAATCTTTTCAAAACTATTATCTGCTTGTGTGTGGATGTTGCATTTATATTTTTGATAAATGTGTACGAATGCATTTCCTTATTGCATTTAGTGCTTCGCACCATAAACTGCTTGTGTGCTTCGCACCATAACTGCTTGTGATATTAGTGCTTCGCACCATATCTGCTTGTTATTAGTGCTTTGCACATGTCATCATTTTTTATACGGTGAGACGCGATGTATGTGAATGTATGTTGTGTGGTCCCTCCACCAGGAGGCTATCCCATCGGTGTTTGATTACTGGACTCGTGAGAAGACTAATTCTCCGAGGCTCAGGAAAGGCACCACCCAAATTCGCTCCAGTTGAAAGACCGGATTAACTTCCCGTCAAATAGATTGCGATGATTTGGGAACCTTCATGCCAAAAAGCCGCGAGAGTAACCTAAGATAGGTCAGCCTCTGATAAACCCAAAGCGGAGGAAAGTCTCTTCATGCTCTCATTTCAATTACTTGTATTACTTGTAATTTCAGTCCATATTTATCTCCATGTAATGAGAAATATGAAGAAATGTGTACACATACATATTAACATGCTATAAACAGCTGACACGCGTTGTGCAGGATAAAAATTCCTAAAATGAACACATCACATAGCATGTTATTGCATACATTCCCTAAAGACTAAACTATGCAAGTCTTTCGCAGGGAATCAATCGGACCTACTACCCGGTCAAAGTCCAAAAAGGCAACAGGCCTGTAGTCAATCATGTAAATCATCCGACCAGAATGAACTTAATCCAGTTTCTCGTAAAGAATTCGACGGATTAAGCAAATAAATCACAAATTTGGCTGTTCTACTCAAAGAATTACACCAGTCTACACAGGGTCAGAAAATACCCGTACATGTTGAATCCTCCACACAAGGGGGAACCCCGGTTATTACCATACCTGAACCACAGTTGGATACGACCAACAAAACTCATGATGCTGCCCATCCCACTCGAGATCCAGACACTGGTGACATCAAAAAGAAAGTCCTCCAAATGGAAGAGACCCTTCGCGCTATCAAAGGAATTGGAACACACGGGAATGTTTCATATACTAATCTGTGTATTTTTCCTGGTGTTCATTACCCAGAAAAATTTAAAACTCCTGACTTTGAAAAATATGACGGGTTAGGAGATCCTTATACGCATTTAAAAGTATTTATTGGAGAACTTGGATCCTATACAGAGGATGAAAAACTCAGAATGCAATTGTTCCAAAAGAGTCTAACTGGAGAAGCCCGTTCGTGGTACACAAGATTAGACAACTCCAAAATCCATAGTGGGGAAGAGCTAGCACATGCCTTCCTCACTCAATCTGATTTTCAAACTCGGATGGCTCTGATCGGTATCAAATTACCAAGATCAAGAAAGCAGATTCTAACGAGTCCTTCGAGGTATGCTCGAGAGGTGGAGACGCCTTTGGTTGCCCTAGTTAGTCCTTCAATGACGAGAATCCGAAATGGTCATGACTTTCATAGACATACAAGAAACTCCTTCTATGAGAGAGAGTTTTAGCGGCAAGATTGCAAACCATTTTTTGAAATGGTCAAGCATGGGGAGATGCATTTGAGATGGGATTGAAGTCGAGGAAAGATTCAAGACCTAGTCGCACTCAAAGTCATTCTTTGATCACATCCAATCTAGAAATTATGGGAACAACCCCCGGAGGGTCCATAAAAAGAAAGAGGAAGATGTTTCCCTGATACTACAAGGGCAAAAAGGCAATCAAAACATGCCTATTCAAAGGAGAAACTACACTCCCTTTCCAGCACAGTCTGCAAACCCTCCAGTACCAAAAGGTGGAGAAGTCAAATGCCCTCGAGTGTTTACACCCTTAGGGGATACCCTCGAGAACATTCTTAATCTTCTGACAACACAGAAGAAAATTACGCATCTTCTTCCACCAGCCAGCCCTAATGGACGGGGTTTCAATGCTGCTAGGAAATGTGCTTATCATGCCGGGGCACCTGGACATGATACTCAGGATTGTTGGGCCTTGAAACACAAGATCCAGGACCTAATAGACAACGGGGAGATCGTAGTCACCAAACCCGATCAGCCTCATGTTCAAGATAACCCTCTTCCTCAACACAAAGAAGAAGAGGTCAACATGATTAATTGGAGTAATGGACAGAGTTCCAACTTCAACTGTGAATCTTCCCAGACCCTCAAAGACAGTGATGACAGATGGGATTATGCCAAGTTCCAATTCATAATGGAACGAAAGATGAAAACTCTCTGCAAACAAATTGAACCTTTAGCGGAACTGGTGACTTATCAACATCAAGTGACTCATCAGTTAATCAGCCAGGAGCATGCCAGTCTCCTACCTATTGTCCTGAATATTCCCTCATCACTTTCAGAAAATGAAATGATGGAAGACAAAGTGATAAAGAGAGAAAATGCCAAAGCCCGTCAGGATTTCGCCAACAAAAGGGAATTCACTTATTTGGGCCAACCTATGGAGGAAATCCTTCATATGTTAATCAATGAAGGAAGGATCAGTTCCCTTCTACCTCCAATCAACCCCTGTTTGGGACGGTACAACTCTGATGGAGTATGTCAATATCACTCCCGATCTGATCACAAAGACAGAAGAATCTTTGGGCACTTCGTCATCTTATTCAAAATTTAATCGACAGTGGTGTACTGCGCCTGGCAGATAACGACACTGTATTGCGGGCAAGTGAGGATTTGTGTCCTACCAAGTGGAAGAGTGTGGTAGCAGTCATATCCACTGAAACTGATAGGATTAATATCTTACTCACAACGCCAACAATTTAACTCAAGGGAGACAACAATCCTTTGAAAGTGGCCACTCCTGAGCCAATCAACTTGCCGTGCAGAGAACAATATCCTATTGTTAGCTTGCACACAATTAAAATGGAATTATGGAGAAGGTGAAGGATCCACCTCACATACAAGCCCCGCTCACGATTGTCGAAGGAAAATCTCACGTATCTTCCCCAACGGGTGATGAAACTACCATCAAATCAAAGGGGAAAATACCCATGGAAAAGATTGAAAAATTCCTCCATATTTGTGGGTCATAATGAAAGCTACGGTGGTTTTAAGCTTGAAAGAAGCTCCACAACAAATATCAATTTTGGACTTGGTCCTAACTTCCGAGAATCACTGGAAGGTCTTGTTAAAGGTTCTAGAAGAAGCCTATCTCCGGACATCAGTGGATACGGAAAAGTTTCAACATATGGTTGATCACATTTTCAACAACAATGTGATATCCTTCACTGATGATGACATACCGCCCGAAGGGACCGGTCATTGCAAACCGTTGCACATTGTGGTCTTGTCCTCAGGATATATGGTAGATGGAGTCTTAATAGATGGAGGTTCCTCTCTGAATATCTGCCCATATGCTACCTTGGTGAAGATGAACATTAATCTCAACCGAATTCGGAGTAGCCATACTATCATCAAAGCTTTTGATGGAGCCGCAAGTAACTTCGGTCGAAGTAATTGAGTACAATGATCGAAATTGGTCCGCACACATTCTGCGTATCTTTCCATGTACTCAAGATAGACTCGGGATACAACCTACTCTTGGGATGACCATGGATTCACATGGCAGAGGCATTCCCCTCCACTCTTCATCAACAGTTGAAATACATTATCAACAATAGCCTGGTCACAGTCAACGTTGAACCGGAGATTCCTCAGCACGAAGACATGCCATTCATTAATGCCAATGGCGATGTGGAACCAGTCAGTTTTCATGCTTTAGAAATAAGCAACACCCAATACCATGCTATTGGAGCGCCATTGCCCGAACCCAAGATTTCTGCCGAGGTAATGTCGGCCACTCAAGAAACTTGATGTCGTTGGGTCATAAGCATGGGACAAGGGTTGAGTAAAGATTGCGGGTATCAAGTACCCAATTTCGCAACGAGCAAGTCGGAACAATGAGCTGAGGCTATTCTGCTAGTTCTAGTCACAGGAATCCTCATAAACATCAGCAGATTCCTTCAGCTTCAACCATGTGGCATTTATCTTTGCCTTCAAACTCTGAGTCCGCACAACCTCTCGTAAAGGTGATAGCCAATGTAATGGCTATGTTATGTCCCAAGCCGGTACCGGTGAAAAGAAAAGAAATCTTTGTTCCAAATCCACGATTGGAAGAAGAGAGCGAAGAATCAAGCAAGGCGTCATACGGATGATGTCCGGTATACGCATCATCATTCATGATGAACATACCAACAGATACACCCCAGACGATGATTGCCCAGACGTAATGGCCATCATTCGGGACAAGGAGGATGATGACAATCCCCTCATCACTGCGGTCCACCCAGACTTTTCCTTTGCCAATTGGAACAGCATTCCTTGCATTGGTCATCAAGGGTAAAGCGGGCAAAAACTCTTTCTGCCATGTAGATATAATAACTGCTTACTTTTCTGTACAATATTAGCAGTTTATTTTGCCAGTATATGCTAACACTATGTATGATCAACACATTTCATATATACTAAGTGAAAGCATATTTTGTTTCAGGACTCTAAACTTAGATGTGCCTGTACTTGCTGATACGGTGCCTCTTCTCCACAAGGATTGTATCTTTGATGTAGATATGAATTCAGCCTTGATGGATATACAGGATGACATTGAGGTGCCTCCAGAAATTCAAGAATGGGTCAAAGACAAAACCAAACCCAACCTTGATCAAACCACTTCTTTCAATCTCGGAACCTTAGAAAGCCCTAAGTTAATCCAGATTGGTTCAGACCTTACCCCAAACCAACAGAATGACATGGTTACATTGTTAACCCAATTCCAGGATGTGTTTGCATGGTCTCATGAAGACATGGTGGGTTTGTCCACTGACATTATCCTTCATCGCCTTCCCATTAAAGAGGATTTAAGCCGGTAAGCGTAAACTCAAAGCGATTGAAACACGAGTGGAGTTTAAAGGTGAAAGAAGAAATTATGAAACAATTTCAAGTGGCATCATCATGGTGTCTACATATCCACGAGTGGATATCCAACATCGTTCACGCACCTAAACACGGAGGACGGGTGCGAGTTTGCGTGGATTACGGGACTTGAATAAAGCTTGCTTAAAAAGACGACTTTCTGCGTGCCATTTATCCACATTCTCATTGATAATAATTTGCAATACGACATGTACTCCTTTGCTGATTGCTTTGCGGGGTACCATCAAATCATGGTTGCCGAGGAAGATCGTGAGAAAACTGCTTTCATCACTCCTTGGGGAACTTTTTGCTATAGACGGTTATCGTTCGGCCTCATCAATGCCGGAGCTAACTATCAACGAGCTATGATGGCTCTTTTCCACGACTTAATGCACAAAGAGATTGAGATCTATGTGGATGACATCATTGTCAAATCCCAGAAGGAGGATGACCATATAGACCATCTCAGAAAGTTGTTCAACAGGTTGCGTAATTCCAACTTGAAGTTGAATCTAGCTAAATGCGCCTTTGGCGTTAAATCAGGCAAGTTGCTAGGATTTCTAGTCAGTCACAAAGGGATTGAGCTGGATCCTACCAAAATCCAAGCCATCACAGAAATGTCCATTCCTCAGACAGAGAAGGAAATACGGGAATTTTTGGGAAGAATCAACTTCATTAGCGGGTTTATCTCCCAACTCACAACAACCTGTGAGCCAATCTTCAAGCTATTAAGGAAGAACTCCTCCATGAAATAGAATGATGAGTGTCAGAAGGCCTTCCTTACAATAAAGAAATAGCTAGTAAAAGCTCCCGTTTTGGTGCCACCCAGGGATGATGTTCCCCTGTTTATGTACCTGTCCATAAGTGACAATACCATGGGCTGCATGCTGGGATAGAAGGACGATAGAGGCCAAGAACAAACTATCTATTACCTCAGCAAAAGGTTTAGCAGCAGTGAACACAAGTACACTCTGATCGAAAAGACGTGTTGTGCTTTGGCATGGGCCTCCATGAGGTTACATCATTACCTCTATGGTCACACAACCCACCTCATATCCCGCGTGGATCCTCTCAAGTACGTGTTCAGCAAACCCATGTTGAATTACCGGCTGTCCAGATGGCAGTTGATTCTACAACAATTTGACATCATATATGTGACTCAAAAGTCCATCAAAGGTCAAGGAATAGCGGATCAACTGGCCGCCGCACCTTCAGGGGATTTCAAACCCTTGGAAACCTATTTCCACGATGAAGGAGTAATGACAGTGCAGCAACACCATCAGTACGATACACGCCAATCATGGAAGATGTATTTTGATGGAGCTGTTAATATGGAAGGTTACGGGCTGGAGCTTGGAGGCAGTTCTAGTATCGTCTGGGGAAGCGGTATCCCATCGCCATCAAATTACGATTTTCAAAGACCAATAATCTGGTGAGTATGAAGGGCATCTCATGGGGCTAAAACTTGCCCATTCAATGGGCATTAGGCGGTTAACTGTCTTTGGAGATTCGGAGTTGGTAATCAGACAATCCACCAAAATCTATCAAACCAAGGAATTACATTTGCTGCCTTACCATCGGCAGGTTTTGAAGATGGCTTTGGAGTTCAAAAAAATCTCCTTTCTACATGTTCCTCGTAATAGGAATGACTTTGCGGATGCATTAGCAACTTTGGCCTCCCTGATTCGCATATCAGACAAAGAACATTTGCCGAGCGTCACAATTTCCCTGCACAAGGCCCCAGCCTATGGGAATTACGTTGGAGAAGTATCGGATGAGCTACCTCCCATTCAACATCCTTGGTATTAGCATATCAAGGAATATCTACGAGATGGATCTACACCCACGAGGCTTGAGCAGAATGAGAAAAGGCGGATCCATAGACTTCTTTATGAAATTCTACACGAGTGGAGATACGCCTACAAAAGAGATGCAGGACTAGGTCTCCTCAGATGTTTAGACAAAGATCAAGCCCAAAGGCTTATGGATGAAATCCATGATGGAGTCAAGAAAGTCCTCAGGACGGGACATTATTGGCTATCTCTCAAAGCTGATTGCAACGACCACGTCAAAAGATGTTATCAGTGCCAGATTCATGGGAATGCTATACACGCCCCTCCACGGGAACTCCACAATATGAGTTCGCCTTGGCCCTTCTCAATGTGGGGAATGGACGTTATTGGGCCCATTGAGCCTAAAGCCAATAATGGTCACCGATTTATCTTCACCATGATCGACTACTTTACCAAGTGGGTAGAAGCAGCCTCCTTCCCCAGGTTTACTAAAGAAGTAATCATTGCTTTCATCAGAAACAATGTCGTTTGTCGATATGGACAACCAGAGGTGATTGTGTCAGACAATGCCAAAAACCTCAACAACAAAATGATGGAGGAATTATGCAGTAAATTCCACATCAAACATCTCAACTCTGTCATCTATCGTCCGAAGATGAACGGTGTTGTTGAAGCCGCTAACAAAAACATCAAGAAGATTATGCAAAAGATGTCCGCCAACCACAAAGATTGGCCTGACCTATTGCCTCTGACTCTGTTAGCCTACAGAACCTCAATGCTACTTCAACTGGGGCAACCCCCTACACTTTAACCTATGGGATGGAAGCAGTACTCCCCATAGAAGTTGAGATGGAATCTCTCAGAGTGTTGATCGATGCTCAGCTGGATGAAGACCAATGGGTACAAGACAGGTATCACCAATTGTCTCTAATAGACGAAAGGCGAACCGCGGCTATCTTCCATGGTCAGTTATATCAGTAAAGGATCGCCAGATCCTACAACAAAAAAGTCCGGCTATGGCAGTTTAAACAACATGACTTGGTTTTGAAGAAGATTCTTGACAACCAAGATCAGGCTAAAGGAAAATTCGCTCCTAACTGGGAAGGGCCGTTTATTGTCAAGGAAGTATTGACAGGAGGCGCTCTCAGATTACAATAGGTATGGACACTTTGAGTTTCTGGTAATGTCTTTTGGGTTAACTAATGCACCAGCAGCATTCATGGATTTGATGAACAGAGTGTTTAAGCAGTATTTGGATAAGTTTGTTGTCGTGTTCATCGGCGACATTACTCGTATATTCGAGAGAGAGAGGAAGATCCTGCTGAACATCTAAGGAAAGTGTTGGAGGCGTTAAGGAGGGAGAAGTTGTATGCAAGGTTCTCCAAGTGTGAATTTTAGTCATGCGAGAGTGCGGTTTTTGGGTCACGTTATCGACAAAGATGGTGTTTCGGTAGATCCAGCAAAAGTAGAAGCGGTTATCAACTGGGAACAGCCAAAGACACCGATAGAAATTAGGAGTTTCTTGGGATTAGCAGGATACTATCGAAGATTCATCCAAGATTTTTCAAAGGTAGCATCGCCATTGACCAACCTTACTAGAAAGACAGTGAAGTTCGTTTGGACGAAAAAATGTGAACAGAGTTTCATGGAATTGAAGAAGAGGCTCGATTAAGCACACCTGTCTTTGGCTTTTTACCGGACAACACGGGAGGATTTGTAGTGTATAGTGATGCGTCACACAAGGGTCTTGGCTGTGTACTGATGCAGCATGGCAAGGTCATTGCGTACTCTTCACGTCAGCTAAAGGACTACGAGAAGGGTTATCCGACTCATGACCTGGAATTAGCAGCAGTAGTTTTTGCCTTGAAGATTTGGAGGCATTATTTGTATGGTGAGAAGTGTGAGATATATACGGATCATAAGAGTCTAAAGTATATCTTCACGCATGAAGGAGCTAAATATGGAGGCAAGCGCTATGGCTAAATTGATCAAGGATTATATTTGTGAGATTACGTACCATCCGTGCAAAGCAAATGTAGTGGTGATGCCCTGGAGCGAAAAAAGCGAGAGAGAAGTTATTGAAGTTAACCATTCAAGAGGAATTGGTGAAGGATTTGAACGACTTGACTTAGAGGTTAAGTATCAGATGGAGATCAATGAGAAATTATTTACTATGGCGTGAGCCCTACTTTATTAGATAAGGTTAAAGAGGCTCAAGAAGGACGAAGATTGCGGCTGACATCAAGAAGCGATTAAGTGAAGGGATGAATTGAAATACAAGATTGATGGCCTTTGGATTGCTAAGATTTGAAAGAGCGGATTTTGGGTACCATTAGTACCGAATTAAGAGAAGAGATTTTGCATGAAGCGCCGAGACGAGGTACTCAATACACCCGAAATACAAAGATGTATCAAGATATGTGTCAACACTTTTGGTGGCCAAACATGAAGAGAGGTTGCGTAAATCGTCGTGAGATGTCTAACAATAGGAGAATCAAGGCGAGAGCATCAACATTGAGTGGATTATTCTGACCTTTAGAGATTCCGAGTGGAAATGGGAGCACATCACGATGGATTTTGTGGTGGGACTTCCAAGAACGCATAAAGGGACACGACGCCATATGGGTGATCGTGTAGATCGTCTTCTGAAATCGGCTCACTTTTTGCCGATCAAGATCGGTATAATCTGGACCGGTAGCCAAATTATATATCAAAGAAATTATCTCGAGACATGGCGTACCAGTATCTATTGTGTCGGATAGGGATCCGCGATTCACGTCAAACTTTTGGAAGAGTCTTGAGGAAAGAATGGGGACCTTGACTACGGATGAGCACCGCGTATCATCCATGAGCCGATGGGCAAAGCGAGAGAACGATTCAAACACTTGAAGACATGCTCAGAGCTTGTGTGATGGACTTCAAGGGTAGCTGGGAGGATCATCTTCCATTGGTAGAGTTTGCATACAACAATAGCTATCATGCCTGACATTGGAATCTTCGCTTGCGTCTGGCTTTCTTGTATGGAAGGAAATGTAGAACGCCCTTATCTTTGGAATGAAGTGGGTGAACGCGTCATTGTTGGGACCAGAAGCTGGTGAAGCGGACCATAGAGACCATCAAGGTGATTAGAGCCGTGGTAGCGACTCAAGATCGCGGAGAAGAAGTATCTGAGACTTACATCGCCAGAAGAGAGATTTTGAGGTGGGAAGTTATGTATTTTTGAAAGTATCTCCCTAGAAAGGGAAGATAAGGTTTGGAAAGAAAGGTAAACTAAGTCCGAGATTTATTTGACCATTTGAGATCTTGAAGAAGATAGGCGAAGTGGCGTACGAGGTAGCTCTACCTCCTGAATTGGAACATATTCATAATGTGTTTCATGTGTCAGTGCTACGACCATATAAGCCTGATTACAAGCACTTGATATCGTCTGAGCCAATTCGGTCGAAAGGATTTGTCATACGAGGAAATTTGATTGAAATTTTAGATGAAAGGAACAAAAGCTGCGAAATAAGGTTATACATTACGTAAAAAGTTCTTTGGAGGAACCACAATCTTTGAAGAAGCTACGTGGGAACTTCGAAGAAAAAGGTAAGAGAAAATTATCCACACCTTTTGAGTAACCTTATATGAAATTAGGGACGGAATTCTTATAAGGGGGAGGATGTAATAACTTAGTGAAGTTTAAGTCACTATATATGTATGTACATTATGGATTTTTTTAACCTTGTGTTACATAAGGATTTAATATGTGACAACACATGTGAAGTGGTGCATGGGTCAATTAACATATATATTATAGTTATGGGTACATACATTTATAGATTTCATTAATATGAAAGCCTTGTGACCTAATTATATATTAGGTAAGACTATTAAATAACCTAAGGGTTATGGTAATACGAAAAAGTTAGTATTTTATATGTATACTAACTTAAGTGGGTAAACTTGGTATTTCAAGTGACTAATAATTTTAAACCTAATTCTTGTAAATCTAATTAGGTTATGAGATAAAATCATATGTATAAGTAATTAAACTTCATATGATTGGAAATGAAAGCCCTAAATTATCAAATTGGGTAACATTATTAAAATTGCTAGACTATGTTTATTATCTAGCCCAAATTAATTAAAGGAAAAGCCCAAAGGAAATAAAATACAATCCAATACTTAGCCCACTTGATTAGGGGTATTCTAGACATTTGATTAATCAAAATTGGCCATTTAAAATAAAAGCTAAATGGAGGATATTATGAGGATCCTAAGTGGAATAATTAAGCTAACTTGTCCATTAGTAGACATTATTAAACACAAGGACAATGTTGTCAAGCTCCCATTGGTTGCCACTCCATTATGCACATTTAATCATGTTTAGCCTAATGGAAGTAATAATACAAAGTTTTTACCAATGGGCAACAAAATAGTTATGGGAGAATTATTAGTGAATTGGCCATTTCATTTTGTAAACACATTTCATTCTTCCAACATCTCATTTTCTCTCAGTCTTCTTCTTCTATCTTTTGCTCCCAAGCTAGCCAACTTCAAAGAGAGAGAGAGAGTGAGGGTTTAGGCTATAGAGAGAAAAGATAGGAGTGCTAGTTGTTCATGCCCCTAAGTTTATTGGTTACTTTGGAAAATCAAGAAAGGTAGCAACTAAGTCAAGGTATAATGTACCTTCATCTTCTTCTTTTACCTTGTTTTGCTAGCTTGAGTTTTGATGGGGTTGTGTACAACTACTCAATCATCATGCATGAAATTAAGTATCTTGAGTGTTAGATCAAGATTTAGAGGAAGAAAATGAGCATATGTTCTCCAAGGGTGAAAACTCTTGTTTTTCTTCCACTAAATCTTGTGTAACTCAAGTTCTACAACTTGGAATTGTGATCCATCGAAGGGGGGTGCTAGATACATGAGTTATGTAGTAAACCCAAGTTGTAGATCACATATCTAGCAAGTTTTGAAACCTTTGAGATTTTTTTTCCAAAACAGTCCACTTTATATGTGAAGCTTTGAAAATCCTAAAATGGCTACTGATTTTATTTTTGTTGGGACTGTTTCGGTCAATTAAATGTATTTTAAAAATCTGGAAAAAATCACAAAGGTACCTTAAGAAGTTATCTACGTGCAGGAAAAAGAACGGACACGTTTTGAGTTATATATTGTGCTTAATGACTATTTCCGTAAAAGGACTCCATAAATATTATCCTATGAATATCTCACTGTGTATACACTGAAAAATTCCAAAATATTTACAGTAGCTTCATATATGTTAAGAGAGCATACCCTGAAAATTTCAGATTTTTCTGAGTAAAACTCAATTTATGAAAAATAGAGCAAGATCCGAGTGTTTTGGGACACTTTAAAAATAGTAAATCATTTTCTAAAATTCCAGAAAAATTAGGAGATCATTATTGGCTCATATTCTGTCAAAATCCAGAAGTTGAGAATTTTTGGAATCAGTTTGCAATTTTTGAATAAAAGAAAATAAATAGTTAAATGATGTCTTTAATGAGAAAAATATGATTTTTATGCTTGAATGCTCATAATATATTATATCATGACTATCTTAGAGCATTTTGGTAATTTATAATAATAAATATTATTTATGACATTTTATGGATATTAAATAAGAGGTTAATAAAGGATGAACAATTAGAATAAATTATTTATTAATTTAACAAATCATTGGAATATTATTATAATATTAATAATATTATAATATGTGTTGTTATGTAAATAAAAATATTAGATTAGAGTATTATTATTAAATAATAATATTAGAGATTAAATAAAATATTATTAAATGATTACTAATATTAGTAAAGGGATAAAATATTATTAAATGATTAATAATATTAGTAAGTGAATAAAATATTAGTAAATGATTTAAAGTATTATTAGTGAACCAATAATACTAGAAGGTGAATTAATATTATCTAAGTTAATAATATTATATGAAGTAAAGGTAGTCGTTAATTAATAATAACACTATCTAGACATGATAATGTTTATAAAAACTTAATGTAATGTATAATATCTATGTGATTACATAATCTGATGTTATGCATTGACTAATTGAAAGACTAATTATAGGTCTCTCAAAGGAAGATAATTTAACTGCATAGTGGATAGAAATTTAATTTCGTAGCCGTGACCTACGATCGAGCCAAGTTTCCTAACTCAAACTCGAGTTATTATTTTCAAAGCATGTTAGTGAATAATTATTGATGATTATTCACGTCTATATTGATTATTGAAATTCGCACTTTGTGCAATTGAATTCTGTTCTCTTCTTATTGAGCGTGAATTAAATTAAAGTTCTTCATTTATGGCTGTTTATGAAATAGATCTATGCTAATTGTATCGACTAGATCAAGCATGTCTAAATTTGTTAAATCAAATGTATTTTAAATATTTGTTCTTATTAAATTGATATGATAAGGACTCTTGGTGAGAAAAGGGCGAATTTGATTAAGGCATGATATCAATCTTAGGATTATTAAGTGTTTATGCATAAATCTTTTGGGGTATGAAAGGTTGATCCTTGAATACCAAAACTTATTAAAAGGTCGATTTAAATCATTGAGCACCTTGGTAAATGTTCATGGTTATTCAAAACCACTCGATTCATGTTATTCAATTATCGAATATTCAATTGTTGATTATTAATTCATGTTCCTTCACAATCTTATATTATTGTTGAATATTGAAGGCAATATTTCTTTCTAAGTCATGATATATCTTCCTTGTCTATATAAACTTGTGAAGCAAATTAGTTGCTTACTCTTGCTATATCATGACATCTATTTCGATTAAGCAGAAGGATCCAACACGAAGGACAAGGGCAAGGGCAAGATCCAGGAGTAATTTAGAATGAATGTTAAATTAGTTATTATCTAATGGAATTTCTTAAGTAAACTATTTGTATCATAAATGGTGTATTTAAAGTTAAGGTTATGGAGACCTTGGGACCATGTTATGAGACTTTATTATAATGAACAATGTATGTTTATTATTTTGAAATAGTTATAGAATGCTTATGATGATGATAGGATCGTGAGCACTGAATCTGAGGTTAGAGAACCTGGATTTGGGGGCGTCACAAGCCCAACATGGCGTCCCTCTCAGAAGATGGAGGCGAAGTTGTGGTCTCCTGTATGAGAATATCCACACGACCCAAAAGATCTGTAGCCATCTGCATGGTGACCATATGATCATCAATATATGCGCTCATCTCTGCAATCATGCCAGTGGTAAGGGACCTCACTGCAGTACTATCTGTGACGGCTACATCTCGGGCAGACATAGCACTATCCCGCTCAACTATCACTGCATCTCTGGCTGATATAGCCTCATCCTGCTCAACAACAGCGGCATCTCTGTGATCTAATGCATTGTCTCTCTCCAATAGAGCGGCGTCCCTCACATCAAGAGCAGTCGACATCATAGATCGAATCTGGTCTCTCTCAAAGGTCATCGGATGAAGACTACTACTCTAAAATCTTTGTTAAGTCTTTGAATCACCTTGATCTTGGTACTAGGAGAATCAAGAAAGAAATGTTGGCAACCCGGTGACGGGCTCCTCCTCGATGTAGGTATCAATGTCCTCCATGGGCTCTACATCGTCTAACTCGCTCTCGATCTTTGCAAAATCTTCATTGCGGTAGATAAAATCTCTGTCTCCATCCATACGGAGTACTACGTAGAATAATGGGATGATGATAGAAAAAGAAGCTATCTCATGCTGATCCCAACAAGCATACACACGGGATCGGTCCTCTGTTGAGAGATATCGAGAAGTGAACAATGACCTATTTGCCCCTCAATAGGATGGAAATCACAACCCAGTCGACCCTGCGACATCACGGCCGATGGGTGATAAGTAGTCACGCCCTCAATCCGACCAAAGGGAGAAATCCATGCCCGGAGCATGAGTAATGAAGCTGTATGGTGAGCAAAGCCCCGAGCATGGCAATATGCTGAATGGGTCTCTGATATCTGCCAGAAATGTGGACCAAGACTGAGCATCTGTACACTCTGATGGTTGAAAGGAGTATGACATGGCCACATCATGGGAGAAGCAATACCCGTGTCGTCTAAGGGTACCAACCGGTCTCAAGTATGACATAAACCACATGTACAACATGACCGAACTCCCTGTGAACACTCCTGTAGGATACGTGCAACAATAGGATGCCAACCGCAGGGTCTCTGCTATGATCATAGGTATAATGGTGCGACCCTCTCTAAGAGCTCTCACAGCCATAATAACACCAATGTCTATCTCGTCCATATATCGTGGCATATAGACATACGACGAAGACGCATACAATGACAGTTACATCAACTCGCCAAACGCATGATGGTCCTCGGTGTGGTGAAATCCTCAGAATATCGTGAATAGCTATCCTCTGAGCCAAATCTGTCATACAGAAAATGCTGGGAGATCACATGGCTAGATGTCATCTCGTCCTGCACTACTCTGCGCCTCAATCCTGTGAGAGTCATGAATCGTCTACTCATGTCTCCCAAAAGCGGATGCACGCAAGGTGCATCTAAAGGCGGCATCGTCAACGTGCATACTCCTCCAGAGTAGGAGTCAACTCATGGGTGCCAAAACGGAATACCTGCCTATCAGGTAGCCAATGCTCTAGCATCCCATCTACAAATCCTGCAGGAACCTAAAAAGGCAATAAAGTCATGGTATGCTGTAGCAACTGATCTACGGTCACCCTATCTAGGGGTGACATGCTATCATACCACGATCGCATATCTAATGCCGCCACTGACGGTGGGGTATGATCTATACGACTAACTGTCGAAGAAGACATCTGTGCGGGCCGTGTCATAAGACCATTCAGGGGTTAATGCCGAATATCTCTGGACATATATATACATAACATAATACATGCATAACAGATAATGGATGGCAATATGATATAGGGAATGAAAAATGGTGTATACATTCCTAAGTATATCATCATCTAATACATCACTTCTGTATAACTACAAATACGAGGAAATGGGGCACGGTAGCCTACTACTACTAACAGAGGCCTATCAAAAGATATAGCGAGAATGGGGAGCAACCACCCAATATCTAATGAGAGGTCTATCAAAAGATATACTTGAGAATATACATCGAAGAAGAAAACCGGGGTCTCGATGTTCACGTCCTCAATCCTATCCACGATGTAACTCCTCTGAGTCATCTGGATCTCTATCAGCAGAGGATGTCGGGCCTATAAAGAGGAGGATCTACGCCATGACAAAATCGAATGGGTCATCCGAGGGGCGGCGCTTTGGTGGAAGGAACAAATGACTCACTTCTCTCTTTGGATCTCGCCCAAATCTTAGGATAAATATATGTGCACGATCCAATTGCGGGTCAAGCTATCAATGCAGGTCGGATGAGTGAGACTCGACACAAGCTATCAATCCGTCATCATCAAAGATCCTGGAACCATATCCCCCATGAAGCGTGTGGCGTGGGGGTGGGCTCCAATAGTGCGAGGGACCACCACTGGCTAGAACGTCTCACGAGTACATGGACCCTCGATAATACAAAACAATCAACCCCAATAATGGGATATCGGTGTGGGGTGACCGTGGATACTGGCCAATGGCGCTGGCGAGGAGGCAAGATCGGTATCTACGGATCTCCCCTGTGGTGCTCCTAATAGCACGCTCTCCTAAATAGAGCTCCCAGCCTCCATCAGTGAAGAGAGGAACTCTCCTGGTAGAGATCAAATACTCAACTCCGTCATTTGTCCATCCAAAGCCGATGGTCAAATGTTCCCCCGAATAGGAATCCATGTAATGGTACCCGCCGTCAGCAACTCCAGCTGCATGCGGCAGTGAGTGAATCCCTCAGCTACAGGGACCTCCGGCAAAATAGAATGGTGCCATCATCGTCCTCAAGGATAGTATCTAAACCTAACACACTCATAGGATGCAAACATGGGAGCCTCTCATAGGCCCAAAACTGCTAACACAATAGCAAAACATCTGCTATCAGTAAACACTTTTAACCTAGGAATGGGAAAAGACAAGAGAAGTACTCACCAGCAGAAATGGGTAAATTCCTAGCCAAGCCTCGGTCAAACCCTGTGAGCACATGCGCATACCCCGGAGGAAATAGGCAAAGGTGTAAGAGCCCCGGTCATACTCTCTATCTCGGTCCACATCGGCGTGTGGTATTTGAACAAAGCGAAAGATACCGTGGAAGAGTTATCTACTATGAAGCAGCCTCGAATGATCATCAAAAACAATCGTCGCAGAACGCGATCCCTAATCCTGACATCATCAGGCATGGGCTCACTCAATAGCCCGCTCATAGAATCTACGTTCAAAGGACCTGAACGGACAGTCCTGCCTTTGAGCGCCTCCATCGAAACTCCTAATAAGGATCTGACGGCATTAGGGGTAATATTCGCCATGCAAGGCACTGGCTCCCCTCCAAACTCCATACCTGTGATAAATTGCCAATCCATAGGTGTCATAATCACCTCGCAATCCAGCAGATGGAGTGACTGAGTCTGATGAAACCATCGCTCAGACAAAGCCCTGAGGTAACCCCAGGGACATCGACGGGGAAGGATGGAGAAGAATTCCCTGAATCCCCACTCATGCACTACCGCTCTGTAGTCAGGATGAAGCGCCTAGTACATAGAGTGAATGCTAAAACAGTTCCCTCGAGGCTGTGTAAATCTTGGAACCTGCATGAAATGCAGATCAACATCAGAACCCTTTAATCCTCATCAATAGGAAAGAAGAAAGATCAAAGTCTAACGCCATACCTCGTTACCATACAAATACATCGATGGATGTCTACCCAAATCACCCAGCAACTCTGGGTTCACCACCTGAATGCTCAGAAGCTCCCTGCGAGGGACATGTGCAGCAGGAGCGGGATCCTCAATTGGAATATCCGCCTCCTCATCTTCAACGTCTGGAACATCTACCTGGACAGGACGTATCACGGCTTCCACCAACCGGCGAGGCTATCTGACAAAACGAGGACGAGGCACTTCAGAAGCCCTCCGCCGTCACGCTGTGAAGTGGTCTGTAAGAAGCGCTTCTGGTGATCCGGGATCCATAATATCTGGACAACAAGTCTCCAAATCACCTCAGAAAGGGTGTGGTATTTCCTTACCTGGAGCTTTTCTAAATGCATTTATGACTATATGCATGCATGCATTTACTTTAGCATATAATAGAGTTAAAGTGCATGACTACACAATGCCTACATTTGGAAAAATTTTGCCATAGTCCCCTTTGTAAATAGGACTATCCACATGCACATAGGCATGTCTAGGTGGCCATTCAGTAGCACACCTACCCCAAAGTCATATACATAATATATGCATTAAAAATTAAAATCATCATGCACAAGGCCAACCTCAATGCTAGGAGTACTTTGCCTTTCTACCTTTTGCTCATTGGACCTCAAATAGGACAAAAAATAGCAGAAAAAGGTGCCAATTTGACTGTCTCAAAAGTTAAATTTTTTCACATCATTATGTTCATCATGGTTTAATACTAACATTTACTATGTTGAATATTTTTTATCAAGTCATTTCTGCATACATAATCACTACTATGTGTTTAGATGCATTTCGTGCGATAACTCACAATCTAACGGACAGAAACTGGAAAAAATACATGCATACGTTACCAGGATAGTGTAGAACACTTGTACGATGATAGAATTTGCAGAAAGCAGCCCGAACTCAGCAGATCTGAAGATGGCTCGCGGTTTTCTCTATGCGAAGCAAGTTGAAAATGACTTGTGAAAACCAGCCTGCAGGATTTATAATCCGCGCCTGGCGGCAGGCCCACCTGCGGCTATAGCGAGTGCACTGCTGACACCTATGGGGGTCCCACCCTCAGCTCGATCCGATTCGAGTTGAAACAGAGTTCTTACGGACTAGAAAGGTCAAATCGAGAATAAAAATGCCACGCGATTGAGCAAAACGGCATACAATCCTGGTCTTCTCGGATGAGACTTTGAATTTGTACAGCACTCATTGGTAGTCACCTAAATACAAGCTATACCCTACCAATGATCCCAGTTGTCACAAGTCATATACGGCAATACCTTATACTGGTCCGATGCCTGCAGACTTGATCGTTCGTTACTCTCGTAGATCCCGACAGAAGTTCTGGCGATATATCTCCGGCGGGAGTAATAACACGTGCTCAGCCGTTGACACACCTATCAATGAAGGTCAAGTAGCCTTGACGTTATCTCAGCCGATGGCAAGTAAACCCATCAAAGCATTGAGGGCTGTGCGATTATTACGTACTCACTCAGAAGTTCCCAGTAGATCCCCGACGGGGGTTACAACATGAAATCACGGCAGGGGATTACAACGTACATTCAAGCCATTGACGCACATGTCAATTGAGGTCAAGCAGCCTTGATGTTATTTCAGTCGATAGTGATTAAACCTATCAGAACTCTAGAGCTATCCAAGGTTTTCACACCCGACTGCTCGTAACCGGCATATCCCCGGCGGGGGTCAAGCAGCCTTGACAGTATATCCCACAGGATTTTTCAATCGTTGATTCACATGTCGGTGAAGTACACGTCAACGAAGGTCAGGCACCCCTGACAACATTTGCTGTTGGCAGTAAATCCTGCAGGATCTTGACATACGCTGGCGATACTATCCAAGAAAGGTCAACGTTATCAAAGAGGATAGATGATGGAATATGTTATACACATCCTCAAACAGATCAAGCTTTATCCCCACAGATCTCTTACACATAAGAGGTACATCTTCAGGATCAAGTCGTTAGCAAGAACACAGGGATTTGGTGATAACTCCAACATCAATATCCTAACAGATTCGGCTTACACATCGAATCTGGTCAGCATTACCAATCCCCAGTTGAAGCAACAGGGAATTAGCAATCATCCCCAGCGTGTTGGGCTACAACCCCATACACATGCATCATACATTGGCATCATGTAGCTATCCATAGTACCATGTTCGTGTTGTTACGTTTCAAGTGTCTAGGATTCTTTATCCTACCCATGCATCGCCATGCATGAGTATGATAAAGAGGGGCATCTGTGAACACTCGAAATTTTTACATACTTCACATTCACATTAACATTGCGGGAGGGCCAGATTCGTCTTTTAAGAGGGAACCCTATGAGACAATCCAAACCCGTCTGGGATACTACCGAAAGTTCAAACATCAAACCCGAATCGCGATGCAGGAGTAACCAAATCCAACCTCGGAGATAACCCCGAGGCTGCATATATCTGTCTAGGAACACACACGAGAGAAGACCGATTAATCTCGGAGATGACCCGAGGTATCCGGTCTCGGTCCCAACCATGGGAATAGCCACCAACCTTGGTGATGACCGAGGAATGCAATTTCGGCGATAACCCCGGAAATGCTTGTTTCAAATGCGACTAGCTTCAATCTCAAAGCGCTCACAATGAGATACACGCACCAACAACGGCAATAACATCGGAAAGCAGGCACACTTCAAAGGTGACAATGAGGACCTTCAACAATTGCGGCGATCCAATCTCGGTGAAATCGAGCAACGTCGCCTTATCATTAATCCGCGATAACACCGGTGAGGGGCAACATCGTCATCTCGTCAACACTATGCCACATCACGTCTCTACGCAACAATGTCCCACAAGACTAACCAATCCCGAGTGACTATTGTGCGGGGTAACGGATGAAAGTTGAAGCTTGAAGACCGGAGGGCATCGTCCCATCTTCAATGACTTCGCACAAACTCTAATCACGCCATCGTACAACTCTCTAACAGCGGCGGTCCAAAATAGGTCTGTATACCTCAAGCGGATGCGAATTGCACTTCTGAAAGTTCGAGTGGACATTACAATGCCTGAGTGCACGTACTTCGAGATGACTCGACCCGAAAAACCCAGGCCAACCCGGGTTGCCTCTGGTACACCTGCGGCTCAGCCGCAAGTACACCTGTGGCTAATATGCCTATAAATAGAGGGCTTGGGGTCCGATTTTGAAAGAAAAAGAAGGGAAACCACGCACAATTAAGCTCACTTTTCGCCCATACTGATGTATTTTCCCCTTTTAAATACACGTGAGCTCATATATAGCCTCTTTTGTACCCACAAAAGCCAAGTGTTTACCACTCTAAAGATATAGAAGCCTTTTTTAGCGATCATTTGTAAGCCTTCTCACACACTTTAGAGTTTTCTCTTCATCTTTCCACACACCCTTCTACACATTGAGAGTCGTGTTGCTTGCTTTTGCGGACTTGATTAGTGGTTTCATTCGATCTGTATATATATATATATATATATATATATATATATATATATATATTGACTAACATTATCGAGTTATGCCTCGATTGAGCCTGAACTTGATGCGGAGCTTTTATTTGTTTTCTATATATATAAATTTATATATATGAATCGTGTGTCGAACTTTGTTCGATGAGCCTAGACTTGATGCCGAGGCGTTCTTTGCTTTAATATATATATATATATATATATATATATATATATATATATATATATATATACATTATATATATTAAGCGTGTGTCGAACTTTGTTCGATGAGCCTAGATTTTATATCAAGGTGCATTTATTCGCTTTTATATATATATATTTATACTTATATATATATGAACTGTGGTTGAACTACATTCGATGAGCACGGATTTTACATCGAATGCGTTTATTGCTTATATATATATATATATATATATATATATATATATATATATATATATATATATATATATTAAATCCGCACTCGAGTTTCCTTCGTGGCGGTTGATGATCGCTCTTACTGGCTTTATTTACATTTCGATCCCCATGGAGGTGCTTCGTGGTTGGTGATCATATGCGTATATATATTTCTGACTTTTTTATATATATATACTGCCATCGCTTTCATACAAATTGCGACGATTACATGACGCCTAGGAATCATGTGATCTGATTCATCCCATTGGATCTAGATTCGGTTCCGTGATGGACATTTCAATTTGTAAGCATCTTGTAAATTATTCTGCGGTATGCGAATTTCCTCGAGATGGTTTCCATACCCATGAGGAAGTCGGCATTATTTTGTATATTATTTTTTAAATACGGATGCCTTGCATCAAATCAAATAAAATGAATCAAGCCGATCACTTAATAAAGTGGGAGTGTAAAAGGTCTCAATTCCTATTGAGCATCAGGGTTTGAAAAACCTCTTTTATAAAACATCACTTCCATATCTTGCTAAAAATTGAATTTTTACATAAATTCAAACCCTGTGTATATAGGTTCAACGAGGCCTCGCTTTAACTTCCATATAACAAACACATCGACCACACACACACACACTCGGATAATAGTTTCTTGAAAAGAGGCGGTCACCGTGGTAACACGGATGTCTGGGAAGTGGCTAACACTTTCCCCAGCATAACCAAGTCCCCGGACCCTAAACGAATCTCGGTTTCACTTGAGCTTCGTATAATGATGTCACATCACCGGGTCAATGTGCAAACCTTTTCTCGGTTGTGTTGGTACAACCATTTAAAAACCAATGGCGACTCTTAACGGTCCATCGTCGACATTATACATGTCGGACCTTTTTCACTTGTTTTTTCAAACAAATCTCACCTCAAATGAGAACACCAAAGAACAAGTAACGGAAAGGGACACCCAAAAATCCCGACGTCGACAAGCTCAAGAGACATCAATGACAAAGAGTCAAGCATCCACTAGCCTAAAAGATGAAGAGGCCATACATGCTTAGAAATGCCTATCAATAGAAGAAGGAAGATCTTCTCAAACTTATGTCTGGCCAACCAGCAGCTGGGTGCAAACTTTGTAAACTAAAGGATGTCAAAGATTTTAATGTTGTTCTCTTGGCCTACATCTTCAAGATCACGACTGATTGATTGAAGGTCAACAAGAGCAACAAGTTATCAGGGGCAAATGTGAAGCTATGCACATCAATGCCTAAACTCAGTATATCTAAGATAAATGACTGTTAAGAGACTGACAGTAAAAAGGTACGGTTCCTCACTATTATACATGTGTACATCATTAATGCACCTTCTTATGAACCATAACAGTATTCTGTCAAGAAGTCATAATCTACCTAAAAAGGTGAAGAGAGAAATTACCCTGAGGATGGAAACTCAAATGTCTATAAACTTTCACTCCATCCAAGTTTTAGGTTGAAGATGACACCTTGAAGGAAACCTGAAATGGGTCATAAGAGCATCACAGGCCAAATTAATTCTATGTGAAGTAATCCTTGCTGGTGGGTTAGTATGTATGTACAAATCCTAGCTCTAAGTGTTTGATAACACACAGAGTATGATCAGTTCTAAAAGAGTATCTTGATGATATGTAGAAACTGATCACCTCCATGAATCAACTAGATACTCCTAAATCATAGAGTTGATTCTCACTCTGTGAACAATTAAGCATTGTGAACATAACCCAGCAAATGATGAAACCATCATAGATAAAGAGTGTGTTATTAAATGTCAAACCTTACACACACTCACCTTCATGCATATCAAAATGTATTATCTAAAACTAGTTTTAGTTTTATACATGAATATGTTGTTGGTGATAAATGTGATGATTATCCAAATATAAGAGGAACAGGGGTTTAGAAAACTAACCTAGCAGGACCCATTTAACTATGGGTACCAAAAATAGAAATATATTTAAACTGCAGTACACGATACCGTCGACCACACTAAGGAATCTTTCAGCGAGGAGACTTGATCAAGAAGACTCAACCAATGAGAAGGCTAAAGGCTGCTCTCGAAGTGATTACGATAAAATTTCTATATGTCCAAGCCTGTCCTTGAAGACCCATTGAGCTAACCTGAGTAAAGCTCACATGGCTGTAAATCTGTATATGGGAGCAGGCTATACAACAAAAGATGAAGAGGGTCCTATACGCTCAAATCAAGAAAGGCATGCTATATGAGAAGAATCCTCAAGGAGCTCACAATGAGAGGATCATTGAGCTTAAGTCAAGAGGAACTCATTACTAAGCGAGAACTTCACACTCACAAGATCGACAAAGAAGACTACGTTAGTAGTGCTGTCAAAAGATCGTAGAGTGATCAGTCTTGAAAATATCCATGTCCACGATACAAGGAGATCTAAGTGATAATTGTGATTCCAGTCAGAAGGAGATATGTGAGGCTGCCTTCAAATGAACCTAAAGTAAAAGGAATCATATCTATCTGGAAAGACAACATCAACCATGGGAGCAGTGATCTGTTGAGAAACAACAAAGACCGAAAGTTATACTATGAAGAAATGTACCAGCTACAGAGTCCCAAAACTTTGTGGCTGATGAACCAAAATGAAGACCCATAGTCAGTAGGAACGTCTCAAAATGTACTACTGATAACCTTTCAGCCACCCAACTCAAAATCGTGGAGTGCCTACGATCAAACATCTGATCGCAGTGTAGAAGCAGGAGGACACCACGATTACAGCAAATGCAATTGTCCAAAGTTGGTAGAGGACCTCCCCACCAGAAAAGATCAAATGAGATATCATTGCAAATCACTTCTAAGTATTTCATCTGGAAAGTGCCTCAGGGACAAACCTGACCCTTAGCTCACTCTAAGAGGTTGGCCCTTCCTTATCTACCTTAACCCAGTAGAATTGCTTGATCAAATTCATCTCAAGGACTAAGTCAGTCAACGATCATAGAGTCAAGGTTGAAGAGAACTCCACGATCTCAGTGCAACCTCAGCGATCGTAGAAGACAACTCGATGATCGTAATCCTACCAAAGGGTACTCCAGTTCACAAGGAGCTTGGAAAATGAGACAATTGCTCAACCATTCAAAATGAGAGATAAGTTCGAATATATCAGTGATCAAACTATGCTGCATCAAAATGAAGATAGAAGTCAAAGTCATCCACTGCAGCATCTCTCAAAAGTTGATCGTTGAGTTAACAAAGGAAATCGTAGAGTCCATAGCTGCCTTACCATGCTACTCTACGAATAAAAAGGTCAACGGTTAAAGCCACGTCGTTTAAACGTCTACTCTTCTAAAAGGAAATATCTAACTAAAAAGTTATGGGGAATTCTGACTCATTCTTTGGGCATCGTGCAACCAATGGTCGGTTGACACATCACTTGGTTATCTGAGAGTTAGAAGGGCGCCATAAAGATAATTTCAAATTTCTGAGCGAGTTATCGAAGCTATCGAACCTTTCTCCTCCCATTTTCAAACCCTAAAATCCTCTCAAGAGCGTAGCAGATTAACACTCCGAACTTTATCAAATCACAATCACCATCTCTTATAAACCTCTCTGAATCAAATACCCACATTCTTCGAACTACTCAAATGGAAAACTGGCGAGTAATCACTGGCATTCAGCTCAGAACCAAGTCGTTTGAGAAATCTGAAAAGAAGTTCAGAGACATTCTCGAACTTGTGAAGAAAGATGGATTCTCAGAATGCCTTGAGGCTAGAACTCGAGTATACATTGACCTGGTTAAAGAGTTCTACTCAAATGCCTCCATAAACTCAAGAACCCTTTCTACCAAGGTCAAAGGTCAGTCTCTAAAGCTGAAATCTTCTGACCTCAATCAATGCCTAGGTTTTCCCAACCAAGGACTGAAGAGCCTTGATGATGTTGATACGGAACAAGCAAAGGAGATCATGGGGTACCAAAGAAACCCTAGTCTAAAAGACATGAAGAAGAAGGAGTTTCCTGAAGAGTACGAGTTCCTTGCTGAAATAGTTGGAAAATGCATATTGTGCAAGGATACTGTACATGACACAGTGCTTGACCAATAGTTGAAGATAATGTCAGCAATAGTTCTGAAGAAACAAATCAACTTTGGAGCTATCTTGTTCGATCAAATCTCCAAGTGGGTAGAAAAAGATGAGTTGAAGAAGTCCACCGAAAAACCCCTGACTAAGGTGTTTCATGGTAGACTGCTGAGCATTGTGATGAAGAAGAAGCTAGGAGGGAAGATCAAGGATGATGAGGGAGAGCCTTTGAATGTTCACAAAGTGATGTCTCCACAATTATTTATGAATTGGAAGAAGAACCCCAAGGAGAACCGACGGCTGACAACTGGGAGCAGCAGCAGGACCTCTGCAAAGAAGAGGAAGACAGAAGAGGCAAAAAGCTCTGAATATGATGATCCTGTACCAACAGCAACCACACTAGCCAAAAAGAAATCCAGAGGTGTGAAGAAAACCAAGGCCCCGCCAAGGAGTCTCTCCTCCAAGGACATGGATAAAGAAGAAAAAGTCCTAACTGCTGAAACAACAAAAAGAAGAAGTAACAGGTTACTTCAAGGCCCATTCAGCAAGAAAGCTAAGGTGGAAAACAAACTAGCCTCAGCTTCCCAAAATAGTACATCTGATGAAGAGAAGGACATAGAGTCAGCAGAAGAAAAGGAGACAGATGTCAAGACTGAGTTCTCACAGACCAAATCCAACAGTGAAGGTGAAGCTGGATTAATGAATGAAAATTCAGCATCTGCTGATGAAGAGGAATGCTCAAGCCCTGTGGCTAATCCTCAAAGCATTCACTCTGATGATGAAGAAGAGATTCAAGATGACCCAACTACATCCCCAAATGCAACTGCCCCAATAAGCCCAGATAATGGGTCAAATGATGTTGATTCTAAAGAAGAAGAACGAGCCCCTTCTAATCCTGAAAGCCCTCAAAATGACTCAAAGGGTGATGAGTTTACAGAAGAAGGGACTGCCCCTGCCAGTGTTGAACCCCAAGGAAGGTTGTCTATTGAACCAAAGGAGTCAGAGTCTGAAGAAGAAGAAAAAGAGTATAACTCTCCCAAAACTGAACCTCCAAGAAGAAGGAAGAGCTACAGACTGCAAGCCAAGTTTGCCTCCAAAAGGAGCAGTGATCAATCAAATGCCATCATTGAATTAAGTGATGATGAGTCTGTATCACAGGAAAAAAGTGTTGAGGAAGATCTTGTTGAAGAAGGTTCTGGGAATGAAATGCAGCAAGAAGAATTTACTGCTGGAAGTGATCAAGATGGTCCAGGCTTCGAGAAAAAAGAAATGGAGAATGATTCCAATTCTAAAAATCAGGAATCAGAGGAGCCAGAACTCTATCCTGTCCTCTCCCCAGCAAGATTCAACAGAAGAATAGTGGTGGAAGTCTCAAATGAACTACCAGAAGCTCCACCAGAAAGATGGGTGAACTATGGAAATGAGCAGCTCAAGGTAGTAAGAATGACTACCTTTGACATAGCTAAAAACTGGAACAACATGGAGCTAGACTGCTCGACCATTCTCTACAATCCTGACGACTTCTTTGGTGAGATGGTTCTTCCGGTGGATGCCATGGCTAAAGGCCCATACTGAAGGAGATGGAAGCTACCTCAGCTGGTGCTACTCTCACTTTCCAAGCATGGAGCTGGTAGCACAAAACTTCCCAAGGGGTAAAAAGTTTTGCTACAAAAATGATCACAAACTAGCCCCACTTCAAAGTCTATCGACATGCTGGAAATCACTATATCCCCTACGATCGTAGAGTGGACTCTCAAGGAAGAAGGAACATGAAAAAGGAGGTGATCATAGAGTCTGGTCACTCTACTGCTGAGACTGTTCAAATTCAAAATCAGAAGTTTCCAACAGCCCAAACACTGCTATCTGACATTCCCTCATCCTCAACCAGCAATTGGTACTCAACGATTGTTCAGATTCTCCAAGATTTCGAAAATCTGTCCAAGAATGAAAATCATATAGTCGATCGATGCTCAACCAAGTCGCCCAACAAGAGGATCAAACTATTTTGGAGCGGGAACTCTTGAAGAGTTTCGATGAACTAAGTGAGAAAATATCTCTACTACTCCTTTGAAGAGTCACAAGGAAGGTTGACGATGGCAGGAGATAATTCATTCCAGAACAAACTTCAAGCTACTATGGCTGATGTATCTCTCAAACTCCAAGAGAGAGATAACATCTATCAGAAGGCCATACAAGATCAAAAGGTAGAAGCTCTACGAGTTCAGAAGGCCAATGAAGAGCAGATCCAAGCCCTCTCTGACAAGATTGACGACCTGAAGCAGTCTTTCTCAGTGCAACTTGAGCTAGGCCAACAGGAACTTAAGTTTGAAGTTGCCAACTCCTCCTACCTAATGGAGCAGCTTATGTCCAACATGGAGCAGCTCTCACAAATGATTAATGACAAAAAGAGGGAGAAAAAGAGGCATAGAAAGAGGAAGAGCAAGAGGAGCAAGAGGCACTAAAAGAAGAAAGCGAGAGGATAAGAGAGAAGAAGTCAAAGAAGGCGACAAGCCAGAAGAAGAGGCGAGTCATCATCTGAGGGGGAGCCAAAAGATGATGATCACATGATCGCAGAGTCTGAGGGGGAGCATGTTCAGAAAGATGCTAAAGGGGAGCTAAGCAAAGACAGAAGTTCATCTTCCCAGGGGGAGCACGAACAAGAAGAACAAACAGATGAATAGCTGATCAACAGACATCTTAGAAACATACATGGAGCCAAAGAGGTACATCTCTAACTAGTTAGGTATGTTCTGGATCCAGGATGTAAAATGTCTTAATGTATAAATTGCCATATCTTTATAAATGACATTCATAATTTATCTATTTTAGAAATACATCTGCTCATTGTATATAAGATTCATTCATAACATGTATATGCACTTATTGTTTTTGTCATAATCAAATAGGGGGAGATTGTCAGGAATAAGCATGTGAATGATATTCCTATTTACATATGATTTGATTATGATATATATATGAATGAATAATATGCAAGTATGCTTGCATTAAGAAAAGCTGTAAAGTCCTTTGATAGATAATAGAAACATATGTACAAGGACTTAGAATGAATTGATCAAGTATGCTTTGTAAAGTCCTTAAAAAGAAATGATGTACAAGGACTATAAATATAGAAAGATCAAGCATGTTAGGTTAATCTTATGATGTAATAGATAGGCTTGTCTGATCGTCGAGCACTGCACCAAAAATTGTAGTCTGCCAGGAGAGTCAAGGAAAACTCGAGAGCTGTCGAAGCAGAATCGTAGTCTGCAAGATAGTAGATCTCGGAGTTCGTAGACTACCAGAAGAGACGAGGAAGGATCATAGTGTGTCGAGTAGAACTTCCTTAGGACCGAAGTCTGCTGAGGAAGTCATGTTCAAAATCGTGAGGCAAACACGCCTACTGGTAGGTAGAACCTCATGAAGCAAGTCGAGAAGCGTAGACTACACTCGAGTCGTGAGAGCCTCATCGATGCCGAAGCCAAGTCGAGGATCGTAGATCACACTCTGAGTTCATAGAGTCTATTGATTACATGCAGAGATCGTAGTCGAGCAATATCAGATGAAGACATCGAGCACAAAGACAGAAATCATAGAGTGTCAAGATCTGATCCCGAAGTCGTAGTGTCTGCACAGCCGAAGCTAAATCGTAGAGTGTAGAACTACGACCTCAACAGATGTGCTCACAATGCCAAGGCAGAATCGTAGAGCAAATATGATTCTCAACAAATGAGCACTCCCAGAATATCCAAAGGAACAAAGCCTCTGGTTGGCACTGCAAAGATGCATCTCACCTGAAGGGAACCAGAGAGCACTCAAAGAATGGCATGCAAGCTAACAAAAGATCTAAACACCAATCCAATCAGCATCAAGATTGAGTTATGAAGCTATTCGAGGGGAAGTCTTCCACAAGGAGATCAGAAGAAGACTTCAGTAACTGACTAAGGAAAGTCAGCAAGTGCAGTAGCTGTCAAGAGAATAGAAATCAACGATCTTGAAAGCAGTCAAGATCGTAGTGTTTGCCAAACAAAGAAAGAACTAATGAAATGTGCACAGAGATACTGGTCAGCCTCTAAAGAACAAGGCTAAAGTGATTAAGCGTAGGGTCAGTCCATTGATAATAAGTGAACGGGCGATCACCAGGAAAAAGCGAGTTGGACGCGCCACAAATCTGAAGTGTCCTGCTATTCAGAAGGGGCCAGATCAAAGATGTCAAGCCATCGAGATCGAGAACAAATGAAGCAAAAGCAAGAAGTATTGAAGCACTGCATAATGGAAGGAAGAGGTGTTCTACATCGAAGATCCAATCAACACTCTTCAGGATCGTAGTGTTGACTCTACCAGTTTGAGCAACATTCAACAAGACACTACGATCAGGTCCAAGAAGACATGCATCAGAATCGTAGAGTTCAAACATCCGAAGATTAAAGCATTGGCAACGGTTCAATTTGAAGGATGGTATTCGGACAAAAGCTTATTGAGAGCATCGATGCAAAAGGATAACCTCTAATCGAGAAATCAGAAGGAGGAAATAAAGTCTTCGACCTGCCCAAGATATTAAAGTAACATCTCTGATAGGTAGGTGAAATAGTAGACTGCAATGTCAGAGAAAGTATGACTTGTCACATCAGCAGTCTACCTCAAGCAACTCGAGATCTGTGAAGATGTTTGAATAGCTTTCAACGGCTACTTTCCAACGAAAGGATTGGGAAGGAGTATAAATATGCTAGAGCTTCAAAGATCGAGGGTTGCTAGAGTTGTCGAGTTTGGAGAAATAGTGAACTGTTCTAAACCATGTAAGATAGTGAGTCCGAAGGCTCACTCTACGATCCACCAAGAACACTTAGAGTCAAACAAAGAAAGAAGTAGAAATGAGAGTTCTACAATGTAGAAGTGAGAGTTCTACTACTAGAAGAGTGTTCTGAACTCCCGAGAGAAAGAAGAGCATCATATCATCTTGGTGTCCATCATGGAAAGACTCTAAGTACCATAGAGAAGAGCTCACAATCATCTTAGCAAGTCCATCATGAGAAGACATCAAGTATCAAGAAGGGAGATCACAAACGTCATCATGGTGGCAAGCATGAGAAAGTTTCTAAGTACCTAGCAGAAGAGCTTACAGTCATCTTAGCAACCCATCATGTGCAGCCATTGTGTATCAAGAGGAACGATCTTCAAGGCAGTCATCAAGGGGTCATCCGAAGTGGTTGAGTAACTGAAGAAGCTGAGCATCATGCAACACTCAACTGCACCTCAAGGATGATCACGCCAAGCTGTTAAGTACAGAAGATGTTCAGAGCATTAAGACATCTTAGCAGCTTAGCACCAACTCCAACAAACAAACAAACAACTTAGAAGCCAGGGCCTGAGGGGTCCTTGTTCGGAGGGACTAAATGAAGTTCCAAGCCTGCTGGGCTTGAAGAGTTCCTAGGGAACTAGAGGAGTTCCAAGGCTACTGGCCTTGAAGAGTTCTTAGTGAACTGAAGTCCCAAGGCTGTTGGCCTTAAAGGAATCTTAGTGATTCAAGGTGTTGCCCTTCCTTAGTGGAAATCCTGCTAGTTGAAAGCAGAAGAGTGGATTAGGAGCTTGAGTCTCTGAACCACTTAAAACCCCTTGTGTCTTTTACATTATGTCATTTATATTATGTAATATAACTGCTATAACTGCTATGCATGTTTTAACTGCTTACAACCAAACTAACTCTACGAACAATGTATGTTTGATTATGAATATATCAATGAAAGAGATCTTTTACTTATTCCGTTGTGCTTGAAAAGATTCTTATGTTTGTCATCTGTTAATGTAATAGCAATACAAAATAAAAGAGAAAAGTATTTGAAATTAAAACGATCTATTCAACCCCCCCTTTCTAGATCTATTGTGCCTACTGGGAACTAACATATTCGTCATATGAAGGAGGTATAGTTTATTAGACTGGAACAAAACAACATGACGGTGTCCCAGTACGAGGCAAAGTTCGCAGAGTTATCCAGGTTTGCACCTTATTTGGTAAAGAATGAGGAACGAATGACAAGGATGTTTTTGAGAGGTCTAAAACCCGAGATTCGGCAATATCTTATCTCTCATAAATTTTCTTTATATTCAAATGTTGTAAACAAGGCTCAATTATTAGAGCGAGATAATGAGTATGTTCAACCGAGGGACCACAACCAGGGTCATACCGGTGGCAGCAGTCATCGGAGCAATGAAAACCAGCGGAGAGGAAAACATTCGGACAAAAGCGGTAACCACTCTAGTGGTAATCGTGGCCATGATAATAGAAGAAGCGAGTCGGGAGGAGATTTCAAGAAGAGAAGGTACAACAATGACAACGTGAAGACATCAGCACTAACTATTTCTAAGGGAGGAGAACGACCACCGGTCATATGTTATAAATGCGGGAAAGAGGGACATATCAGCCCAAACTGCCCACAACAATTTAAGGTATGTTATAACTGTGGAAAGGAAGGTCATATAGCTCGGGATTGTTCTATAGCGAAACCAAGTCCAGCGGGGATGGTGACTCAAAAGGATGTCCCAAACAAGTCAAAGTCAGCGGTTCCTAGAAGAGCGTTTGTTGTGACTGGCCAAAATGTGAGGAACCCGAACGAGGTGATCACGGGTAAGCTAATCATAAACTCTTGAAAAGTTTATACCTTACTAGATACCGGTTCTACCCATTCTTTTATCTCTCCTGCTTGTGCTCAAAGTTTAAACTTGACTCTGGAGAAATTAGACTTTGACTTATCTGTGGAGACTCTATTAGGAGAAACTTTCATTATATCCACTATTTAGAAATTTTGTTTGATCCAATTTGGCACCAACACATTACCTGTTGATCTTATCTCTTTAAAGATACTTACTTTTGATGTGATTTTAGGGATTTATTGGTTAACTACCCATCATGCCAAAATTGATTATTTTCGTAAGGTTGTTAGTTTTCATATTCCTAACCAACCTATTATGCGAATTCAAGCAACCAAACCACTAAAATCAATCAATGTCATATCAAGCCATAAAACTATTCATTTATTGAAAAACAGATGTCAAGCTTTCTTAGCCCATGTCACGGACTTGAACAAAAACACGTCATATTTGAATAATATTTCTATTGTTAGTGAATTTCTTGACGTATTTCCTGAAGAAATTCCCGGTCTACCCCCGGAATGTGAAGTTGAATTCTTTATTGACCTTGAACCTGGTACAAAGCCCATTTCTAAAACCCCATATCGAATGGCTCCTATTGAACTTCAGGAGTTAAAGGTCCAACTACAGGAGTTGTTGGACATTGGTTTTATTCGTTCTAGTACATCTCCTTGGGTGCTCCTATGTTATTCAAAAAGAAGAAAGATGGGAGTATGCGACTTTGTATTGACTACCGGGAATTGAACCATGTCACTATTAAGAATAGGTATCCGCTACCTCGTATTGACTTGTTTGACCAGTTGCAAGGAGCACAATTCTTTTCAAAGATCGATCTTCGTTCTGGATATCATCAGCTGAAGATTAAAACTGAGGATATTCCAAAGACTGCCTTCAGAACTCGGTACGAGCATTATGAATTCTTAGTCATGTCTTTTGGATTGACTAATGCTCCTGCTGCTTTCATGGATATGATGAACCGTGTGTTCAAAGAATAGTTGGATTAGTTCGTTGTTGTCTTTATTGATAACATCCTCATCTATTCCAAAAGCCGTGAAGATCATGAGCACCATTTGAAGCTGGTACTTCAAAGGCTTCGTGATAACAAGTTATATGCCAAGCTGAAGAAATACGAGTTCTGGCTTGAGAAAGTAGCATTCCTTGGGCACGTGGTGTCAAAACATGGAGTATCTGTTGACCCAGCGAAGATAGAAGCAATACAAAGTTGGGAGCAACCGGGGTCAGTGACCGAGGTACGTAGCTTTCTGGGCTTAGCTGGTTAGTATCGGAGATTCGTGAAAGGATTTTCTCGAATCGCTACTCCGTTAACTCAGGTGACTCGAAAAGATACAAAATTCGTATGGAGCGCGAAATGCGAGAAGAGTTTCCAAGATCTCAAGATGAGACTCATTTCGACACTTGTTCTGACAATACCATCTGGTTCGGATGGATTTGTTATCTACAACGATGCTTCAGGCAAAGGGTTAGGATGTGTTCTTATGCAACATGGGAAAGTCATAGCCAATGCCTCGCGACAACTTAAAGAATATGAGACGAATTATCCTACTCATGATCTGGAGTTGGCAGCAGTCATTTTCACATTGAAGATCTGGAGACACTACCTATATGGGGAGAAAGTGGAGATTTATACGGATCATAAAAGCCTCAAATATTTCTTCACCCAAAAGGAACTTAACATGCGGCAACGACATTGGCTCGAGTTGTTGAAAGATTACGACCATACCATCCAATATCATCTTGGAAAAGCAAACGTGATAGCTGACGCATTGAGTAGAAGATCATATGCGGGTACGAGTGCAATGTTGTTAACACAAAGGCCCATTTTGTATGACTTGCAAAGGATAGAGATAGAGGTAAAGGCTCCAAGTACCCACATGATGATATCAAACGTACGAGTAGAACCGACTTTAATCGATAAAGTTAAAGCTGCTCAAGTTACGGACATGGAGCTGATGCATATGAAGAAGAAAGTGCAAGAAGGTGCTATTCCGGAAGCAAGAATGGATGAAGAAGGAATACTTTGAGTCAACTCCAGACTTTGTGTTCCTCATGATTCTGACTTGAAGCATAAAATCATGATGGAGGCACACAACACACCGTTTGCAATCCATCCTGGTAGTACCAAAATGTATCATGATCTTCGACATACATTTTGGTGGAACAATATGAAGAGAGAGATCGCGGAGTTTATCTCGAGGTGTTTAACTTGTCAACGTGTAAAGGCAGAACATCAAGTGCCAAAGGGTCCATTGCAACCACTTGAGATTCCAAAATTGAAGTGGGAATACATTACTATGGATTTCGTTACGGGCCTTCCCAAGGTTTCTCAAGGCATAGATGAAATTTGGGTCATTGTTGATATATTAACCAAGTCTGCCCATTTCTTGCCTATACGGGAGACTTATTCCCTTGAACGTCTTGCTAGTATGTACGTAAATGAGATTGTGAGATTGCATGGCATGACAGTATCCATATTTTCGGATCGTGACCCAACATTCACTTCACGATTTTGGGTTAGCTTACAGAAAGCTATGGGCACGGATTTACGATTCAATTTGGCATATCATCCTCAGACGGACGGACAATCAGAGAGGACTATTCAAACTCTTGAAGATCTATTAAGACTTTGTGTCTTAGACTTCAAAGGGAGTTGCGATAAGTATTTACCATTAGTAGAATTCTCCTACAACAACAGTTATCAGGCAAGTATAGGTGTGGCTCCATATGAAGCATTGTATGGACGAAAGTGTCGCTCTCCAGTATGTTGGAAAGAGGTGGGCGAAGCAACATTGCTGGGACCAGAATTGGTACGTATGACTACAAAAAATATCCAAATAATTCGACAACGTATACAAATGGCACAGAATCGACAAAAGAGTTATGAAGATCTTCATCGAACGGACGTGGAATTTAGTATTGGGGATCATGTATTGTTACGTGTTGCTCCATGAAAGGGAGTTACAAGATTCGGGAAGAGAGGAAAGTTAAATCCATGATTTATTGGTCCATTTCAGATTCTTGACCGAGTAGGAAATGTGGCCTATAGACTCGCGTTACCTCTAAGCATGTCTCGTGTTTATAATTTTTTCACATATATGTACTTCGTAAATATGTGAAGGACCCAAACCACATTATTGAGTTAGAACCAGACGAGATAACTGAAGACTTAACATACGAGGAGGTACCTGTCAAGATCTTGGATAGGAAGGAGCATGTCCTACGCACAAAGGTCATACCACAAGTCAAAGTTTTGTGGAGGAACCATGATATTGAGGAAATGACCTGGGAGTTGGAAACGAAAATGAAAGCGAGGTATCCTCACCTTTTCGAAACACCAGGTACGTACTTTAATTTCGAGGACAAAATTTCATAAGGAGGGGAGGTTGTAAGACCCCAACTTTTATGAATAAAATGGAATTTCCTCTATTTATTATTTTGAAATAGTAAGGGTTGATTTGATTAATGTGGTTAGTTATGGGTAAAATACGCAAATATTTTAAATAAGCGAGTGGTTATAAAATATTTATTGTTGTCGGGGAATATTCGTTTGGTCGTGGAATATTCTTGCTGTCGGGGAATATTCGTACGACGACGTAACCTTTTATGGGCCCCATAACAGAAAGCGATTGGATGAAGAAAACGACAAGTATGAGTTTTTATAAATAACGGCGTAGTTGTTACCGTTAACACTTTTGGAATGCCCGGTGGTTAAAACACAAGAATATTACTGTGTTGCACAAGAAGACGCGCAGTATGCACCAATTATTGATTCTTACGTGAAGTCACTACTCAATAATTATTACGAATAATTCTTTATTCAATATTTTATTTTATTGATTCAATAATTGTTGCGTTGATATTTTATATTATTTTGTTTCAATAATTGTCCTTTTACGGTATTTCCCATTATCATATCAATAATTCATATTATTTGAAGAATATTATTAGATAGCATTATTGGCAATGTCTAAGGAAGTTACATCAAGGAGAGGTTTGGTCACCTAATTGGGCGCCCGATGAAGAGAAATCCTTATTGGAAAGCCTCTCTCTCTGGGAACGACACGGTTGTCATTATTGTGATTACGTAATATTATTTGTGAATAATTAATTATTGATTTATATTATAAGAAAAATATTTATTTATGTGGATATAAATGGAGGAATTTTTAGAAAAGTGAAAATTTTTAAAAATTGATATTTCATCTTTTCTAATAAAATAATTCATTTAAATATATTATTATATTACAATAATATAATAAGGGTGATATTTTTACAATGAATGTGTGATATATGAATAAATGAGGAAGAGTATTTTTGTTACAATAAATATTAAAAACATGTTAAACATGTTGGTGGGTCCCATTTTGACTGAAATTTGATTATAGCCTGTAAAATCGTCCGTATGTGAATGTCGGTCAATTTCTATTTGGAATTTGGAAAACCTTGAAGCTACAAAGTTCTAGAGAATTGAATTTCCTATAGAATGGACATACGATTTGAATTTTTTGATAAAAGAGATGTTTATTATGAATTATTGAAGTTCCAGAATATTGGGTCTGAATTAATTTGTTACAAAAAATGTGTAAAACATGTTTTGTGTGTTAGTGGGCCCCACTTATTGTTGTAAAATGCTGAATTCAGATTTCTAAGGTGGGCGTAGGAAATATTTTTATAAATATTATTATTTTATTAAATTTTCTGCTTTGGTGTTCTAAGCATTTTCTTATAAATAGGGTGCTTAGGTTAGAATTGAAAATCACACTAGAAACTGAAGTTTTCTCTCTCTATATTATCGAGCGTATTTTTGTGAGTATTTTGATACTTTGAGTGTTGCTATACGGTGCAAGTTTCTTTCAGCACTAAATCCGGTATTCCAGCCAGAAGTACTATTCTTTTAAGGTAAGAGATGTTATTTTCTTCGTAAATGATATTATTTTCTTCAATAACATTATGTCGAAATATTGATATGAATTTTATTGTGGAATTTCTACCTTTTTGTGTCGGGGTTACTATTCACGTATACGATACTATTCACGAATACGACACTATTCACCGAAAAATAAAATTTTCTCCTTTTTGTCCAAGATGTCTATTATGGTTACTATCTTTGATTGTATCCATATTTTGATCTTTATTTTGAATTCTGCTTCACAATCGGTTATTATAGAGTATTTTTGAACTTGGATAAACTGTAGTACGAATCCCTAATATTTGTCCTTTTGTCTCACTGGATTCATTTTCTTTAAGATATGTTTCATCATCCTCAATCCTAAATGATGATATTACTGAATATCTTTGGCCTGTAGTGTAAAGATGAATGATTAACTGATGAATATCTTTGGCCCGTAGTGCAAAGATGAACAGGTGTTGAGATGAACATGACCAACTATTGATACAAATGAATATCTTTGGCCTTTAGTGCAAAGATGAATATTTGATTCAAGATGTATATTGATTGATGCTACAGGGATAAAATATTGATGATGGATTTTTAAATCTTAGAAGATAGTAGAATTTATTCTCTACTTGACTCTTCTAATAGATTGATGTTTCCGCTGCAGTTGTTGATCTAAAACTTGTTGTCTATTATGTTCTATCAGATTTTCCCCTGTTGAAGACTAATGATAATTTTTTGTATATTATCTTAGTCATAATATTCTTTACTGGGCTAGTTGAGCTCACCCTTTTCCTTTTTGTTCCATTTTTCTTCTCGAGGAGGTGAGAACATAGCAGAACTAGCTGTGGTATGGAGTGATGGTTCAGGATAGTTGTTTTAGTAGTCCTCACTATTTTGTAAAATAGTGTATCAATAATTGTAATGATGACTCCTTTTGAGTTTGTATACTGTCTATTAGACAATATTTGTATTCAAACTCACAGTATCTGTGTTGTCATATTTTGCACGACAATTGTATTATTGAAGTTGTATTTGTTTCTGTACCATGTATTTAGCGACTCAGAATGGATGATGTATACCTATTTTGGGGGCGTCACAGTTAAATTAATAAACAACAAGTTTAACTGTAGCGGAACAAGCAATCCATTAGAAGAATCAAGTAGAGCATGATATCTACTATCTTCTATGATTTAAAAAGTTTATCAACAATTTTATCGCTGAGACTCGGCTTAATAAATAGTATCACAACCACGAATTATCCACTACAAAAAAATGGGCCTTCAGCAACAACCGATTTTTCGTTGCTAAAGGTGCCAAATTTTGTTACAAAAGGGTTTTAGCAACGACTTTTATCGTCGTTAGCGTCTTTTCATTCTGCAAGAATGAGCATTGCTAATTGTTCAAGAATAACTAACGATTTTTTTCGTTGCCAAAAGTAATACATTTTGCAACGAAATTTGGCTTTCGTACAGAGACATCGATCCTTTAGCAACAAAATGTATTGTTGCGAATAATTAAAATTTTGTTGCTAAAAAGCCCATTTCGTTGCAAAAGCCTGCTAATTGGCAACGAAATGAACTCTTTTTTTTTGCAACAACCATGCATTTTCGTTGCAATTGACACCATTTTGCAACGACAATTTTCATTGCAGTAAATTATGAAAATTGTTGCCTAAGCTTGCTTTCGTTGCGGAATGTAAACTTTTTAGCAACGATTTTCGTTGCTGATTATATTATTTGGCAACAACATTATGCTGAATCAGCAACGAAAATGTGTGTTGCTGGTTATTTTTCAATAGCAACGAAAGTCGTCGATTAGCAACGACATTATATGTTGTCGTTTCCCTATATGTGCAACGAAAAAAAATGTTGCCTTTTATTTTAGTATTAGCAACAATATCCTCTCCGTTGTTATTGAGACCCATAATTTTGCATTTTATGAATAAAGATTTAATTTTTCATATTTAAAAATAATTTTTTTGAATATTATGGTGTGGATTTGATATAATGTTATAGTTGTGGGTAATATTTATAAATTTTGAGAAAGTATGAATAAAGATTTAAAGTGGAATATTTTTGAATATTATGGTATGGATTTGATATAATGTTATAGTTGTGGGAATATTTTAAATTTTTTTGCAAGTTGGTATATAATATCGACGATTAAGACAATCATATCCGGTGGACCCTCATCAGTGGAATTGAATTATTCATTTGGATCGAGAAAACGATAAAAATATTTTTTTATGAAAATAATCTAATGGAAGTTTTACCGTTAATCTGCTGAAACACCCTAAGAGTTAAAAGTACAAGAATACGCTGTGGTCGCATAGAAACACACGATATTGATTATTGATGCTTACGTGATAAGTCACCGCTTTTGTTTTATTGGTATTATTAATGTAATAAAATGTAATACTTTTATAAAGTTATTTTATAAATAGAATATATTATATTCTATTATATAGTGTGTTGATTAGTGTCTATATAGTATTTTGCATAGTAAAATCTTTTTATATAAAATGTAATACTTTTTATAAAGTTATTCTATAAATGTAATATATTATATTTTATTATGATAGTGTTATAGTGTTTGTGATAGTATTTTGTATAGTAAAATTTTTTTATATAAAATGTAATACTTTTATAAAGTTATTTGTTTTATTAGACAATAATTAGAATATATTATATTTTATTATGCATAGTGTTTCATAAGGCTCAGATATAGTGTTTGCATAGTAAAATCTTTTATAAAGTTATTCGTTTTTATTAGATTATAAATAGAATATATTATATTTTATTTAAAAGATTTTGCTTTTAAATATGGACCGTCGATTAAAGTAAATCAACTGGACCGCTCATGAGTTAGTTACTACGTACCATTTTTCTATAAATAAGCTCATTCATTCATTATTTTCATTTAATTCAATCAAACTCTAGAGAGAGAAACTATAGAGAGAAAGAAGAAAAGTGTTTCGCTACTTCACTACTTCTATATCCAAAGATTTTCTTTCTAAGGTAGGAATATTATTTGTTGTACTGTAAGGGGTGTTTTCTTTCTTATTCATGAAGAGAACTTATGTTATTCCATTTTATTATTATTCGTTGAATAACTCAGATACGCTGGGCTACCCTATACTTGGTGAAATTCTTCTATTATTCCATTCTTTATTATTCTCGTTGAATATCATGCTCATAATGCTTTTTATACATGGTGAAATTCTTCTATTATTTTCTTTATTATTCGTTGAATATCTCGTCGTCGCTATAATGGACCCGACCGGTTTCCATTCTTTATTATTATTCTCGTTGGAATATCTCCGTTTTACCGGGCTTTTACGCCGGACCGTTTTTTATAGTATTCTCGTTGAATAACCTGCCTATGAATGAAGTACCGCATCGCACATGGTGATTTGCTTGTTATTCCATTCTTTATTATTCTCGTTGAACATCCTCGCTTGTAATTTTACGCACCGACCGTTCCGTTAATTATTATTCTCGTTGAATAACTCGCCTCATGCCAAGTACCGCATGCATGGTGATTTCTTTTGTTATTCCATTCTTTATTATACTCAGTTGGTTAAAGTTTTGACTTCTATACTCCATGAAATTAGTGGAATATCTCTTGATATTTGCGCTTCATCCAAAGATCTTTTCATGGAAATATTCTTCCGAGCATTCTTGAATTTTACTCTACAAAGAAAGATCATGTCGATAATTTGGACATTATTAGTTCCTCGGATAAATTAATTTTGAACTTGTTTTATTGAATTCTTATATCATTGTCATCATCCTCATGTTTATATTATGTTGAAAGTCATCTGTGGGCCGTAGAAGTATAGATGGACTTGGTATGATTATGACTGTGGATTATTCTAAGATAATCATGACCGTAATGTTACAAATGATGTGGAAAAAGTCCTCATTGGCCCGTGAGTGCATTGATGGACAGCTTTTTGGTATGATTATGGCTATGGATTCTCTTCGCCAGAGGGTGCAAAGATGAATTGTTTTATGGCATGATCAGACCATTGATGAAAACATGATTATCTTTTCGCCCGTAGTGCATGGATAATTCGTGGTCGTGATACTAAAGAATATCCTCGCCAGAAAAGTGTGGGATGATTCGATGATGTGGATTATTTATTGTCGAGTCTCAAATGATAAAAGTGATGAAAACCTTTTAAATCATAAAAGATAGTAGATTTTATTCTCTACTTGACTCTTTTTCTAATGGATTGCTTGTTCCACCGCAGCTTAAACTTGATGTTTGTTATATTTTATCGCTTTAACATCGTTCAAGGCTAATGATAATTTATTCTCGCATTATCTTAGTCATAATATTTTTATCGGGCTAGTTGAGTTCACCCTTTCTTTCACCGTTTCTCTTCGTGAAATGAGAATATAGTCGGGACTAGTCTGGGGAACAGAAGAGTGATGGTCCTAGATGGTGCATTAGTAGTCCTCACTATTTCGTGAAATAGTGTGATAATAATTGTAATGAGGACTCCTTTTGAGTTTGTATACTGTCTAGTAGACAATATTTGTATTCAAACTCACAGCTTTTATGTTTTGTCGTATTGCATACACCATGCTTGTATTATTAAGTTGTATTTGAATTTGCATCATGTATCCATGCACTCAAGATGGGTGATGTATACCTAATTTTGGGGGCGCCACAGCTTGGTATCAAAGCTTAGGATATGATCCTGGCCGAGATGTGAGACAAGAACTAGAGGGGAGAGACGGGAATTCTTCGCTAGTATGACCTACCTAAGTTTATTTGATATTTAATTGGGCTCACGTAGTATATGGATAATATGTTACATGTCAATTAACCTTTGTTTTGTGGCAAGATTTGCAAATGGCATCCCAAAAATGTTGAGATAAGCAATGAAGCACATGAGACCGTTGAGACACCTTTAATCACTAACCAAAGTTAATGTGATGTCGCATTTAAGAAGAAATTAGAGATATCTACGTGAAAGCGTGAAGAACTAATAGTTGCACCCGAGCTAGTTGCAGAGAGGTAGCAAATGAGAGTGAGGAAGAAGGAAGAAGAGGAACCCGAGGAGAATTTATTAGAAGAATTTTATGATCAAAATTTAGCATTACAAAATCGTATTCATGAGTTAGAAGAGCAGTCAAGAACTAAGAAAGGGTCGTGGAGCAAAGAGATGCAACCATTCAAAATTGTGTTACCCGATGTGCGATGCTTGAATGTAAGCACTTTTTCGCGTAGTATAAGATATTAGAGCCGAATCGAGAATGCTATGATCAAAGTTCGATGAAAGAAGTAAACAAATGAACGAAGGAGAATAGATGACGATGGGTAAAAGCCGCACGACGGTAGATATTGTAGAAAAAGACGTCCGATCCAATAAAGCCAAAATAGATGAAATGGATTTTTTTCTTTTGGACAACAATTGGGAGAATCCAACATCGAATTCGGAATTACCCGCGTGCATAGCGGCCAACCCCAATTCGATATGGATCGAGAATAATGATTCAAATCATGGATCGTGAATGGGACGAAGCACTTAAGGGTGGAATGTACCCTATAGCAAAGTCAAATCCAAAGAGTTTAAGTGAGAGCGTTTATTCGAGGAACCCGAACGGTTATTACGGTAAGTTAATGATAAACTCTCATAAGTTTATACCTTATTAGATACCGCTTCTATCCACTCTTTTATTTCACCTAGTTGTGTTCAATGTTTGAATTTAACTCGAGAGAAGTTAGATTTTGATTTATCTGTTGAAACTCATTGGGAGAAACCTTCGTTACATCCACTATTTATAAATCTTGTTTAATTCAAATCAACACTTTCACGCTTACTCGTCAATCTTATCTCTTTGAAAATACTTGCCTTTGATGCGATTTTAGGAATCGATTCGTTAACTACTCATCATGTTTTTTCAGAAGGTTGTTAGCTTTCATATTCCTAACCAACCCGTTATGCTAATTCAAGCAACCAAACCACTAAAGTCAATCATTGTCATATCATATCAAGCCATAAGTAAAGAGCCCCATCCTTTCGTTGTCGACTTCCTCGAGTGGAATGCACCAAGCGCCGACTTTTCAGTAGGCGACGCCGTGAATGACGATGGCAAGTTGATAGTATCAATGTGACGATTATCCAAGTCTTTGATGAGGGTCACAGCTTTGAATGATATTTCTATTGTTAATAAATTTCCGACGATTCTTGAAGACTTCTTAGCCTACCCCTAGAGCGTGAAATCGAATTTTGTATCGACCCCAAAGACAAAACCCATTTCTAAAACCTCAAATATTTCTTCAACTAAAATGAACGATAACGCGCCAAAGACGTTGACTCGAGTCGTTGAAGATTACGATCGCATTCATTCAATACCATCATGGGAAAGCGAACGTGGTAGCCGACGTGTTGAAGTAGTAAGATCGGATGCTATTTATGAAAGCGATGTTGTTAACACAAAGACTCATTTCAGATAACTTACAAGTGATGAAGATAGAGTTAAAGACTCTAGGACCCACGGAAGATAACTAATATACGAGTAGAATCGACTTTAATCGATAAAGTTAAAGTCGCCAAGCTACACACCCGTGAAATCGATGAATGTGAAGAAGAAGGTTCAAGAGGGCGTTATTCTAGAAGCAAGAATCGATTTAAGAGAGGAAATCTCAACCCTCGATTTAATCGCCCATTTGAAATCCTCGACGAAGTAGGAACCGCGGGCTTATAGACTCGCTTTTACCGCCAAGTATGTCAAGTGTTCATAACTTTTTTAACGTATCGATGTTACGTAAATATGTGGACTACCCAACCACATTATTAATTTAGAACCGACGAGATATATAGTAAGATTTAACGTATGAGGAGATACGTGTTAAAATCTTGGATAAGAAGGATCATATTCAACACTCAAAGGTTATACCTCAAGAGTTAGAATTTGAAATGAAGTCAAGGTATCCTCACCTCTTCGGCATACCAGGTACGTACGTAAATTTCGAGGGCAAAATTTCATAAGGAGGGGAGATTGTGAGACCCCAGATTTTATGAATAAAGATTTAATTTTCTCAAAATATTTTTTTGAATATTATGGTGTGGATTTGATATAATATTATAGTTGTGGGTAATATTTATAAATTTTGCAAAGTACGCAAGTTGTTATATAATATTCGATTGGTCTGGGAATATTCTTTTTATCGGGAATATCCGTAACTACAAGACAATCATTGGTGGACCTCAAGAACGGAATTATCATTTGATCGAGAAAAACGAAAAAATTTTTTAAAAAAATAAAGGGCGGAAGTTTTACCGTTAATACTGCTGAAACACCTTGTAGTAAAAGTACAAAGAATACGCTGTGGTTGCATAAGCACACACACCAGATTGATTATCGATGCTTACGTGATAAGTCACCAGCTTTTGTTTTATTGGTATTATTAATGTAATAAAATGTAATACTTTTATAAAGTTATTCTATAAATGTAATATATTATATTCTATTATGCATATTATTATATAGTATTCCATATAGTATTTTGTATAGTAAAATCTTTTTTATAAAAATGTAATACTTTTATAAAGTTATTCTATAAATAGAATATATTATATTTTATTATTATAGTGTAAAGTATAGTGTTTGCATAGTATTTTTTTGTATAGTAAAATTTTTTTTATATAAAATGTAATACTTTTATAAAGTTATTTATTTTATTAGACAATAATTAGAATATATTATATTTTATTATGCATAGTGTTTCATAAGTGCCTCAGATAAGTGTTTGCATAGTAAAAAATCTTTTATAAAGTTATTCGCTTTTATTAGATTATAAATAGAATATATTATATTTTATTTAAAAGATTTTGCTTTTAAATATGGACCGTCCGATTAAAGTAAATCAATCTGGACCGCTCATGAGTTAGTTACTATGTACCATTTTTCTATAAATAGAAGCTCATTCATTCATTATTTTCATTTAATTCATTTAAACTCTAGAGAGAGAAACTATAGAGAGAAAGAAGAAAAGTGTTCGCTACTTCACTACTTCTATATCCAAGACTTTCTTTCTAAGGTAGGGAATATTATTTGTTGTACTCGTAAGGGTATGTTATTCTTTTCTTATTCATGAAGAGAACTTATGTTATTCCATTCTTTATTATTCTATTGAATAACTCAGATACGCTGGATACCCTATACTTGGTGAAATTCTTCTATTATTCCATTCTTTATTATTCGTTGAATATCCCCTGTCTGCAAATTTTTTTACGGTGAATAATTCTCTTTTTATTCTTTTATTCCATTTTTTATTATTCTCGTTGAATATCCCTGTCGCATGTTTTGAATTTTACGACGGGTTTCGTTATTTATTATTTTCATTGAATAACCTGCTTGCTTTACGCCTGACACCGTTCCATTATTTATTACTCGCATGAATGGTGATTTTTGTTATCGCATATTCCATTTTTTATTATTCCATTCTTTATTATTCGCTTCTCGCATGTGTAAATAACCGGTTCCGTTATTTATTATTCGTTGAATAACTCGCTCATGCAAAAGTACCGCATGCATGGTGATTTCTTTTGTTATTCCATTCTTTATTATACTCAATTGGTTAAAGTTTTGACTTCTATACTCCATGAAATTAGTGGAATATCCTTGATATTTGCGCTTCATCCAAAGATCTTTCATGGAAAAATATTCTTCCGAGCATTCTTGAATTTTACTCTACAAAGCAAAGATCATGTCGACAATTTGGACGTTATTAGTTCTCGGATAAATTAATTTTGAACTTGTTTTATTGAATTCTTATATCATTGTCATCATCCTCATGTTTATATTATGTTGAAAGTCATCTTGTGGCTCAGTAGAGTATAGATGGACTTGGTATGATTACGACCTGTGGATTATTCAAGATAATCATGACCGTAATGTTACAAATGATGTGGAAAAAGTCCTCATCGCCCGTAGTGCATTGATGGACAGCTTTTTGGTATGATTATGGCTATGGATTCTCTTTCGCCAGAGTGCAAAGATGAATTATTTTATGGCATGATCAGACCGTTGATGAAAACATGATTATCTTTGGCCCAGAGTGCATGGATAATTCGTGGTCGTGATACTAAAGAATATCCTCGGGCCAGAAAAGGTGGATGATTCGATGATGTGGATTATTTATTGTCGAGTCCCAACGATAAAAGTGATGAAAACCTTTAAATCATAAAAGATAGTAGATTTTATTCTCTACTTGACTCTTCTAATGGATCGCTTGTTTGTTCCACCGCAGCTTAAACTTGACTTGATGTTTGTTATATTTTATCGCTTAACATTCGCTGAAGGCTAATGATAATTTATTCGCATTATCTTAGTCATAATATTTTATCGGGCTAGTTGAGCTCACCTTTCTTTCACCGTTTTCTTCGTGAAATGAGAACGAAATGGGACTAGTCTGGGGAACAGAGTGATGGTCCTAGATGGTGCATTAGTAGTCCTCACTATTCGTGAAATAGTGTGATAATAATTGTAATGAGGACTCCTTTTGAGTTTGTATACTCTCTAGTAGACAATATTTGTATTCAAACTCATAGCTTTATGTTTTGTCGTATTCACATACACACATATAGCTTGTATTATTAAGTTGTATTTGAATTCAATGTAAATTTCATGTAGAAAAGGCGCACTCAAGATGGGTGATGTATACCTAATTTTGGGAATTCAACATGAACAAGCTACAAGAGACAATTGTCCAAATTTATATTGAAGCATCAAGAAGAAAGCCATCACAAACAAAAATGAACAAGCATACCTACTCCACCACGAAAATATATCGAGCATCTGTCTTCATGACCAATTTCTCTAACAAATTCAGGTCACCAAAAATAGCATAACCAGAAGATCCACATGTAAAATAGTCTACAATGTCAAGGTTTGGCTCCTATTTCATAATACTTTAGAAGCAAGAGAATAGCACATGAAAAAAAAATTGGTAGGTTGAATTTGCTACTTCCAACTATAAGAGAAAACCGAATATAAATATGACAAAATAAGTTCATTATAAATTTTAAAACTTCCAACCTTATCATCAGACTAAATACAGGGTAGATCCCTTTTACTGTCTTGCAGATATAGACTAATTTTCATATATAACAGATAACTCCAACCTTTTAGCAATGATCTATACATTTCAAAATATAAAACTTTCTTATGTGGCAAGCTTATGTCATTATAAATGTTAAAGGAAAAAGAGGTATGGATACCTTCACATGGTTTAGTTCACCAATAATAACTCGACTGCTTGAGTACCTCAAAAGTTGGTATATATTAATCTAACCTGAGGGTCAACTCTGGCCATAGTTACCACAGGGACAATCAATGATTTGGCGATTTAAGTGAATATGTTCCAAACTTGTGTAAACTTGAACAAACAATATGAAGTTCTTTTATGCATTGATCATGTTGATTCTTTATTCTTTCTGATTCTTGCCTTTGTTTTGCCAACATGTCCTCCAATTCTTTTCTTTGGTTTGTCTCCTTCATGCATATACTTTTTCGATGCTTCAAACCGTGACATGTTGATAAAGCAAAGCTACATAATAAAGAATTGCGAGTTTACACAACATCTATTACAAGGTCGTGGAACTTATTCTAACAAAAGTTGAATCAGTGATGATCTTTCTGGTTCACTTCAATCTGTCATTTGTAAGTGTAGTAAGGCTTAATTAATGATTAGCGATGTTAAAACTAGTTTGTATGTAACATCAGTGCCAATTTTAAGGTCTACTAAGTTTATCGTATGTACATGTTATTATGAATGCTACATCGAACTCACCAAAAACAAAAAAGGCTCCATCTATCATTAATATTAACACGAGTTTATAGCAAGTATCCTTAACGTGCTGTTGAAATGGACAGGGTGAGAATGACAATGCCATCTTCAATAAAACATCAACCTAGGTAGATTCAACTGATTTGTTAAGGTATAAGAAAGTAATATAAGTAAAACGTTTTGGCACTTGTATTTACAGAAAGAAAAAAATAATAAATTAGGCATATTACAAGAAAACTGATCCGTAAATGCCACTAGGTGGAGCAAATAAGATATTCCAATCTATTAAACTCACAGGCAGGCAATACCAAAAATATGAACCAACGTGAACAAACGTATGATGGTAAACCAAAAGTAGTCGGCATATCCTAAAGCTGTATTTGAAGGAAAAAAATTGGTTCCATATATATGAGACCAGGTAGGTTTGAAGTTATAAACAAGCACATATGAAATGGTTTCAGGGACTTGTGAAGTTTAAAATCTTATCATACCATACTACTCTAATTCATGCTCGATGCATGCTTTAAACTATAAATATCGTTTCCTGTTATATATTCTGAATCCACCGACAGAGATACGGAAAGAATGACCACTTACTTTCGGTTAAAGCAGTGTAAGCTAACTTTGCAGCATTGGATTCTGCTTGTTTCTTGGATTTTGCAGCTGCCCCGTGAAAAGTTTCTCCTTCTACTTCCACGGTGGAAAAGAATGTTGGATTATGAGGTTCACCATATTTTATAGTTTTATATTTTGGCAAGAAAAAACCTTCATTCTGAGTCAATTCTTGTAAGGAATTCTTGTAAAAATGAGAACCATTCTGGAAAGAAGCAAAGCAATGAACATGAAAAATGGGGTAGGACTCCATCAATAACATATAAGCAATGATCATTAATCATCAAAAACACTCCCCCATGCACTAAAGAGAAGACCAAAGAGTTGATTGACAAAAGAAAAAAAAACTAGCTAAGAGAACTTGCCTCTCGAAAGCCATCTAACGAAAAAGACATCACAGCAACCTGCGCAGCAGCATTCTCAGCTTCCTTCAAAGTCTTGTAAAATCTTGAACTTTCAAAAGGGTGTCCATCAACAGTAACTTTAGCCTTGAAGTAAAGAGCATGAGGTGGGCCTTCTTTGTCACTTGAATACACTGGGATACTAAGTTTGCTTCTTTGAGCATATATTTGCAGCATCAACTTGTACTGATTTGGCGCATCTATGAACATAAAAGCAACAGAAAGAGTTACTTCTAATTGTGAAAAAAAGCCAATATTGAAATTGAGATGGAGAATCTACAAACAGAACAGAAATCAGACCCAACTTATTTGGTAGATTCAAACATGATACATAAACTCTTTTATCTGCAAAATTGACAAAGCATGATTGAAGGATCTCCACAACATAGTGGGAAAAGACACTTTCTCTTAAAAATTTCTGCTACCCAAAAAGCACATAAGTTTATAAGGTGCATCAGTTGCAAGTTGCTCCCAAAACGAGTAGATTTATTTCCATGTACTTTGAAGGGGGGAAGAATCTTAAATTACTAACTGAACTACCCGTTAGTTTAGACTGAATTTAGGTGAAGTCTCCGTAGGAGAAGAGTAAATCAAAATACATAACAACGTATCTCTGGTGTGACAACTGCAAACCTCATAAATAGTTGTAACATATCATGTTGACTAAATATAAATGCACCAACGAAATCAATTATGGAATCAGTAAAGAAGCAAGTATATCGTGTGAATACAATAGTTAATCTTCAAGATACTGCATGAATAGCTTAAGCAGATGACTTTTTAAAAATAGTCTACCATATGTCTACAACATATTTAAATTTCATTTCAATCAGATGTGTGGTTTAAAAGTTAAAAATAAACAAAGTGGGCAGATCGCCCATGATGGGGCTGGACAGCAACAGCTGCAGACGCGCACTGCGCTGCTGCAAATGGGCACTTTTGAGCCTTGCTAAAGCTTGTCTAGAATACATGTTTTGGTCAGTTAGTATTTTTAAAAAATAGGTGGGTATACCACCTATAATATCAAATTTTGGTTTCAATCGGATGTACGGTTTATGAATTATTAAATCACGAAGTAGGCTCTCAGACCTCCAACTATTTTGCTTGCTAATAATATTTTGGTTGTCTTGGTAATTGATATCAGTACCTATCCTATTATAATACAATTTAAATATATATATACACACACACACACACACACACACACACATGAGAACTGTTAGTTAGAGTAGGACTTAACTTATTTTTTTATATGGTGTGTAAATAGCATGTATACAAGAATAGATGTTCTGTTACTCTAGTTTTGTAGACTTACTTTGACTAGCGACAATAATTAAGCTTTCTCAAGTAGAACCATGAAGGTCTAGTTAGCTTCTAGTTTGGATGTCAAACTTTCCATTCCTGATGTAATACATGATTTGTCATTTGTCACATCCATTATATGCTGAAGGACCTTATATATAGATGATGAGGATGATGACTGAACAGATTTAAATATGTTAAAACATGAGTTTGTTGACAATAAACTGATTTATAGCCATAATATTGGAACAAGGCAATAATAGATTATGCAATTTAGTTGAGAAAACTATTATTGTTACAATATGATTTTGGTGTATCTTTCAATATAGAATTTCTGTTCCATGCTATAAATCTTCACTATTTCAGTATTTATTTGTATCTCCCTTGTGCAATGCTATAGGTTCATATGAGGTTATTAGTTTAAGGAAATAGTAACGTATCTTATTAGCGTTTGTTATTTGGCGACTGATGTCGTATTCAACTTATTATCGTTTTTAACATCTTTCATGAGTATTACAGTTCTATGCAGGCAACTGATGTCATATTCGAAGTTGTACTAATAATTTTACTAACTGAACTTAAGGTTAATCTACTAAAGAGTTGTACAGTCTACTTCTGCTGTTATATTTCTCATTGTCAATATATGTATATTTATAGATGTTTGCGAGATGGGTGGTATGGCATGATGATTCTGAGTGGGTGATTTTGAGTGGTGGATGCTAAAGACTAACACCTTTAGTACTATCTTATGTTATTGAAATGAATACATAGATCAGGATTACTAAGAACCAAAAACAAATCCCCTCCATCACCTGCTAAAGTAGATAAAGCTTAGGCTCCAAGAGTAAAGAGCTATGATGAATCAAAAGATGAAGAGCTACAAACTACTCAATATTATATCTTTTCATTGGAGAATTTCACCAAACAGTTTATATGCACCATGTCAGATAACTCTAAAATATCAAAAAGTAGCGTGAAGTACCTTAGCGAATTATGTGCACAAAAATTAACAATTTTCGAAATAGAAAACTCAATCTGAAAGGGATGTGAATTAACAAAATGAAGAAAACTCACCGTACATCGATCCCTCGTGTCTAGAGGTTATCCTTCTCAGAGGCTATCCATCATCCATTGAAGTCTTCATCAAATGACTCATAAAAAATTTGCAAAAACAGTCCATCCATTAGTCAAAAATCGGAGAGCAGATTTTGGTTCAAAGATGAGCAGTTTTGGGAAAAAGGAGAGAGAAGAAATCCAAATAGGTAGAGAAGAAACCCAAATTGGTTAAGAAGAAACCTAGCTTGCCCATCTCTCTAATTGAAATATCGAATTTTGGCTAAGGAGTAGATGTGAATTTTGGCTTTCAAGACCACGCACGCACGTAATTGAGGGAGCACTCTGTTCCAAAAAAAAAAAAAAAAGAGTGATGACATTTTTAAAAAAAAACTCTTTTAGGAGTTATATTATATATAAAATTAGTATTTTAAAAACTTAAACATAAATCAAAATTTAAATTTTAGGATATTATAAATTAGTTATAACAGATTAAAGTATAACTCTTTTGTAGAACTAAAAAGTAATATTTTAACATTTGTAATCTATTCGACAAAAAGAGTCATAATTATTATAATTTTGTTTATTGTCAATTTATAATATTTTAAAATTTAAATTATTATGACTTAATATTTTTATTAATAAAATTAATATTGTAAATTACTTAAAAATTATTATTAAGAATAAAATGTATATTTAAACATTAATTACATACAATTTTAATTATAGTATATTATAATTTAAAGAACAAAATCAAACTTAACTCTTATGCTACGTTTGGATCGATGGAATAGGAGGGAGAATGGAATGAATCATTCCATTGAAATGATAAAAATATTGTTTGGTTTGTTTATTCCAACGGAATAATGTATTCCTAGTGGATTCCTGGAAGGGGGGTCACGAATAACTTATTCCATCTATTATTTTGAAGTAATTGACAAATATGCCCCTTAAAAATAAAATAGAGTTCCATGTTCTTTCATTCAATCAATCTGTCGATCTGCGAAAGAGGAGGAGCAGAGGCGAGCGAAAGAGGAGCAGAGCCACCCCCCACCCCCCACCCCACACCCCCACCCCCACCCATCCCACCCCCACCCCTCACCCCACCCCCACCCAACCAAAAAAATAATATTATGTGATTATGTATACACCCTTACCATCACCTCACCTCACCCCCCACCCCTACCCCACCCCCACCCCACCACACCCCCAAAAAATAATATTATGTGATTATGTATACACCTCTTACCCCCACCCCACCCCACCCCACCCCCCCCACCCACACCGTGATTTGGCCCTAAATCCGGGTCTCTTTCAACCCGACAGATGGTGCTCCACTTGCACACAGATTCACAAACATTCAATTGAAAAGCCTCAAAAGAACGAATATGTCTTATATATATATATATTCCAAAATAATACTACCATTCCCCAGGTTCGTTATAACCGTTACATTTGCTTTTGTCATAATATCAAATATTATCATTACAACCCTATACTATTACATAGGTAAACTACAAACTTGCTTAAGCCTTCGCTTTATCCTTGTCGAATCTCTTGGTCATATCGTCTAAGCTGCATTCATATGGTTCAAGCAAGAATGAGCATAATAAGCTCAGCTAGTACAACAATTTCATTTTAAAAGCATGCTTGAAACATAGGAATTGTATATCTTCAATAACTGGATGATAGTTACGAAGTACTATCAATAATTCAAAATAGCTTTCCTTTTCCTTCAAAATGTTTTTCAATAACAATATTCCATGAATCATCAATTCTAGTTCAAGACGTGAACGCCTTATAGTTTCTTTGAAAAGGACAACCCAAGACAAAGTCCGTAAATCTAAAGATAGCATTTACAGTACATCTAGTGATCGTTTTATACTACCCTATGTTGATCAACACTACATCCATTAAACGTGTGTACGTTTAAGTTGTGGCAACCTCACGTGCCCATCGAATACTCGATGAAAATACATTTGTTTATACATATTCAAAGCTTACCTTGAATCATGCATCAAAGAGTTGGCATAGGATAGCGTTAGCAATTCTATATTGAAAGACTTATAAAGAAATTAGTCAATCTATCAAGATTAGTCTAAAATGAGTTAAAACCGACTTCGACCCTTTCTTTGAAATCATACATGTATCTCATAACGTGAATCATTTTGAAAACCTGGCTAACACGAAGGTTAGACAAGCGTTTAAGAAAAACTTGTCTTCAAAGATCTCTACAAAGACAATTACGTTTCCTTTAAGCCTTTACAGCTTTACAACAACACATAAGCACATAACATACCATATTAGGTCATGAATGAACATACTTAGTTCCTAAATAATCTTACCCTTCTTCTCAATCTAATCTCAGTATTAGATTTGTTATTTATTGGTTCGGCTCCTACGCACGTTTTTTTTACATCATTCTTACTAACTCCGCTTCTCTTATACTTAAGTGAAATTATTTCATTAATACAACTTGGTTCGAAAGTTAATTATCCTTCCTCACGGACTTACTAACGTCAAATGACGTTATTAATCGTAATTTCGATCGTCATTGGTGAAGTATTAACATTGAATATCATTTGCATTCATCTTCAATTAACTTTCTTTTAACCCTAAGTGATCATACTTGGGGTTCAATTATGACTTGATAATATTTAATTAAGTTCATTAGTTCGTTACTCAACAATTTCCCTTCATCTTCTACTTGTAAACATTTCTTTATTGTCTATCTTTTAAGACTGGGAAGGCATGTGCTTACGGTGATCCTTTGTTGTGTAATAAATGCTGTCGCTCAAGGGCCGCCTATTAGGGTTGGAGACCGGACTCGCAGGCCATGATGCGAAGTCCCTTTGTTAACTATCGTACATGGCCATGAGTTTGTAGGGTCTGAAGCTCATTTTGGCGTCAAGCAAGATTGGTCATTTAAGCTTGAGTCGTATGGCTGCCACAGACTCGATCCACATATAGTTTTGTGATTTTCAACTTTGCATGAGATTCCTTGACTCGTAACTTCTTCGTTATAAGTCCGAATTGGCTCGCTCAAGAGCCTACGGTTCACAATTTACGATTTCTATGCGTTCATGCAAGAATTTTATCTATTCGACTTCGCTTGCTAAAATTTCACCTATTAGTCTATTTTAACGAAAACGATAAACGTTCGTGAACGTTCAACGCTCATTTCTTCGTTCTAAGTCGGAATCCGGCCATTTTCGAGTCCGCAACTCTATAATGACAAATACTACTTGTCTCCATTGAAAACCAATGTTTCCAAGCTCAATATCAAAGTTCGACTTCCATTCCGAGAATTTCATGATTTCATGAATTTCATGAATTCGTTACTTGAGATTTATAGACCATTTCACTTGGATTCAATCCATCATATTAATATCTTGACATTCATGCTTCATTAACTTATAAACATGATAAGTTATTACTAGTTCATTGTGAATTTATAACTTATGAAAATATAAACTACTTATATTTCCATTTCTCATAACTTATGACTTCTTTTCTCATGATTTCCTATGGCTTCAATCTTTTAACCACCATCATTTCTTCTTATTATGATACCATCTTTTTAAGAAAACATATGAAAAGTTCATATACGTTCCTTATGAATTCATAACTTATTCTTGGTTTGGATTTCTTATTCATTACGTATACGGCTTATTAAGACTTAAGCCATTTGATTCTGGCTATTTCAACCCCTTCTTAGCATGCTTGTTCTACCAATACCCCTTCTATCAATGGATGAAGAGAGAAAGAAATGGTTTAAGATCACTTACTTTTGAATAACACTTGGTAAATCTTTAATCTCCTTCTTTGATTCTTGAACGCCAAAGGTTAACTTGCCACTTATTCTCACTTACTCTCTCTAACCAATAAGCTATAAGTTATAGGTGGAAAGGCTAACAAAGAAAGTCTAACTTTATAAGTGCTTATTCTCTCAACCAAATAAGTTGTTTAGCTTGAGAGGAGTTGGATGAATTTTGAACAACCAACAAATGAATACAAAGCTCTCTATTTATAGGCATCTCAAATGAGGGTAGATTATTCATTAAATCCTCCACCTCCTTACTATTCATTACCTAGCCCTTAAGTAAACTTGGCTACCACAACACTTAGCCTCTAAGTTATCTTGCTCCCCACTTAAAATACTTGGTCATTACAACATATATCCAATACTTGATCACCACATTTACTTAACCCTTAAGTATTCTTGCTAATCACATAACTTAGTCACTAAGTTACTTGCTCATCACTTTGAATCACCCATGGGTTGCTCCATGGTTCTTGCCCATTGAATATTTACTTTGGGCCTTAGCTTAATTAACTTACTTAATCATTGGGATTGCACATTAAATTACCTTGGGCTTGTAATTAAACAAACATTGGGCTTACATTAATAAATACACATCGGACTTAACCATTCAATACTTGGCTCACATAATACTTAACAAATCCTACCAATTCTACAAATTCAATACATTGAGCTTAAAGCCTTATAATGTATAATCACGTATTCATCTCGTATTCCCCTCGTATATTTATTCAATATATACGATATACCATCATTCATACGTACTCGTATAATACCTCGTATCATACTCGTATTCTCTACCTTGTACAATACCTACGTATTATACAATCATCTCTTAATTCATTAATCGCATTACATTTCCTTCTCATAAATCATTTTCCTTAAACGTTAGGTTTTAAGTCCACAAGCGAAATATTACATTTTCCATAACTGAAATAGTATTGGATATTCCATCTCACCTCGATATTCTATCGTTACGTATTTCTCGGAAGTTCAAAAATTATTCCCGAGCAGAAATGCGTGAATAGTATTTTTCAAAAAAATTCTCGGAAAGCTTTTATTTTCGTCTTGAAAATTCAAATACTTTAATTCTACCATGTAGCCAAAATCCTACGACATTCTAACATTTATAGGTCAGAGAACGACGTTCGATTAGCTTGCTCCATAAATAATTAATTAAATTCATTTAATAAAAATAAAAATTTAATTCTCAAAAATCCAATTTTCTCGGGGCGTTACACACACCCCCACCCCACCCATACCCCCCACACCCCCACCCACACCCCCACCCCCACCCCCCATCCCCACCCCACACCCCACACCCCACCCAAAAAAAATATTATGTGATTATGTATACACCCCACCCCACCCCCCACCTCCCACCCCCACCCCCAACGAAAAAAAATAATATTATGTGATTATGTATACACCCCCCCCCCCCACCCCCCACCCCACCCAAAAAAAATAATATTATGTGATTATGTATACACTTACCACCACCCCACCCCCCACCTCACCCCACCAAAAAAAATTATATGAAAAGTATAGTAAAAAAAAGAAGAATATAATTATAAAAAAAATCTAGAGAAATATGTGTTAATTTTTTAATATAAATTGAATTTAAGTTAAATTTGAACATTTGGGGGTATTTAAGTCACTTTATAATTATTTATTTCATTCTTAGATGTATTTAGAACATCAACCAAACATGTACATGGAATATTAAAAAATCATTCCATTCCCTTCCTTATTTTATTCCCTCATCTATTCCATTCCTTCAATCCAAGCGTAGCATTAGTGTAGAACATATTAGCCCTTTTTTTTGGCATTTGTGCTCTATTCCATCATTAATATATTCGAATTCGTATTCCTATTTGAATATATTCGAATAACTTTAAATATATTAGAATTCGTATTCCTATTTGAAATTTGTATTCGAATAACTTTTTATATATATAACCTTATTAACTACATACAATTTAGTTTTAATCTTATGTAACATTTCATTTGTTCATGTTTAAAATATCGTTAAATTAATTAAAATTTTCATTCTGTAGACATTTTGAAGAGTTACACAATATATTATAAGGGTAAAATGCAAAGTTGACAACTGAACTTTAGGAGTTTTTGGGTATTGACACCTTTTCTTTTGGTCAAAGCAAATTGAGCACTTTTCTATTAAAAAATTTGGACTTCGAACCCCAGACGCCACATGTGCGTTGACCTGCGTACGTGGCGCTTATGTGGCACACGTGGTAGATCTGCGTGGGCCATTTATATTTTATTATACACGTGAACGGGCTGACGTGATGAATATTGAACTTCATCCCAAAATGATGCACAGATTCAAACCCAAGATCTCCAGTTTGGAATATTGATCCAATGACCACCCGAGCACATGGGCCTAGTTGCTATTATTTTACAAAGATTAGTATTTATAACTGAACAAATCATTTCCCTTTAGATAAAACAGATCTCCTTTTCTTAGATCTGTTACGTACATACATAAATGTACATAACTAATTGTGTGATAATAATAATAATAATAATAATAATAATAATAATAATAATAATAATAATAATAATAATACAAATAATAATAATAATAATAGTAGTAGTAGTAGTCGTAATAATAATAATAATAATAATAATAATAATAATAATAATAATAATATTAATAATAATAATAATCATAATAATAATAATAGTAATAATAATAACAGTTATTATTATTATTATTATTATTATTATTATTATTATTATTATTATTGTTATTATTATTATTATTATTAGTACTATTATTATTATTACTATTATTATTATTATTATTATTGTTGTTGTTGTTGTTGTTGTTGTTGTTGTTGTTGTTGTTATTATTGTCGTCGTCGTCGAGAGGTTTGGAGATTATTATTAATCATACTTGGCTGCAAAAATTCGATAGGAGCAAGAAAACTGCCACGACTAACGTAATGTTTAAAATAAATTTAAACCTTCAAATTTCATACTCAAAGACGTAAGAGAAGTTTCAATATGGGTTTCAATATTATTATTATTATTATTATTATTATTATTATTATTATTATTATTATTATTATTATTATTATTATTATATTTTATCATTATTATATTTTATTTTTATTTTTATTTTTATTATTATTATATTTTATTATTATTATTATTATTGTTGGTATTATTTGTGACGCCCCCAAAATTAGGTATACATCACCCATCTTGGGTCGCCGATACATGGTACAAAAATTCAAATACAACTTACTAATACAACTGTCGCAGTACAATACGACAAAACATAACCGTGAGTTTGAATACAATTATTGTCTACTAGAGATTATACAAACTCAAAAGGAGTCCTCATTATAATTATTAACACACTATTTCACTGAATAGTGAGGACTACTAATGCTATCCTTCGGGACCGTCACTGCTCCCCGACTAGTCCCTCGCTATGTTCTCATTTCCTCAAGAGAACAAAGGAAAGAAAGGGTGAGCTCAACTAGCCCAAGAAGAAATATTATGACTAAGATAATACAGTAATAAATTATCGTTAGCCTTCACCGGTGTTAAACCGATAAAATATAACAACATCAAGTTTAAACTGCAATGAACAAGCAATCCATTAAAAGAGTCAAGTAGAGAATAAAATCTACTATCTTTTATGATTTAAAAGGTTTTTCATGACTTTTATCATTGGGACTCATCTTAATAAATAATCCACATCATCGAATCACCCTCGTATTACTGGCCAAGGATATTCTTTAGTATCAATGCACCACAAATTATCCATGCACTACAAACCAAGGACATTCGTGTATTCATTAATGGTCATGATCATGCCAACAACCTGTCCATCAATGCATTACGCAAGCTAATGATAACTTTTACCACATCATTTGTAACATTACTACCATGATTACAATCAATAATCCTCGGTCATAATCATACCAAGTCCATCTATGCACTATGTGCCACAGATGACTTTCAATGTAATATAAACATGAGGATGATGACAATGATATAAGAATTCAATAAAAAACAAGTTCAAGAATTAATTTATCCAGAACTAATAATGTCCAAATTGTCAATATGATACTACTTTGTAGAGAGTAAAATTCAAGAATAATCGAAGAATATTTCCATGAAAGAGATATTGGATGAAGCGCAAATATCAAGGATATTCTACTAATTTCATGGAGTATAGAAGTCAAAACTTTAACCAACCGAGTATAATAAAGAATAGAATAACAAAAGAAATCACCATGCATGCAGATTGCAGAGATATGTTATTCCAATGTAATAATAATAATCGGAACTGTGTCGCAAAATTTGCAACCGGCTGTGATATTCCAATGTAATAATAAAGACGGAACTAGTCTCGTGTAAAACACATGTATCGGATGTTCCAATGTAATAATAATAAAGATTTTAACTAGGTCCGTGTAAAACACATGCATGTGATGTTCCAACAAAATAATAGAAGAATGTCACCAAGTATAGGTAAATCACAGATACAAAAGTTATTCCAATGTAATAATAAGTAATGGAATAACAACAGTTCTCTTCATGAATAAGAAAGAATAATACCCCTTATCGTAAATAAACTGAATATAAGAGTAGGGAAGGAGCATGATACTTTTCTATAGCTTCTCTATAATTTCTCTCTCTAGAGTTTCAATGAATTCGTAAGAAATAATGAAGGAATGAGCTTCTATTTATAGGAGAATTGAAGGGGCACTATGTAACAAAAATTCACGAAATGCAACTCACTTGACGCTTTCTAATAATTCACAGATGCTCTAATAATTCATGATGCATTATTTAGTCTCATTGATGCATGTTTTCAATCAATTATTAATATATATATATATATATATACACATAAACACACATGTTATAAATATATATCTATATATATAATACTCATTACCTTTTTATAAAGAAAACTTTCTCTCCCCCCATTTCCACCCGAGAATAAATAAATCCACCCCCCAAAAGTCATTATTCTTCCAACATGTGGGCCCCCACCATTATAAAATAAATTTTCTACCGATTATTTTGAAAAATGGGTAAGTGGGGGTTCAACTAATAAACAAAATTAACAATTACTATAGCAATAATTGAACAAAACCGAGTGACTTCTCACGAAGCATCAATAATCAATACCGTTGTGTGCATCGTAAGGTAACTACGCCAGACATTATACTTTAACACCGGGTGTTTCAACAGTTAATGGTAAAACTTCCATAAGTTATTTTCATAAAGTATTTTTGTCATTTTTTCTTAATCCGACAATAATTCGTTGCTAGGGTCCACCAATGATTGTGCCATTGCATTTAATATTCCCCGTTAAAATGAATATTCCCTGACCAATCGAATATTATAAAACAACTCATGCGTATTTTTCAAAATTTATAAATATTACCCACAACTATAACATTATATCAAATTTACTCCATAATATTCAAAAATGACATTTATAGAAAATTCATCTTTATTTATAAAAGTTGGGGTCTTACAACCTCCTTCTTATGAAATTTAAGCCCTCGAAATTAGGGGTACGACTGGTATGTCAAAGAGGTAAGGATACCTTGATTTCATTTGATTCTATCTCCCAAGTCATTTCCTCAACATCGTGGTTTCTCCACAAAACTTTGACTTGAGGTATAACCTGGAGCGTAGAATATGTTCCTTCTTATCCAAGATTTGAACAGAACCTCTTCATACGCCAAATCTTCCGCTATTTTGTCCGGCTCTAACTCAATAATGTGGTTTGGTCTTTCACATATTTATGTAACATGGATATGTGAAAAACGTTATGAACACGAGATATACTTGGCAGTAAAAGTTTAGTCTATAGGCCACAGTTCCTACTCGATCGAGGATTAAAAATGGGCCGATGAATCGAGGATTGAGTTTTCCTCTCTTTCCAAATCTCGTAACTCCTTTCTATGGAGCAACACGTAACAATCCATGATCTCCTATATCGAATTCCACGTCCTTTCGATGAAGATCAGCATAACTCTTTTGTCGATCTTGTGAGGTTTTTATACGTTGTCGGATCGTTTGAATCTTTTTTGTAGTCATACGTACCAACTCCAGTCTCAACAACGTTGCTTCACCCACCTCATCCCAGCATACTAGAGAATGACACTTTCTTCCATACAACGCTTCAAATGGAGCCATGCCAATACTTGCTTGATAACTGTTGTTGTAGGAAAACTCCACCAATGGTAAGAACTTGTCCCAACTTCCCTTGAAATCAAGGACACAGAGTCTTAATAGATCTTCAAGAGTTTGAATAGTCCTCTCCGATCGTCTCATCCATCTCGAGGATGATATGCCGAGCTAAATCTTAAGTCTGTGCCCATAGCTTTTTGCAAACTAACCCAAAATCGTGAAGTGAATCTTGGGTCTCGATCAGAAACTATGGATACCGACATACCATGTAGTCTTACAATCTCGTTTATGTACATACGAGCAAGACGTTTCAAGTGTATAAGTTTCTCGATTCGGAAGAAATGAGCGGACTTGGTCACCTATCAACAATGACCTAAATCGCATCTATACCTTGAGAAACCTTAGGAAGACCCAGAACTAAATCCATGGTAATGTGCTCCCACTTCTATTCCGGAATTTCAAGTGGTTGCAATGGACCTTTTGGTACTTGATGCTCTACTTTAACTCGTTGACAAGTTAGACACCTTGAGATAAACAAATGCTTATCTCTCTCTTCATATTGCTCCACCAAAATGTATGATTTAATATCATGATACATTTTGGTACTCCCAGGATGGATTTCAAACGGTGTGTTGTGCGCCTCCATCATGATTTTATACTTTAAATCAGGGTTGTTAGGAAAATAAAGTCTGGAGTTGACTCGAAGTATTCCTTCTTCATCGATTCTTGCTTCCGGCGTAGCACCTTCTTGCACTTTCCTCCTCATACGCATCAGCTCCAGGTCTATAGCTTGAGTAGCTTTAACTTTATCAATTAAAGTCGATTCTACTCGTATATTCACCATCATCACATGGGTCCCTGGAGTCTTTAACTCTATCTCCATCCTTTGCAAGTCACACAAAATGGGCCTTTGAGTTGACAATATCGCATTCGCACTTGCATATGATCTTCTACTCAATGCGTCAGCTACCACGTTCGCTTTTCTAGGATGGTATTGGATGGTATGATCATAATCTTTCAACAGTTCAAGCCAGCGTTGTTGTCGCATGTTGAGTTCCTTTTGAGTGAAGAAATATTTGAGGCTTTTATGATCCGTAAAGATCTTCACCTTCTCCCCATACAAGTAATGCCTCCAAATTTTAGTGCGAAGATAATAGTCGCTAACTCTAGATCATGAGTAGGATAATTCCTCTCATATTCTTTGAGTTGTCTTGAGGCATAAAGCTATGACTTTTCCATGTTGCATGAGAACACATCCCAACCCTTTTTCCCGAATCATCACTTTGTAAATGACAAATCCTCCGAGCAGGATGGTATTGTCGTAACAGTCTTTGAAATGAGTCTCCTCTTGAGTTCTTAAAACTCTTCTCACATTCTTCGCTCCAACCGAACTTTGTATCTTTTCGAGTCATTTGAGTCGATGGAGTAGCGATTCGAGAAAATCCTTCCATTTAATCTTCGATAATAACCAACTAAACCGAGAAAGCTACGACTTTGGTCATCGATTTAGGTTTCTCCCACTTTGAATAGCTTCAATCTTTCTTTGGGTCAACAGATATTCCATGACTTAATACCACGTGCCCAAGGAATGCTACTTCTCAAGCCGTAACTCGATTTCTTCAACTTGGCATAAAGCTTATATTCACGAAGCTTTTGGAATGTCAGCCTCAAGTGTTGCTCATGATCTTCATGGCTTTTGGAATAAATAAGGATGTCATCAATAAAGACGACCACAAAGTGATCCAAATATTCCTTGAATACTCGGTTCATCATATCCATGAAGGCAGTAGGAGCATTAGTCAATCCAAAGGACATGACTAGGAATTCATAATGCCCATACCGAAGTTCTGAAACCGTCTTTGGAATGTCATCGATTCTAATCTTCAATTGGTGATATCCTAACTAAGATCAATCTTTGAAAAGAATTTGGCTCCTTGCAATCGGGTCAAACAGTCATCAATACGTGGCAATGGGTACCTATTTTGATGGTGACATGATTCAACTCCCGATAATCAATACAAAGTCGCGATACTCCCATCTTTCTTCTTCACGAATGAGAATCAGAGCACCCCAAGGAGAAGTACTAGGATGAATAAAGCCAATGTCTAACAATTCCTCGCAGATTAGGTCTTTAACTCAAGTTCAATAAGAGCCATTCGATATGGGGCTTTAGAAATGGGTTTTGTCTGGGTTCAAGGTCGATACAAAATTCAATTTCACGCCTAGGGTAGTCCAGGAAGTTCTTCGAGAATACGTCAGAAATTTATTAATAATGTAAATATCATTCAAAGCTGATGTATTTTTGTTTAGATCTGTGACATGAGCTAAGAAAGCTTGACATTCGTTTTTCAATAAACGAATAGCTTTATGGCTTGAGATGACCGTGATTGATTTTAATGGTTTGGTCGCTTAAATTTGCATAATAGGTTGATTAGGAATATGAAATCTAACAACCTTACGAAAACAATCAATATTTGCATGATAAGTAGTTAACCAATCAATCCCTAGAATCACGTCAAATGCAAGTATTTTCAATGAAATAAGATCGACAGGTAATATGAGGGTACCGATTTGAACCAAATAAGACTTATAAAAAGTGGATGTAATGAAGGTTTCTCCCAATGGAGTTTCCACAGATAAGTCAAAATCTAATTTCTCCGGAGTCAAATTTAATCGATGAGCGCAAGTAGGAGAAATAAAAGAATGGGTAGAACCGGTATCAAATAAAGTATAGATTTCATTAGAGTTTATGATAAGCTTACCCGTGATGACCTCATTCGGGTTCCTTGCTTTCCGGGAGGTCACAACAAACGCCTCCTCAGACTACCGGTTTTGACTTTTCGGGACTACCTTTGGTGCCTCCATCCTAGTTTGAATTTGTCTTGGTGAACGACAAAATCGGGCTAAGTGACCTTCTTCCACAATTATAACATGCTTTGACAAGATCGCGCAGCTTTGACTGATGTGCCCCTCTCCTCCGCATTTGAAACATATGATAGGTGGTCGTTCTCCTTCCTTAACGACAGGTGCTGGTGCTGACGTCTTTCCATCATTGTTAAATCTCCTCTTCTTGAAATGTCCATTCTTATTGTTTTGGCCCTGATTACCACCGAAGTGGTTACCATTTCTGGCATGTTGATTCCCTCCACCCTTGTTGTCACCGCTTCGATGACTGCTCTCACTGGTATTATCATTTTGTCGGTTGCTCTCTTTTGATTGCGTTGACTCATTATCGCGCTCTACTAACTGAGCCTTATTTACAACATCTGAATACAAACACAGTTTATGAGAAATAAGATGTTGACGTATCTCAGGTTTCAAACCTTGAAAAAACATTCGCGTCATTCGATCTTCATTATCCACCAAGTGGGATGCAAACGGACAACTCAAAGAAATTTAGCCTCATATCATGCGACACTGGCCATATTATTTTCTCCAAACTTGATAAACTCCACCTCCTTCATGTGACGAATACTTTCAGAAAGTATTTGTCGTTGAACAACTCTTGGAACTTCTCCTAAGACATCTTGATGCGGCAAAGTTGAGTACGCTTTTATCGACTCCCACCAATAATCCGCCTCTCCGCAACATAAAGGCGTAAGAAGGAACCTTTTGCTCCTGGAGCATCCCAAGACATCAAATATCTTGGTGACTGCTTTATCCATGCTTCCGCCTATAAGTGGTTTTGGCTCTCCTTAAACTCGTGGTCCCGGCTCTTTGAACTGTTTAGCGGTGATGACTGTCAGAGAGTTTCTAGTGTTTCCACCTACATTTTGGACAGATCCTTCTTGTCTCATTGTTGCATGAATTGCATAAAGCCTCCGAACAATCCATCATTCATCATTTGGTCAAGTGTTGTTGTTTGCATGAGGATTTTCGCCTTCCTCGATGCACATTATCCCGATTATTGATATGTGGTGAATCAACTACGCCTTTGGCTCCATTGCTATTCTCAACATTCTCGGATGTCATTTTCAGATACTACCACAAAACAAAAGATTAATTGTCATGTAACATATTATCCCTATATTCTGACCGACCAAATAAATAAAAAAACTTAGGTAGGTCATACTAGCGAAGGAATTCCCCATCTCTCCCCTCCTAGTTCTATTCTCACATCATAGCTAGGGCTCATATCCCTAAGCTTTGATACCAACTGTGACGCCCCCAAAATTAGGTATACATCACTCATCTTGGGTCGTCAGATACATGGTACAAAATTCAAATACAACTTACTAATACAACTCTCGTGTACAATACGACAAAACATAACTGTGAGTTTGAATACAATTATTGTCTACTAGAGATTATACAAACTCAAAAGGATTCCTCATTACAATTATTAACACACTATTTCACGAATAGTGAGGACTACTAATGCTATCCTCCGGACCGTCACTCCGCTTCCCGACTAGTCCCGCTATGTTCTCATTTCTCAAGAGAACGGTGAAAGAAAAAGGTGAGCTCAACTAGCCCAAGAAGAAATATTATGACTAAGATAATGCGAGAATAAATTATCGTTAGCCTTTCAACAATGTTAAACCGATAAAATATAACAACATCAAGTTTAAGCTCATAATGAACAAGCAATCCATTAAAAGAGTCAAGTAGAGAATAAAATCTACTATCTTTTATGATTTAAAAGGTTTTTCATGACTTTTATCGTTGGGACTCGACTTTAATAAATAATCCACATCATCGAATCACCCCTCGCATTACTTGGCCAAGGATATTCTTTAGTATCACGACCACAAATTATCCATGCACTACTACCAAGGACATTCGTGTATTCATTAATGGTCATGATCATGCCAACAATCATCCATCAATGCACTACGGGCCAATGATAACTTTTACCACATCATTTGTAACATTACTACCATGATTACACCGAATAATCCTCGGTCATAATCATACCAAGTCCATCTATGCACTCACAGCCATGAGATGACTTTCAACATAATATAAACATGAGGATGATGACAATGATATAAGAATTCAATAAAAACAAGTTCAAGAATTAATTTATCTAGGAACTAATAATGTCCAAATTGTCAATATGATACTGATTTGTAGAGTAAAATTCAAGAATGATCAGAAGAATATTTCCATAAAAAGATACTGGATGAAGCACAAATATCAAGGATATTCTACTAATTTCATGGAGTATAGAAGTCAAAACTTTAACCAACTGAGTATAATAAAGAATAGAATAACAAAAAAAATCACCATGCATGGTACTTCAGATGATAGACATGTTATTCCAAAAGAATAATAATAACGGAACTGTGTCGCAAAATTTGCAAGCACAGGATATTCCAACAGTAATAATAAAGAGCGGAACCGTGTCCTGTAAAACACATGACGCAGGATGTTCCAATAGAATAATAATAAAGATTTTAACCAAGTCCTGTAAAACACACATGCATGGATGTTCCAACGAGAATAATAATAAAGGCGGAACCAGTCCGGTGTAAAAACACATGCATGTGATGTTCCAACAGAATAATAGAAGAATGTCACCAAGTATAGGGTAATTTAAGCGATACAAAGTTATTCTAACAGAATATTAAGCAATGGGATAACGACAGTTCTCTTCATGAATAAGAAAGAATAACACCCCTTACCGTAAATAAACTGAATATAAGAGTAGGGCCCCAAGATACTTTTCTATAGCTTCTCTATAATTTCTCTCTCTAGAGTTTCAGTGAATTCGTAAGAAATAATGAAGGAATGAACTTCTATTTATAGGCGGATTGAAGGGGCACTGTGTAAGAAAAATTCATGGATGTGCAACTCACGGACGCTCTAATAATTCACAGATGCTCTAATAATTCACTGATGCATTATTTAGTCTCACTCGTGCATGTTTTCAATCAATTAACAATATATATATATATATATATATATATATATATACATAAACACACATGTTATAAATATATATCTATATATATAATACTCATTACCTTTTTATAAAGCAAACTCTCTCTCCCCCCATTTCCACCCGAGAACAAATAAATCCACCCCCCAAAAGTCATTATTCTTCCAACATGTGGGCCCTCACCATTATAAAATAAATTTTCTACCGATTATTTTGAAAAATGGGTAATTGGGGGTTCAACTAATAAACAAAATTAACAACAATTACTATAGCAATAATTGAACAAAACTGAGTGACTTCTCACGTAAGCATCAATAATCAATACCGTGTGCTACTGTGCAACTACGTGTATTACTGTAATTTTAACACTGGGAGTTTCAACAGTTAAAGGTAAAACTTCCGCCGTTATTTTCATAAATTATTTTTGTCGTTTTCTTAATCCGACAATAATTTCGTTAATAGGGTCCACCAATGATTGTCTTTGTTATCTAATATTCCTGTTAAAACGAATATTCCCTAACCAATCGAATATTATAAAACAACTTATGATTTTGCAAAATTTATAAATATTACTCACAACTATAACATTATATCAAATTTACTCCATAATATTCAAAAATGACATTTATAGAAAATTCATCTTTATTTATAAAAGTTTGGGGTCTTACATTATTATTATTAATATTATTAATATTATTATTATTATTATTAGTATTACTATTATTATTAGTATTACTATTATTATTATTATTACTACATTATTGATATTATTATTATTATATTTTATTTTTATTTTATTTTTATTGTTAGTATTATTATTATTATTATTATTATTATTATTATTATTATTATTATTATTATTATTATTATTATTATTATCACGTTAATTAGTTATGTACATAACAGATCTAAGGAAAGAGGATCTGTTTTAATTTGGGAAAAATGATTTGTTCAGTTATAAATATTAATCCTTGCATAATTATAGCACTTAGGCTTGTTAGCTTAAGTGGTTAGTGGATCTAAGTTTCAAGTTAGAGGTCTTGAGTTCGTATTTTTGTAGCAACATATTTTTTGGGATTAAGTTCAATATTCGCCACATCATCCCGTCCACGTGTAAAATAAAATAAAAAATGTCCACGTCAAATCTGCCACGTACGCTGGTCAATGCACATGTGGCGCCTGGGGCTCGAAATCCAAATTTTTTAATAGAAAGTGGCTCAATTTGCGTTGACCAAAAGAAAATGGCTCAATACCCCAAAACCCCTAAAGTTCAGTGGTTGACTTTGCATTTTACCCATTATTATTATGATTGTTATTATTATTATGATTGTTGTTGTTGTTGTTGTTGTTATTATTATTATTATTATTATTATTATTATTACTGTTATTATTCTTGTTATTATTATTAGTACTATTATTATTATGACTGTTATTATTATTATTATTATTATTATTATTATTATTATTATTATTATTTTTATTGTTATTATTATTATTACTTTTGTTGTTGTTGTTATTATTATTATTATTATTATTATTATTATTATTATTATTATTATTATTATTATTATTATTATTATTATTATTATTATCTTAATTTAAGGCAACATGTTAATAGCCGTTGCAAAAAGTTGTATAAAATATGCAACGAAAATAAAAAGTGTTGCCAATGAATGTGGTCCATATTAGGCAACGAAATAAAGCAACAAAAAAACTTTTGTTGCCCATAATGAGGAGAAATCAAGTGGTTGCAACGAATTTCTAACGAATTTTGTTTTCAAATTTTGCAACTACTTATGAATTACGTTGTAAAAAATGAAAGCCTAACACAATCTGCAACGAAGGACAAGTTTCGTTGCTAAACATACACTTTTAGCAATGACTTATAAAGTCATTGCCTGCAAAATCGTTGCTAAAGCCCCATTTTTAGCAACAAAAAAACTTTCGTTGCCCACGATGACGGGAAATCAAGTGGCCGAAAATTTTGCAATGAATTTCTAACGAAATTTTTTCCCGCCAATGAATTAGCAACAAAATTTTTCAACGACTTATGAATTTCGTTGCAAAAAGTGAAAGCCTGACACAATCTGCAACGAAGGACAAATTTCGTTGCTAAACATATACTTTGTTTAGCAACGACTTATAAAGTCGTTGCCCGAAAAATCGTTGCTAAAGACCCATTTTTTTGTAGTGATCCATGCACTACGGGCCAAGGATATTCGTGTTTTCACCAATGGTCATGATCATGCCAACAACTGTCCATTAATGCACTACGGACCAATGAGGACTTTTACCACATCATTTGTAACATTACGGGTCATGATTATACCGAATAATCCCTAGTCATAATCATACCAATCCACAGTCCATTTATGCATGTGACGCCCCCAAAATAGGTATACATCACCCATTCTGAGTCGCAAAATACATGGTATAGAAACAAATACAACTTCATTAATACAATTGTCGTGCAAAATACAATAACACATATTTTCTAATAGACAGTATTCAAACTCAAAAGGAGTCCTCATTATATTTATTGATACACTATTTTATAAAAATAGTGAGGAATGCTAAAACAACTTTCTAGAACCATCACTCCATACCCCGGCTAGTTCCTGCTATATTATCACCTCTTGAGAAGAAAAATGGAACAAAAAGGAAAAGGGTGAGCTCAACTAGTCTAGTAAAGAATATTATGACTAAGATACTGAACAAAAAATTATCGTTAGCCTTCAACAAATCAGATAAAATATAATAGACAACCAATTTTAGATCAATATTCACAACGAAAATAACAATTCATTATGAGAGTTAAGTAGAGAATGAAATATATTATCATCTATGAATTTAAAAGTTCATCATCAATATTTTATCCCTGTAACATCAATCAATATACATCTTGCATCAAATATTCATCTTTGCACTTTCTGGGCCAAAGATATTCATTTGTATATCACCCGGTTGGTCGTATTCATCTAAACACTGTTTATCTTTGCACTCTGGGACAAAGATATTCATCGAGTAATCATTCATCTTGCACTTCTAAAGCCAAAGATATGTGTTAGTTATATCATCATTTAGGAATGAGGATGATGAAAAATATTTTAAAGAAACGAATCCAGTGCGATAAAAGGGCAAAGATTAGGGATTCGTATTTTAGATAATCCAAATTCAAAAATGCTCCATAATAAACCATAGTGAAGTAAAATTCAAGAATGAAGATCAAAACATAGATACAATCAAAGATAGTAACCTTAATAGACATCTTGGACAAAGAAGAGAAAATTTCATTTTTCTGTGAATAGTGCCGTATACGTGAATAGTGTCGTATACGTGAATAGTAACCCCGACACAAAAAGGTAGAAATTCCATAATAAAATTCATATCAATATGTCGGCATAATGATATTGAAGAAAATAATATCATTTACGAAGAAAATAACATCCCTTACCTCAAAAGAATAGTACTTCTGACTAAAATATCGGATGTAATGTTAAAGGAAACTTGCACTGAATAACAACTCTCAAAGTATCTAAATACTAACAAAATACGCTCGATAATATATAGAGAGAAAACTTATGTTTCTGGTGTGATTTTCAATTCTAACTAAGCATCCTATTTATAGGAAAATACTAGAACGCCAAAGCAGACTAAATTAATAAAATATTAATATAATTTTTCTATGCACCCCACTTTGAACAAAATTATCAGCCCACCACATTTAAAAATTTAATTCAGCACATTTTATCAATTAAGGACAAAAATGGGTCCCACCCATAATTTTAATAAAAACATTTAGTTCCAAAACTTCAATAATTCATAATAAATAGCCCTTTTATCAGAAAAATATGTATTTTATGTCCATTCCGTAGGAAATTAAATTTTCTATAACTTTGTAGATCTAAGTTTTTCCAAATTCCAAACAAAAAATGACCGAAATCCACATACGGACGATTTTTAATACCTCCATTCTGACAAAATAATGATAAAACACCCCCATTCTGACAAAATATTGATAAAACACCTCAGCATTAATTCCTTCATTTATATCCACATAAAATAAATATTTCCTTATCATATAAATCAATAATTAATTATTCACAAATAATATTACAGAATCACAATTATGACAACCAGGTCGTTTCCAGGAAAGAAGGGGGCTTTCCGATAAGGATTTCTCCTTACTGGCGTGCAATTAGGTGACCAAACCCCTTTCCTAGACAGGACTTCATTAGACATTGCCAATAATGTTATTTAATAATATTATTCAAATAATATGGATTATTGATCTGATAATCGAAAATATTGTACAGTGGCAATTATTGAAACAACAATAATATAAAATATCAATGTAGCAATTATTGAATCAATAAAATAAAATATTGAACAGTAATTACTTTAACAATTATTGAGTAGTGCCTTCTTATGTAAGAATCAATAATTCAAAAATAATGGCAACATCGTGTCCCATCTTGCATAACCACGGCAGACATCGTATTTTAACCACCGGGTATTCCAACAGTGTTAACGATAACAATTACGCCGTTATTTATAAACACTCAAACTTGTCGTTTTCTTCATCCGACCGTTTTTCGTTATGGGGCCCTGAAATGGTCGCGCGCCATCGCATTTAATATTCTCTAAAATAAGAATATCCCACGACCAAACGAATATTCCCCGACAACAATGAATATTTTATAACCACTTACTTATTTTGCAAAATTTGCACATTTCACCCATAATCAAAGCATTATATCAAATTAATACCTTATTATTCATAATAATAATTAGAGAAAATTCAATTTTATTTATAAAAAGTTGGGGTCTTACAACCTCCCCTCCTTATGAAATTTCGTCCTCGAAATTGACGTTCGTACCTGGTGTTTCGAAAAAGGTGAGGATACCTTGTTTTCATTTCTTATTCCAACTCCCACGTCATTTCTTCAATAGCATGGTTCCTGTAAAGCCCCCAAATTCAGGTACTTGAAACCCGAACTTGGTGCTTCACGATACCATTTTTGTGAGCGGAATAATACTAATAACAACAACAATAATATAAATACCCAACTTAATTTACATAAATATCAGAGTCTATTCCCAAGTACGTAACCTTTAATACATTCATTACATAACATGATAGCTAATATATATCATTGTCTTAATAATATCAAATTAATACATAAGATAACATTGCATTCATTCAGCAACCTTTCTTTTTTCCTTGTTCTTAGTAGAGCCTTCAGGTTGTTCACACTTAGCTGAAAACATTTAAATTAAGCAAGGATGAGCATTTGAGTGCCCAACAAGTAATAAAAATTATAAATATTAGCTGAAAGAATTAAATGTTTTCTTTGTACTACCCTTCTACAACAAATCAATAGTTGTGAAGTAATCTGAACCGATAATATTAACATAACAACTCTTTAACAAATTTTTTAAAACTACGTACTGACTATAAATAGGGTTAAGATGACATACTATAAACATTGTTTTTTAATTTTTGAATAGGTTTAGCAGAACTTCATCCGCAAAATCGTTATAACTTACTTACGCACGGGTGATCAAACCCGTTATGCCTCAGATTGATCAATACTACATGCAAGAACGATATTATCATTCACTCAGTTCGCCATGGGCGCATAAAAGTTTTTCCATGTTCGGGATGTTCATACTTAGTCGGGAATCCGAATCAAAATAATTTGATTGGATACAAAAAGATTTTATCATATTCAACGATATTTCTAAATCTATGTCTAGTTGGTTAAATAGCTTAGACGACTTTTACCTAATGTATACATACTGCCAATCAAAAGATATATATATATATATATATATATATATATATATATATATATATATATCAACATGTGATTAAATACAATGATTATCCAAGTGGGGACACTTGTATAACCATATATAGAAATTAACGAACAGAATAAATATCTGAATTACAATATAATGCCATATTGATAATAAATGATCGGATATAATATATATAACAATAGGATTAATAATCTAATACAATAATAATATAATTGTGAAACTTTCTTACTCATGTCCATTGTATAAAGAAAATGCAAAGGTAGAATACTTGCCTGGTCTGCTGCTAACAATACGCAACTTAGTTTAGATCTTTTGTATAACAACCTATCAGTAATAAGATCATTTTACTGATTAGAATAACATATTGTAACACATAATACTGCTTATTGTAGTCAGCACATAACCTAATCACATTGCCACACATGATCAACAGTCATTGAATCACAAACAAACATTAATGCAGTAAAAATATCCAAGTCCAGATTAATTTCTGAAATATGTCGGTGTACTGAAGGCTTTATCGGGTAATTATTGAGTCTAAGACTCTATTTTAAAGTTCAATATCTGTAAGTATCTGTCATATTATTTTAAATGACTTATAATAATTTTTAAACATTTATTATAATTTATCATGAATTTTTAAACACCGAAATCATTATTAAATGATTTAAATATTAAACAATTCCATTATCATTAATATTTTATTACTATTAAACTATTAATGAAACCATTGCCAAAATATTAAAGTTATTTATAATAACTCAAAATATTTTTAAAACATTTATATTGCCTTTTAAATGATTTTTAAAACATTTAAAATCATTTTAAATAATTACCATTAATATTTAAATATTAATGTACTATTCCTCAAAATATTAAAAGTCATTAAGTATAACTTAAAATATTTTTAATTCATTTATATCATCTTTAAATGATTTTTAAATTAATAAAACCATTTTAAAACTATTTATTTAATATAATTATTAAATAAATTTAATATCATTAATATTAAACTATTAATAAAATTATCCTTTAAATATTAAAAGTTATATTTTATAACTTAAAATATCTTTAAACACTTTATTTTCATTTAAAATAATTTTTATAATATTAAAATCATTTTAAAACTAATTTATTTAATATAATTTAAAATAACTTTAATATCATTAATAATAATTAATTAATCTAAATTTACCTTTAAATATTGAAAGTTATATTTTATAACTTAAAATATTTTTAAATACCTTATTATTATTTAAAATGATTTTAATATAATAAAATCATTTTAATTTATTTATTTAATTCCTTTATTAAATAACTTAATTATCATTAATATTAATTTATTAATGAATTTCATCACAAAATATTAAAAGTCATTAAAAATAACTTAAAATATTTTCTTATATCATAATATAATTTTAAATGATTTTTCAAGTATTAAAATTATTTTTAAATAATTTATTTAATATAATAAATAAATAAATTAAATACCTTTAATATTTCAAAAATATTAAATATTTATGAAATATATTAAAAACTAATTTTTAGACTTAAAATAATTTTTAGTAATTTAATTTGTATTTTTAATAATTAAAAACTAATTTTCTATAATTATTTATTAAAAATATTATTTTCAGAAATTAAGTGTCGCTAAAGACTTCCTATAGCGACAAGACTGTCGCTATAGGTGTTCTTCATGTTATTCACCCAAACCTAGAAATACATGTCAGTCACAAAGGGTACCAGTTTGACCATCAATAATTCGTAACTCATGATGTTTCTAGAAAATATAAACATCAGATCGTGTAATGCTAGTGCAATACTACATGATCTAACAAGAAACATGGCCAAACAACATAAAACATGTAAGACCCCAATTTTTTTAATGAATAAAATCGAATTTTATCTAATTATTATTGTGAATAATAAGGTGTTAATTTGATATAATACTTTGGTTATGGGTGAAATGTGCAAATTTCCCAAAATAAGCAAGCAAGTGGTTATAAAATATTCATTGTTGTCGGGAAATATTCGTTTGGTCGTGGAATATTCTTTTCCGTTTTGGGAATATTCATACGCATTTACACGTAATCATTTGTGGGCCCCATAGCGGATAACCGCTTGATGAAGAAAATGACAAGTTTGAGTTGTTATAAATAACTACAGTAATTGTTACCAATTAACATCGTTGGAATACCGGTGGTTAAAATACGAAGAATACGCTGTGGTTGCACAAAGAAGACACCAGTATTTCACAAGATTGTTGAATTATTGATCCTTACGTAAGAAAAGCACTACTCGATAATTGTTACAAAGAATTACTGCTCAATATTTTATTTTATTGGTTCAATAATTGTCATGCGTTGATATTTTATATTATTGTTGTTTCAATAATCGTCACATCGCACAAAGATTTCCCATTATCGATCAATAATCCATATTATTTGAATAATATTATTAGATAACATTATTGGCAATGTCTAGAAAGTTCACAAGGAGAGGTTTGGTCACCTAATTGCGCTACCAAGAAGGAGAAATCCTTATCTGAAAGCCCCTCTTTCCGGAACTACCTGGTTGTCATAAATGTGATTCTGTAATATTATTTGTGAATAATTAATTATTGATTCATATGATAAGGAAATATTTATTTTATGTGGATATAAATGTTAGATATATTTATTGTGGTTAAAAATGAAGGAGTTAATGTTGAGGTTTTTTATCAGTATTTTTGTCGGAATGGAGGTATTAAAAATTAAACCAGTGTTTTTGAGATATATTGCGTGAGTTATAATTTATAATCCGACCGTTGAATCGTTGTGATTTTTGGATATGTTATACATATATAAGTTGAGTATATGTCCACAAATTTTGAACCGTTAAAAATAAGCGTATGATTTGTTATGAATTTTAAGAGGTGACTGATTCGGAAATTAGGTTTATAAATAATTTTGGTGGAAAATTCTAGAATTGAGTGGACCCCACTTGTGGTTGGTGAAGAAATGTGCTGAATTTTTATTCAAATGTGGTGGGTGGGAATATTAGCAGGTAAAGCCATCAGGTTGCAGGTCAAGTCTGCTTCGGCGTGCTAACATTTTTCTATAAATAGAGGGCTAAGTTAGAATTGAAAATCACACCAGAATTCATAAGTTTTCTCTCTTTATCTCTCTATATTATCGAGCGTATTCTTGTGAGTATTTTGATACTTTGAGTGTTGTTGCTATACTACTGCAAGTTCCTTCAAAGACTATATCCAAAGATTCCAATCAAGAATCATTGTCTTTTTGAGGTAAGGGTGTTATATTCTTCTTAAAATGATATTTTCTTCAATATCATTATGCCGAAATGTTGGTATGAACTTTTTATCAAATTTGGAACTTTTTGTGTCGGGGTTACTATTTATGTATACGATACTATTCACGTATACAACACTATTCACTTAATACTAAGACTATTCAACCTAAAAATGAAATTTTCTTCTTTTTGTCCAAGATGTCTATTATGGTTACTATCTTTGATTGTATCCATGTTTTGATCATTATTTTTTGAATTTCGCTTCAAAATTGGTTATTTCGGAATATTATTGAACTTGGATAAACCGTAATACTTAATCCTTAGTATTTGATATTTTATCTCAATGGATTTGGTTTCTTTAAAATATTTTTCATCATCCTCACCCTAAATGATGATATAAATGAATATCTTTGGCCTCAGTAGTAAAAGATGAATGATTAATAATGAATATCTTTGGCCAGTAGGCAAAGATGAATGATTACCTAATGAATATCAGTGCAAAGATGAACAGTATTGAGATGAACATGACCAACTGGTGATATAAAATGAATATCTTTGGCTCAGAAAGTGAAAAAGATGAATATTTGATTAAAGATGTATATTGATTGATGTTACAGTGGATAAAATATTGATGATGGACTTTTAAATCTTAGAAGATAGTAGAATTCTTTCTCTAATTGACTCTTTTAATGGATTGTTGTTTCACCGCAGCTTGTTGATCTAAAACTTGTTGTCTATTATATTTTATCGATTTTTCCTCGTTGAAGACTAATGATAATTTGTTGTATATTATCTTAGTCATAATATTCTTCATCGGGCTAGTTGAGCTCACCCTTTTCCTTTTTGTTCCATTGTTCTTCCTCGTGGAGGAGAGAATTTAGCAGAACTAGCTTGGGGTAATGGAGTGATGATTCAAGATAGTTGTTTTAGTAGTCCTCACTATTTTGTAAAAATAGTGTATCAATAATTGTAATGAGGACTTATTTGAGTGTGGATATTCTCAGAAGACAATATTTGTATTTAAACTCACAAGATATGTGTTGTCGTATTTTGCACGACAATTGTATTATTGAAGTTGTAGTTTGCTTTTCATACCATGTATTTTGCGACTCGTAATGGGTGTTGTATACCTATTTTGGGGTCGCCATTGGTATTAAAGCTTAGGATATGATCCCCGGCTAAGATGTGAGACAAGAACTAGGAGGGAGAGATGGGGAATTCTTTCGCTAGTATGACTCGACTAAGTTTATTTGGTATTTAATTGGTCGATCGAGTATAGGGATAATATGTGATATGTCAATTAACCCTTGTTTTGTGGCGATGTTTGAAAATGGCATCCGAAAAAATGTTGTGATAAGAAATGAAGCATATGAGACCAAATTGAGTCATCCTTAATCAATACCTGTGATAATGTGCATCAGATGACAATAATCCTCAGGTAAACAACAACACCGATCAAATGATGAACGATGGGATATTCAAAGGCTTTATGCAATTCATGCAACATCAGGAGAGAGGGACTCCTATTCAAAATACAGGTGGAAACACTGGCAACTCTCGGATAGTCACCGCTAAACAGTTCAAGGAGCTGGGACCACCAGAGATTTTGGGAAAGCCAGAACCACTTACGATAGAGAAGTGGATAAAGCAGATCACCAAGATATTTGATGTCTTGGGATGTTTCGAGGAGCAAAAGGTTCCCTTTGCCACCTTTATGTTGCGAGGAGAGGCAGACATGGTGGGAATTCCAGAAGCGTACTCAACCGCCAGACCAAGATGTCTTGGGAGAAGTTCCAAGAATTGTTCAACGACAAGTACTTTCCCGAAAGTATTCGCCATACATGAAGGAGGTAGAGTTCATCAAGTCGAGCAAAACAATATGAACGTGTCGCAAAGACGGTAAGCTAAGTTTGTCGAGTTGTCCCGATTTGCATCCCATTTGGTTGATAATGAGGAGAGAATGACGCGAATGTTTTCGCGAGGTTTGAAACCCAAAATACGTCAATACCTCATTTCTCACAAACTTTGTTTATATTCGGATGTAGTGAATAGGGCTCGCTTATTGGAGCGCGATAATGAGCCAAACCCAACCAAGGATAACGAGCAACAACACGATAATAATCGTATCGGTGGGCACCGGCCATCGTAACAATGATAACCATCGTGGAGGAAATTATCATGCCGTAAATGGTAACCACTTTTGGTGGTAATCATGGCCAAGATAATAGAAGAAATGATTCAAGTAGAAATTTCAAGAAGAGAAGATTTAACGATGACGGGAAGACGCTTAACAATAACAAAGACCAACAACACCAAAGAACAAATTCTAGGGGAGGAGAACGATCGCCGCTTAGATGCTACAGATGCATGTGAGAGAGGGACATATAAGTCCAAACTGCTCATGATTTCCAAGAAATGTTTTAGTTATGGAAAAGACGGTCACATAGCTCAATTTTTTCCTGTAGCGAAATCAAGTCCAGTTGGGACGGTGGCACCAAAGGAGGATACAGATAAAACGAAGTCGGTGGTTTCAGGAAGAGCGTTATTCGTGACTTCTCAAAAAGTGAGTGACCCGAATGAAGTTAGCACGAGTTAGTTAATTATAAATTTTTGCGAAGTCTATACCTTATTAGATACTGGTTCTACCCATTCTTTTATCTCTCTTGTTTGTGCTCAACGTTTAAATCTTTCTCCGAAGAAGTTAGATTTTGACTTATTGGTTGAAACTCCGTTAAGAGAAACCTTCATTACATGTGCTATCCAAGTCTTGGATGAGAGTCACAGTTTTGAATGATATCTCTATTGTTAATAAATTTTCTGACGTATTCTTAAAGACTTCTTAGCCTACCCTAGAGCGTGAAATTGAATTTTGTATTGACCCCAGTACAAAACCTATTTCTTAAACCCTAAAATATTTTCTTCACCCAAAACGAACGTAACATGCGCCAAAGACGTTGGCTCGAGCTGTTGAAGATTACGATTATACCATTCAATACCATCGTGGGAAAAGCGAACGTGGTAGTTGACGGGTTGAGCAGGAGATGGTATGCGTTTACAAGTGCGAATATACGAACCTACATGAAGATAGTAAATATACGATTAGAACCGACGATAAAGTTAAAGTTGCTCAAGCTATAGACCCGAAACTGATGAATACGAAGAAGAAGGTGCAAGAATGCGTTATTCTCGAAGTAAGAGTCGATGAAGAGTAGAAAGCTCAAGCCTTCAATTTATTTGAAATCCTCGATCGAGTAGGAACTGTGGCCTATAGACTTGCCTTAACGCTAAGTATGTCGCGTGTTCATAACATTTTTTACGTATCGATGTTACGTAAATATGTGGACGAATTCGAATCATATTATCGTTAGAACCGCAGACGAGATAGTCAAGATTTAACATACGAGGAGGTACTGTTAAAGATCTTGGATAGAAAGAGCATGTCCTACGCACGAAGATTATTCCACAAGTTAAGGTTTTGTGGAGAAACCATGCTATTGAAGAAATGACCTGGGAGTTAGAATCAGAAATAAAAGCGAGGTATCCTCACCTTTTCGAAATACCAGGTACGTACGTCAATTTCGAGGACGAAATTTCATAAGGAGGGGAGGTTGTAAGACCCCAATTTTTTTAATGAATAAAATCGAATTTTCTCTAATTATTATTGTGAATAATAAGGTGTTAATTTGATATAATACTTTGGTTATGGGTGAAATGTGCAAATTTCGCAAAATAAGCAAGCAAGTGGTTATAAAATATTCATTGTTGTCGGGAAATATTAGTTTGGTCGTGGAATATTCTTTCTGTCGGGGAATATTCGTACGACGACGCAATCATTTGTGGGCCCCATAGCGGATAACTGTCGGATGAAGAAAATGACAAGTTTGGGTTGTTATAAATAACGGCGTAATTGTTACCGTTAACACTGTTGGAATACCTGGTGGTTAAAATACGATGAATCTGGCGTGGTTGCACAAGAAGATTACCACCAGATTTCACAGTATTGTTGAATTATTGATCCTTACGTAAGAAGGCACTACTCGATAATTGTTACAGTAATTACTGTTCAATATTTTATTTTATTGGTTCAATAATTGCTGCGTTGATATTTTATATTATTGTTGTTTCAATAAATGTCATCGTCATAAAGATTTCCCATTATCAGATCAATAATCCATATTATTTGAATAATATTATTAGATAACATTATTGGCAATGTCTAGAAAGTTCTGTCAAGGAGAGGTTTGGTCACCTAATTGCGCGCCAGTAAGGAGAAATCCTTATCGGAAAGCCCCCTCTTTCCTGGGAACGGCCTGGTTGTCATAAATGTGATTCTGTAATATTATTTGTGAATAATTAATTATTGATTCATATGATAAGGAAATATTTATTTTATGTGGATATAAATGTTAGATATATTTATTGTGGTTAAAAATGAAGGAGTTAATGTTGAGGTTTTTTATCAGTATTTTTGTCGGAATGGAGGTATTAAAAATTAAACCAAAGTGTTTTTGAGATATATCATGTGAGTTATAATTTATAATCCGACCGTTGAATCGTTAGGATTTTTGGATATGTTATATATATATAAGTTGAGTATATGTCCACAAATTTTGAACCGTTAAAAATGAGCGATGATTTGTTATGAATTTTAAGAGGTGACTGATTCGAAAAATTAGGTTTATAAATAATTTTGGTGGAAAATTCTAGAATTGAGTGGACCCCACTTGTGGTTGGTGAAGAAATGTGCTGAATTTTTATTCAAATGTGGTGGGTGGGAATATTAGCGAAGTAAAGCCATCAAAGTCTTGCAGTCAAGTCCGCTTGCTGCATAACATTTTTCTATAAATAGAGGCTAAGTTAGAATTGAAAATCACACCGTAATTCATAAGTTTTTCTCTTTATCTCTATATTATCGAAGCGTATTCTTGTGAGTATTTTGATACTTTGAGTGTTATATACTTGCAAGTTCCTTCAAAGACTATATCGAAGATTCCAATGTAAGTACTTGTCTTTTTGAGGTAAGGGATGTTATATTCTTCTTAAAATGATATTTTCTTCAATATCATTATGCTTAAAATGTTGGTATGAACTTTTATCAAATTTGGAACTTTTGTGTTCTGGGGTTACTATTTATGTATATACGATACTATTCACGATACAACACTATTCACTTAATACTCAAGACTATTCACCAAAAAATGAAATTTTCTTCTTTTTGTCCAAGTTGTCTATTATGGTTACTATCTTTGATTGTATCCATGTTTTGATCATTATTTTGAATTTTCGCTTCAAAATTGGTTATTATGGAGAATATTATTGAACTTGGATAATCTCTAATATTTGTTATTTTAATCCTTAGTATTTGATCTTTTATCTCATTTTGGATTTGGTTTCTTTAAAATATTTTCATCATCTCACCCTAAATGATGATACAAATAAATATATTTGGCTCAGTAGTAAAAAAAGATGAATGATTACCTAATGAATATCTTTGGCCCATAGTAAAAGATGAACATGTGTTGAGATGAACATGACCAATCTGGTGATACAAATGAATATCTTTGGCCTCAGTAGTGCAAAAGATGAATATTTGATTCAAGATGTATATTGATTGATGTTACAGTGGATAAAATATTGATGATGGACTTTTAAATCTTAGAAGATAGTAGAATTCTTTCTCTAATTGATTCTTCTAATGGATTGTTGTTTCATTCACGCATTGTTGATCTAAAACTTGTTGTCTATTATATTTTATCGATTTTTCCTGTTGAAGACTAATGATAATTTGTTGTATATTATCTTAGTCATAATATTCTTTCTATTGGCTCTCATTGTTCATTGTTCTTCTTAGGGAGGAGAGAATTTAGCAGAACTAGCCTGGGGTATGGAGTGATGATTCAAGATAGTTGTTTTAGTAGTCCTCACTATTTTTGAAATAGTGTATCAATAATTGTAATGAGGACTTATTTGAGTGTGGATATTGTCTAGAAGACAATATTTGTTTTTAAACTCACAGTATGTGTTGTCGTATTTTGCACCGACAATTGTATTATTGAAGTTGTAGTTTGCTTTTACGTACCATGTATTTGGTGACTCAGAATGGGTGTTGTATACCTATTTTGGGGGCGTCACAGTTGGTATCAAAGCTTAGGGATATGATCCCTGGCTGAGATGTGAGATAAGAACTAGGAGGGGAGAGATGGGGAATTCCTTTTCTAGTATAACCTGACTAAGTTTATTTGGTATTTAATTGGTCGATCAGAGTATAGGGATAATATGTGATATGTCAATTAACCCTTGTTTTGTGGCAGTATTTGAAAATGGCATCTAAAAATGTTGTGATAAGAAATGAAGCATATGAGACCGTTGAGTCACCAACGATCAATACCCAGGATAATGTGCATCAGGATGACAATAATCCTCAGGTAAACAACAACACCGATCAAATGATGAACGATGGAATATTCAAAGGCTTTATGCAATTCATGCAACATCAGGCGAGAGGGACTCTTGTTCAAAATGCAGATGGAAACACTGGCAACTCTCGGATAGTCACCGCTAAACAGTTCAAGGAACTGGGACCACCGGAGTTTTTGGGAAAGCCAGAACCACTTACGGCAGAGACGTGGATAAAGCAGATCACCAAGATATTTGATGTCTTGGGATGTTCCGAGGAGCAAAAGGTTCCCTTTGCCACCTTCATGTTGCAAGGAGAGGCAGATTACTGGTGGGAATCGGTAAAGCGTACTCAGTCTGCCGCATTGTAGATGTCTTGGGAGAAGTTCCAAGAATTGTTCAACGACAAGTACGGTCAACCCACCTTTGACCTTGCATAACTTGGATCCCATTAAGCATCTAGGTTGTCTAAAGGCTTTAATATGTAGTATATATGTCAGACTACAACATCCAATTAACAAAATAACCAAAATATCCAACAACAGAAAGATCTGGGCGTTAGAAAACGTTGTCAGACAGTTTCTGGGTAATTTCTGGGTTACCCAGAAACTCCCAGTCATGGCCGGTCAACGGCTTTTGACCATCAATAATTTGCAATCTAGACCTGATCTAAGCCTGATTCTTGATCCAGATCAAAGAGCACATAACAGACTACATTTCTAAAATATATAACAACCAAAAACATAAACCGAGAAAGATCTACAGCCTCTGACATTCATTGTCAGAACACAAAACAAATTTTTTTCCAGATTTTGTAAAACTTCAATTTTGAGTATCTAGATGTTATGGATCCACTATTTACCAACCCAGATCACTTAGTTACACATCATACAACATATTAAAACACAGAATCATAACATTTAACATGGTAAACAAAATTAGATTTGGTTTAGGTTTTTATACCTCACTATGAACAAATCTTGATTCTATGGTTATGATCTGATAGATGATGTAAGACCCCAAATTTTTATAAATGAAATTTATTTTTCTCTATTTATTATTTTGAAATAGTAAGGGTTGATTTGATTAATGTGGATAGTTATGGGTAAAATACGCAGATATTTCGAATAAGCAAGTGGTTATAAAATATTCATTGTTATCGGGGAATATTAAATATATGCGATCGCCGAGGAATATTCACATTGACCCATGTATGTGGGCCCCATAATGGAAAGCGATTGGATGAAGAAAACGACAAATATAAGTTGTTTATAAATAACGACGTAGTTGTTACCGTTAATACTGTTGGAATACCCGGTGGTTAAAACACACTAATACACGTTGTTGAATAGTAGCACACGGTATTGCACCAATTATTGATTCTTACGTAAGAAGGCACTACTCAATAATTGTTACAGTAATTACTGTTTAGTATTTTATTTTATTGATTCAATAATTGCTTCATTGATATTTTATATTGCTGTTGTTTCAATAATTGTCATTACACAAGATTTTTCATTATCGGCTAATAATTCATATTATCTAATATTATTAGATAACATTATTGGCAATGTCTAAAAAGTTACATTTAAGGAGAGGTTTGGTCACCTAATCATGCCGCCAAGAAGGAGAAATTTTATTGAAAGCCCCCTCCTTCTTAGGAACTACCACTGGTTGCCGAGATTGTGATTCTCGTAATATTATTTGTGAATAATTAATTATTGATTTATATGATGAGAAAAATATTGATTTTATGTGGATATAGATGGAGAAAATTTTTAATGTGACAATTGTTGAAAATTAATATTTTATCTTTTCTCGATAAAATAATTCATTTAAATATATTATTTTAATAATATATTAATCTGTGATATTTTTTTTAATGAATATATGAGTATATGAGGAGGAAGAGTATTTTGTGGCATTAAATGTTTAATATATATTTTGTGTGTTGGTGGACACAATTATCGAACCGATATTTGATTATAAACAGAAATCGCCTCGCTTATGGATTTCTACCAATTTCGCATTTGGAATTTAGAAAAACTTTCTTTCCAAAGTTGTAGAGAATTGAATTTCCTATAAAAACTCTCGAGATTTGAATTTTTCGATAAAAGGGCTATTTATTATGAATTATTGAAGTTCAAGCTCAAATAATTGATTTTGGAAGTTTAAAATATTTTTAATTACAAAAACGTTTTTTTTCATTTTTGAAACTCATTTAACATGTGTATGAAGTTTGGACCAGATTTGTGTGCGTAGGAAATTTGATTATATATATTATTATTATATTAAATTTTTCGCTTTGGTTTTCTAAGCATTTTCCTATAAATAGGGTGCTTAGGTTAGAATTGAAAATCACACCGTAAATCAAGTTTTCTCTCTATATTATCGAAGCGTATTCTTGTGAGTATTTTGAGTATACTTTGAGTATTGCTATATCGGGCAAGTTCGCTCAATAAGTTATTCCAATGTAAGTCTTCGCTCTTTTGAGGTAAGGGATATATTTTTTTTTCCGTAATGATATTATTTCTTCAATATCATTATGTCAAATATTGATCTCAAGTTTTATCAAATTTGGAACTTTTTAGTGTCTGGATTACTATTCACGATACTAGCACTATTCACGATACTGAGACTATTCACGAATACGACACTATTCATCAAAAAATGAAAATTTTTCTTTTCGTCCGAAATATCTATTCTGGATACTAGCTTTGATTGTATCCATGTTTTGATCATTCTTGAATTTTACACCACCATGATTATTTTTGAGGTATTTTTGGACGTGGATAAAACAAAGTACAAATCCTTAATCCTTAATCCTTGTCATTTTGTTTCATTGGATTCGTTTCTTTAAAAAAAAAAAATATATTTTCATCATCCTCGCCTTAAATGATGATATTATTGAATATCTTTGGCCCAGAGTGTAAAAGATGAATGATTTTCGATGAATATCTTTGCTTTCAGAGTGCAAAGATGAATGATTTCTTGATGAATATCTTTGGCCCGTAGAAGCAAAAGATGAACAGTGTTGAGATGAACATGACCGATCGATTAATATCTTTGGCTCATAGTGCAGAAGATGAACAGTGTTTAGATGAACATGACTAATCGATGAATATCTTTGGCTCAGAGTGCAAAGATGAATATTTGATTCAGATATATATTGATTGATGTAATGTGGATAAAATATCGACGATGAACTTTTTAATTTCATATATAGAAGATAATAGTTTGCATTCTCTACTTAACTATTCTAATGAATTATTGTTTCATTGCCGCAGTTGTTGGTTTAAAATTGGTCATTCGTTGTATTCTATTAGATTTTTCCTGTTGAAGACTAACGATAATTTGTTGTATATTATCTTAGTCATATTATTCTTTACCGGGCTAGTTGAGCTCACCCTTTTCTTTTTGTTCCATTTTTCTTCTCGGGAGGCGAGAATGTAATGGTAGTACTAATCGAGGTAATGGAATGAAGGTTCTAGAGAGAGTTGTTTAGTAGTCCTCACCATTTTTGTAAAATAATGTATCAATAATTATGATGGGAATTTATTTGCGTGTGGATATTGTCTCAGATGGCAATACTCGTATTTAAACTCACGCTTTATATGTTGTAATAATAAAGTTGTAGTTGTTTCTGCATCATGTTATTGGCACACTCGTAATGGGTGATGTATACCTATTTTGGAGGCGCCACGGTTGGTATCGAGCTTAGGATATGATCTCACGCGGAGATCGGGGAATGTAACTAGGAGGGGAGAGACGAGTAAATCCTTCGCTAGTGTGTCCTACCTAAGCTTATTTGTTAGTTGGTTAGTATATAGGAATATTATATGATATATTGATTTCCTTAATTAACCCTTGTTTTACGCGATGATTTGAGAATGTCGATCGAGAATATTAACAATGGAGTAAATGAGACCGTTGAGATACAGTATTTACCAACGAGGAGAAACGCAACAACAGTCGACAATGTACCTCCGTGAAACAACACCACCGAAAGCGAGATGATGAACGACGGGATGTTTAGAAGCTTTTTGCGATTCATGCAAAATCGCACGAGGAGACTCGTGTTCAAAATTATGAGGAGGAAATGATAGCAATTCACGGGTCACAAACCAAGCAGCTTCAAAGAGTTGGGACCACTGTAATTGCGGGGAAAGCCGGATCCGATTAAGGCGGAGACGTGGGTGAAAACAAATTACCAAGATATTCGATGTCTTGGGATGCACGGAGGAACAAAAGTTCCATTCGCTACTTTTATGTTCCAGAACGAGGCAAACATCGGTGGGAATCAGGAAGCGCACTTCCATCCAAACCGCACAAAGATGTCATGGGAGACGTTTCATAAGCAGTTCAATGACAAGTACTTCCCCGAAAGTATTCGCTATATGAAGGAAGTGGAGTTTATTAGATCGAGCAGAATAATATGACGGTGTCCCAAAGACGAGGCGAAGTTCGCGGAGTTATCCAAAGTTTGCACCTCATTTGGTGGAGAATGAGGAACGATGACGTGGATGTTTCGAGAGGTTTGAAATCCAAGATATGTCAAAGATCTCATTTCTCATAAATTTTCTCTCTATTCAGATGTTTTCAACAGGGCTCAGTTGTTAGAGCGAGATAACGAGTACGTTCAACCAAGGGACCATAACCAGGATCATACCGAAGATAGCAGTCATCAGAATAACGATAACCAACGGAGAAAGAAGAATACAGACAAAGGCGGTAACCACTTTGGTGGTAATCGTGGCCATGAGAATAGAAGAAGCGAGTCGGGAGGAGAATTTAAAAATAGGAGATTCAACAACCACCATGTGAAGACGTGGCCAAAGAAGAATCGTTCCAAGGAGGAGAAAGACCACCCATCGATGTTACAAATGCGGAAAGAGGGACATATCACCCCAAACCGCCCACAACAGCTTTAAGGTATGCTATAATTGTGGAAAAGAAGGACATATCGCTCGAGATTGCACTATAGCGAAACCCATTCTAGCGGGAATGGTGACTCAAAAGGATGTCCCAGAAAAGTCAAAGTCAACGATTCCTAGAAGAGCGTTTGTCGTGACTGGTCAAAATGCGAGGAACCCGAACGAGTTTAGCACGGGTTAGTTAATTATAAATTCTTGCGAAGTTTATACCTTACTAGATACCGGTTCTACCCATTCTTTTATCTCTCTTGCTTGCGCTCAATGTTTGAACTTGACTACGGAGAAATAATTAGACTTTGACCTATTTATGGAGACTCCGTTAGGAGAAACTTTCATTACATTCGTTGTTTAGAAATCTTTCTTGATTCAGGTTGGCACTATCACATTACCTGTTAACCTTATTTCTATAGAGATATTTGTTTTTGATGTGATTTTAAGGTTAACTACTCATAATGCCGAAATTGATTGCTTTCATAAGGTTTTTAGTTTTCATATTCCTAAGCAACCTTATTCGAATTCAAGAAACCAAACCATTGAAGTCAAACACTTTCATATCAAGCCATAAAGTCATTCGTATATTGAAAAACGGATGTCAAGTTTTCTTAGTCCATGTTATGGATTTGAATAAAGACACGTCAGATTTGAATAATATTCTGTTGTTATTGATTTTTCCGACGATTTCTGAAGAATTTGGCTTACTCCCAAAGCCTGATATTAAATTTTGTATCGACTTTGAACCCGGTACAAAACTCATTTCTAAAATCTCATATCGAATGGCTCCTATTGAACTTCAGGAGTTAAAAATCCAACTGTAGAAGTTGATACCCGAGCCTCTATCTGGTGACTTCCTTTGTGGAATGCACCGGCCGCATCTCGTAGGGGACACCATATTCGTGCGATAGTAAACTGATAGGTGTCATTGTGACGTGCTATCCAAGATTGGGATATGAGTCACAGTTGAGAGCAACCTAAGTCGGTAATCAAAATACGTAGCTTTCTAGACTTAATTGGTTATTATCGGAGATTCATTGAAGGATATTCTCGAATCGCTATTCCATTAACGCAAATTGACTCAGTAGAGATACAAAATTCGAATGGAGCAAGGAATGTGGGAAGAGCTTCAAGAACTCAAGAGGAGACTCATTTCAAAGACATGTTCACTCATGCCATCCCGGAAAAGTTTAACGTGGTAGCCGACGTGTTGAGTAGAAGATTGTATACTGAGTACGAAAGTACGATATTTTCAAAGACTCATTTCAGATAACTTACAAATAATAGAGATGGAGATGAAAACTCTAGGTACCCACGTGATGATATACGAGTATAATCGACTTTAATCGATAAAGTTAAAGTTATTCAAGATACACACCGAGTCGATGAATTTGAAGAAGGAGGTGCAAGAAGTTGTTATTTCAAAAGCGAGAATCGGTGAGGTGAGGAAAGCTCAAACCTTCAATTTATTAATCCATTTGAAATTCTCGATCGAATAGGAACCGTGGGCCTATAGACTCGCTTTTACCGCTAAGTATGACGCGTGTTTATAACATTTTTCATGTATCGATGTTACGTAAATATGTGGACGCAACCCAACCACGCCATTGAGTTAGAACCAGGACGAGATAGCCAAGACTTAACGTCACGAGGAGAGTACACTGTCAAGATATTGGATAGGAAAGAACATGTCCTATGTACCGAGGTTATACCACAAGTTAAAGTTTTATGGAGAAACCATGCTATTGAGGAAATGACCTGGGAGTTGGAAACGGAAATGAAAGCGAGGTATTCTCATCTTTTCAAACACTGTGCACGTCACGTCAATTTCGAGGATGAAATTTCATAAGGAGGGAGGTTGTAAGACCCCAAATTTTTATAAATGAAATTTATTTTTCTCTATTTATTATTTTGAAATAGTAAGGGTTGATTTGATTAATGTGGATAGTTATGGGTAAAATACACAAATATTTCGAATAAGCAAGTGGTTATAAAATATTCATTGTTGTCGGAGAATATTCGTTTGGTCGTGGAATATTCGTACTGTCGGGGAATATTCGTACGATGGTGCAGCCATGTGTGGGCCCCATAATGGAAAGCGATTGGATGAAGAAAACGATAAATATAAGTTGTTTATAAATAACGACGTAGTTGTTACCGTTAATACTATTGGAATACCCGGTGGTTAAAACACACTAATACGCGTTGTTGAACAGTAGCACACGGTATTGCACCAATTATTGATTCTTACGTAAGAAGGCACTACTCAATAATTGTTACAGTAATTACTATTCAGTATTTTATTTTATTGATTCAATAATTCACGCATTGATATTTTATATTCGTTGTTGTTTCAATGATTGTCATTACACGATATTTTCATTATCGGCAATAATTCATATTATCCTAATAATATTATTAGATAACATTATTGGCAATGTCTAGAAAGTTCATCTAAGGAGAGTTTGGTCACCTAATCAAGGCTACCAAGAAGGAGAAATTTTATTGGAAAGCCCCCTCTTTCCCGGAACTACTGGTCCAAGATTGTGATTCTCAGTAATATTATTTGTGAATAATTAATTATTGATTTATATGATAAGAAAATATTAATTTTATGTGGATATAGATGGAGAAAATTTTAATGTGACAATTGTTGAAAATTAATATTTTATCTTTTTCTGATAAAATAATTCATTTAAATATATTATTTTAATAATATATTAACGGTGATATTTTTTTAATGAATATATGAGTATATGAGGAGGAAGAGTATTTTTGTGGCATTAAATGTTTAACACATATTTTGTGTGTTGGTGGACACAATTATTGACCGAAATTTGATTATAAATTGTAAAATCGCTTCTTTGTGGATTTCTTTACCAATTTCGCTTGGAATTTAGAAAAACTTTCTTCTGCAAAGTTGTAGAGAATTGAATTTCCTATAAAAACTCGCGAGATTTGAATTTTCTGATAAAAGGGCTATTTATTATGAATTATTGAAGTTCCAAAGTTCAAATAATTGATTTTTGGAAGTTTAAAGTATTTTTAATTACAAAAAATTTTTTTTCATTTTGAAACTCATTTAACATGTGTGGGTGAAGTTTGGACCAGATTTGTGTGCGAGGAAATTTGATTATATATATTATTATTATATTAAATTTTCGCTTTGGTGTTCTAAGCATTTTCCTATAAATAGGTGCTTAGGTTAGAATTGAAAATCACACACCGTAACTCAAGTTTCTCTCTCTATATTATCGAAAGTATTCTTGTGAGTATTTTGAGTATACTTTGAGTATTGCTATACTATGCAAGTTCGATTCAAATAAGTTATTCCAGGTAATATCGCTTCTTTTGAGGTAAGGGATATTTTTTTTTCGTAATGATATTATTTCTTCAATATCATTATGTCAAATATTGATCTAAAGTTTTATCAAATTTGAAACTTTTAGTGTCGGGATTACTATTCACGTATACGACACTATTCACGTATATGGTACTATTCACGAATACGGCACTATTCATCGAAAAATGAAAATTTTTCTTTTCGTCCGAAATATCTATTCTGGATACTAGCTTTGATTGTATCCATGTTTTGATCATTCTTGAATTTTACACCACCATGATTATTTTTGAGGTATTTTTGGACGTGGATAAAACAAAGTACTAATCCTTAATCCTTAATCCTTGTCATTTTGTTTCTTTCGATTCGCTTTTAAAAAAAAAAAAAAAAATTCATCATCCTCTCGCCTTAAATGATGATATTATTGAATATCTTTGCCCAGAAAGTGCAAAGATGAATGATTTCGATGAATATCTTTGGCCTCAGTAGTGCAAAGATGAATGATTTCTTGATGAATATCTTTGGCCCAGAAGTAAAGATGAACAGTGTTGAGATGAACATGACCGATCGATTAATATCTTTGGCTCAGTAGGCAAAGATGAACATGTGTTTAGATGAACATGATTAATCGATGAATATCTTTGGCTCAGAGTGCAAAGATGAATATTTGATTCGAGATATATATTGATTGATGTACAGGATAAAATATCGACGATGAACTTTTAAATTCATATATAGTAAGATAGTAGTTTGCATTCTCTACTTAACTCTTCTAATGAATTATTGTTTCCATTGCAGCTTGTTGATTTAAAATTGGTCATCTGTTGTATTCTATTAGATTTTTTCCTGTTGAAGACTAATGATAATTTGTTGTATATTATCTTAGTCATAATATTCTTTCTTGGGCTAGTTGAGCTCACCCTTTTCCTTTTTGTTCATTTTTTTTCTTCTCAGAGAGGAGAATGTAACGAGTACTAATGGGTATGGAATGAAGGTTCAGGAGAGAGTTGTTTAGTAGTCCTCACCATTTTTGTAAAATAATGTATCAATAATTATGATGGGAATTTATTTGCGTGTGGATATTGTCTAGATGGCAATACTTGTATTTAAACTCACAGTTTACAGGTTGTAATAATAAAGTTTTAGTTGTTTCTGTACCATGTTATTGGCAACTTAGAATGGGTGATGTATACCTATTTTGGGGGCGTCACAGATGAGATAGTGGGGCTTGATTTTGTGACTAATTTAGCAATAAAATTCGGAGGTTTTACAGGGAGAGGGTCCAGGATGAGTATTGGGAGCAAAAGAGGCTTAAATGAATTTTCTCTCTCTCTTTGATCGTATAAATGACTTGTGTGCAATGTATATGGCTAGTAATTGGCTGATATGTGTTGATTTAAGGCACATGGAGTAGTTAGATTTGGTGAACAACTCACCTAAGGTCAAAACCTACATGTTAGCTTCAATAATGCACAAAAGGGTAATTTAGTCTTTTGGCTTAAGAATTTAATGGCATAATTGTAAACTTGACAAACCCTTAGTGTTTAACCCTAAGGTTCCACCAATTATGATTATTTATCTAGAATTTCTAATTAGGCCAAAAATAGAAATTTTAGTTTCTAAAAATCACAAATTAGGATTACTAAATTAGTTTAGGTTTCCTAATTATATAGACTTAAAAATTAGGTTTAGGTATTCACTAATTAACATTAAACATTCTAAATTAGCAATTAGGGTTTCCCAATTTGACAGTTAGGGTTCCAAATATAAAAATTAGAGTTTATAAACATTAATTAGGGTTTTCAAAAATTAGGATTTCCCTAATTAAGGTTAATATTTATAATTCCAGTCATTAATCACATTATCTTGATTACATAACAATCTTGTACTCTAATTTGAGTTTCAAATTAGGGTTTCCCACAGTAATACTAGGGTTTGACATAATACACCAAAATTGACCAACCATTGTCAGTCTATACATACAGTACATATTTATAGCACTAAAAATCAAAATACAATTAATATTATATTATTATTCTCATTCCTTGGTCAAAATCCAAAATTAGGATTTGGATTCCATATCTGATTTATCTTTCATATTTAACATTATTAATTAAGTTAAAATAATTAACTTAATTAATCTAGCATAAATTCTTATAATAAAATAATTATTATAATAATTCTAAAAATCATTTCATATATTAAATAAATAATATATAATTATATTTTCATAGAAAATAATTAAAAAAAACATTTCTACTATAAAATCAATAATTCTAACATAAAGATTATTTGTAATAATTCATGTAATAAATATATTTTTATTTATCACATAAATACATATACCCATTACCTAAAGCACATATTCCCCATATTTATTTTAATAAATAAAAAAAAATTATACGTAAATTTTTTGATTTATTTATATAGAAAATATCGGGTTGTTACATTCACCCTCTCTTATAAAGATTTCGTCCTCGGAATCACCATTTTAAAACTCATACATACAGGGGTACATAACATACACAATCATTGCAAGTAGATCTCGATCATAAATAATCGAACTGATCTTTAACTATACACATAAAGCTTGTCTATCTAATTCAATGAAAATTTAATTTCTAAAAGAACTAAAATTTCTCCTTCAAAATTTCTTTATAAAATAATTTACTATATATATGAAAATCATGTATGTATATATATATATATAAAAATAAAAGTTATACGAATAATACCCGGAGTTCCATTGCCAGCTACTATGGTATCCTGGACCGTCATGTTGTAGACCTTTGCAGTAGATTTTGTTGGCTTGCTTGATGACATAGGTCCCGTAATCGCCAGAGTCCCGCTACCCTTGCCAATATTCACACTTCCTGCCTCCATCCTCCTTTTTGGACAATCCTTCACCTTGTGTTCAGTCGATCCGCACAGAAAACACCTAGTGTTCATCCTTGGATTGGGGCAGTTGGGAGAGATATGGCCCTCCTGCCCACACTTGTAGCATAAAAACTTCCCCTTCAGACATTCCCCAGAGTGGTTCTTTCCACAAGTCTTACACTGTACAACTGGCTTCTTAACACCTTCCTGCTTCAACATGGTCAGTTGTCCCTTTGAATTCTGGTGGTCCTATAGCCTTGAAATCTTTAAAGTTCGCCAAGCGATTATCTGGCTGGTTCCCTACGGTTGGCATTCCTTGTTGCATAGCTTGTACTACCATGTTTGCAAAGTGCTGCATCGAGTCTGCTTGTTGTTGTCCCTCAACATTATTGACAGATTCTTCTGCCCTTTGGTTTCGAGTTTGACGTCTTGGCGGCATTATCTGATTAAATAAAATCATAAATTTAACTTACATTCTAAACCTTATCATATAAGTTTAATATATTAAACTTGTTTCATTACTCAAACATAGATTCATATTCATTTAACGAATACTTTACATAGTATAGCACATAATGCTTTAAACATCAGCTATCCCTTTGTGACCACAAAAGTCGGGATTTACAACCTTGACTAATACAAAAGTTGGGAACATTACATTACACAGACATACTTATCATATATATTACATTAAACACCTACACAACAGAACCTATACTACCTATTTACTACGCTTTTTTCTTGGACAACCTTTCGCCTGATGACCTTCCAATCCACAAATAAAACATGCACCTGGTTTATAGTAGGGACAATACAGAGTGGTATGTCCCTCATAGCCACAAAGGTAACATATCTTTTTCCATTTCTTCTTATCGAATTTTCCTAAGTCGTAGTCTTCTATCTTTCTTTTTCCCTTCTTGCTCGGAGCTGCACACGATGTGTTGCTTGTGGCTCCCATCTGATCAATTTGGATTTTAAGCTTATCTTGTTCTTCCATTGTTTCTAGTAAGGCTTTTTGTAATTGACTATTTAGCAGCTTTTCTATTTCCCACAGGTTTTCCAGAGAAGAAACCTTGTTCCTCAGATTTTGCACCTCCGTTGATGCTTGATCAACTTCAACTTTAGTGTCTGAATCACTATCTGTCAGTTCCACCATTTCCAGATCTGGTATTACGTTTTCTACAATAACCACCTCCTTAGAGTTATTTTCATTGTGAGCCTCTATTTCAGCTATTGGCTTCGATATTCTCGGGTGTATGGATTTGATCCTTTTTCATGCTATAAGCATATAATAAGCCCTTTCCACCAGACATCTACACACATAAATTATCCTGATTAACATATAGTATATACACACAACAAATAATAGTTTTATAGAAGTTATCTTTTATTTTGTTTGACGATGAATTTATCAAATTCATCTCTTTTTTAAACTCTATGTGAGTTATTTATATTTTTAACGTTTCCCTCTGTTCTAAGCTTATAGCCTAAGGTCTAGCCCACCTAAGGTTTTTAACCCTAAGCTTTGATACCAACCTGTAAAGTCCCCAAATTCAGGTACTTGAAACCCGAACTCGGTGCTTCATGATACAATTTCTATGAGCGGAATAATACTAATAACAACACTAATAATATAAATACCAAACTTAATCTACATAAATATCAGAGTCTATTCCCAAGTACGTAACCTTTAATACATTCATTACATAACATGATAGATAATATATATCATTGTCTTAATAATATCAAACTAATACATAAGATAGCATTGCATTCATTCAACAGCCTTTTCTTTTCCCTTGTTCTTAGCAGAGCCTTCAGGTTGTTCACACTTAGCTGAAAATATTTAAATTAAGCAAGGATGAGCATTTGATGCCCAACAAGTAATAACAATTATAAATATTATTAAATACATTTAATATCATTAATATTAAATTATTAATGAAATTATCCTTTAAATATTAAAAGTTATATTTTATAACTTAAAATATCTTTAAACACTTTATTTTTATTTAAAATGATTTTATAATATTAAAATTATTTCTAAACTAATTTATTTAATATAATTATTAAATAACTTTAATATCATTAATAATAATTAATTAACGAAATTTACCTTAAAATAGGTATACAACACCCATTCTCGAAGTCGCCAAAATACATGGTATAGAAAGCAAACTACAACTTAATACATATGTCGTAGTAATACAACAATACAATCGTGAGTTTGAATACAAATATTGTCTTCTGATAATATACACACCCAAATAAGTCCTCATTAATTATTCATACACTATTTTACGTAAATAGTGAGGACAAATTTAAAACATCTTCCTAGAACCATCACTCCATACCCCGACTCGATCCTCGCTATGTTCTCACCCCCGAGAAGAAAAAATGGAACAAAAAGAAAAAGGTGAGCTCAACTAGCCCAAGAAGAATATTATGACTAAGATAATATACAACAAATTATCGTTAGTCTTCAACAGAAAAATCTAATAGAATACAATAGACAACAAGTTTTAGATCAACAAATGCAATGGAAATAAAGAATCCATTAGAAGAGTCACGAGAGAAAGAATTCTACCGCCTTCTAAGGTTTAAAAGTCCATCATCAATAGTTTATCCTCGTAATAACAATCAATATACATCTTTAATCATCTTTGCACCATGTGCCAAAGATATTCATTCAGATCACCAAATGGTCATGTCATCTCAACACTGCTCATCTTTGCACCATGTGCCAAAGATATTCATTTATATCACCATTTAGGACCGAGGATGATGAAAAATTTTTAAAGAAACGAATCCAAAGGAAACAAAATGACAAGGATTAAGGATTAAGGATTCGTGACATTTTGTTTTACCCATGTCCAAAAATACTTCAAAATAATCATATTGGTGTAAAATTCAAGAATGATCAAAACATGGATACAATCAAAGCTAGTATCCGTAATAGATATTTTGGACAAAAAGAAAATTTTTTATTTTTTGGTGAATAAGGCCAGATTCGTGAATAAGGTCGATACGTGAATAAAGGTCGATACGTGAATAAGAACCCGACACAACAAGTTCCAAATTTGATAAAAAGTTCACCAATATTTCTAAGATAATGATATCAAGAAAAATATCATTTAAGAAGAAAATAATACCCCCCTTACCTCAAAATAACCGCATTTCGATCGAATTTCTTTCAGATAAGGTCGATGTAAACCCGCAAGACCAGATAAAGAACACTCAAAGTATACTCACAAGAATACGCCGATAATTTAGAGAGAGAAAGAGAGAAAACTTTGTTTTTCGTGTGATTTTCAATTCTAACTTAGCCTCTATTTATAGGAAAATGTTTAACGCCTAAAAGGAGACTAAAATAATAAATTAATATTATTAATTTTTAAAATTCATATACGCATGCTTTTAGACCATGACCACCACCACCTTGAAAAAAAATCCAAAGAAATTTCATGTGTTTGAAAAAACAAAAGTGGGTCCCACCCATAATTTAATAAAATCATTTTATTCTCCAAACTTCAATAATTCACAATAAATAGCCTTTATTATCAGAAAAAATTGAATCTCGCGACTTTTTATAGGAATTTCAATTTCTACAACTTTACGTAAGAAAGTTTTTCCAAATTCCAAAATGTAAATTGACCAAAATCCATAAACTGGACGATTTTACGCCTATAATCAATTTTCTATCAAGAATTGTGTCCACCGACACACAAAAAACATATGTTAAACATTTAATGCCACAAAATACTCTACCTCCTCATATACTCATATATCCCACAATCATTATAAAAATATCACCGCTATATATATTATTAAAATAATATATTTAAATGTATTATTTTATCGTAAAAGATAAAATATTAATTTTCAACAATTGTCACATTAAAAATTTTTCCATCTATATCCAAATAAATATTTTCTTTATCATAATAATCAATAATTAATTATTCAAAATAATATTACGTAATCACAAGATCGACAACCGTGCCGCTCCTGTGAAAGAGGGGCTTTCCAATAAGGATTTCTCCTCATCGCGCCGCAATTAGTGACCAAACCTCTCCTTAGATGTAACTTTCTAGACATTGCCAATAATGTTATCTCGATAATATTATTCAAATAATATAAATTATTGATTTGATAATGGAAAATATCGTAATGACAATTATCAAACAATAATAATATAAATATCAACGCAAAGAATTATCGAATCAATAAGATAAAATAATGAATAAAGAATTATCAGAATAATTATCGAAAAGGTCTTCACGTAAGGATCAATAATTCAACAATATCAGGTAATACCGCGTGCATCGCAAGCAACCACGCCAGACATCAGATTTTAACCACCGTGTAACCCAACAAAGGTTAATTCAGAATAATTTACGCCGTTATTTATAAAACTCAATTTTGTCGCTTTTCCTTCATCCAACCGCTTTTCCGTTATGGGCCCACTAATGATCATCGCTACCATTGCATTTGAGATTCCCGACAAAAAGAATATTCCACCACCAAACTAATATTCTTAATAATAATGAATATTTTATAACCACTGCTTATTTTGTAAACTTTGCACATTTCACCCATAACCAAAGAATTATATCAAATTAACCCTTATTAATTTAGAATAATGAATAAAGGAAAATTCAATTTTATTTATAATAAGTGGGGTCTTACAACCTCCCTCCTTATGAAATTTCATCCCCTAAATCGACGACGACGCACTCGGTATATCGAAAAAGGTGAGGTACTCGCTTTCATCTCCGATTCCAACTCCCATGTCATTTCCTCAATTGCATGGTTTCTCCACAAAACCTTAACTTGTGGTATAACCTTCGTATGTAAGACATGCTCTTTCCTATCCAAAATCTCAACAGTATCTCCTCAGAGGTTAAATCTTCACTATCTCGCTCGGTTCTAATGCAATAATGTGGTTCGGTCTTTCACATATTTACGAAGCATAGATATGTGGAATACATGTGAACACGAGACATACTGAGGTAACGCGAGTCTATAGGCTACGCTTCCTATTCTGGCCAAGAATCTCAAATGGACCAACAAACCTTGATCGAGCTTTCCTCTTTTCCCAAATCTTGTAACTCCTTTCCATGGAGCAATACGTAATAATACATGATCTCCAATATTAAACTCCACGCCCTTTTTCTATGAAGATCAAGATAACTCTTTTGTCGATCTTGTGAAGTTTGAATACGTTGTTAATCATTGGATCTTTTTCGTAGTCATGCTGCATTTAATTTCGTCCCAACAATGTTGCTTCTCCCACCTCGCCCCAAAGATAATCGAGAACTACATTTCGGCCCATACAACGCCTCTAATGGAGCCATGCCTATACTTGCTTGATAATCGTTGTTATAAGAGAATTCCACCGCTGGTAGGTACTTATCCCAACTTCCTTTGAAATCTAGGACACGTAGTCTTAATAGATCTTCAAGGGTTTGAATAGTCCCTCTCGATTGTCCGTCTGCTTCGAGGATGGTATGTCGAATCAATCAGAACTGCGCTCATAGCTTTCTCGCAAGCTAACCCAAAATCTTGAAGTGAATCTCGTCACGATCCAAACTATGGATACCGGCATGCCATGCAATCGCATAATCTCATTCACACATATATACGAGCAAGACGCTCAAGGAATAAGTCTCGCAGACGGTAAGAAATGGGCGACTTGGTTAATCTATCAACAATAACCCAAATTGCATCTACGCCTTGAGAAACTTTGGGAAGACTCAGAATAAAATCCATAGTAATGTGTTCCCATTTCCATTCCTAATCTCAAGTGGTTGCAATGGTCCTTTTGGCACTTGATGCTCCGCCTTTACACGCCGACAAAGTTAAACATCTTGAGATAAACTCCGCAATCTCTCTCTTCATATTGTTCCACCAAAATGTATGTTTAATATCATGATACATTTTGGTACTTCCGTGATGGATTGCAAACGGGTGTCAGTGTGCCTCCATCATGATTTTATGCTTCGTGTCGTAATCGTTAGAACGCAAAGTCTAGAATTGACTCAAGTATTCCTTCCTCATCAATTCTTGCTTCCTAATAGCTCCTTCTTGCACTTTCTTCTTCATACGATCGCCCCTGTGTCCGTAGCTCGAGCAATTTTTAACTTTATCGATTAAAGTCTGGCTCTACTCAGATATTCGCCATCATCATGTGGGACCCTCGAGTCTTTAATTCTATCTTCATCCTTTGTAAGTCGATAAAATGGGCCTTTCATGCTGACAATATTGCACTCAGATTTGCATATGATCTTCTACTCAATGCGCCACCTACCACGCTCGCTTTTCCAGATGATATCAATAGTGTGATCATAATCTTTAAATACCCAACCAACGTCGCCGCCAAGATGTTGAGTTCTTTTTGGGTGAAGAAATATTTGAGGCTTTTATGGTCCGTGATAAATCTCCACTTTCTCTCCATACAAGTAAAGGTTCCATATCTTCAACGCTAATAATACGATCACGCTAATTCTAGATCATGAGTAGGATAATTCCTCTCATATTCTTTTGAGTTGTCGTCGGAGGCATAGGCTATGACTTTCCCATGTTGCATGAGAACACATCCTAACCCCTTTCCGTAAGCATCGTCAGAGATAACAAATCCATCCGAACCAGATGGTATTGTCGTAACAAAATAAATGAGTCTCCTCTCGAGCTCTTGGAAGCTCTTCTCGCATTCCTCGCCCATAAGAATTTTACATCCTTCCGAGTCACCGAAGTTAATCTGAGTAGCGATTCGAGAAAATCCTTCCACAAATCTCCGATAATAACCAATTTAAGCCCGTAAAGTCACAGATTTTGGCCACCGACTTTTGCTGTTCTAACTTTGTATTGCTTCAATCTTCACGTCAACAGATACTCCTTTGTTTTGACACCACGCGCCCAAGGAATGCTACTTCTCAAGCCGTAACTCAGATTTCTTCAAATTTTGGCATAAAGCTTGTGTTCACGTAAGTCTTTGTAGTACCAAATTTTCAAATGGTGCTCATGATCTTCACTACGCTTTTGAATAGATGAGGATGTCATCAATAAAGACAACAACGAATCGATCTAAATATTCCTTAAATACACTGGCTCATCATATCCATGAAAGCAAAGCAGGAGCATTAGTCAATCCAAAAGACATGACCAAGAATTCATAATGCCCAGACGAGTCCCGAATGCCGCCTTTGAATATCCTCGCTTTTAATCTTCACCGATGATATCCGTAATCTAAGATCGATCTTTGAAAAGAATTGCGCCTTGTAATCGGGTCTAACAGTCATCAATGCGAGGTATGGATACCTATTCTTGATGGTGACATGGTTCAATTCTCGATAGTCAATATAAAGTCGCGATACTCCCCGCTCTTTCTTCTTTACTTAATAAAACAGAGCACCCCAAGGAGACGATTTAGATTTAATGAAACCGATGTCTAATAACTCCGTAGTTGGACTTTAACTCCTCAAGTTCAATAGAGCCATTCGACATGGGGTTTTAGAAATGGGCTTTGTATTCTTGCTCAAGGTCAATAAAGAATTCAACATCACGCTCGGGGTAGACCGAAGCTCTTCAGAAATACATCGTGGAATTCTTTAACCACGTAAATATTATTCAAATCGATTTGTCTTTATTCAAATCCATAACATGGGCTAAGAAAGCTTGACATCCGCTTTTCAATAAACTAATAGCTTTTGTGGCTTGATATATGATGGATCGATTTTAGTGGTTTAGTGGTTTGAATTGCATGACAAAGTTGGTTAGAATATGAAAACTAACAACCTTATTTAAAGCAATCAATTTTGGTAATGATGAGTGGTTAACCAATCAATTCCTAAAATCACATCAAAAGCAAGTATCTTTAAAGAGATAAGATCAATGTGTAATGTGATAGTGCCAACTTGGATCATGCAAGATTTATAAACCGTAGATGTAACGAAGGTTTCACCCAACTGAGTTTCAACAGATAAATCAAAATCTAATTTCTCCTGAGTCAAGTTTAAACGCTGAGCACAAGCAGAGAGATAAAAGAATGGGTAGAACCCAGATTCAGTAAGGTATAAACTTCGCAAGAATTCAAGATTAGCTTACCCGTGATCACCTCGCTTGGGTTCCTCACGCTTTGTCCAACACGACAAACGCCTTCCAGAACCGCCGATTTCGACTTATCCGGATGTACCTTGAATCACCACTCGCCGAATCTGGTTTCGCGATAAGACAATCTCGAGCGATGTGGCCTTCCTTTCCACAGCTTGTAACATACCTTGATTGTTCAGGACAGCTTAATGATATGTCCCTCCTTCCCGCATTTGTAACATCTAATCAAGGCCGCTCTCCTCCCCTAGCATTTGTTGTTGGTGCCGGTGCCGCCGCTGATATCTTCCCGCCATTGTTGAATCTTCTCTTCAAATTTCCACTGAGTCACCTCTCCTATTATCATGTCCACGATTACCACCGAGTGGTTACCGCCTTTGTCCGTATTCTTTCCTCCTCGCCGTTATCATCGCTCGATGACTACCCCGATCAGGGTCCCCATTGAGTATACTCACTATCTCGCTCTAATAATCGAGCCTCGCTGACAACATCTCAATACAGAGAAAATTTATGAGAGATAAGGTATCGATTTAATCTCCGGTTTTAGACCTCTCGTAAACATACGCGCCATTCGCTCCTCATTCTCCACCAAATGAGGTGCAAAACTCGATAACTCGCGAACTTTGCCTCGCATCGAGACACCGCCATGTTGTTCTCGCTCGAGTCTAATAAACTCTACCTCCTTCATATGATTTAATACTTTTCGAAAGTACTTGTCATTGAACAGCTTCAAATCTTTCCCAAGACATGTTAAGTGCAGATCGGTTGGTACGCCTCACGATTCACACCAAGAATCGCTTCACCATTTAAACATAAAGGTGGCGAATGGAACCTTCGCTTCTCCGCACCCCAAGACATCGAATATCTTGGTAATTTGTTTGACCCACGCTTTCGCTTTGATCGGATCCCGCTTCCATGGAAACTGTGGTCCCAACTCCTTAAACCGCTTGGGTCGTGGATGCATCGCGCATCGCCATCATTTCCACCCGTATTTTGTACACGAAGTCTCTCCTTGTCTCGATTTTGCATGAATCGCAAAAAGCTTCTAAACATCCCGCTGCTCATCATTCATTTGCTCAAGGGCGTTGTTCACAGGAGGAACATTGCCACTGCTGCACGTTTCTCTTCGCTCGCTGAGTGAGTACCGCTGCCTCCACTGGCCTCATAAACTCCATTGTTAACGCTTCTCAAAGCAGCCCATTCTTAACATCGCCATAAAACAAGGGTTAATTAAACAAATTAACATATCACATAATATCCTATATTACGACCGACCAACAAATAAGCTTAGTAGACACACTAAATAAGGATTTACCTGCCTCCCTCCTAGTTCTATTCCCCGATCTCCGCCAGAGATCATATCCCTAAGCTCGATATTAATCGTGACGCCCCAAAATAGGTATACAACACCCATTCTCGAGTCGCCAAAATACATGGTATAGAAAGCAAACTACAACTTAATACATATGTCGTAGAATAATACAACAATACAACCGTGAGTTTGAATACAAATATTGTCTTCTAGATAATATACACACCCAAATAAGTCCTCATTAATTATTCATACACTATTTTACGTATAGTGAGGATGCCTAAAACATCTTCCTGTAACCATCACTCCATACCCCGACTCGATCCTCGCTATGTTCTCACCTCCCGAGAAGAAAAATGGAACAAAAAGGAAAAGGGTGAGCTCAACTAGCCCAAAGAAGAATATTATGACTAAGATAATATACAACAAATTATCGTTAGTCTTCAACAGAAAAATCTAATGTAATACAATAGACAACAAGTTTTAGATCAACAAATGCAATGGAAATAAAGAATCCATTGTAAGAGTCACGAGAGAAAGAATTCTACCGCCTTCTAAGGTTTAAAAGTCCATCATCAATAGTTTATCCTCGTAATAACAATCAATATACATCTTTAATCATCTTTGCACTATGTGCCAAAGATATTCATTCAGATCACCAAATGGTCATGTTCATCTCAACACTGCTCATCTTTGCACTACATGTGCCAAAGATATTCATTTATATCACCATTTAGGACCGAGGATGATGAAAACATTTTTAAAGAAACGAATCCAAAGGAAACAAAATGACAAGGATTAAGGATTAAGGATTCAGATTTTGTTTTACCCATGTCCAAAAATACTTCAAAATAATCATATTGGTGTAAAATTCAAGAATGATCAAAACATGGATACAATCAAAGCTAGTATCCGTAATAGATATTTTGGACAAAAAGAAAATTTTTATTTTTTGGTGAATAAGGCAGATTCGTGAATAAAGGTCGATACGTGAATAAAGGTCGATACGTGAATAAGAACCCCGACACAACAAGTTCCAAATTTGATAAAAAGTTCACCAATACTTCTAAGATAATGATATCAAGAAAAATATCATTTAAGAAGAAAATAATAATTTCTTTACCTCAAAATAACCGTATTTCGATCGAATTTTCAGATAAGGTCGATGTAAAACCCAAGACCAGATAAAGAACACTCAAAGTATACTCACAAGAATACGCCGATAATTTAGAGAGAGAAAGAGAGAAAACTTTGTTTCGTGTGATTTTCAATTCTAACTTAGCCTCTATTTATAGGAAAATGTTAACGCTAAAAGAGACTAAAATAATAAATTAATATTATTAATTTTTAAAATTCATACGCATGATTTTTTAGACCATGACCAGCCACCACCTTGGAAAAAAAATCCCAAAGAAATTTCATGTGTTTGAAAAACAAAAGTGGGTCCCACCCATAATTTAATAAAAATCATTTTATTCTCCAAACTTCAATAATTCACAATAAATAGCCCCCTTTATCGTAAAAATTGAATCTCATGACTTTTTATAGGAATTTCAATTTCTACAACTTTACGTAAGAAAGTTTTTCCAAATTCCAAATGTAAATTGACCAAAATCCATAAACGGACGATTTTACGCCTATAATCAATTTTTTTGTCAAGAATTGTGTCCACCCACACACAAAACATATGTTAAACATTTAATGCCACAAAATACTCTACCTCCTCATATACTCATATATCCCACAATCATTATAAAAATATCACCGCTAATATATTATTAAAATAATATATTTAAATGTATTATTTTATCGTAAAAGATAAAATATTAATTTTCAACAATTGTCACATTAAAAATTTTCTCCATCTATATCCAAATAAATATTTTCTTTATCATAATAATCAATAATTAATTATTCAAAAATAATATTACGTAATCACAAGATCGACAACCGTGCCGCTCTCAGAAAGAGGGGCTTTCCAATAAGGATTTCTCCTTCATCGGCGCCAAGCAATTAGTGACCAAACCTCTCCTTAGATGTAACTTTCTAGACATTGCCAATAATGTTATCTCGATAATATTATTCAAATAATATAAATTATTGATTTGATAATGGAAAATATCAGGTAATGACAATTATTGAAACAATAATAATATAAATATCAACGCAAAGAATTATCGAATCAATAAGATAAAATAATGAATAAAGAATTATCAGAATAATTATCGAGTAAAGGTCTTCACGTAAGGATCAATAATTCAACAATATCTGTAATACCGCTGTGCATCGCGGCAACCACGCCAGACATCAGATTTTAACCACCACCGTGTAACCCAACAAAGGTTAATCTGTCAGAATAATTTACGCCGTTATTTATAAAACTCAAATTTTTGTCGCTTTCCTTCATCCAACCGCTTTTCGCATGGGCCCACCTAATGATCTAAGGCCATTGCATTTGAGATTCCCGACAAAAAGAATATTCCACCACCAAACTAATATTCCCTAATAATAATGAATATTTTATAACCACTTGCTTATTTTGTAAACTTTGCACATTTCACCCATAACCAAAGAATTATATCAAATTAACCCTTATTAATTTAGAATAATGAATAAAGGAAAATTCAATTTTATTTATAATAAGTATAACACCCGGTAAGGGCAACATCGTCATCTAGCCAACGCGATGCCACGCCACGTCGTCTCAACATCTCTACATAACGATGTCCCACTAGACTAACCAATCCCGAGTGACTATTGTGCAGGGTAACGGATGAAAGTTGAAGCTTGAAGACCGGAGGGCATCGTCCCATCTTCAATGACTTCGTACAAACTCTAATCCCATGCCATCGTATAACTCTCGACAACGGCGGTCTTAAATAGGTCCTGTATACCTCAAACGTATGCCCGGATTGCACTTTTGAAAGTTTGAATGGACATTATAGTGCCTGAGTGCACGTACTTCGAGACGACCGACTCAAAAAACCCGTGCCCACCTGGGTTGCCTCTGGTACACCTCCGGCTCAGTTACAGGTACACCTGCGGCTAAATTGCCTATAAATAGAGGGCTTGGGCTGCCCATTTTGCAAGAGAAAATGGCGAGGAAGCCTTGCCCAATTTGCTCTACAATCACTCAATACAGTGTACTTTCTCATTTTAAACACCTGTGAGCTCATATATAGCCTTTTTGTACCTACAAAAGCCAGTGTTTACCCACTCTAAAGATATAGACGTTTTATTTGGCAGTCAACTGTAAGCCTTCTCACACACTTTAGAGTCTTTCTCTTCATCTCTGCACACACCCTTCTACACGTTGAGAGTCGTGTTGTTTGCTTTTGCTTAGGACTTTGATCCAGTTGTTTCATTCGATGTATATATATATATATATATATATATATATATATATATATATATATATATATATATATATTGACTAACATTATCGAGTTATGCCTCGATTGAGCCAAGACTTGATTGAGCGTTTATTTGCTTTAATATATATATATATATATATATATATATATATATATATATATATATATATATATATATATACATTTATATATATTAATCGTGTGTCGAACTTTGTTCGATGAGCCTGAACTTGATGGAGCGTTTATTTGCTTTAATATATATATATATATATATATATATATATATATATATATATATATATATATATATATATATATATTAGCTGTGTGTCAAATTTTGTTCGATGAGCCTAGACTTGATGCTGAGGTGTTTATTTGCTTTATCAAATTTTGTTCGATGAGCCTAGACTTTGATGCAGAGTGTTTATTTGCTTTTATATATATATATATATATATATATATATATATATATATATATATATATATATATATATATATATATATTTTCAATCTACAGAGTTTCCTTCGTGGCGAGTTGATCGCTTTTACGACTTTATTTACATTTCTTCCCTTTGAGTTTCCTTCGTGGCGGTTGGCCGTATTCTGACTTCATTTACGTGTCGTCACTTTGGAGTTTCCTCCGTGACGGTTGATAGCTTTTTACGACTTTATTTACTTTTACGATCCCCATGGAGGTGCTTCAGAGTTGGTGATCACATCTGTATATATATATATATATATATATATATATATATATATATATATATATATATTTACGCTTTTTATATATATACCGCTATCGCTTTCATACAAATTATGATATCTTGTGCTTTAGGAATCATGTGATCACAGATTGATTTATTGGATCTAGATTCGGTTCCGTGATGGACATTTTCAATGTATGGCGACTTGTAAATTATTCTCATGGTGTCGAATTTCTCGAGATGGTTTCCATACCCACGAGGAAGTCGGCATTATTTTTGTACATTATTTTGGTATGGATGGCTCAGATTCGTAAAATAAAATCAATCAATAGAACACTTAATAAAATGGGAGTGTAAAAGGTCTCAATTACTATTGAGCATCGTGGTTTGAAAAACCTTTTATAAAACATCATTGCTATATCTTGCTAAAACCGAATTTTTACATAAATTCAAACCACTGTGTATATAGGTTGAACGAGGCCTCACACTACTTCCAAATAACTTGACACATTGACCCCACACACACACACATTCAGATAATAGTTTCTTGAAAAGAGGCGGTCACCGTAGTAACACGGATATCGGAGGGTGCCTAACACCTTCCCTCCGCATAACCAAGTATCCGGACCCTAATGAATCTCGGTTTCACCAACCCGTTTAGTAGTGTCACATCACTGGGTCAATGTGCAAACCTTTTCTCGGTTGTGTTGGTACAACCATTTAAAAAACCAACTGGCGACTCTTAACAGTCCATCGTCGACATTATACATGTCGGACCTTTTTCACTTGTTTTTTCAAACAAAGCTCACCTAAAATGAGAACACCAAAGAACAAGTAACGGAAAGGGACATCTAAAAATCCCGACGTCGACAGGTGGCGACTCAGCTGGGGATTCCAGTAAAAGGACTTAAGTCGCTATTACAATCTTTTCAAAAACTGTTATCTGCTTGTGCGTGGATGTTGCATTTATATTTGATGAATGTGTACGAATGCATTTCCTTATTGCACTTAGTGCTTCGCACCATAACTGCTTGTGATATTAGTGCTTCGCACCATATCTGCTTGTGATATTAGTGCTTCACACATGTCATCATTTTTATACGGTGAGACGCGATGTATGTGAATGTATGTTGTGTGGTCCCTCCACCAGGAGGCTATCCCGTCGGTGTTTGATTACTGGACTCGTGAGAAGACTAATTCTCCGAGGCTCAGGAAAGGCACCACCCAAATTCGCTCCAGTTGAAAAGACGAGATTAACTTCCCCGTCAAGTAGATTGCGATGATTTGGGAACCTTCATGCCAAAAAGCATGAGAGTAACCTAAGATAGGTCAGCCTCTGATAAACCCAAAACGGAGGAAAGTCTCTTCATGCTCTCATTTCAAATTACTTGTAAACACAATTACTTGTAATTACATTCCATATCTATCTCCATCTGATGAGAAATATGAAGAAATATGTCCACATACATGCTATAAACAGCTGACACCCGTTTTGCAGGATAAAATTCCTAAAATGGACACATCATATAGCATGTTATTATACACATTCCCTAAAGACTAAACTATGCAAGTCTTTGGCAGGGAATCAATCGGATCTACTACCCGGTCAAAGTCCAAAAAGGCAACAGGCCTACAGTCAATCATGTCGTCATCCAACCAGATTGAACTTAATCCAGTTTCTCGCAAAGAATTCAACGGATTAAGCAAACAAATTACAGATTTGGCTGTTCTACTCAAAGAATTGCACCAGTCTACACAGGGTCAAAAAATACCCATACATGCTGAATCCTCCACACAAGTAGGAACCCAGGTCATTACAATACCTGAACTGTAGTTGGATACGACCAACAAAACTCATGATGCTGCTCATCCCATTGGAGATCCAGACACTGGTGACATCAAAAAGAAAGTCCTCCAAATGGAAGAGACCCTTCGCGCTATCAAAGGAATTGGAACACACGGGAGTGTTTCATATGCTGATCTGTGTATTTTTCCTGGTGTTCATTATCCAGAAAAATTTAAAACTCCTGACTTTGAAAAATATGACGGGTTAGGAGATCCTTACACACATTTAAAGGTGTTTATTGGAGAACTTGGATCTTATGTAGAGGACGAAAAGCTTAGAATGCAATTGTTCCAGAAAAGTCTAACTGGAGAAGCCCGGTCGTGGTACACAAGATTAGACAATTCAAAGATCCATAGCTGGGAAGAGCTAGCACATGATTTCCTCACTCAATACATCTTTCAGTCTCAGATGGCTCACGATCCAGTATCAAATAACCAAGATCAAGAAAGCAGTCTAACGAGTCCTTTTAGAGGGTATGCTCAAAGGTGGAGGCGTCTGGTGCCCAAGTTAGTCCTTCCATGATGAGAATCAAAATGGTCGTGACTTTTCATGAACATCTGAGAAGCGCCCTTCTATGAAAGAGTTTTAATAAGCATCGACAAACAATTTTCTAAAATGGTCAAACATGGGGAGATGGTGAGATGGAATTGAAGTCCGGAAAAATTCAAGACCTAGTCTGTACTCAAAGTCATAGCGATCACATCCAATCTGGAAATTATGGGAACAACCCTTGAGGGTCCATAAAAGAAAGAGGAAGATGTTTCCCGACATCAGTAGGGGCAAAAAAGGCAATCAAAACATGCCTATTCAAAGGAGAAACTACACTCCCTTTCAAGCCTGACCTCAGAACCCTCAATGCCAAAAGGTAGAAGTCAAATGCCCTCGAGTGTTTACACCCTTAGGGGACACCCTCGAGAATATTCTCAATCTTCTAACGACACAGAAGAAAATTACACATCTTTTTCCACCAAATGACCCTAATGGGACGGGGTTTCAATGCTGCTCGGAAATGTGCTTATCATGCCGGGGCACCTGGACATGATACTCAGGATTGTTGGGCCTTGAAACACAAGATCCAGGACTTGATAGAAAACTGAGAGATCGTGGTCACTAAACTAGATCAACCTCATGTCCAAGACAACCCTCTTCCTCAACACAAAGAAGAAGAGGTTAACATGATAAATTGGAGTAATGGACAAAATTCCAATTTCAACTGTGAATCCTCCCAAACCCTCAAAGACGGTGATGACAAATGGGATTATGCCAAGTTCCAGTTCACAATGGAATGAAAGATGAAAGCCCTATGCAAATAAATTGAGCAATTGGCGGAACTGGTGACTTATCAGCATCAATTGACTCGTCAGTTAATCAGCCAGGAGCATGCCAGTCTCCTACCTATTGTCATGAATATTCCTTCGCAACTTTTAGAAAATGAAATGTTGGAAGACAAAGTGACAAAGAGAGCAAATGCCAAAGCCTGTCGGGATTTTGCCAACAAAAGGGAATTCACCTATCTGGGCCAACCTATGGAGGAAATTCTTCATATGTTAATCAATGAAGGAAGGATCAGTTCCCTTCTACCTCCAATCAATCCCCGTTCAGGGCGATACAACTCTGATGGAGTATGTCAATATCACTCCCAGTCTCGCGGTCACAGTACAGAAGAATGCTGGGCACTCCACCACCTTATCCAAAATCTAATTGACAGTGGTGTCCTGCACTTAGCAGACGACGATACTGTATTACGTGCAAGTGAGAATGCAGGCCCTACTAAGTGAAAAAGTGTAGTAGAAGTTATATCCACTGAAACCGATGGGATTAACACATTACTCACAACGCCAATAATTCAACTCAAGGGGAGCAACAATCCTTTGAAAGTGGCCGCTCCCGAGCCAATCAACTTGCCGTGCAGAGCACAATATCCTATTGTTAGCTCACGTATAGTTGCGTGGAATTATGGAGAATGTGAAGGATCCACCTCACATACAACTGCTACAGTGTCAAAGGAAAATCCACTGTATCTTCCCCAACGGGTGATGAAGCCTACCATCAAATCAAAAGGGAAAATACCCATGGAGAAAATTAAAAAGTTCCTCCGCGCTATGGGTCATAACGAGGCCACGATGGTTTTAAGCTTAAAGGAAGCTCCACAACAGATATCAATTTTGGACTTGGTACTAACTTCCGAAGATCACCGGAAAGTCTTGCTGAAGGTTTTAAAAGAAGCCTATCTCCCGACATTAGTGGATACGGAAAGATTTCAACATCTTGTTGATCACATTTTCAACAACAATGTGATATCCTTCAATGATGATCACATACCGCCCGAGGGGACCGGTCATTGCAAGTCGTTGCACATTGCGGTCTTGTCCTCTGGATACATGCTAGCTGGAGTCTTGATAGATGGAGGTTCATCTCTTAATATCTGTCCATACGCTACCTTGGTGAAGATGAATGTCAATCTCAACCGAATTCAGAGTAGCCATACTGTCACCAAAGCTTTTAATGGAGCCCGCCGTAATTCGGTCGGAGTAATTGAGCTTCTAATCAAAATTTATCCTCACACATTCTGCGTATCTTTCCATGTGCTCAAGATAGATTCGGGATACAACCTGCTCTTGGGACAACAGATAAGTGATATTTTTACTCACTTATTGTATATTAATCCATGCGAATTGTGCCCACCTCGAGTATATTTCATTTTGTTTTAGTTGTATTTCACGTTATTTTGCATTGCATATACTTAAAACTCCTTTTGGTGAACAAGTGCAGGAATCAGCTTCATTTTGGTGGAATTCAAGGTATCGGTGAGCAGATGCGTGAAGGCCAGTTGAAAGGCGAGGATGTGCATGGCATGGAGGTATAATGAGGCATGAAAATCAAGCTAGCATGAGGATTAAAGCAAGTAGCGGCAATGAAGAAGCGAAACCGGACTCGTAAGTGCGGAGACCTGCGCGCGCATGTGGCGTCGTGGGCAAAGATACAAATCTGGAGACTTCATACCGCATGAAAGTCTGAGCTTTACATGGGAACCTTCTGCAAGTCAAGCGCCCGTGAGGCAAGGGACGCGCGACCGCGAGAGACTCAGCTCGCGCCCGTGAGGCATGAGTGCGCGATCGCGTGAGAGGACGTCTGGTTTGGTTTGAACTTACTCGCAATTTCGCTGCCATGAGCCGTAAACACTAGGGACGTCATACGGCGCGCGATCTTGATCTTGTAATTTGTTTTATTTTTATTTCTCAACTTAATGAGGTGTAATGTGGTATAAAACGATTCTGACGTGTGTCAGAGAAGGGGACCAGACTTTTATTACGTAACTTTTATAGTAGAAACTAGGGTTTACACCTTGGGAGAGATTCCAACGTAGGAGAAAGCCATAACGTCTATTTTTCTGTACTTCTTCTCGGAGATCTCTGTCATCGTGAATATTAATTATTGCTTATGGGTATTCTTTGTGGATTCAATAGTTAATCATTGGTTTCTATTCAACGATTGGGTTTGATCATTCTAACTTTCTTCCATTCTTTTGTTTATTGATCATGTTTAGCCTTGCTCCCATAATGGCTTTTGGTTCAGTCATGAACTAAACTCCATTATGGGATTCTAACGATTTTAATATGTAATTTGGTTGCACATCTAAGTGTTAGATTTGTTTTGCATGTCATTGGGTTATCTATCATGGTTGGTTTGTATGTATGAATGACTGATAATCTTCATGTTAGTATTTGTATGGAATTGGAAATGAACATATGAATATGGATGAAATCATGATAGCATGCGAATATGGGGATTGCATATTTTGTGAAACAGAGATAGGAATATCTTTTTTTCTTAGTATGAGCTAGAATAAGGGTTGTGCTTAAAATCAATAAGATTACAATCACAAGCATAGGAATATGGTAATTGTGATGGTATTAGTGATTACATAGATTCTAACATCGTAGATGATATATGAGTTGGTTATAGTGCATTGGAAAATGGTTATAACTCACTTTTATGCCCTTAGCTATTATCCCGTGATATGTGAACACTTCTTGCATGACATATGGCGATTGAATGAAATATTGAATGAAGTTAGGATCCCATTGTTTCCACATTATATTTAGTCCATTTATACTCTTATTTTTAGTTGGTAATCATAATTAGTTTAAATCAACAATCAAGTCCATAGTCTTAGCATATAAATATAGTGAGTTAATTAATGCATAGTAGTCTAAAGTTAACACTTTCTCTACGTGGGATCGATACTTTACTTACTCAGTATTACTTGTTGACCCGTGTATACTTGCATGAGTTAGAGCTCTTTTATAAGAACTATAAAAGAGGCAACAAGTTTTGGCGCGGCTGAATTCTTGGGGAAAGGCATTAATTTAGATAATTATCATTAGTTTAAAGTCATGATTGTATGACTTAGACAATTACATTTCATTTCTCATTTCTATTTTTATTTTGTTTTTGGTTATAGGTACTTGTAAAGTTTTATGCACACACGATCTTCCAATTCAGAGTTAACACCCGCACAAGCTAATATAAACGGAAAAGGTTGGAAAGCGAGTGTGCGGATAAATCTGCAAGAGCAGTTAGAAAGCATTACAGTCAATATGGCTGAAGAACAAAGGATTGATCCAAGAGAAGAGCATCGGGCTCTAAGGGAATATTCCATAGAACATAAATGAATTATAGTCTAGCATAGTCAAACCGTGATAGCAACAAACACCTTGAAATAAAAAGCGGGCACTATTAGGATAGTGCGAGAATTCAAGACTGATTTTGGGGTCTTTGCTACGAGATGTTCGAATGAGCACCTATTAAGCTTCATCAAGATTTGTGACACATTCGGATATAATGGTGTGACGGAAGATGCCATCGGACTACGGTTATTCCTATTTTCATTGAGGGATAAAGCAAGGAGTTGGTTACATTCTTTTTTCTTTGGATCGATTACTACATGGGAGGATTGCTTACATAAATTTTTTAGCCAAGTTTTTCCCAATGGCTAAAAGCGCAAAGATGAGGACAACCATATCTCAGTTTGACCAACAACAGGGTGAATCCTTATATGAAGCATGGGAAAGGTATAAGGAGATGCTTAGGAAGTGTCCACATCATGGTTTACCAGACTGGCTGGTAATTAATTCATTTTACAGTGGTTTGGGATGGCAGTCCAGAACGATTGTAGATGCAGTCGCAGGAGGAGAATTATGGGCAAAAAGCTATGATGAGGCCTATACGCTTATTGAGACAATGGCCGCGAATGACTATCAGAATCCTACAACTCAGATGTCTTAACCCAAAGTTATAGGTATGTTGAAGGTGGATGCGATTACACAGCTATCGGCACAAATGGCAGCCATGGCTAAGAAAATAGAGACGTTGGCAGAGAGTAAAGTGAAGACGGTTGCTTTTGTTTGTGAGATTTGTGCGGGGTCACACTCCACAGACTAATGTGCTATCAGCTCAGAAGCAGTTCAATATGTAAACTCTTATAGAAAGGACCAAGGCCAATTCCAGAACACATACCACCCCAACAACCGCAATCATCCAAACTTCAGCTGGTCTAACAACCAAGGACAACAACAAAATCGGTTCAGTAGAATCAGCAGTTTCAACAACGGTCAAGACTGACCCACAGTTTATACCGAAACCACCATTTCCCGGGATTTACTCAGCGACAACAACACCACACTCGGTGCATCACATCCGAGAGAAGAAATCGAAGTGGAGGAGATGATGTTGAAATACATGGCAAACACTGAGGTCATGATCAAAAGCCAAGTAGTGGCTATCAAGAATTTAGAGACGCAAATGGGGAAAATGACGACCATGCTTACTAATAGGCCCCAAGGTGTTCTGCCAAGTAACACAGAGGCAAATCCTAGAAGAGACAGGAAGGAGCAGTGTCAAGCAATAACATTGCGATCTGGGAAAGACTTGATAGTACCTGCAAGTCGCACGCCCGCGCATGATACCACTAAGGAGGCCATGCGGCCGCTCGATGCAGAGAAAGAAACTGAGGAGGATAAAAATCTGGAAAATTATGAGGTTCAGCAAAACGAAACGAATAAAGAAGGTTCAGAAGAGAAGGTCAAGAGTCCACTACAACCACTGCACCCTCGAATACCATATCCGCAAAGGTTAGCAAAGCAGAAAGATGACAAAGCAGTTTTGACAAGTTTTTAGAGGTCTTCAAAAGCTACAAATCAATATACCTTTTGCCGAAGCATTGGAACAAATGCCAAGCTACGCAAAGTTCATGAAAGGTATACTGTCAAGAAAGAGGAGATTAGATGAGTTTGAAATGGTAGCTTTGACAGAAGAATGCAGTGCAGTGCTTCAACCTAAGTTACCTCCAAAGCTGAAAGATCCGGGTAGCTTCACAATTTCGTGCACTATTGGGAAGATGGAGTTTAACAAATATTTATGTGATTTGGGAGCAAATTTAAATTTGATGCCACTGTCTGTATTCAACCAGTTGGGATTATCGGCTCCAAGACCAATGAACATATCATTACAGTTAGCCGACCAGTCTGTCACATATCCGCGGGGAATTATTGAAAATGTATTGGTTAAAGTGGATAAGTTCATCTTTCCAGCTGATTTTATCATCCTAGATTTCGAAGAGGACAAGAATATTCCAATCATACTAGGAAGACCATTCTTGGCCACGGGCAGAGCTTTGATAGATGTACAAAAAGGGGAACTCACGATGCGAGTTCAGGATCAAGAGGTCATTTTTAATGCATTCAAAGCTATGAAATTCCCAACGGATGAGGAGGATTGTTTCTTCGTTGATTGGGTGAGTCAGATTCTAGATGATGACATACAGAGTTTAGCAGACTATGAACCTTTGAGGAATATCACTGATGAGAAATCAGATGCAGAGGATGAAGAATTTGACGAATTTGTTCACTATCTGGATACCAACCCCCAATTCAGGAGATTTAGACCCCCTGTAGAGCCATTGACGATAGCTGGAGATACCTCAATAAAGCCAAAACCATCTCTTGAGACACCTCCCGAATTGGAGTTGAAGCCACTACTGGAACATCTCGGTATGCATTTTTAAGTTTGATTCAAATTACGTGATTATTGCTACGCACTAACATCTTGTCGGGAAGAAAAAAGCGCTCAAAAGTGCTTACGAGAGGAGTTCAAATCAGCTATTGGATGGACCATAACAGATATCAAAGGAATCAGCCCTTCGTATTGCATGCACAAGATCCTAATGGAAGATGGTAGCAAGCCGACAGTTGAGTAACAAAGGAGGCTTAATCTAATAATGAAGGAGGTGGTTAAGAAAGAGGTACTAAAATGGCTATATGCAGGAATAATCTATCCAATCTCAGACAGCGCATGGGTGAGTCCCGTATAGTGTGTTCCAAAGAAGGGTGGTATGACCGTTATGACTAATGAGAATTATGAGCTAATCCCAACACGAACCATGACGGGGTGGAGAGTTTGGATGGATTACCGCAAGCTAAACAAGGTTACAAGGAAAGATCATTTCCCGCTCCCATTTATCGATCAGATGTTGGACAGACTAGCAGGGCATGAATACTATTGCCTCCTGGATGGTTATTCGGGTTACAATCAAATTATGATAGCTCCAGAAGATCAGGAAAAGACTACTTTCACATATCCATATGGCACTTTTGCTTTCAGAAGAATGTCTTTTGGGTTGTGTAATGCTCCAGCCACGTTTCAAAGATGTATGATGGCTATATTCTCCGACATGGTGGAACAGAATGTTGAAGTATTTATGGATGACTTCTCAGTCTTCGGGGATTCATTTGACTTATGTCTCGAGAATCTAGTTATGGTGTTAAAGAGATTCGTTGAAACAAATTTAGTGCTAAACTGGGAAAAATGCCACTTTATGGTACAAGAAGGAATCATTTTGGGACACAAAGTTTCAAAGACGGGACTTGAGGTGGATAAAGCAAAACTGGAGACTATTGAGCACCTGCCACCACCCACATCAGTAAAAGGAGTTCGCAATTTTCTAGGACATGCAGGGTTCTACCACAGGTTCATTATGGATTTCTCCAAAATCACTAACCATTATGCAGCCTATTGGAGAAAGATGCAAAATTCAATTTCGATGACACTTGCGTATCCGCATTTGAGCGATTAAAGAAAAGCGATTTCAACACCGATAATTATTGCACCGATTGGACTTTCTGCTAGATTTGAATTGATGTGTGGCGCTTGTTGATTACAATCAGAAGTTTGTGTTGGGCGGTGGAAAGAAAAGATATTTCATGTGATTTATTATGCCAGCAAGACCCTAACGGATGTGCAATTGAACTATACCACCACAGAAAAAGAGTTATTGGCAGTGGTATACGCTTTTGATAAATTTCGAGCATATCTGATTGGAACAAGAGTGATAATGTATACACATCACGCAGCGATTCGACATTTAATGGCCAAGAAGGACGCTAAACCGCGGTTGATTAGATGGATCTTACTACTGCAGGAATTTGACTTGGAAATCAAGGACAAAAAGGGAACTGAAAACCAAGTGGCGGACCACTTATCTCGACTCGAGAATCCGGAAAGAGAAGTATAGGATAACGTTATGATCAATGAGTCCTTTCCAGATGAGTAGTTGTTTGTGGTGAAAGGGGAAGTGCCATGGTTTGCAGACTTCGCAAATTATCTAGTAAGTAAGACGGTATCTCCTGACTTAATGGGATATCAAAAAAAGAAATTTCTGCATGACGTCAAATGGTATATATGGGATGAGCCTTACCTGTTCAAACAGTGTTCGGATCAAGTGATAAGAAGGTGTATTCTGTATAGCGAGACCGAAGGGATTCTGCATAAGTGTCACTCATCAGTGTATGGAGGTCACTATGGCAGGGAACGGACAACAGCGAGAGTCCTTCAAGCAGGGTTTACTGGCCAACTATCTTCAAGGACGCTTACCGCTTTCCCAAATGATGTGGCAGATGTCGGCCGAGTGGGTAATATCTCTAAAAAAGCGAGATGCCATTGAATACCATCCTAGAAGTAGAAATTTTTCGATGTATGGGGCATTGATTTCATGGGACCTTTCGTTTCTTCTGCGGCAATCTCTATATATATTGCTCATGGTGGATTACGTTCAAAATGGGTGGAGGTTGCGACTTTACCGACCAACGATGCCAAGGTAGTCCTCAAGTTTCTGCACAAGAGCATTTTTACGAGGTTTGGAACTCCAAGGGCTATCATTAGTGACGAAAGCGGTCATTCGCAGTGAGCAATTCACCACCTTACTAGCTAAGTACGGGGTGAAACATCGCATCGCTACAACATATCACCCACAAACAAATGGCCATGCCGAAGTATCAAACCGAGAAGTCAAAAGAATCCTGGAAAAAGTTGTGAATCCAACACGTAAGGATTGGTCGTTAAAATTAGATGATCTTTGTATGGGCCTATCGCATCGCAGATACAAAACCCAGTTAGGGATGTCACCTTTTCAATTTGTGTATGGCAAAGCTGTCACCTCCCTATGGAGCTAGAGCATAAGGCTTATTGGGCAATATGGAAGCTCAACCTTGACTTAACATCTGCAGGGGAGAAAAGGCTACTTCAGCTAAATGAGCTAGATAAGTTTAGATTACAGGCTTATGAGAATGCAAAATTATACAAGGAAAAAGTGAAAAGGTGGCATGATCATAGGATAATGGATAGAACGTTCGAGCCGGGGCAAAGGGTGTTGCTCTATAATTCCAGACTTAAACTCTTTCCTGGAAAACTGAAATCACGTTGGTCGGGGCCTTTCACAGTGAAAACTATATTTCTGCACGGTGCAATTGAACTATACAACCAATTCCCAGACAACCCTTTCAAAGTAAACGGACAGCGGTTGAAGCATTACTTTGGTGACGAAGTGGAAAGACACAATGTCACTATGATTCTCTCGTCGACATGAGCCCCCGGGACAGTCAAGCTAAAGTGACTATAACTTAGCGCTGGATGGGAGGAAACCCATCAATTTCATCTTGAAACTCTTTTCAATTCTTAAGTAAAATAGAAGTTAGAGTCATTCTATGTTGCTTGATACCTACTCTGTGTTGCACTCATCTTGTTGTAGGTGATTTGGGTTACACGCATCACAACCTCCACTTGGAAGTTCAGCACTACAGCTCAGGGAAACTAGCTCGCGGCCGCGCATGCCCCAACAGGTGTTACCTCGCGCCCGCGCAACTTGCAGATAGTTTTCACATCCTCGCGCGCCCGCGATAGATCAACCATACCATGTCGTGCGGCTGCGCGCTACGCCCAGCAGAGATATTATTATTTACGTGTTTTATTATGAGTCTACTCTCCCCTAATAAAAGGCCAATCCCTACCAATACATACGTATATCACCACCATCCTCATTGGAGTCAACCTAGGGTTTATCTTGTGGGATTGGGTGAAAGCAAGTTTGGGGATAGTATCATCTGCTGCAAAACACTCGCATTCTCTCCATAGCAGTTGGTCATGAGTCCAACACGAAGCCGTGCAACCTCAATCTCTTCAACCTCTGATTCCTCATCCAGTGATCCCGATGACGATGTCACGGAACGAAGAAACTTCTTGAGCCGGGAGGCTCATCACATCTATTATCACCTTATGAGTAAATCGTTTATGCCGGAACGAGGCTTTAGACCCACCACACACACACATTAAGATAATAGTTTCTTGAAAGAGGCAGTCACCGTGGTAACACGGATGTCGGGGGGTGCCTAACACCTTCCCTCCACATAACCAAGTCCCCGGACCCTAATGAATCTCGGTTTCACCGACCCATTTAGTAGTGTCACATCACTGGGTCAATGTGCAAACTTTTTCTCGGTTGTGTTGGTACAACCATTTAAAAAACCAACTGGCGACTCTTAACAGTCCATCGTCGACATTATACATGTCGGACCTTTTTCACTTGTTTTTTCAAACAAAGCTCACCTAAAATGAGAACGCCAAAGAACAAGTAACGGAAAGGGACATCTAAAAATCCCGACGTCGACAGGTGGCGACTCTGCTGGGGATTCCAGTAAAAGGACTTAAGTCGCTATTACAATCTTTTCAAAAACTGTTATCTGCTTGTGCGTGGATGTTGCATTTACATTTGATGAATGTGTACGAATGCATTTCCTTATTGCACTTAGTGCTTCGCACCATAACTGCTTGTGATATTAGTGCTTCGCACCATAACTGCTTGTGATATTAGTGCTTCGCACCATATCTGCTTGTGATATTAGTGCTTCACACATGTCATCATTTTTATACGGTGAGACGCGATGTATATGAATGTATGTTGTGTGGTCCCTCCACCAGGAGGCTATCCTGTCGGTGTTTGATTACTAGACTCGTGAGAAGACTAATTCTCTGAGGCTCAGGAAAGGCACCACCCAAATTCGCTCCAGTTGAAAGACCAGATTAACTTCCCGTCAAGTAGATTGCGATAATTTGGGAACCTTCATGCCAAAAAGCCGCGAGAGTAACCTAAGATAGGTCAGCCTCTGATAAACCCAAAATGGAGGAAAGTATCTTCATGCTCTCATTTCAAATTACTTGTAAACACAATTACTTGTAATTACATTCCATATCTATCTCCATCTGATGAGAAATATGAAGAAATATGTCCACATACATCTTTATAAGCAAAGTGACACCCATTTTGCGAGGATTAAATTCCTAAAATGGACACATCATATAGCATGTTATTATACACATTCCCTAAAGACTAAACTATGCAAGTCTTTCGCGGGGAATCAATCGGACCTACTACCCGGTCAAAGTCCAAAAGGCAACAGCTCACTGATCAATCATGTCGTCATCCAGCAGTTGAACTTAATCCGGTTTCAGAAAGAATTGACGGATTAAGCAAACAAATTACTGATTTGGTCGTTTCTACTCAAAGAATTGCACCGATCCACACGAGTGGTCAAAAAATACCCGTACATCTTTGAATCCTCCACACAAGTAGGAACCCAGTCATTACAATACACGAGGCTGTAGTTGGATACGACCAACAAAACTCATGATCTTTGCTCATCCCATTGGAGATCCAGACCTTTGGTGACATCAAAAAAAGTCCTCCAAATGGAAGAGACCCCTTCATTTATCAAAGGAATTGGAACACATGGGAGTGTTTCATATCTTTGATCTGTGTATTTTTCACGGTGTTCATTATCCAGAAAAATTTAAAACTCCTGACTTTGAAAAATATGACGGGTTAGGAGATCCTTACACACATTTAAAGGTGTTTATTGGAGAACTTGGATCTTATGTAGAGGACGAAAAGCTTAGAATGCAATTGTTCCAGAAAAGTCTAACTGGAGAAGCCCGGTCGTAGTACACAAGATTAGACAATTCAAAGATCCATAGCTGGGAAGAGCTAGCACATGATTTCCTCACTCAATACAGCTTTCAGTCTCAGATGGCTCCTGATCGGTATCAAATAACCAAGATCAAGAAACAGTCTAACGAGTCTTTTAGAGGGTATGCTCAAAGGTGGAGACGTCTGGCTGCCCAAGTTAGTCCTTCCATGACAGAATCAAAAATGGTCATGACTTTCATAGACATACAGGAAGCGCCCTTCTATGAAAGAGTTTTAGCCGGCATCGGCAAACAATTTTCTGAAATGGTCAAACATGGGGAGATGACTGAGATGGAATTGAAGTCTAGAAAAATTCAAGACCTAGGCGTACTTTCGAAAGTCATTCTTGATCACATCAATCTGGAAATTATGGGAACAACCCTTGAGAATCCATCCATAAAAAAAAGAAGAAGATGTTCCACGATACTATAGGGGCAAAAAGGCAATCAAAACATGCCTATTCAAAGGAGAAACTACACTCCCTTTCAAGCACAGCCTAGGAACCCTCCAATGCCAAAAGGTAGAGAAGTCAAATGCCCTCGAGTGTTTACACCCTTAGGGGACACCCTCGAGAATATTCTCAATCTTCTAACGACACAGAAGAAAATTACACATCTTTTTCCACCTGACCAAACCCTAATGGGCCGGGGGTTTCAATGTGCTTGCTGAAATGTGCTTATCATGCAAGGGGGGCACCTGGACATGATACTCAGGATTGTTGGGCCTTGAAACATAAGATCCAGGACCTGATAGAAAACTGAGAGATCGTGGTCACTAAACTAGATCAGCCTCATGTTCAAGACAACCCTCTTCCTCAACACAAAGAAGAAGAGGTTAACATGATAAATTGGAGTAATGGACAAAATTCCAATTTCAACTGTGAATCCTCCCAAACCCTCAAAGACGGTGATGACAAATGGGATTATGCCAAGTTCCAGTTCACAGTGGAACGAAAGATGAAAGCTCTATGCAAACATATTGAGCAATTGGCGGAACTGGTGACTTATCAGCATTAAGTGACTCGTCAGTTATTCAGCCAGGAGCATGCCAGTCTCCTACCTATTGTCATGAATATTCCCTCATCACTTTCAGAAAATGAAATGCTGGAAGACAAAGTGACAAGGAGAGCAAATGCCAAAGCCAGTCGGGATTTCGCCAACAAAAGGGAATTCACCTATCTGGGCCAACCTATGGAGGAAATTCTTCATATGTTAATCAATGAAGGAAGGATCAGTTCCCTTCTACCTCCAATCAATCCCCGTTCAGGGCGATACAACTCTGATGGAGTATGTCAATATCACTCCCAGTCTCGTGGTCACAAAGTACGGAAGAATCTTTGGGCACTCCACCACCTTATCAAAATCTAATTGTGGTGGTGTCACGCACTTGCACTTGAGCGGCGATCTTGTATTACGTGCAAGTGAGAATGCAGGCCCTACTAAGTGGAAAAGTGTGGTAGAAGTTATATCCACTGAAACCGATGGGATTAACACATTACTCACAACGCCAATAATTTAACTCAAGGGGAGCAACAATCCTTTGAAAGTGGCCACTCCCGAGCCAATCAACTTGCCGTGCAGAGCACAATATCCTATTGTTAGCTCACGTATAGTTGCGTGGAATTATGGAGAAGGTAAAGGATCTACCTCACATACAACTGCTACAGTGTCAAAGGAAAATCCACTGTATCTTCCCCAACGGGTGATGAAGCCTACCATAAAATCAAAAGGGAAAATACCCATGGAGAAAATTGAAAAGTTCCTCCGCGCTATGGGTCATAACGAGGCCACGGTGGTTTTAAGCTTAAAGGAAGCTCCACAACAGATATCAATTTTGGACTTGGTCCTAACTTTCGAAGATCACCGGAAAGTCTTGCTGAAGGTTTTAAAAGAAGCCTATCTCCCGACATCAGTGGATACAGAAAAATTTCAACATCTTGTTGATCACATTTTCAACAAAAATGTGATATCCTTCATTGATGATGACATACCGCCCGAGGGGACCGGTCATTGCAAGCTGTTGCACATTGCGATCTTGTCCTACGGATACATGCTAATTTGGAGTCTTGATAGATGGAGGTTCATCTCTTAATATCTGTCCATACGCTACCTTGGTGAAGATGAATGTCAATCTCAACCGAATTCGGAGTAGCCATACTATCATCAAAGCTTTTGATGGAGCCCGCCGTAATTCGGTCGGAGTAATTAAGCTACCAATCGAAATTTGTCCTCACACATTCTGCGTATCTTTCCATGTGCTCAAGATAGATTCGGGATACAATCTGCTCTTGGGACGACCATGGATTCATATGGCTGGGGCAGTCCCCTCCAATCTTCACCAACAGTTGAACTACATTATCAACAATAGCCTGGTCACAGTCAACGCTGAACCGGAGATTCCTCAGCACGAAGACATGCCATTCATCAATGCCAATGCAGATGTGGAACAGGTAAATTTTCATACTTTGGAAATAAGCAATACCCAATACCACGCTATTGGAACTCCATTGCCTGAACCCAAGATTTCTGCCGAGGTAATGTCGGCTACTCAAGAAATGATGTCATTAGGTCATAAGCCGGGACAAGGGTTGGGGAAAGATTGCCAGGGTATCAAATATCCAATTCGGTTAACCAAACAAACTGGAACAGCTGGGCTAGGCTATTCTACCAGTTCTAGTCACAAGAATCCTCATAAGCATCATCAGATTCCTTCAGCTTCAACTATGCGGCGTTCATCTTCGCCTTCAAACTCTGAGTCTACACAACCTCCTGTAAAGGTTCCAGCCAATGTAATGGCTATGTTATTTCCCAAGCCGGTACTGGTGAAGGAAAAAAGAGTCTTTATTCCAAAATCCCGCGGTAGAAGAAGAGGAACGAAGAATCAAGCAAGACGTCATCCGAATGATGTCAGGCATATGCATCATCGTTCATGACGAACATACCAACAGATATACCCCAAACGATGATTGCCCAGACATAATGACCATCATTCGGGATAGGGAGGACGATGACAATCCCTCTATCACTGCGGTCCACCCGGATTTTGCCCTTGCCAATTGGAACAACATTCCTTGCATTGGTCGTCAAGTAAAGCGTGGCGAAACTCTTTACGCCTACCGTAGATATAATAAGCGCTTACTTTTTCAAGACAATATTAGTAGTTTATTTTGCCGTATATATGCTAACACTATGTATGATCAACACATTTCATATATCTTGAATAAAAGCATATTTTGTTTCGGGACTCACGAATTTAGATGTACTGTACATTTGGCGATATGGTGCCTCTTCTCCACAAGGATTGTACCTTTGATGTAGAGATGAATTTGACCTTGATGGATATCTAGGATGACATTGAGGTGCCTCGAGAAATTCAAGAATGGGTCAAAGACAAACCTAAACCCAACCTTGATCAAACCACTTCTTTCAATCTCGGAACCTTAGAAAGCCCTAAGTTAATCCAGATTAGTTCAGACCTTACACCAAACCAACGGAATGACATGGTTACACTACTAACCCAGTTCCAGGATGTGTTTGCATGGTCTCATGAAGACATGGTGGGTTTGTCCACTGACATTGTCCTTCATGGCCTTCCCATTAAAGAGGGATTTAAGCCAGTCAAGCAAAAGCTCAGGCGATTGAAACCTGAATGGAGTTTAAAGGTGAAAGAAGAAATTGTGAAACAATTTCAAGCTGGCATCATCATGGTGTCTACATATCCTGAATGGATATCCAACATTGTGCTCGTGCCTAAACCTGGAGGGAAGGTGCGAGTTTGCGTGGATTACCGGGATTCGAACAAAGCTTGCTTAAAAGATAGCTTTCCCGTGCCATTTATCCACATTCTCATTGACAATACTGTGCAATACGACATGTACTCCTTTGCTGATTACTTTGCGGGGTATCATCAGAACATGGTTGCTGAGGAAGACCGTGAGAAGACTGCTTTCATCACGCCTTGGGGAACCTTTTGCTATAGACGGCTGTCATTCGGCCTCATCAATACTGGAGCCACCTATCAACGAGCTATGATGGCTCTTTTCTACGACTTAATGCACAAAGAGATCGAGATCTACGTGGATGAAATCATTGTCAAATCCCGGAAGGAGGATGACCATCTAGACCATCTCAGAAAATTGTTCAACAGGTTGCGTAAGTACAACTTGAAGTTGAATCCAGCTAAACGTGCCTTTGGCATTAAATCAGGCAAGTTGCTAGGATTTCTAGTCAGCCACAAGGGGATTGAGCTGGATCCTGCTAAGATCCAAGCCATCACAGAAATGCCCATTCCTCAGACAGAGAAGGAAATACGGGGATTTTTGGGAAGAATCAACTTCATTAGCAAGTTTATCTCCCAACTCACAGCAACCTGTGAGCCAATCTTCAAGCTATTAAGGAAGAACTCCTCCATGAAATGGAATGATGAGTGTCAAAAGGCCTTCCTTACAATCAAGAAACAGCTAGTCAAAGCTCCTGTGTTGGTACAACACAGGGATGATATTCCCACATTTATACGCGTCGTAAATTTGCGTCTTTGGGGACGAGAAAAGGCGATAGAGGCCAAGAATGAGCTATCTATTACCTCTCACCAAAAGGTTCAAAGCAAGAACGGTGAACACAAGTACACTCTGATTGAAAAGACGTGTTGTGCTTTAGCATGGGCTTCCATGAGGTTACAACATTACCTCCATGGTCACACAACCCATCTCATATCCCGCGTGGATCTTCTCAAGTACGTGTTCAATAAACCCATATTAAATTGCCGGCTGTCCAGATGGCAGTTGATCCTACAACAATTTGACATCATATATGTGACTCAAAAGTCCATCAAAGGTCAAGGAATTGCGGATCAACTGGCCGCCACACCTTCAAGGGATTTCAAACCCTTGGAAACATATTTCCCCGATGAAGGAGTAATGACAGTGCAGCAACACCATCAGTACGATACGCGCCAATTATGGAAGATGTATTTTGATGGAGCTGTTAATATGGAAGATTCTGGAGCTGGAGCGGTTCTAGTATCTGATACGGGGGAGCGATATCCGTTGTTAGTCAAATTACTGGTTTATCGGCACCAATAATACTGGTGAGTATGAAAGGTCATCTCATGGGGCTAAAACTTGCCCGTTCAATGGGCATCAGGCGGTTAACTGTCTTTGGAGATTCGGAATTGGTAATCAGATAATCCACCAGAATCTATCAAACCAAAGTGCTACATTTGCTGCCTTACCATCGGCAGGTTTTGAAGATGGCTTTGGAGTTCGAAGAGATCTCCTTTCTACACATTCCTCGTAATAGGAATGACTTTGCAGACGCATTAGCAACTTTGGCTTCCTTGATTCGTATATCAGACAAGGAACACTTGCCAAGCGTCACAATTTCCCTACACAAGGCCCCAGCCTATGGAAATTACATTGGAGAAGTAACGGATGAGCTACCTCCCATCCAACATCCTTGGTATCAACATATTAAGGAATATCTATGAGACGGATCTACACCCGCTGAGGCGAGCCCGACTAAAAAAAGGCAGATCCATCGAATTGCTATGCAATTCTACTTGAGTGGAGATGCGCTCTACAAAAGAGATGCAGGACTAGGTCTCCTCAGATGTTTAGACAAAGATCAAGCCCAAAGGCTTATGGATGAAATCCATGGCGGAGTTTGTGGCCCCCACATGAGTGGCTCCCTCCTTGTCAAAAAAGTCCTCAGGACGGGACATTATTGTCTATCTCTCAAAGCTAATTACAATGACCACGTCAGGAGATGCTATCAGTGCCAGATTCATGGGAATGCTATACACGCCCCTCCACGAGAACTCCACAATATGAGTTCACCTTGGCTCTTCTCAATGTGGGGAATGGACGTTATCGGGCCCATCGAGCCTAAAGCCAGTAATGGTCACCGATTTATCTTCACCATGATCGACTACTTCACTAAGTGGGTAGAAGCAGCCTCCTTCCCCAGGGTTACTAAAGAAGTCATCATTGCTTTCATCAGAAACAATGTCGTTTGTCGATACGGAAAACCAGAGGTGATTGTGTCAGACAATGCCAAGAACCTCAACAACGAAATGATGGAGGAATTATGCAGTAAATTCCACATCAAACATCTTAACTCTGTCATCTATCATCCAAAGATGAACGGTGTTGTTGAAGCGGCTAACAAAAACATCAAGAAGATTATGCAAAAGATGTCCGCCAACCACAAAGATTGGTCTGACCTATTGCCTCTTGCTCTGTTAGCCTACAGAACCTCAATGCGCACTTCCACTGGGGCAACCCCCTACGCATTAACTTATGGTATGGAAGCAATACTCCCCATAGAAGTTGAAATGGAATCCCTCAGAGTGTTGATAGATGCTCAACTGGACGAAGACCAATGGGTACAAGACATGTATCACCAATTGTCTCTAATAGACGAAAGGCGAACTGCGGCTATCTTCCATGGTCAGTTATATCAACAAAGGATCGCCAGATCCTACAATAAAAAAGTCCGGCTACGGCAGTTTAAACAACATGACTTGGTTTTGAAGAAAATCCTTGACAACCAAGATCAGTCTAAGGGAAAATTCGCTCCTAACTGGGAAGGCCCGTTTATTGTCAAAGAAGTATTGACAGGAGGCACTCTCAGATTACAAGAAATGGATGGCGATGAATTTCCACAACACATCAACTCAGACGCCGTGAAACGGTACTATGTCTGAAGTAATTTGCAAACATCCTGATGCAGAATCATCAGGTCACCAGTCATTCCGGTTCTTTAACCCTTTACCACCTACAACTTTCTTACACTTTGCCCCTCAGGGAAACATACATTTCAAGCCAGCAGCCTGGCTCTTCTTTGCATTCCTACAACTTAGGTTATCCCACTGCGGATTGAACCTCTCGCACTTGCAGTTTGGCTACCCATACATGGGATCAAACTTCTCATACCTGCAGTTTATCCTCAACCTAGGATTAAACTTTCTCCTCCCCGCACTCTGACCTGCACATGGGATTACGCTTTTCATCTCACCCTGAGGGGCGAACTACGTTGACTTGATCTCCTCTCCAATAGAAGTACGTAGGAAACCATGTCACATGGCCCGGTCGCAATAAAATAAAAGCAACAAAAACATTTCTACCCTGACAAAAACAAAAACAACAAAAACATTTCTACCCTTACAAAAACAAAAACAACCAAAAACATTCCTACACCATTTCTACCATATACAGCGTTGAACCTCCTACACTAGGTTCGAACTACGCAGACCTGATCTCCTATTCAATAGGAGTATGTAGGTAGCCATTCATGGTTCGGTCTCATAAAACGAATAACTTTATAAAAGATTTTACTATGCAAAACACTATACAGGCACTATGCAAACACTATGCATAATAAAATATAATATATTCTATTTATAGAATAACTTTATAAAAGTATTTTATTTTATATAAAAAGATTTTACTATGCAAAACACTATGCAGAGCACTATGCATAATAAAATATAATATATTCTATTTATAGAATAACTTTATAAAAGTATTTTGTTTTATATAAAAGATTTTCTCGTATTATTACATTAATAATACCAATAAAACAAAAGCGAGTGACTTATCACGTAAGCATCAATAATCAATACCTGGTGTGCTTTACTATGCAACCACGCGTATCATTTGTACTTTTACTACCGAGTAGTTCAACAAAGATAATGATAAAACTTTCGCCGTTATTTTCATAAAATATTTTTGTCGTTTTTTCAATCGATAATAATTACATTATGGGTCCACCAATAATTGTTCCATTGCACGAATATTCCCTGATAAAACAAATATTCCCCACCAATCGAATATAATATGACAACTTGCATACTTTTGCAAAATTTATAAATACTACCCACAACTATAACATAATCAAATCCATACCATAATATTAAAAAAATATTTCGAGAAAATTAAATCTTTATTCATAAAATCTGGGGTCTCACAATCTCCCCTCCTTATGGAATTTCGCCCTCGAAATTTACGTACGTACTTGGTATGCTGAACAGGTGAGGATACCTTGACTTCACTTCAAATTTTAACTCTTGAGGTATAACCTTTGAGCGTCGAATATGATCCTTCTTATCCAAGATATTAACACGTATCTCCTCATACGTTAAATCTTCTGCTATCTCGTTTAGTTCTCATTTAATAATGTGGTTCGGGTCGTCCACATATTTACGTAACATCGATACGTTAAAAACGTTATGAACATGCGATATACTTGGCGGTAAAACGAGTCTATAAGCCATAGTTCCTACTCGATCGAGACTTTTAAATGGGCCAATTAAATCGAGGGTTGAGATTACCTCTCTTCGTCGATTCTTGCTTCTAGAATAACGCCCTCTTAAACCTTCTTCTTCATATTCATCTGCTCTGAGTATGTAGCTTGAGCGGCTTTAACTTTATCGATTAAAGTCGATTCTACTCGGATATTCGTTATCTTCACTTGGGTTTCTAGAGTCTTTAACTCTATCTTCATCATTTGTAAGTCGTACAAAATGGGCCTTTGTGTTAACAACATCGCACTCGTAAACGCATACGATCTTCTACTCAACGCGTCAGCTACCACATTCGCTTTCCCACGATGTTATTGAATGGTACGATCGTAATCTTCAGCAGCTCAAGCCAACATCTTTGGCGCATGTTACGTTCGCTTTAGTTGAAGAAATATTTAACGGTTTTAGAAATGGGTTTTGTACTGGGGTCAATACAAAATTTGATTTCACGCTCTAGGGGTAGGCTAAGAAGTCTTCAAGAATACGTCAGGAAATTTATTAACAACAGAAATATCATTCAAAACTGTGACTCTCGTCCAAGACTTGGATAACACGTCACATTGATACCTATTAACTTGTCACCATTATTCACAACGTCCCCTATGAAAAGTTGGTCTTCGGTGCATTCCACACAAGGAAGTCAACAACGAAAGGATCGGAGCTCTTTACTTATGGCTTGATATGACAATGATTGACTTTAGTGGTTTGGTTGCTTGAATTCGCATAATAGGTTGGTTAGGAGTATGAAAGCTAACAACCTTACAAAAAGCATGATGAGTAGTTAACCAATCGATTCCTAAAATTGCATCAAAGGCAAGTATTTTCAAAGAGATAAGACTGACAGGTAATGTGAAAGTGTTGATTTGAACAAGATTTATAAATAGTGGAGGTAACGAAGGTTTCTCCCACCAGATATATCAAAGTCTAACTTTTCCGGAGTTAACTTCAAACATTGAACACAACTAGGTGAAATAAAAGAGTAAGTAGAACCGGTATTTAACACGGTATAGACTTCACAAGAGTTTATGACTAACATACCCGTGATAATTTTATTCAGGTTCCTCGTCATAAAAAAAACGCTCTCTCTTAAACTACCGGCTTTGGCTTGTCTGGGACATCCTTTGGCATCACTATCCCAGCTGGAATTGACTTTACCATACGACAAAATCGAGCTAGGTGACCTTCTCTTCCGCAATTAAAACACGTTTTGGATTGCTGCGTACAGTTTGGACGGATGTGTTCCTCCTGTCTGCATTTGAAACATACGACCGGTGGTCATTCTTCTTCCCTTGAAATGGGTGCCGGTGTCGACGTCTTTACGTCATTGTTGAACCTTCTCTTCTTGAAATGTCCATTCTTATTGTTTTGGCCATGATTACCACCAAAGTGGTTACCATTTCTGACATGTTGATTCCTCCATGCTTCATCGTCACCGCTTTGATATTTCAAGTATCACCGTAGATTATCATTTGCTTACTGCTCTCTTTTGGTTTGGTTGACTCATTATCGCGCTCCAATAATTGAGCCCTATTAACAACATCTGAATACAAACACACTTTATGAGAGATAAGATATTGACGTATCTCCGGCTTCAAACCTCTTAAAAACATCTGCGTCATTCTTTCTTCATTATCAACCAAGTGGGACGCAAATCGGGACAACTCGACAAACTTGGCTTCGTACTACGACACGGTCATGTTGTTTTGCTCCAACTTGATAAATTCCACCTCCTTCATGTGATTTAATGCTTTTTCGAATGTACTTGTCATTAAATGTACTCTTGGAATTTCTCCCAAGACATCTTGAGTGTGTGTCAGTTGGAGTACGTTTTATAGATTCCCACCGTTGATCCGCCTCTTCACGCAACATAAAGGTGGCAAAGGAACCTTTTGCTCCTCGAGCATCCCAAGACATCAAATATCTTGGTGATCTACTTTAACCACGCTCGCCTTAAGTGGTTCTCGGCTTTCCCAAAAACTCGGTGGTCCCAGCTCCTTGAATTGCTTAGCGGTGACCAACCGTGGGTTGCCATTGTTTCCTCATGCATTATGAGCAGGGAGAGCCTTCGCCTAATGTTGCATGAATTCTAAAAAGCTCCTAAACGCATCCGTCGTTCAATCAATTGATCAAAGTGTTGTTATTTACGGAGGATTATCGCCATCTGTTGCACATTGTCCCGATTATTGATCCGTAGAGAATCAACAGTCTCAGACTCCATTGCTTATCTCAACATTTTTAGATGCCATTTTCAAATACTGCCACAAAACAAGGGTTAATTAACATATCACATATTATCTCTATACTCTGACCGACCAATTAAATATCAAATAAACTTAGGTAGGTCATACTAGCGAAGAAATTCCCCGTCTCTCCCCTCCTAGTTCTAGTCTCACATCTTAGTCAGGGATCATATCCCTAAGCTTTGATACCAACTGTGACGCCCCCAAAATTAGGTATACATCACCCATCTTGAGTCGCCAGATACATGGTACAGAATTCAAATACAACTTAATAATACAACTATCGTGTACAATATGACAAAACATAAACTGTGAGTTTGAATACAAATATTGTCTACTAGAGAATATACAAACTCAAAAGGAGTCCTCATTACAATTATTATAGCACTATTTCACAGAATAGTGAGGACTACTAATGCACCATCTAGGACCATCACTCTATTCCCCGACTAGTCCCAGCTACGTTCTCATTTCCTGAAGAGAACAATGAAAGCAAAAGGGTGAGCTCAACTAGCCCAGTAAGAAATAGTGTGACTAAGATAATGCAGAATAAATTATCATTAGCCTTCAATAGTGTTAAACTGATACAATATAACAAACATCAAGTTTAACTGCAGTGGAATAAGCAATCCATTAGAAGAGTCAAGTAGAGAATAAAATCTACTATCTTCTATGATTTAAAAGGTTTTTCATCACTTTTATCGCTGAGACTCAGCTTAATAAATAATCCACATCGTCGAATCACCCCTGCACTACGGCCAAGGATATTCTTTAGTATCACGACCACAATTATCCACGCACTACGGGCTAAGAATATTTGTGTATTCATTAATGTTCATGATCATGTTAACAACTGTCCATCAATGCACAGGTCAATGAGGACTTTTACCACATCATTTGTAACATTACGGTCATGATTACACCGAATAATCCCTGGTCATAATCATACCAAGTCCATCTATGCACTACAGGCCATAGATGACTTTCAAAAAAAATATAAACATGAGGATGATGACAATGATATAAGAATTCAATAAAACAAGTTCAAGAATTAATTTGTCCAAGAACCAATAACGACCAAATTGTCAACATGATACTGCTTTGTAGAGTAAAATTCAAGAATGCTCAGAAGAATATTTCCATGAAAAGATCTTCGGATGAAGCGCAATTATCAAGGAAATTCCACTAATTTCATGGAGTATAGAAGTCAAAACTTTAACCAACCGAGTATAATAAAGAATGGAATAACAAAAGAAATCACCATGCATGCGGTGCCAGATAGACAAAGTTATTCCAACAGAATACTAAATAATCGGAACTGTGTCAAAGCGAAATTGCACAAGCGGATGTTCCAATGTAATAATAAAGAATGGAATAACAATGTAAATCACCATGCATGCGGATCTTAGATGACAAAAGTTATTCCAACGAGAATACTAATAAGGGCGGAATCAGTCCGGCGTAAAATGCATGCATGTGATATTCCAATGTAATATTAATAAAGGCGGAACCAGTCCCGGCGTTAAACGCATGCATGTGATATTCCAACATAATAATAAAGACGAAATCGGGTTTGGCGTAAAACGCATGCGATATAGGATATTCCAAGAGAATAGTAAAGACGGAATAATAGAAGAATGTCACCAAGTATAGGGTAGCTCACAGATCTGAAAAAGTTATTCCAATGTAATAATAAAGAATGGAATAACATAAGTTCTCTTCATGAATACAAAAGAATAACACCCTTACGAGTACAACAAATAATATTTCCTACCTTAAGAAGAAGAATCGGATATAGAAGTAGTGAAGTAGCGTAACACTTTTCTTCTTTCTCTCTATAGTTTCTCTCTCTAGAGTTTGGTGAATTCGTAAGAAATAATGAAGGAATGAGCTTCTATTTATAGAAAAATGGATACGCAGATAGTAACTAACTCATGAGCGGTCCAGATTGATTCATTTTAATCTGATTATCCATATTTAAAGCAAAATCTTTTAAATAAAATATAATATATTCTATTTATAATCTAATAAAAGGAATAACTTTATAAGATTTTACTATGCAAAATACTATATGCAGATACTTATGCATAATAAAATATAATATATTCTATTTATAGAATAACTTTATACAAGTATTTTGTTTTATATAAAAAGATTTTACTATGAAAAATACTATGCAATACTATGCATAATAAAATATAATATATTCTATTTATAGAATAACTTTATAAAAGTATTCATTTTTATATAAAAGATTTTATGTATTATTACATAATAATACCAATAAAACAAAACCGAGTGACTTATCACGTAAGCATCAATAATCAATACTGTGTGCTACTTACGCAACTAATGCCAGACATCGTATTTTTACTACCGAGTAGTTCAACAGTATTAACGGTAAAACTTTCGTCGTTATTTTCATAAAATATTTTTGTCGTTTTCTCAATCCGACAATAATTCCGTTGTGGGGTCCACCAATGATTGCGCCGTTGTATGAATATTCCCTACTAAAATGAATATTTTCCGACCAATCGAATATAATACAACAACTTGCATACTTTGCAAAATTTTTAAATACTACCCACAACTATAACATTATCTCAAATCCACACCATAATATTAAAAAAATATTTCGAGAAAATTAAATCTTTATTCATAAAATCTGGGGTCTCACAACATGGACTCTCTGACAATGCAAAACTGTCAACCCCCAACAATGGGATATCAATGAAGGGTGACTGTGATACAGGCCAATGACGCCTGACAGGAGGCAAGATCAGTATACGGATCTCCCCTGTGGTGCTCCTAATAGCACGCTCTCCTAAATAGAGCTCCCAGCCTCCATCTGTGAAGAGATGAACTCTCCTGGTGGAAATCAAATACTCGACTCCAGTCGGGTGTCCATCCTCAAAGCTGATGGTCAAGTGTTCCCCTGAATAGGGAATCCATGTAATGGTATCGGTGTCAAGAACTCCATACAGCATACTGGCAGTGAGTGAATCCTCATTTCTGAGTGGACCGCCGACAAAATAGAATGGTGCCATCGTCGTCCTCGTGGATAGGTATCTAAACCTAACACACTCACAGGACGCAAGCATGGGAGCCTATCATAGGCCCAAAATCGCCAACAACACAATGGCAAAACATCCGCTATCAAGAAACACTCTTCACCTATGAATGGGAAAAGACAAGAGAAATACTCACCAGCAGAAATGGGTAAAATCCTAGCCAAGCCTCGGTCAAACCCTATGAGCGCATACGCATGCCCCGGAGGAAATAGGCAAAGGTATAGGAGCCCCAATCATACTCTCTAATACGGTCCACATCACGTGTGGCGCTGATCAAAGCAAAGGATACCGTAGAAGAGTTATCTGCTATGAAGCAGCCTCGAATGATCATCGAGAACAATCACCACAGCTAACGCGATCCACGATTACGATATCATCGGGCATGGGCTCACTCAAAAGCCCACTCATAGCATCTACGCTCAAAGGACCGAGCAGATACCCTACCTTTGGCGCCTCCGCTTGTAACTTCGTAATAAAGATCTGACGGCAGTAGGGGTAATATTCGTCATGCAAGGTACTAGCTCCCCTCCAAACTCCATACATGTGATAAATCGCCAATCCATCAGCATCATCATCACCTCGCAATCCAGGAGATGGAGTGACTGAGTCTGATGAAACCATCACTCAGACAATGCCCTGAGGTAACCCCAGGGACAACGACGGGGAAGGATGGAGAAGAATGCCCCGAATCCCTACTCATGCACTACCGCTCTATAGTCGGGGATGAAGCGCTGGTACATGGAGTGAATGTGAACCAGGCCTCAAGCCGTAAAACCGTGGAACTCGCATGAAATGCAGATCAACATCAGAACCCTTTAATCCTCATCAATAGGAAAAAAGGAAGATCAAAGTCTAACGCCATACCTTGTTAGCATGCAAATACATCGAGGGATGTCTGCTCAAATCACCCAGTAGCTCTGGGTTTGCCACCTGAATACTCGGAAGCTCCCTACGAGGAACATGTGCAGCAGGAGTGGGATCCTCAATCAGAATATCCGCCTCCTCGTCCTCAACGTCTGGCACATCTACCCAGACAGGACGAATCATGGCCTCCACCAACCGACGAGGCTGTCTAACAGAACGGGGACGAGGCACTTCGGAAGCCCTCCGCCGTATGCCAGAAGTGGTCCTGTAAGAACTGCTCCACTACTCCGGATCCATAATATCTGGACAACAAGTCTCCAAATCACCTCAGAAAGGGTGTGGTATTTCCTTACATGGAGCTTTCTAAAATGCATTTATGTCTATATGCATGCATGCATTTACTTTAACATATAATAGAGTTATAATGCATGACTACCCAATGCCTACATTTGGAAAAATTTTGCCATAGTCCCCTTTGAAAATAAGACTATCCACATGCACATAGGCATGTCTAGGTGGCCATTCAGTAGCACACTTGCCCCAAAGTCATATACATAATATATGCATTAAAAATCAAAATCATCATGCATAAGGTCAATGTGACGCCCCCAAAATAGGTATACATCACCTATTCTGAGTCGCCAAATACATGGTACAGAATACAAATACAATCTTTAATATACAATAAGAGAGCTGTGAGTTGTAATACAAATACTGCCTTCTAGACAATATCCACTCTCAGAATAAGTCCTCATTACATTTATTGTCACACTATTTAATGTAATAGTGAGGACTACTAATACTATCATCCGTCCATCACTCCGCTCCCCGACTCGTCCCAAATTTATATTCTCATTTCTCAAGAGAACAGGTGAAAGAAAGGGTGAGCTCAACTAGCCTGGGAAGAAATATTATGACTAAGATAATGCGTAATAAATTATCATTAGCCTTCAATAGTGTTAAACCGATAAAATATAACAAACATCAAGTTTAAGCGCGAAGCGGAACAAGCAATCCATTAAAAGAGTCAAGTAGAGAATAAAATCTACTATCTTCTATGATTTAAAAGGTTTTTCATGACTTTTATCATTGGGACTCAATTTTTAATAAATAATCCACATCTTGAATCACCTCGCACTACTTGGCCAAGAATATTCTTTAGTATCACGACCATAATTATCCATGCACTACGGGCCAAGAATCTTTGTGTATTCATTAATGGTCATGATCATGCCAACAACTGTCCATCAATGCACTACGGGTCAATGAGGACTTTTACCACATCATTTGTAACATTACGGTCATGATTACACCGAATAATCCCTGGTCATAATCATACCAAGTCCATCTATGCACTACAGGCCACAGATGACTTTCAAAAAAAATATAAACATGAGGATGATGACAATGATATAAGAATTCAATAAAACAAGTTCAAGAATTAATTTGTCCAAGAACAAATAATGTCCAAATTGTCAACATGATACTGCTTTGTAGAGTAAAATTCAAGAATGCTTAGAAGAATATTTCCATGAAAAGATCTTTGGATGAGCCTTAAATATCAAGGATATTCAACTAATTTCATGGAGTATAGAAGTCAAAACTTTAACCAACCGAGTATAATAAAGAATGGAATAACAAAAGAAATCACCATGCATGCAGTTCTTCGCATAGACGAGTTATTCCAATAGAATACTAAATAACGGAACGGTGTCAAAGCGAAATTCGGATCGATGTGGATTTTCCAATGTAATAATAAAGAATGGAATAATAATGAAATCACCATGCATGCGGTACTCCGATAGACAAAGTTATTCCAACGAGAATACTAATAAGGACGGAATCAGTCCGCGTAGAAACGCATGAGACATGATATTCCAACAAAATAATATTAAAGACGGAACCAGTCCCAAGCGTAAAACATCATGACATGGATATTCCAATGTAATAATAAAGAGCGGAATCAAAGTAAGGTGTAAAACGACAAAACGAGGATATTCCAAATGTAATAATAAAGACGGAATAATAGAAGAATGTCACCAATTATAGGGTAGCTCGGCGATATCTGAGTTATTCCAATAGAATAATAAAGAATGGAATAACATAAGTTCTCTTCATGAATACAAAAGAATAACACCCCTTACGAGTACAACAAATAATATTCCCTACCTTAAGAAGAAGAGTACTGGATATATAAGTAGTGAAGTAGCAGAATACCTTCTTCTTTCTCTCTATAATTTATCTCTCTAGAGTTTTAGTGAATTCGTAAGAAAATAATGAAGGAATGAGCTTCTATTTATAGAAAAATGGACTGCATAGTAACTAACTCATGAACAGTCCAGATTGATTTACTTTAATCTGACGGTCCATATTTAAAGCAAAATCTTTTCAATAAAATATAATATATTCTATTTATAATCTAATTAAATGAATAACTTTATAAAAAATTTTACTATGCAAACACTATGCGAGTACTTATGCATAATAAAATATAATATATTCTAATTATTGTCTAATAAAATAGATAACTTTATAAAAGTATTACATTTTTTATAAAAAAGATTTTACTATTAGCCTAATAAAACGAATAACTTTATAAAAGTTTTTGTTTTATATAAAAAGTTTTTCTGCTTTTATTACAATAATAATACCAATAAAACAAAACCGGTGACTTATCACATAAGTATCAATAAGTGTAGCTACTATGCAACCAGCGTAGACATCGCGTACTTTTACTACCGAGTAGTTCAACAAGATTAATGGTAAAACTTTCGCCGTTATTTTCAATAAAATATTTTGTCGCGTTTTCTCAATCCGATAATAATTACGTTGCTAGGGTCCACCAATGATTGTGCAGGTTATACGAATATTCCTCGTTAAAATGAATATTCCCCGACCAATCGAATATTATATAACAACTTGCGTACTTTGTAAAATTTATAAATATTACCCACAACTATAACATTATATCAAATTTACTCCATAATATTCAAAAATGATATTTATAGAAAATTCATCTTTATTTATAAAAGTTGGGGTCTTACAGTCAACCTCAATACTAGGAGTACTTTGCCTTGCTACCTTTTGCTCATTGGACCTCAAATAAGACAAAAAATAGCAGAAAAAGGTGCCAATTTGACTGTCTCAAAAGTCAAATTTTTTCACATCATTATGTTCAGTATGGTTTAATACTAACATTTACTATGTTGAATATTTTTTTATCAAGTCATTTGTGCATACATAATCACTACTATGTGTTTAGATGCATTTCATGCGATAACTCACAATCCAATGGATAAAAACTGGAAAAAATACATGCATACGTTACCAGGATAGTGTAGAACACTTGTATGCGGTGATGAATTTGTAGAAAATAAATTAACGTAGCGAGATCCGAAAGAGGCTCACGGATTTTCCCTTTCGCGACAAGTTGAAAGTGACTTGTGAGACCAACCCTTTGGAATTTATCATCCGCGATTGTCAGCGAGCTCACCATACCGTAACAGTGTATATCGGCACCCTATGTGGGTCCCACCCCTCCGGCTTGGTCCAGTTCGAGTTGCAAAGGAGTTCTTGCGGACTAGAAAGGTCAAATCAGGAATAAAAATGCCACGCGATTGAGCAAAATAGCATGCAATCCTGGTCTTCTCAAATGAAATTTTGAGTCAGTACATCGCTCATTGGTAGTCACCCGAACAAGAGGTATACCCTGCCGATGATCTCAGTTGTCACAAATCACATACGACAATACCTTGTATGGGTCCAATGCCGCCAACTCTGGGTTGTTACCCTACGTGAGTCCCCGACGAGGGTTACAACGTGAGTCCCCGACGGGGGTTACAATGTAGAATCCCTAGCAGGGGATTACAACGTACATTCAATCCGTTGACACATATATCAACGAAGGTCAAGCAGCCTTGACATTATCTCAGTCGATAGAAATTAAACCTATCAGAGCTCTAGAGCTATTCGAGGATTTCATGCTCGATCACTCATATTTCCCAGCGGATCCCGTTGGGGTCTAACGCAAATGAACGTTAGTTGATCTACACGACAACGGAGGTCAAGCAACCTTGACAATATACCCACATGAGTGTTCCGTTGATTCACACGTCGGCCGAAGGTCGGTGACTTGACGGTATATCCCACATGATTTTTCAAATTAGTTGATTCAAATGTCGATTGAAGCACTGCGTCAACGAAGGTCGGGCATCACGACAACATTTGTTGTTGGCAAGAAATCAAACAGAATCTTGACATGTCTGGCGATACCAAACAAAGAAAGGTCAATGTTATCAAAGAGGATAGATGATGGAATATGTTATACACATCTTCAAACAGACCAAGCTTTATCCCCACAGATCTCTTACACATAAGAGGTACATCTTCAGGATCAAGTCATAATCGAAGACACAAGAATTTGGTGATAACTCCAACATCAACATCCTAACAAATTCGGCTTACACATCAAATCTGGTCAGCATTGCCAATCCCCAGTTGAAGCAACAGGGATCCAGCAATCATCCCCAGCATGTTGGTATACAACCCCGTACACATGTATCATACATCATTTTTTCTACCCATAGTACCATGTTTGTCTTGTTGCGTTTCAAGTGTCTAGGATTCTTTATCCTACCATGCATCTCTATGCATGAGTATGATAAAGAGGGGCATCTGTAGACACTCGAAATTTTCTATACTACTATCACTAACATTGCAGGAGGACAGATTCGTCTTTTAAGAGAGAACCCTGAAAGATAATCCAAATCCATACCGGATACTACCGAAAGTTCAGCGTCAACCCCGGATCACATTCTGGGAGTAACAATTCCAACCTCGGAGATAATCCCGAGGCGTGAAGATCCAATACCGGAACACACACCGGAGAAGACCGATTAATCTCGGAGATAACCCCGAGGTATCCAGTCTCAGTCCCAACCATGAGAATTGCCACCAACCTTGGTGATAACCCCAAGGAATGCAGTTTCGGCGATAACTCCGGAAATGCTTATTTCAAATGCAACCAGCTTCAATCTTGGCGCTCACAACGAGATACACTGCACCAACCCGACGATAACATTGGGAAGACAGGCACACCTCAAAGATGACAAGGACCTTCAACAATTCGGCGATCCAATCTCGGTGAAGTCTCGAGTAACGTCCGCTTTATCAAATTTAATCCAGCGATAACACCGGTGAGGGGCAACATCGTTATCTAGCCAACGCGATGCCATGCCATGTCGTCTCAACATCTCTATACAACGATGTCCCACAAGACTAACCAATCCCGAGTGACTATTGTGCAGGGTAACGGATGAAAGTTGAAGCTTGAAGACCAGAGGGCATCGTCCCATCTTCAATGACTTCGTATAAACTCTAATCCCATGCCATCGTATAACTCTCGACAACGACGGTCCGAAATAGGTCCTGTATGTGACAACCCCAAAATAGGTCCATTCCACCCAACCCATTCTGAGTCGCCAAATACATGGTACAGAAAATAACTACAACTTTATTACAACAATTGTCGTGCAAAATACAACAACTCACGTGTTATGAGTTTTGATACAAATATATATATCAACTGTGACTCTTGATACCAACTTGGGTAGCATGTCAGCATGACATCTTATATAATGGTATTGTCAAAAACTGTTTTAGAAATTAAAATTTTTGGGAAGTGCTCAAGGAAACCTTTGTACATGGGAGGCCATGCGTCTAGGTTATAATAGATATCATATGGCCACAGAATTATCCTTGGTTGACCCAATAGACCCCAAAGAAAAACGAGAAGATTACTATCATATTCTTTCCAATGGTGAGTCTTCTCTTAACATATCATTATCTCCACTGTCTCTAATTTAGAATTATACTTCAAAAACACCAAGATCATATAGGTAAAAGGCATAGATATACTCAAGAAGTGGATGTGCACAACCCCGTCTTATGATGACACGAGGTTGTATGTCTTTAGACATCTTGTATGATAGTGGCAAAACACCCTTCCAACGTTGAGTTCGCCTCACCCTATTTGATTCACCAAATATAACTACTACATGATGACCACCTTTCTATTCCCCTGTTACCCCCACTCGACCCAGCTACACTCTTATTACCTGAAAGGAATTGTGAAGCAAAAGGGTGAGCACAACTAGCTCAGTAAAGAATATCATGACTAAAGATAATTAAATTATCAATAGCCTTCATCAATAAAAAAAATTAGAGATTTAGAACATATGGTAGATGATAAAAAATTTCAACCATAGTTGCAGCGGAACGAGCAATCCATTAGAAGAGTCAAATAGACCATAAAGTCTACTATCTTTTCCACATTAAAAGTCCACCAACAATGTTTTATCCCTGTAACATTAATCAACAGTTCCTTTCCACAATTATATGAATAACTCATAATCATAATTGTAATTCTAAATTCCTCTTCGCATCCAGGACGAAGATAATTTTCATCACATGTCTTTACCTGAAACATCAAAGATCATGGTTATACCAAATCATAGTTCCTGTTTATAATCATACTAACAATTCATCTTTGCACTACGGGCCAAAGATATTCGTCAACAGTTCATTTATGTACTACTGGCCAAAGATATTCAACAACATGTCATCTTTGCACTACGGGCCAAAGATATTCATCAACAATTCATCTTTGCACTATAGGCCAAAGATATTCCTCAACAGTTCATATTTGCACTACTGGACAAATATATTAATATCTCAAAGAAATATATAATCATTTCAGAATTTATATAAACAATAATTATAACCATGTTGATCATTTCACCTTTGCACTTAAGCTAAAGATATTCAATTATAAATTCAATGGTCATGATCATACTGGTCAATAATTCAACTTTGCACTACTGGCCAAAGAAAACCCATAGTCATGATCATACCAATAATCTACCCATCTTTACACTCAAGTCAAAAAGAAATTAATATCATCATTAGGGTTATAAAAATGTTATATATGATAAAAAAAAAATATAATCAACATATAGATTTAATCTCAAGAGTAATATTCATAACTCAACTATAATTTGGTTAGAAAAAGAAACCAATTTTGTCATGAATAGTAACTCGTGAATAGTAACCCCGATATGAAAAAGGTAAAAATTCCACAATAAAATCCACACCAATATTTCGGTATAATGATATTGAAAGAATAAAATTTCTTAAACTTATAAATAATTTATTTTAATTGTTTACACTTTACTAAATAATGCATTTCATCATCCTAAAATGCCAAACTCAAAAGATTTCATCACCAATAACCAAAACCCTCATAAAAAATCTGAATATACCTCATATATGATTCTCAAGCATAAAATCATATTTTCTAATTTTCTTCCTTCACCTAACATATTTAATTCATTTACTCATAACTAGTCCATTTTTATAAAAAATATCAAATCAGTCCCAAAAATATTTCTTTTTTGGGATTTAGCAGAATATAGTCCCATATTGAACATAAATTTTTTATGGAATTTTTAAAATTCATTTATTATTTTTCATGTGGCCAAAACAGCCGAATATTTAGACATTTATTATAAACTGTACTTTAATCCAAAAATTTCGAAATTTATAGAGTATACTTCTATCATATACATGTACTCCCAATAAAAATTTCACAAATTTTGGAGTTAACCACAAGGAGTTATAAGGGTTTACTTTTAAAATAGTCTTTTCTCATAAAATTCATAATTCATAATCTATACATCCAAAAATCGTCATTTTAGACACAATCTAGAAAACTCATCAAATTATCATTTGAAATTTTTCCAGAATTTTTGAAGGTCGGAAAAATTACTAAATGAAAAAACATAACAACCCCTTAAAATCCCGTACTATCCCTTACCTCAAAAGAACAAAGACTTACAATTGGATATCGGATATGATTTGAAGGAAACTTGCTTGCGATGAATAGCAACTCACCAAGTACCTAAATACTCACAAAATACACTCGATAATCTAGAGAGAAAAAGAGAAAACTTATGAATTACGGTGTGTTTTTCAATTCTAACAGCCCTTTATTTATAGGAAAATGTTAAGACGCCAAGCAGACTTGACACGCTTTACGATGGCTTTACCTGCTACTATTCCACCCACCAAAAATTAGCCATCTTCCCCAACAACCAAAAGTGGAGCCCACCCATTTCTAGAATTTTCAACCAAAATCATTTATAAACCTAATTTCTGAATCAGTCACCTCTTAAAATTCATAACAAATCATTCGTTCATTTTTAACGGTTCAAAATTTGTGAATATATACTCAACTTATATATGTATAACATATCCAAAAATCACAACGATCCAACGGTCAGATTAAAAATTATTACTCACGCAATAATTTGTAAGAACAATCGATTTGATCTTTTAATACCTCCAATCCGACAAAAAAATCGATAAAATACCTCAACATTAATTCCTTCATTTATAACCACATAAATAAATCCATCATTTATATCCACATCAAATAAATATTTCCTTATCATATAGATTAATAATTAATTATTTACAAATAATATTACAGAATCACAATAATGACAACAAAGGTGGTTCAGAAAGAGGGGGCTTTCCGATAAGGATTTCTCCTTCTTTGGTAGCGTAATTAGGTGACCAAACCTCTCCTTGATGAACTTTTAGACATTGCCAATAATGCTATCTCATAATATTATTCAAATAATATGAATTATTGATCCGATAATGGAAAATAATGTGTTGTGACAATTATTGAAACAACAATAATATAAAATATCAACGCAACAATTATTGAACTAATAAAATAAAATATTGAGCAAGTAATTCATCGTAACAATTATTGAGTAGTGCCTTCTTACGTAAGAATCAATAATTCAAAAAATCTGCAATACCGCAGTGGTGCTTCTTGTGCAACAACGCAGTATTATTTTATTTTAACCACAAGGTATTCCAACAAATTGTTAATTCAGTAACAACTCTGTTATTATTTATAAAAATTCAAATTTGTCATTTTTTCATCGTGGCAGTTATTACGTTATGGGGCCCACAAATGGCTACTGCGCCGTCATTTAATATTCCACGGCGGAAAGAATATTCCACGACCAAATGAATATTCCCCGACAATAATAAGTATTTTATAGCCACTTGCTTATTTTGAAAAAAAAAATTCACATATCACCCTTAACTTTAACTTTTTATCAATTTAACTATTTACGAAATAGAAAAATTGAATACTTTTATTTCATAAAATCTGGGGTCTTACACTGTATACCTCAAACGGATGCCCGGATTACACTTCTGAAAGTTCGAGTGGACATTACAGTGCCCGAGTACATGTACTTCGAGACGACCCAACCCGAAAAACCAGGGCCCACCCGGGTTGCCTTTGGTACACCTGCGGCTAAATTGCCTATAAATAGAGGGCTTGGGCTGCCCATTTTGCAAGAAAAAACGGCGAGGAAGCCCTGCCCAATTTGCTCTGCAATCACTCCATGCAGTGTACTTTCTCATTTTAAACACCTGTGAGCTCATATATAGCCTTTTTGTACCTACAAAAGCCAATGTTTACCCACTCTAAAGATATAGAAGTCTTCTTTGACAGTCAACTGTAAGCCTTCTCACACACTTTAGAGTCTTTCTCTTCATCTCTGCACACACCCTTCTACACGTTTAGAGTCGTGTTGCTTGCTTTTGCTCGGACTTCGGTCCGTGGTTTCATTTCAGTCTGTATATATATATATATATATATAGTGTATATATATTTACATATATATTGACTAACATTATCGAGTTATGCCTCGATTGAGCCTAGACTTCGGTTTGGAGCGTTTATTTGCTTTAATATATATATACATTTATATATATTAACTGTGTGTCGAACTTTGTTCGATGAGCCTAGACTTGATGCAGGAGCATTTATTTTCTTTAATATATATATATATATATATATATATATATTAATCGTGTGTCGAACTTTGTTCGATGAGCCTAACTTGATGCCTCGGAGCATTTATTTGCTTATATATATATATATATATATATATATATATATATATATATATATATATATATATATATATATATATATATATATATATATTAAGCGTGTGTAACTTTGTTCGATGAGCCTAGATTTTGATGCAAGCGTTTACTCGCTTTTGTATATATATATATATATATATATATATATATATATATATATATATATATATATATATATATGAACTGTGGTAGGACTACATTCGATGAGCCTTTGGATTTTACATCCCATGCGTTTACTCGCTATATATATATATATATATATATATATATATATATATATATATATATATATATATATATATATATTTATAAATATGAATTGTTGTCGAACTCATTCGATGAGCCCGGATTTTACATCCGAATGCGTTTATTGCTTTTTATATATATATATATATATATATATATATATATATATATATATATTTTTTTTTTCATCTCCGCTCGAGTTTCCTTTCGTGGCGATTGATCACTTTTACAAACTTTATTTATATTTCGTCCCTCACCGAGTTTCCTTCGTGGCGATTAATCGTATTCTGACTTCATTTAAGTTTTTTCCCGCCTGGAGTTTCCTCCATGACGGTTGATAGCTTTTTACAGCTTTATTTACTTTTCTGATCCCCTATGGAGGTCCTTCGTGGTTGGTGATCATGTCTGTATATATATATATATATATATATATATATATATATTTACAACTTTTATATATATACCGCCATCGCTTTCATACAAATTGCGGTATCTTGTGAGCCTAGGAATCATGTGATCACTGATTTGATTTATTGGATCTAGATTCGGTTCCGTGATGGACATTTTCAAGCGTAGAAGCGACTTTGTAAATTATTCTGCGGTGTCTCGAATTCCTCGGATGGTTTTCATACCCACGAGGAAGTCGGCATTATTTTGTACATTATTTTAGTACGGATGCCTCACATTCGTGTAAAATAAAATCAATCAAGTTTAGAACACTTAACAAAATGGGAGTGTAAAAGGTCTCAATTACTATTGAGCATCGTGGTTTGAAAAACCTTTTATAAAACATCATTGCTATATCTTGCTAAAAGCTGAATTTTTACATAAATTCAAACCACAATGTATATAGGTTCGAACGAGGCCTCTCGACTACTTCCAAATAACAACACATTGACCCACACACACACATTCGGATAATAGTTTCTTTAAAAGAGGCTACCACCGTGGTAACACGGATGTCGAGAAGTGCCTAACACCTTCCCTCTGCATAACCAAGTCCCAGGACCCTAATGAATCTCGATTTCACCGAATTCGATTTAGCAGTGTCACATCACTGGGTCAATGTGCAAACCTTTTCTCGATTGTGTTGGTACAACCATTTAAAAAACCAACTGACAACTCTTAACAGTCCGTCGTCGACATTATACATGTCGGACCTTTTTTACTTGTTTTTTCAAACAAATCTCACCTAAATGAGAACACCAAAGAAGAAGTAACGGAAAGGGACATCTAAAAATCCCGACGTCGACAGATCCCATTAAGCATCTAGGTTGTCTAAAGGCTTTAATATGTAGTATATATGTAAGACCCCAACTTATTATAAATGAAATTGAATTTATCTATTTATTATTTTGAAATAGTAAGGGTTGAATTGATTAATGTGGTTAGTTATGGGTAAAATGCATAAATATTTCAAATAAGCAAGTGGTTATAAAATATTCATTATTGTTTGGGAATATTCATTTGGTCGTGGAATATTCTTCTACTGCTTGGGAATATTAAATTTATTGGCAAGCGCAGACCTTTGTGGGCCCCATAACTAAAACCGATTGGATGAAGAAAGCGACAAGTATGAGTTTCTATAAATAATCTACAGAGTTATTACCATTAACACTTGTTGGAATACGTTGGTTAAAGCACAATAAAACACATTGTTGTCTGATCGCTAGATACCAGTATTGCACCAATTATTGATTCTTACGTAAGAAGACACTACTCAATAATTATTACAGTAATTACTGTTCAATATTTTATTTTATTGATTCAATAATTGCTACGTTGATATTTTATATTACCGTTGTTTCAATAATTGTCACTACATAGTATTTTCTATTATCAGAGCAATAATTCATATTATTTTAATAATATTACTAGATAACATTATTGGAAATGTGTAGAAAGTTCTGTCTAAGGAGAGGTTTGGTCACCTAATTGCGCGCCAGTAAGTAGAAATTCTTATTGGAAAGCCCCCTCTTTCCCGGGAGCTACTGTTGCCAAGATTGCGATTCTATAATATTATTTGTGAATAATTAATTATTGATTTATATGATAAGGAAAATATTCATTTTATGTGGATATAGATGGAGAAAATTTTAAAGTGACAATTGTTGAAAAATTGATATTTTATCTTTTCTGATAAAATAATTTATTTAAATATATTATTATATTTTAATAATATAATAATGGTGATATTTTACAATGAATGTGGGATATATGAATAAATGAGGAGGAAGAGTGTTTTTGTTACAAAAATTGTTTAAAACATGTTAAACATGTTGGTGGACCCATTTCTTGACTAAAATTTGATTATAGCCTGTAAAACGTCCGTATGTGAATTTCGATCAATTTTTGTTTGGAATTTGGAAAAACTTTCTTCTGCAAAGTTGTAGAGAATTGAATTTCCTATACAAGTACATAAGATTCGAATTTTTCTGATAAAAAGGCTATTTATTATGAATTAATGAAGTTCCGAAGTTCTGAAATAATTAATTTTTTTAAGTTTAAAATATTTTAATTCACAAAAACGTTTTTTGTCATGTAGGCTACTTGAGTGGCTGATCTTTGACTAAAAAGGTGGGTGTAGGAAATTGATATATATAAATATTAATAATTTATTAAATTTTCTGTTTTGGTGTTCTAAGCATTTTCCTATAAATAGGGTGCTTAGGTTAGAATTGAAAATCACACCAGAATCTGAAGTTCTTTCTCTATAACATCAAGCGTATTTTTGTGAGTATTTTGATACTTTGAGTGTTGCTATACGGTGCAAGTTTCGTTCAGCGTTATATCTGAAATTCAGTCAGAAGTACTATTCTTTTCGAGGTAAGGGATGTTATTTTCTTCTTAAATGATATTATTTTCTTCAATATCATTATGCCAAAATATTGGTTTGAACTTTTTATCAAATTTGGAACTTTTTTGTGTAGGGTTACTATTCACGATATCTGAGACTATTCACGTATCAAGACTATTCACGATACTCAAGACTATTCACGATATCGCACTATTCACGAATACTTAAGACTATTCATAGAAAAATGAAAATTTTCCTTTTTGTCCAAGATGTCTATTATGGTTACTATCTTTGATTGTTTCCATGTTTTGATCTTTATTTTTGAATTCTGCTTGAAAATTGGTTATTATGGAGTATTATTGAACTTGGATAAAAACTGTAATATGAATCCCTAATATTTGTTCTTTTGTCTCACTGGATTCGTTTTCTTTAAAATATTTTTCATCATCCTCAGTCCTAAATGATGATATTACTGAATATCTTTGTCATGTAGTGCAAAGATGAATGATTTTCTGATGAATATCTTTGGCCCGTAGTGCAAATATGAACAGGTGTTTAGATGAACATGACCAATTGATGAATATCTTTGGCCTGTAGTGCAAAGATGAATATTTGATTCCAGATATATACTGATTGATGTTACAGGGATAAAATATCGACGATGAACTTTTAAATTCATATATAGAAGATAGTAGATTTCATTGTCTACTTAACTTTTCTAATGAATTATTATTTCCGCTGCGAATATTGATTTAAAACTAGTTGTCTATTGTATTCTATTAGATTTTTCCATGTTGAGGACTAACGATAATTTGGTCTATGTTATCTTAGTTATAATGTTCTTTACTGGGCTAGTTGAGCTCACCCTTTTTATTTTTGTTCCTTTTTCTTCTCAGGAGTCGAGAATGTAACAAGTACTAGTCGGGGTGTGGAATGATGGTTCTAGAAGTTGTTTTAGTAGTCCTCACTATTTTGTAAAATAGTGTATCAATAATTGTAATGAGGACTTATTTGAGTGTCGATATTGTCTAGATGACAATATTTGTATTTAAACTCACAGTTTAAGTGTTGTCGTATTTTGCTCGACAGTTGTATTAATAAAGTTGTAGTTGTTTCTGTACCATGTATTTGGCGACTCAGAATGGGTGTTGTATACCTATTTTGGGGGCGTCACAATATATGTCAGACTACAACATCCAATTAACAAAATAACCAAAATATCCAACAAAAGAAAGATAAAAGGCGTTAGAAAGCGTTGTTAGGCCAGATTTTACGGGAAGTTTACAGGTTACCCGAAACGCCCGATCATGGTCGATCAGTCACAACTTTTGACCATCAATAATTTGCAATCTAGACCTAATCTAAGCCTGATTCTTGATCCAGATCAAAGAGCACATAACAGACTACATATCTAAAACATATAACAACCAAAAACATAAACCGAGAAAGATCTACAACCTCTGACATTCATTGTCCGAACAGAAAACAATTTTTTTTCCAGATTTTGTAAAACTTCAATTTTGAGTATCTAGATGTTATGGATCCACTATTTACCAACCCAGATCACTTAGTTACACATCATACACCATATTAAAACACAGAATCATAACATTTAACATGGTAAACAAAATCAGATTTGGTTTAGATTTTTATATACCTCACTATGAACAAATCTTCATTCTATGGTTATGATCTGATAGATGAGATAGTGGGGCTTGATTTTGTGACTAATTTAGCAATAAAATTCAGAGGTTTTAGAGAGAGAGGGTCAAGGATGAGTATTGGGGGTAAAAGAGGCTTACATGAATTTTCTCTCTCTCTTTGATCTTATAAATGACTTGTGTGCAATGTATATGGCTGGTAATTGGCTGATATGTTTGATTTAAGGCACATGGAGTAGTTAGATTTGGTGAACAACTCACCTAAGGTCAAAACCCACATGTTAGCTTCAATAATTCACAAAAGGGTAATTTAGTCTTTTGGCTTGAGAATTTAATGGCATAATTATAAACTTGGCAAACCCTTAGGGTTTAACCTTCAGGTTCCACCAATTATGATTATTTATCTAGAATTTCTAATTAGGCCAAAAATAGAAATTTTAGTTTTTAAAAATCACAAATTAGGATTACTAAATTAGTTTAGGTTTCCTAATTACATAGACTTAAAAATTAGGTTTAGGTATTCACTAATTAACATTAAACATTCTAAATTAGCAATTAGGGTTTCCTAATTTAATAGTTAGGGTTCTAAATATAAAAATTAGAGTTTATAAACATTAATTAGGGTTTTCAAAAATTAGGGTTTTCCTAGTTAAGGTTAATATTTATAATTCTAGTCATTAATCACATTATCTTGATTACATAACAATCTTGTACTCTAATTTGAGTTTGAAATTAGGGTTTCCCACAGTAATACTAGAGTTTGTCATAATACACCAAAATTGACCAATCATTGTCAATCTATACATACAGTACATATTTATAGCACTAAAAAATTAAAATATAATTAATATTATATTATTATTCTCATTCCTTGGTCAAAATCCAAAATTAGGGTTTGGATTCCATATTTGATTTATATTTCATATTTAACATTATTAATTAAGTTAAAATAATTATCTTAATTATTCTAGCATAAATTCTTATAATAAAATAATTATTATAATAATTCCAAAAATCATTTCATATATTAAATAAATAATATATAATTATATTTTCATAGAAAATAATTAATAAAAACATTTCTACTATAAAATCAATAATTCTAACATAAAGATTATTTGTAATAATTCATGTAATAAATATATTTTTATTTATCACATAAATACATATACCCATTACCTAGCACATATTCCCCATATTTATTTTAATAATAATAAAAAATTTATACGTAAAATTTCTGATTTATTTATATAGAAAATATCGGATTGTTACAGTTCCTCCACAAAACCTTAACTTGTGGTATAACCTTGGTGCGTAGGACATGCTCTTTCTTATCAAAGATCTTAACAGGTACCTCCTCGTACGTTAAATCTTTGGCTATCTCGTCTGGTTCTAACTCAATAATGTGGTTCGGGTCTTTCACATATTTACGAAGCATAGATATGTGAAAAACATTATGAACACGAGACATGCTTGGAGGTAATGCGATTCTATAGGCCACATTTCCTATTCGGTCAAGAATCTCAAATGGACCAATAAATCTTGGATTGAGCTTTCCTCTTTTCCCAAATCTTGTAACTCCCTTCCATAGAGCAATACGTAACAATACATGATCCCTAATATTAAATTCCATGTCCTTTAGATGAAGATCCGCATAACTCTTTTGTCGATCCTGTGCCATTTGTATACGTTGTCAAATCGTTTAGATCTTTTCTGTAGTTATGCGTACCAATTCTGGTCCCAACAATGTTGCTTCTCCCACCTCATCCCAACATACTGGAGAGCGACACTTTCGTCCATACAATGCTTCAAATGGAGCCACACCTATACTTACCTGATAACTGTTGTTGTAGGAGAATTCCACCAATGGTAGGTACTTATCCCAACTCCCTTTGAATCTAGGACACATAGTCTTAATAGATCTTCAAGAGTTTGAATAGTCCTTTCTGATTACCCATCCGTTTGAGGATGGTATGCCAATCTGAATCGTAAATCTGTGCCCATAGCTTTCTACAACTATGGATACTGGCATGCCATGCATCTCACAATCTCATTCATGTACATACAAGCAAGACATTCAAAGGAATAAATCTCCCATATAGGCAAGAAATGAACAGACTTGGTTAATCTATCAACAATAACCCAAATCGCATCTATGCCTTGAGAAAACTTGGTAAGACCCGTAACGAAATCCATGGTAATGTTTTCCCACTTCCATTTCAGAATCTTAAGTTGTTGCAATGGACCATTTGGCACTTGATGCTCCGCCTTTACACGTTGACAAGTTAAACACCTCGAGATAAACTCCGCGATCTCTCTCTTCATATTGCTCCACCAAAATGTATGTCAAAGATCATGATACATTTTGGTACTTCCAGGATGGATTACAAACGGTGTGTTGTGTGCCTCCATCATGATTCTATGATTCAAGTTAGAATCGTTAGAAACACAAAGTCTGGAATTGACTGGAAGTATTCCTTCTTCATCGATTCTTGCTTCTAGAACATCACCTTCTTGCACTTTCTTCTTCATACGCATCAGCTTCAGGTCCGTAGCTTGAGCAGCTTTAACTTTATCGATTAAAGTCGGTTCTACTCGTATATTTGACATCATCACATGGGTCCCTGAAGTTTTTAACTCTAATTCTATCCTTTGTAAGTCATACCAAATGGGCCTCTGTGTTAACAAAATCACACTCGTACCCGCATATGATCTTCTACTCAATGCGTTAGCTACCACGTTTGCTTTTCTAGGATGGTATTGGATGGTATGATCGTAATCTTTCAACAGCTCGAGCCAACGTCGTTGCCGCATGTTGAGTTCCTTTTGGGTGAAGAAATATTTGAGGCTTTTATGATTTGTATAGATTTCCACTTTCTCCCCATACAGGTAGTGTCTCCAAATCTTCAATGCGAAAATGATTGATGCCAACTCCAAATCATGAGTAGGATAATTCCTCTCATATTCTTTGAGTTATCGTGAGGCATAGGCTATGACTTTCCCATGTTGCATTAGAACACACCCTAACCCTTTGCCTGAAGCATCGCTGTAGATAACAAATCCATCCGAACCAGATAGTATTGTCAGAACAGGTTCCGAAATGAGTCTCCTCTTGAGCTCTTGGAAACACTTCTCGTATTCCTCGCTCCGTACGAATTTTGTATCTTTCTGAGTTAGCTGAGTTAATGGAGTAGCGATTCTAGAAAATTCTTCCACGAATCTCCGATAATAACCAGCTAGCCCAGAAAACTACGTACTTCGGTCACCGACTTCGGTTGCTCCCAACTTTGTATTGCTTCAATCTTTGTCGGGTCAACAGATATTCCATGTTTTGACACCACAAACCCAAGGAATACTACTTCCTCAAGCTAGAACTCGTATTTCTTCAGCTTGGCATATAGCTTGTTATCACGAAGCCTTTGAAGTACCAACTTCAAATGGCGCTCATGATCTTCACGGTTTTTGGAATAGATGCGGATGTTGTAAGACCCCGAATTTTATAAAATAAAAGTATTCAATTTTTCTTATAATTACTATTCAGGAAATGGTTAAATTGATAAAAAAAACAAAGTTAAGGGTGATATATGAATTTTTTTTTAAATACGCAAGTGGTTATAAAGTATTCATTATTGTCGGGGAATATTTGTTTGGTCGTGGAATATTCTTTTACGTCGGGGAATATTAAATGCGACGTCATGCCTATTTATGAGCCCCATAACGAATAACCGCGCCGGATGAAGAAAAGCGACAAAAATTGAGTTTTATAAATAATGGCGTAGTTATTCTGAATAACACTTTGTTGGAATACCAGATGGTTAAAATCTGAATACGCGTGTTTTGCGATGGCACCACGATTTTACGGTATTATTGAATTATTGATCCTTACGTGAAGAAGGCACTACTCAATAATTGTTATAGTAATTCTTGTTTAATATTTTATTTTATTGATTCAATAATTCTTTGTGTTGATATTTTATATTATTGTTGTTTCAATAATTGTCCCTTGCACAAAGATATCTCCATTATCGGATCAATAATTCATATTATTTGAATAATATTATTAGATAACATTATTGGCAATGTCTACAGAAAGTTACATCGAGGAGAGGTTTGGTCACCTAATTGCTTGGCGCTTGATAAGGAGAAATCCTTATCGGAAAGCCCTCTTTCCAGGAGGCTGCTGGTTGTCATTATTGTGATTTTGTAATATTATTTGTGAATAATTAATTATTTATTTATATGATAATAAAATATTTATTTGATGTGGATATAAATGATTGATTTATTTATATGGTTATAAATGAAGGAATTAATGTTGAGGTATTTTATCGATTATTTTTGTCGAATTGGAGGTATTAAAAGATCAAATCGGTGTTATTCTGACTTTATTATGTGAGTTATAATATTTAATCCAAACCGTTGGATTGTTGTAATTTTTGGATATGTTATACATATATAAGTTAAGTATATGTCCACAAATTTTGAGCAGAATTAAAAATGAGCGCATAATTTGTTATGAATTTTAAGAGGTGGTGATTAGGAAATTAGGTTATAAATGATTTTTGTGGAAAATTCTAGAATTGGTGGGCCCCACTTTTGGTTGGTGAGAAATGTGCTCAATTGAATTTTCAAATGTGGTGGGTGGGAATAGTAGCGAGGTAAAGCCATCGGGGTTCTTGAGTTAAGTGCCGCTCGACGTCTTAATATTTTCTATAAATAGAGGCTAAGTTAGAATTAATCACACCAAAATTCATAAGTTTTCTCTCTTTTCTCTCTAGATTATCGAGTGTATTTTGTGAGTATTTAGATACTTGGTGAGTTGTTATTCATCAGTGCAAGTTTCCTTCAGTGTTATCCGATATCCAGTCAGAAGTGCTGTTCTTTTGAGGTAAGGGATAGTAAGGGATAGTAAGGGATATTAAGGGATGTTATATTCTTCATAATGATGTTATTCTTTCAATATCATTATACTGACATATTGGTATGGATCTTATTGTGGAATTTCTACCTTTTTGAGTCGGGGTTACTATTCACGTATATGACACTATTCACGTATATGGCACTATTTATGTATATGGCACTATTTACGTATATGACATTATTTACGTATCTCAGATTATATACGAATCACGAGTACTATTCATGAGTTACTATTCATGAGTTATTATTCACGAGTTACTACTCATGAGTTACTATTCACGAGTTACTATTCACGAAAAAAAAATTAGTTTCTTTTTCTGACCAAATTATCGTTGATTTATGATTGTTGCTCTTGAAAATAAATGCAGTTGTTGATCATATTGTTTTTATTATCATATATAACATTTTTATAACCCTGATGTTAAATTTCTCTTTCACTTGAGTGTAAAGATGGGTAGATTATTGGTATGATCGTGACTATGGGTTCTCTTTGGCGAAGATGGTGCAAAGTTGAATTGATTTGGTATGATCATAACCATTAAATTTACAATTGAATATCTTTAACTTAGGTGCAAAGGTGAATTGATCAACATGGTTATAATTATTGTTTATATAAATTCGAAATGATTATATATTTCTTTGAGATATTAATATATTTGGCATGTAGTGCAAATATGAACTATTGAGGAATATCTTTGGCTGTAGTGTAAAGATGAATTGTTGATGAATATCTTTGGCCGTAGTGCAAAGATGACTTTTGTTGTTGAATATCTTTGGCCGATGGTGCAAAGATGAACTATTGATTGAATATATTTGGCCGTAGTGCAAAGATGAAGTTATTAGTATGATTATGAGCATGAACTGTGATTTGGTATAAACATGATCTTTGATATTTCAGGTAAAGACATATGATGAAAATTATCTTCGTCCTGGATGCGAAGAGGAATTTAGAATTACAATTATGATTATGAGTTATTCATATAATTGTGGAAAGGGGCATTGATTGATGTTACTGAGGATAAAACATTGTTGGTGGATTTTAACATGGAGAAGATAATAGATTTTATGGTCTATTTGACTCTTCTAATGGATTGCTCGTTCCACTGCAACTATAGTTAAAAAGTTTTATCATCTACCATATGTTCTAAATCTCTGATTTATTACTGATGAAGGCTATTGATAATTTATTTATCTTTAGTCATGATATTCTTTACTGAGCTAGTTGTGCTCACCCTTTTGCTTCACAATTCCTTTCAGGTAATAAGAGTGTAGCTGGGTCGAAGCGAGGATAATATGGGAATAGAGCGATTGGTCTATAAATTGTTGAGGTTCTCCCTAAATAGTATGAAAATAATTTTATTGAGACTTTAGATAAGTGTGTCGTATTATATACGTCATTTGATATTTAATTTTGGTGAACCGAATAGGGTGAAGTGAACTCAACTTTGGAAGGGTGTTTTTCCACTATCATACAAGATGTCTAATGACATACAAACTTGTGTTATCATAAGACAGGGTTATGCACATCCACTTGCGGAGTATATCTACGAGCACTACCTATATAATCTTGGTGTTTGTTTGGAGTATAATTCTCAATTAGAGATAGTGGAGATAATTATATGTCAAGAGAAGACTCACCATTGAAAAGAAGATGATAGTAATCTTCTCGTTTTTCTTTGGGATTTATTGGGTCAACCAAGGATAATTCTGTGGGTATATGATATCTATCATAACCTAGACGCATGGCCTCCCATGTACGAAGGTTTCCTTGAGCACTTTCCAAAGATTCTAATTTCTAAAATAGTTTTTGACTATACCTTTATGTAGGTATCATTGTGAGGTGTTGTCCACTGATGGGACATTTATCACATTACGGTTGGGACTCGAGTCACAGTTGGTATATATTTGTATCCAAACTCACAGCATATGTGTTGTTGTATTTTATACGACATTTGTTGTAATAAAGTTGTAGTTGTTTTCTGTACCATGTATTTGGCGGCTCAGAATGGGTTGGATGGAATGGACCTGTTTTGGGGTTGTCACAGATGCATCAATAAAGACAACAATGAACTGATCCAAATATTCTTTGAACACACGGTTCATCATATCCATGAAAGAAGCAGGAGCATTAGTCAATCCAAAAGACATGACTAAGAATTCATAATGCCCGTACCGAGTTCTGAAAGTAGTCTTCGGAATATCCTAATTTCTAATCTTCAGTAAATGATATCCAGAACGAAGATCGATCTTTGAAAAGAATTGTGCTCCTTGCAACTGGTCGAACAGGTCATCAATGCGAGGTAGCGGATACCTATTCTTGATGGTGACATGGTTCAATTCTCGGTAGTCAATACAAAGTCGCATACTCCCATCTTTCTTCATTACGAATAAAATAGGAGCACCCCAAGGAGATATACTAGGACGAATGAAACCGATATCTAACAACTCCTGTAGTTGGACCTTTAACTCCTGAAGTTCAATATGAGTCATTCGATATGGGGTTTTAGAAATGGGTTTTGTACCATGTTCAAGGTCAATAAAGAATTCAACTTCACATTCTAGGGGTAGACCGGGAAGTTCTTCAGGAAATACGTCGGAAAATTTACTAACAACAGAAATATTATTCAAATCTGACGTGTTTTTGTTCAAGTCCGTAACATGGGCTAAGAAAGCTTGACATCTATTTTTCAATAAACGAATAACTTTATTGCTTGATATGACAGTGATTGACTTTAGTGGTTTGGTTTCTTAAATTCGCATAACATGTTGGTTAGGAATATGAAAACTAACAACCTTACAAAAATAATCAATTTTGGCATGATGAATAGTTAACCAATCAATCCATAAAATCACATCAAATGCAAGTATTTTCAAAGAAATAAGATCGACAGGTAATGTGATGGTACCAACTTAGATCAAGCAAGATTTATAAATAGTAGATGTAATGAAAGTTTCTCCTAACGGAGTCTCAACAGTTAAGTCAAAGTCTAATTTTTTCGGAGTCAAGTTCAAACGTTGAGCACAAGCAGGAGAGGTAAAAGAATGGGTAGAACCGGTATCCAATAAGGTATAAACTTTACAAGAGTTTTATATTAGCTTACCCATGATCACCTCGTTCGGGTTCCTCGCATTTTGGGCAGTCACGACAAACGCCCTTCCAAAAACCACCGACTTTGACTTGTCCAGGACAACATTTGGAGTCACCATCCCCGTTGGACTTGGTTTCGCTACAAGATAATCTCTAGCTATATGACCTTCCTTTGCACAGTTATAACACACCTTGGATTATTGTGGGCAGTTTGGGCTGATGTGTCCCTCTTTCCCGCATTTATAACAAACGTCCGGTGATCGTTCTCTTCTCCTAGAAACAGTTGATGTTGGTGCTGACGTCTTCACGTTATCATTGTTGTACCTTTTATTTTTGAAATCTCCTTCTGACTTGTTTCTTCTATTATTATGGCCATGATTACCACCCGAGTGGTTATCACTTTTGTTCGTATTCTTTCCTCCCCGTTGGTTATCATTGTTCCGATGGCTGCTGCCACCTGTATGACCCTGGTTGTGGTCCCTTGGTTGAAAATACTCATTAACTCGCTCTAATAATTGAGCCCTGTTGACAAAATTTGAATATAGAGAAAATTTGTGAGAAATAAGATATTGTCGAATCTCGAGTTTCAGCTCTCAGAAACATCTGCGTCATACGTTCCTCATTCTATACCAAATGAGGTACAAACCTGGATAACTCCGCGAACTTTGCCTTGTACTGGGACACCGTCATGTTGTTTTGTTCAGTCTAAACCACCTTCTTCATATATTTAATACTTTCTCGTGAAAATACTTATCATTAAGCAGGTTTTCAAATGTTTCCCAAGACATATTGAGTGCATTTGGTCGGGTACACTTCATAGACTCCACCAAGATGATTCCGCCTCACCACGGAACATAAATGTGGCAAATGGAACATACATTCTCAGTCGCGCATCCCAAGACATCAAATATCTTGGTAATTTGTTTAACCCACGTTTACGCCTTGATCGGATCCGGCTTTCCCATAAATTCTGGTGGTCCCAACTGTAAGACCCCAACTATTTAATAAATAAAATTGAATTTTCTCTATTCAGTATCTTGAAATAATAAGGTGATAATTTGATATAATACTTTGGTTATGGGTGAAATGTGCAAAATTTTCAAAATAAGCAAGTGGTTATAAAATATTCATTGTTGTCGGGGAATATTCGTTTGGTCGTGGAATATTCTTGTTGTCGGGGAATATTCGTACGATGGCGCATCCATTTGTGGGATCCATAACGAAAAATGGTCGGATGAAGAAAACGACAAATTTGAGTTTTTATAAATAACGGCGTAATTGTTACCGTTAACAATGTTGGAATACCCGGTGGTTAAAATACGATGTCTGGCTGTGGTTGGTTAAGGTATATTACGGTATTATACGATATTTTTGAATTATTGATTCTTACGTAAGAAGGCCTTTACTCAATAATTGTTACAATAATTCTTTATTCAATATTTTATTTTATTGATTCAATAATTGTTGCGTTGATATTTTATATTATTGTTGTTTCAATAATTGTCCTTTGCACGATATTTCCATTATTAGATCAATAATTCACATTATTTGAATAATATTATTAGATAGCATTATTGGAAATATCTAAGAAGTTCTGTCTAGAAAAGGGGTCTGGTCACCTGATTGCTCGCCAGTAAGGAGAAATCCTTATCGGAAAGCCCCCTTCTTTCCTGGGAACGACCTGTCATAATTGTGATTATGTAATATTATTTGTAAATAATTAATTATTGATTTATATGATAATGATATATTTATTTTATGTGGATATAAATGAAGGATGTATTTATTTTATGTGGTTATAAATGAAGGAATTAATGCTGAGGTGTTTTATTAGTATTTTGTCAGAATGGAGGGATTAAAAATCGTCCGTATGTGGATTTCTGTCATTTTTCGTTTGGAATTTGGAAAAACTTAAATCAACAAAGTTGTAGAAAATTTAATTTCCTATGGAATGGATATAAAATTTGTATTTTTCTGAAAAAAGGCTATTTATTATGAATTATTGAAGTTTCGGAAATAAATATTTTTTTAAAATTATGGGTGGGACCCACTTTTGTCCTTTGTTGATAAAATGTGCTGAATTAATTTTTCAAATGTGGTGGGCTGATAATTTTGTTCATAGTGGAATGCGTAGAAAAATATATATTAATATTTTATTAATTTAGTCTGCTTTGGCGTTCTAGTATTTTCCTATAAATAGGGTACTTAGTTAGAATTAAAAATTATACCAGAAATAAGTTTTCTCTTTCTATATATTATCGAGCATATTTTGTGAGTATTTAGATACTTTGAGAGTTGCTATTCTGTGCAAGTTTCCTTCAGCATTACATCCAAAATTCCAGTCAGAAGTACTGTTCTTTTGAGGTAAGGGATGTTATTTTCTTCGTAAATGATATTATTTTCTTCAATATCATTATGCCAAAATATTAATATGAATTTTATTGTGGAATTTCTACCTTTTTTGTGTCGGGGTTACTATTCACGTATCACGTATACGGCACTATTCACAAATACGACACTATTCACAAAAAAATAAAATTTTCTCTTCTTTGTCCAAGATGTCTATTATGTTTACTATCTTTGATTGTATCCATATTTTGATCTTCATTCTTGAATTTTACTCCATTATGGTTTATTATGAAGCGTTTTTGAACTTAGATTATCTAAAGTACAAATCCATAATCTTTGTCCTTTTATCTCATTGGATTCGTTTCTTTAAAATATTTTTCATCATCCTCAGTCGTAAATGATGATATAACTGTATATCTTTGGCCTGTAGTACTGCAAAGATGAATGATTACCTGATGAATATCTTTGGCCAGTAGTGCAAAGATGAACAGGTGTTGAGATGAACATGACCAATTGGTGATACAAATGAATATCTTTGGCCCGTAGTGCAAAGATGAATATTTGATGCAAGATGTATATTGATTGATGTTACAGGGATAAAATATTGATGATGGACTTTTAAGTTCATAGATGATAGTAGATTTCATTCTCTACTTAACTCTTCTAATGAATTGATATTTTCGCTGCGAATATTGATCTAAAACTGGTTGTCCATTATATTTTATCTGATTTGTTGAAGGCTAACGATAATTTGTTGTTCTTTATCTTAGTCATAATATTCTTTAATGGGCAAGTTGAGCTCACCCTTTTCCTTTTTGTTCCATTTTTCTTCTTGGGAGGTGAGAATATAGCAGGAACTAGCTGGGGTATGGAGTGATGGTTCTAAAAAGTTGTTTTAGCAGTCATTATTTTTGTAAAATAGTGAATCAATAATTGTAATGAGTACTTCTTTTGAGTTTGAATAATGTCTATTAGACAATATTTGTATTTAAACTCACAATATATGTGTTGTCGTATTTTGCACGACAATTGTATTAATGAAGTTATATTTGTTTCTGTACCATGTATTTGGCGACTCAGAATGGGTGATGTATACCTATTTTGGGGGCGTCACAGTTGGTATCAGAGCTTAGGGATATGGTCTCTGGCGGAGATCGAGGAATAGAACTAGGAGGGGAGAGACGAGTAATCCTTCGCTAGTGTGTCATACCTAAGCTTATTTGGTTAGTCTGTCAGAGCATATGGTTAATATATGATATGTTAATTTGTTAATTAACCCTTATTTTGTGGCAGTATTTGAGAATGGCAGCTGGAAATATTAACAATGGGGTGAATGAGACCATGGAGACACCTTTAATCACCACCCAGGGGAACGTGCATTAGGAAGATAATATTCCTCTTGTAAACAACACTACCGAAAAAATGATGAATGATGGGATGTTTAGAAGCTTTTTGCAGTTCATGCAAAATCAGATGAGGGAGACTCGTGTACAAAATATGGGTGGAAATGATAGAAATGCGCGGCTTGTCACAGCCAAGTAGTTTAAAGAGTTGGGACCACCAAAATTTATGGGAAAGCCAGATCCGATTAAGGCGGAAATGTGGGTTATGCAAATTACCATGATATTTGATGTCTTGGGATGCACGGAGAAATAAAAGGTTTCATTCGCCACCTTTATGTTCCGTGGTGAGGCAGATTACTAATGGGAATCTGTGAAGCTTACCCAGCCTGCCGCACTTAACATGTATTGGGAAACATTTCAGAAACTGTTTAATGACAAGTACTTTCTTGAAAGTATTCATCATATGAAGGAGGTAGAGTTTATTAGACTGGAACAAAATAACATGATGGTGTCCCAGTATGAGGCAAAGTTTATAGAGTTATCCAGGTTTGCACCTCATTTGGTTGAGAATGAGGAGCGAATAACGCGGATGTTTCTGAGAGGTCTTAAACTCGAGATTCAGCAATATCTTATCTCACATAAATTTTCTTTATATTTAGATGTTGTAAATAGGGCTCAATTATTAGAGTGAGATAATGAGTATGTTCAACCGAGGGACCACAAACAGGGTTATACCGATGGCAGCAGTCATCGGAGCAATGACAACTAGCAAGGAGGAAAACATTCGGATAAAAGCGATAACCACTCTGGTGGTAATCGTGGCCATGATGGTAGAAGAAGCGAGTCGGGGGGATATTTCAAAAAGAGAAGGTACAATAATGATAACGTGAAGACGTCAGCACAAACATCAACTGTTTCTAGGGGAGGAGAACGATCACCGATCGTTTGTTATAAATGCGGGAAAGAGGGACACATCAGCCCAAACTGCCCACAACAATCCAAGGTGTATGTATTATAACTGTGGAAAGAAAGGTCATATAGCTAGAGATTTTCTTGTTACAAAACCAAGTCCAACGGGGATGGTGACTCCAAAGGCTGTCCCAGGCACGTCAAAGTTGGTGGTTCCTGGAAGAGCGTTTGTCGTGACTGCCCAAAATGCGAGGAACCCGAACGAGGTGATCACGGGTAAGCTAATCATAAACTCTTGTGATGTTTATACCTTATTAGATACCGGTTCTACCCATTCTTTTATTTCTCCTACTTGTGTTCAACGTTTGAACTTGACTCCGGAGAAATTAGACTTTGACTTATCTGTTGAAACTCCGTTAGCATAAACTTTTGTTACATCCACTATTTATAAATCTTGCTTGATCCAAGTTGGTACCATCACATTACCTGTCGATCTTATTTCTTTAAAAATACTTGCATTTGATATGATTTTAGGGATTGATTGGTTAACCACTCATCATGTTAAAATTGATTGTTTTTGTAAGGTTGTTAGTTTTCATATTCCTAACCAACCTGTTATGCGAATTCAAGAAACCAAACCACTAAAGTCAATCACTGTCATATTAAGCCATAAAGCTATTCATTTATTGAAAAACGGATGTCAAGCTTTCTTAGCCCATGTCACGGACTTGAACCAAAACACATCAGATTTGAATAATATTTCTATTGTAAGTGAATTTCCTGACGTATTTCCTGAAGGACTTCCCGATCTACCCCCAGAACGTGAAGTTGAATTCTTTATTGACCTTTAACCTGGTACAAAGCCCATTTCTAAAACACCATATTGAATGGCTCCTATTGAACTTTAGGAGTTAAAGGTCCAACTACAGGAGTTGTTAGACATCGGTTTTATTCGTCCTAATACATCTCCTTGGGGTGCTCCTATTTTATTCATAAAGAAGAAAGATGGGAGTATGCGACTTTGTACTGACTACCAGGAATTGAACCATGTCACCATCAAGAATAGGTATCCGCTACCTCGCATTGATGACATGTTCGACCAGTTGCAAGGAGCGTAATTCTTTTCAAAGATCGATCTTCGTTCTGGATATCATCAGCTGAAGATTAAAACTGAGGATATTCCAAATACTGCCTTCAGAACTCGGTACGGGCATTATTAATTCTTATTCATGTCTTTTGGATTGACTAATGCTCCTGCTAATTTTATGGATATGATGAACCGTGTGTTCAAAGAATATTTGGATCAGTTCATTGTCGTCTTTATTGATGACATCCTCATCTATTCCAAAAGCCGTGAAGATCATGAGCACCATTTGAAGCTGATCCTTCAAAGGCTTCGTGATAACAAGCTATATTCCAAGATGAAGAAATGAGAGTTCTGACTTGAGGAAGTAGCATTCCTTGGGCACGTGGTGTCAAAACATGGAGTATCTGTTGACCCGGCGAAGATTGAAGCAATACAAAGTTGGGAGCAACCGAAGTCAGTGACCGAAGTACGTAGCTTTCTGGGCTTACCTGGTTATTATCGTAGATTCGTGGAAGGATTTTCTAGAATTGCTACTCCATTAACTCAGCTGACTCAAAAAGATACAAAATTTGTATGGAGTGAAGAATGCTAGAAGAGTTTTCAAGAGCTCAAGAGGAGACTCATTTCGACACCTGTTCTGACAATATCATCTAGTTTAGATGGATTTCTTATCTACAACGATGCTTCAGGAAAAGGGTTGGGATGTGTTCTCATGCAACATGGGAAAGTCATAGCCTATGCCTCGCAATAACTCAAAGAATATGAGAGGAATTATCCTACTCATGATCTGGAGTTAGCAACAGTCGTTTTCGCATTGAAGATCTGGAGACACTACCTGTATGGGGAGAAAACAGAGATTTATATGGATCATAAAAGCCTCAAATATTTCTTCACCCAAAAGGAACTCAATATGCGGCAACGACGTGGGCTCAAGTTGTTGAAAGATTACGACTATACCATCCAATATCATCCTGGAAAAGCAAACGTGGTAGTTGACGCATTGAGTAGAAGATCATATGAGGATACGAGTGCAATGTTGTTAACACAAAGGCCCATTTTGTATTACTTGCAAAGGATGGAAATAGAGGTAAAGGCTCCAAGTACCCACATGATTATATCAAACATACGAATAGAACCGACTTTAATCGATAAAGTTAAAGCTGCTCAAGCTACGGACATGGAGCTGATGCGTATAAAGAAGAAAGTGTAAGAAGGTGATGTTCCAGAAGCAAGAATCGATGAAGAAGGAATACTTCGAGTCAACTCCAGACTTTGTGTTCCTAACTATTCTGACTTGAAGCATAAAATCATGATGGAGGCACACAACACACTATTTGCAATCCATCCTGGGAGAATCAAAATGTATCATGATCTTCGACATACATTTTGGTGGAGCAATATGAAGAGAGAGATCGCAAAGTTTATCTCGAGGGGTTTAACTTGTCAACGTGTAAAGGCGGAGCATCAAGTGCCAAAGGTTCCATTGCAACCACTTGAGATTCCAAAACGGAAGTGGGAACACATTACCATGGATTTTGTTACGGGTCTTCCCAAGGTTTTTTAAGGCATAGATGCGATTTGGGTTATTGTTGATAAATTAACCAAGTCTGCCCATTTCTTGTCTATACGGGAAACTTATTCCCTTGAACGTCTTTCTAGTATGTACGTAAATGAGATTTTGAGATGGCATGGCATTCCAGTATCCATAGTTTTGGATCATGACCCAAGATTCACTTCACGATTTTGGGTTAGCTTGCAGAAAGCTATGGGCACGGATTTACTATTCAGTTCAGCATACCATCCTCAAACAGACGGGCAATCAGAAAGGACTATTTAAACTCTTGAAGATCTATTAAGACTGTGTGTCCTAGATTTTAAAGGGAGTTGGGATAAGTACTTACGATTGGTGGAATTCAACTACAACAACAGTTACCGGGCAAGTATAGGTGTGGCTCCATTCGAGGCGTTGTATGGACGAAAGTGTCGCTCTCTAGTATGTTGGGATGAGGTGGGAGAAGCAACGTTGTTGGGACCAGAGTTGGTATGCATAACTACAGAGAATATCCAAATGATCCGACAACGTATACAAATGGCACAGGATCGACAAAAGAGTTATGCGAATCTTCATCGAAAGGACGTGAAATTTAATATTAGGGATCATGTATTGTTACGTGTTGCACTATGGAAGGGAGTTACGAGATTTGGGAAGAGAGGTGGCTCGCATTACCTCCAGGCATGTCTCGTGTTCATAATGTTTTTCACATATCTATGCTTCGTAAATATGTGAAAGACCTGAACCACATTATTGAGTTTGAACTAGATGAGATAGCCGAAGATTTAACGTACGAGGAGGTACCTTTTAAGATCTTGGATAGGAAAGAGCAGGTCCTACACACTAAGGTTATACCACAAGTTAAGGTTTTAAGGAGGAACCATACTATTGAAGAAATGACCTGGGAGTTGGAATCAGAAGCGAAAGCGAGGTATCCTCACTTTTTCGAAACACCAGGTACATACGTCAATTTTGAGGACGAAATTTCATAAGGAGGGGAAGGTGTAAGACCCCAACTTTTTAATAAATAAAATTGAATTTCCTTTATTCATTATCTTGAAATAATAAGGTGATAATTTGATATAATACTTTGGTTATGGGCGAAATGTGCAAATTTTTCAAAATAAGTAAGTGGTTATAAAATATTCATTGTTGTCGGGGAATATTCGTTTGGTCGTGGAATATTCTTGCTATCGAGGAATATTCGTACGATGGCGCAGTCTTTTGTGGGCCCATAATAGAAAATGGTCGGATGAAGAAAATAACAAGTTTGAGTTTTTATAAATAACGGCGTAATTATTGCCGTTAACACTATTGGAATACCCGGTGGTTAAAATATAGTAATACGCGTGATTACATAGTAGCACACGGTATTGCACATTATTTTTGAATTATTGATTCTTACGTAAGAAGACACTACTCAATAATTGTTACAGTAATTACTGTTCATGTAAGACCCCGAATTTTATGAAATAAAAGTATTTAATTTTTTTCTTATAATTGTTATTCATTAAATGGTTAAATTGATAAAAAGTAAAAGTAAAGGGTGATATATGATTTTTTTTTTCAAAATAAGCAAGTTGCTATAAAATACTCATTGTTGTCGGGGAATATTCGTTTGGTTGTAGAATATTCTTACTGTCGAGGAATATTCGTATGATGGCACAGCCATTTGTGGGCCCCATAACAGAATAACTTCGGATGAAGAAAACGACAAGTTTGAGTTTTATAAATAACGGCGTAGTTGTTACCGTTAACATTGTTGGAATACCTGGTGGTTAAAATATAGTAATACGCGTGGTTGCACAGTAGCACACAGTATTGCACAGTATTTTTAAATTATTGATTCTTACGTAAGAAGGCATTACTCAATTATTTTTACAGTAATTACTGTTCAATATTTTATTTTATTGGTTCAATAATTGCCACTGCACAATATTTCCATTATCAGATCAATAATTCATATTATTTGAATAATATTGTTAGATAGCATTATTGGCAATGTCTAAGGAGGTTCTGTCTAGGAAAGGGGTTTGGTCACCTAATTGCGCGCCAATAAGGAGAAATCCTTATCGGAAAGCCTCCTCTTTCTTGGGAACGACCTGGTTGTCATAATTGTGATTCTGTAATATTATTTGTGAATAATTAATTATTGATTTATATGATAAGGAAATATTTATTTTGTGTGGATATAAATGAATGAATTAATGCTGAGGTGTTTTATCAGTATTTTGTCGGAATGAAAGAATTCTTAGAAAAGTGTCAGTTGTTGAGAATTGATATTTTATCTTACCTTATAAATGTATAATGTGGTTATATAATACTATAATAATGGTTATATTTTCACACTAAATTCGATGTGCATGAATCAAATGAGAGAAATCTAGAAATCAAAAGAAGAACAAAGTATGGGATTTTCAGAAAAATTAGTTTATTACTTGATTTTGTAAAATCCATAACTCTGTGTGTATAATGAGTTAGGAGATGAGCCATATATCAAAAGAAATCCCTGGAAGTAAGCTAAGCGTAGAAATTTGAATCACCCAAATATTCTTTGTGGATTTTTCGTGGTGACTATTTGAGTGAAACTGGTACGAGAGACTTATAGTCCGAAAATAAAATCAGTGTTCTTGAGATATATTGCGCGAGTTATAATTTTTAATCCGACCGTTGGATAATTGTTATTTTGGGATATGTTATACATATATAAGTTGAGTATATGTCCACAAATTTTGAACTGTTAAAAATGAACGTATGATTTGTTATGAGTTTTAAGAGGTGACTGATTCGGAAATTAGTTTTATAAATAATTTTGGGTGGAGATTTCTAGAAGGTGGGACCCACTTTTGGTTTTTGGGGAAGATGGCTGATCTTTGGTGGGCCCCACTTGTGGTGTCTAAAATATTTTCAAAGAAGTGTGCGTAGAATTGTTTTTATTAATATTTTATTAATTTAGTCTCCTTTGGCGTTCTAGCATTTTCCTATAAATAGGTGCTTATGTTAGAATTGAAAATCATACCAGAAACATAAGTTTTCTCTTTCTATATTATTGAGTGTATTTTGGGAGTATTTAGATACTTTGAGAGTTGCTAATCAGTTCAAGTTTCCTTCAGCGTTATATCCGGTATTCTAGTCAGAAGTATTGTTCTTTTGAGGTAAGGGATTGTAAGGGTTATTATGTTTTTTAGTTTCATAATTTTTTCGACCCTCAAAATTTTGGAAAAATTTGAAATTATAATTTGATGAGTTTTCTAGATTGTGTCCAAAAACGGCGATTTTTGGATGTATAGATTAGGTGTTATGAATTTTATGGGAAAAGACTATTTTAAAAGTAAACCCTTATAACTCCTTGTGGTTAACTCCAAAATTGGTGAAATTTTTATTGGGAGTAAATATATATAACAGAAGTATACTCTGTAAATTTCAAAATTTTTGGACAAAAGTACAGTTTATGATAAATGTCTATATATTCGGCGGTTTTGGTCATATAAAAAATAGTAAAAATATTTTAAAAATTATGAGAAAAATATATGTTCAATATGAGACTATATTTTGCTAAATCCTAGAAAAGAAAATTTCCTGGGACTGATTTGGTATTTTTACATGAAAATGGACTAGTTATGAGTAAATGAATTAAATATGTTATGTGAAGTAAGAAAATTGGAAAATAGGATTTTATGGCTTGAGAATCCTATATAAAGTATATGCAGATTTTTGATGAGGGTTTTGGTTATTGGTGATGAAATCTTATGAGTTTGGCATTTAAGCATGATTAAATGAATTAATTAGTAAAGTGTAAACAATTAAAATAAATGCTTTATAAGTTTAAGAAATAATTAAAATATTGTTGTAATATTAATAATATTATTCTTGAATTTTACTCCACAAAGCAGTATCATGTTGACAATTTGGATATTATTGAATTCTGGATAAATTAAATTGTTAAAATCTTTAAAAACTTATCCTTTATCTAATGTGGTTGATTCATTATATCCTTATCATGATCCTCATGCTTATATTGAGATGAAAGTCCTCTTTGGCCCGTAGTGCATAGATGGACTGTTGTTTATTGGTTTTACAGTTGTATGCCTTTGACCTGTACTGCAAAGAAGAACTGTTGATTGATATCTTTGGCATGTAGTGCAAAGATGACCTGTTGTTGAATATCTTTGGCCTGTAGTGCAAAGATGACCTGTTATTGAATATCTTTGGCATGTAGTTCAAAGATGAACTGTTAATGAATATCTTTGGCCCGTAGTCCAAAGATGAAATTATCAATATGATTATGAACAGGAACTGTGATTTGGTATAACCATGATCTTTGATGTTTCAGGTAAAGACAGGTGATAAAAATTATCTTCGTCCTAGATGAGAAGAGGAATTTAGAACTACAACTATGATTATGAGTTATTCACATGATTGTGGACATGAACTGTTGATTGATGTTACGAGGATAAAACATTGTTGGTGGACTTTTAACATGGAGAAGATAATAGACTTTATAGTCTATTTGACTCTTCTAATGGATTGTTCATTCCGCTGCAACTATGGTTGGAAAGTTTATCATCGACCATATGTTCTAAATCTTTGATTTATTACTGACGAAGGCTATTGATAATTTAATTATCTTTAGTTATGATATTCTTTACTGGGCTATTTGTGCTCACTGTGACGCCCCCAAAATAGGTATACATCAGCCATCTTGAGTCGCCAAATACATGGTACAAAAATTCAAATACAACTTAATAATACAATTGTCATGTAAAATACGACAAAACATAAACTCAAAGTTTTAATACGAATATTGTCTTCTAGACAGTATTCAACCAAAATGGAGTCCTCAATACATTTATTATCACACTATTTCATAGAATAGTGAGGACTACTAATGCTATCATCTGGACCGTCACTTCGTTCCCCAACTAGTCCCAGCTACGTTCTCATTTCCTGAAGAGAACAATGAAAGCAAAAGGGTGAGCTCAATTAGCTCAGTAAGAAATATTATGACTAAGATAATGCAGAATAATTTATCGTTAGCCTTCAACTGTGTTAAACTGATAAAATATAACAAACATCAAGTTTAACTGCATCGGAACAAGCAATTCATTAGAAGAGTCAAGTAGAGCATAAAATCTACTATCTTCTATGATTTAAAAAGTTTTTCATCACTTTTATCGTTGAGACTCAGCTTAATAAATAATCCACATCATCGAATCACCCCTACACTAGGGCCAAGGATATTCTTTAGTATCACGACCACAAATTATCTATGCACTACGGGCCAAGGATATTCGTGTATTCATCAATGGTCATGATCATGCCAATAACTGTCCATCAATGCACTACGGGCTAATGAGGACTTTTACCACATCATTTATAACATTACGGTTATTCATGCTTATACTGAATAATCCCTGGTCATAATCATACCAAGTCCATCTATGCACTACAGGCCACATATGACTTTCAACATAATATAAACATGAGGATGATGACAATGATATAAGAATTCAATAATACAAGTTCAAGGATAAATTTTTAAAGATTTATAATTTAAGTTATCCAGAATTCAATATTGTCCAAATTGTCAACATGATACTGCTTTGTGGAGTAAAATTCAAGAATGATACTGTATTAAAAATGATTTGGACCGAAAAGAAATCAATTTTTGTTATGAATAGTACTTTGGGTGAATAGTACCTGAGTGAACAGTACCCCGTGAATAGTACTTCATGAATAGTACTTTGTGAATAGTATTTGTGAATAGTACTTTGTGAATAGTACCCATGAATAGTACTTTTGTGAATATTACCGTATAAATGGACAGTACTCCGGCATGAAAAACTTAAAATTTAACAAGGATGTGCAGAAAATATACTTGTGAAGTGATACTAGATGAAGCGCAAATTTCAAGGATATTCTACTAATTTCACGGAATATAGAAGCAATACTTTAACCGAATGATGGTATAATACGAGACGAAATAATATTACTCACATACTACAGAGTATGGAAGAAAATATTATTCCTATGAATACTAAACAAAATAATATCCCTTACCTCATAAGAAGACTGAATACTGGAATAGTGAGTTAACAGACTTCTCTTCTACTTTCTCTCTAAAGCTTCTCTCTCTATAAATGCTTTTGTGAGTCTTAGTGAATTGGTGAGAATGAAAGAAGAATGAGCTTCAATTTATAGGAAAATATAGTTTTGATAATTACACGTTTTGGGGCTCGAAATATTACGGTATAATACCTTCATCTTTTCCTTCATTTTTAATTTAGTCTTGCAAGTATTATCAAACTTGCACCACCTCCCCTAATAGGACATCTTGTGAATCAATAGTACAATAATGTGAAAAAAATAATTACAGTATAGTACCTTCATCTATACCTCCATTTTTAATTTAGTCATGCAAGTATTATCAATCTTGCACCACCTCCCCTAATAGTACATGCATGTGAATCAATAGTACACACATGTGAACAAATAGTTATAAGCATGAGAATTAATAGCAATTAATTGCTCATTTATTCGATTAATTACCCGATTGGTCAATATAACCTCCAGGCATCCATTATTATCGAAATAGATGTCGATTTCTACTAACACTAATAATCCCAACACAATGGAGCTATCAATTTCATCTTTAATCAACACGAACTTATTCATCAGTAATATTATAACTCACAATATTTAACAACCAGGTCGTTCCCAGGAAAGAGGGGGCTTTCCGATAAGGATTTCTCCTTATTGGCGCGCAATTAAGTGACCAAACCTCTCCTTGACATAACTTCTATACATTGTCAATATTGCAAATAATAATATGAATAACTTTGTCGTCTCAATTATTGATTTAATAATATAAAATATTATGCAGATGATACTGTGATAATAATTGAATCTATAATATGAAAGATATTATGCAGTAATTACTGTAGCAATAATTGAGTATAACTGAGTGACTTCTCACGTAAACATCAATAATCAATACCGTGTGCTACTATGCAACTAACGCCAGACATCGCATACTTTTACCACCGGGTAGTTCAACAGTTTAACGGTAAAAATTTTGCCGTTACTTTTATAAAAAGATAATTTTATCATTTTCTAACTACGACAATACTTTTGTTGTGGGGTCCACCAATGATTGTGTCATCGTACGAATATTCCCTGTTAAAACGAATATTCCCCGACCAATTGAATATTATATAACCACTTGCTTACCTTGCAAAATTTGTAAATAATACCCACAACTATAACATTATATCAAATCCACACCATAATATTCAAAAATATATTTCGAGAAAAAATTAATCTTTATTCATAAAATTTGGGGTCTTATAACCTCCCCTTCTTATGAAATTTCATCCTCGAAATTAGGGTGCGTACCTGGTATGTCGAAGAGGTGAGGATACATTGACTTTATTTCAGATTCTAACTCCCAGGTCATTTCCCCAACATCGTGGTTTCTCCACAAAACTTTGACTTGACGTATAACCTTGGAGCGTAGAATATGATCCTTCTCATCAAAGATTTTAACAGGTACCTCCTCATACGTTAAATCTTCCTCGATCTCGTCCGGTTTTAATTCAATAATGTGGCTCGGGTCTTTCAAATATTTACGTAACATAGATATGTGAAAAATGTTATGAACACGAGACATACTTGGCAGTAAGGCAAGTCTATAGGCCACAGTTCCTACTCGATCAAGGATTAAAAATGGGCCAATGAATCGATGATTAAGCTTTCCTCTCTTTCAAAATCTCATAACTTCTTTCCATGGAGCAACACATAACAACACATGATGTCCAATATTGAATTCCACGTCCTTTCGATGAAGATTAACATAACTCTTTTGTCGATCTTGTGAGGTTTTTATACGTTGTCGGATCGTTTGAAACTTTTCAGTAGTCATACGTACCAACTCTGGTCCTAACAACGTTGCTTCACCCACCTCATCCCAGCATACTGGAGAACGACACTTTCTTCCATACAACGCCTCAAATGGAGCCATGCCAATACTTGCTTGTTAACTGTTATTGTAGGAAAACTCCACCAATGGTAAGAACTTATCCCAACTTCCTTTGAAGTCAAGGACACAGAGTCTTAATAAATCTTCAAGAGTTTGAATAGTCCTCTCCGACTACCCGTCCATTTGAGGATGATATGCCAAACTAAATCGTAAATCCGTGCCCACAGCTTTTTGCAAACTAACCCAAAATCATGAAGTGAATCTTGGGTCTCGATCAGAAATTATGGATACTGGCATACCATGAAATCTTATAATCTCGTTTATATACATAGTAGCAAGACGTTCAAGTGTATAAGTTTTTCGTATCTGTAAGAAATGAGCAGACTTGGTCAATCTATCAACAATGACCCAAATCGCATCTATGCCTTGAGAAACCTTGGGAAGACCAGTAACGAAATCCATGGTAATGTGCTCCCACTTCCATTCTGGAATTTCGAGTGGTTGCAATGGACCTTTTGGCACTTGATGCGCCGCCTTGACTCGTTGACAAGTTAGACACCTTGAGATAAACCCCGCTATCTCTCTCTTCATATTTCTCCACCAAAATGTATGTCGAAGATCACGATACATTTTGGTACTCCCAGGATGGATTGCAAACGGTGTGTTGTGCGCCTCCATCATGATTTTATACTTCAAGTCAGAATCGTTAGGAACACAAAGTCTGGAGTTGACTCAAATTATTCCTTCTTCATCGATTCTTGCTTCTGGAATATCACCTTCTTGTACTTTCTTCCTCATACGTATCAGCTCCAAGTCTGTAGCTTGAGCAGCTTTAACTTTATCGATTAAAGTCGGTTCTATTCGTATATTAGCCATCATCACATGGGTCCCTAGAGTCTTTAACTCTATCTCCATCCTTTGTAAGTCATACAAAATGGGCCATTGCATTGACAATATCACACTCGTACCCGTATATGATCTTCTACTCAATGCGTTAGCTACTACGTTCGCTTTTCCAAGATGGTATTGAATGGTATGATTGTAATCTTTCAATAGCTTAAGCCATCGTCATTGCTGCATGTTGAGTTCCTTTTGAGTGAAGAAATATTTAAGGCTTTTATGATCCGTATAGATCTCCACCTTCTCTCCATACAGGTAATGCCTCCAAATCTTAAGCGCAAAAATGACAGTTGCCAATTCTAGATCATGAGTAGGATAATTCCTCTCATATTCTTTGAGTTGTCGTGAGGCATAGGCTATGACTTTCCCATGTTGCATGAGAACACACCCTAAACCTTTACCTGAAGCATCGCTGTATATGACAAATCCCTCCAAACCAGCTGGTATTGTCAAAACAGGTGCTGAAATGAGCCTCCTCTTGAGTTCTTGAAAACTCTTCTCACATTCCTCGCTCCAACTGAATTTTGTATCTTTTTGAGTCAACTGAGTTAATGGAGTAGCGATTCGAGAAAATCCTTCCATAAACCTCCGATAATAACTAGCTAAGCCGAGAAAGCTACATACTTCGGTCACTGACTTAGGTTGCTCCCAGCTTTGAATTGCTTCAATCTTTCCCAGGTCAACAGATATTCCATGATTTGATATTACGTGCCCAAGGAATGCTACTTCCTCAAGCCAGAACTCGCATTTCTTCAACTTAGCATATAACTTGTTTTCACGAAGCTTTTGGAGTATCAGCCTCAGGTGTTGCTCATGATCTTCACAACTTTTTGGAGTAAATGAGGATGTCATCAATAAAGATGACCACAAAGTGATCCAAATATTCCTTAAATACTCGGTTCATCATATCCATGAAGGCATCAGGAGCATTAGTCAATCCAAAAGACATGACTAGGAATTCGTAATGCCCGTACCGAGTTCTGAAAGTAGTCTTTGGAATGTCATCAGTTTTAATCTTCAATTGATGATATCCAGAATGAAGATCGATCTTTGAAAAATATTTGGCGCCTTGCAACTGGTCAAATAGGTCATCAATGCGAGGCAACGGGTACCTATTTTTGATGGTGGCATGATTCAACTCCCAATAATCAATACAAAGTCGCATAATTCCATCTCTTTTCTTCACGAATAGAACAGGAGCACCCCAAGGAGACGCACTAGGTCGAATGAAACCGATGTCTAACAATTCCTGTAGTTGGGTTTTTAACTCCTGAAGTCAATAGGAGCCATTTGATATGGGGCTTTGGAATTGGGTTTTGTACCGGGTTCAAGGTCTATACAAAATTCAATTTCACGCTCTGGGGATAGGCCAGGAAGTTCTTCAGGGAATACGTCAGGAAATTTATTAACAATAGAAATATCATTCAAATCTTACGTATTTTTGTTTAAATCTATGACATGGGCTAAGAAAGCTTGACATCCATTTTTCAATAAATGAATAGCTTTATGGTTTTAGATGACAGTGATTGATTTTAATGGTTTGGTTGCTTGAATTCGCATAATAGGTTGGTTAGGAATATGAAAGCTAACAACCTTACGAAAATATTCAATTTTTGCATGATGAGTAGTTAATCAATCAATCCCTAGAATTACATCAAATGCAAGTATTTTCAATGAAATAAGATCGACAGGTAATGTGAGGGCACCGATTTGAACCAAACAAGACTTATAAACAGTTGATGTAATAAAGGTTTCTCCCAATGGAGTTTCAACAGTTAAGTCGAAGTCTAATTTCTCCAGAGTCAAATTTAAACGTTGAGCGAAAGTAGGAGAAATAAAAGAATGGGTAGAACCGGTATCAAATAAGGTATATACTTCGCTAGAGTTTATGATAAGCTTACCCATGATGACCTTATTAGGGTTCCTTACTTTCTGGGAGGTCACAACAAACGCTCTCCCTTGAACTACCGATTTTTTCTTGTTTGGGATGACCTTTGATGCCTCCATCCCAACTGGACTCGACTTCGGTGCACGACAAAATTGGGCAAGGTGACATTCTCTACCGCAATTATAACGCGCTTTGGATTGCTGCGTACAGTTCGGACTGATATGTCCCTCCCCTCCGTATTTGTAACATACGATTGGTTGTCGTTCCCCTTCCTTAACAATAGGTGTTGGTGATGACGTCTTTCCATCATTGTTGAATCTCCTCTTCTTGAAATTTCCACTTCTATTATCTTGGCCGTGATTACCACCGAAGTGGTTACCATTTCTGGCATGTTGATTCCCTCCACGTTTGTTGTCACCGCTTCGATGACTGCTACCACTGGTATTATCATTTTATCTACGCTCTCTCTCTTGATTGGGTTGACTCGTTATCGCGCTCCAATAATCGAGCCCTATTTACAACATCTCGAATACAAACACACCAGAGAAATTAAGTATTGACGTATGTGGGTTTCAAATCTCTTAGAAACATCCGCGTCATTTTCTCCTTATTATCAACCAAGTGGGACGTAAATCGGGACAACTCGGCAAACTTAGCTTCGTACTATGACACGGTCATATTGTTCTACTTCAGCTTGATGAACTCTACCTCCTTCATGTGACGAATACTTTCGGGAAAGTACTTATCGTTGAATAGTTCTTGGAACTTCTCCCAAGACATCTTTAGTGCGGCAGGTTGAGTATGCTTTACCGATTCCCACCAGTAATCTGCCTCTCCTCGCAACATAAAGGTGGCAAAGGGAACCTTTTGCTCCTCGAAACATCCAAGACATCAAATATCTTGGTGATCTGCTTTATCCACGTATCCGTCTTAAGCGGTTTTGGCTCTCCAATAAACTCCGGTGGTCCCAGCTCCTTGAACTATTTAGCGGTGACCGTCCGAGAGTTGCCAATGTTTCCACCTGTATTTTGAACAGGAGTCGTTCTCGCCTGATGTTACATGAATTGCATAAAGACTCTGAACATCTCATTGTTCATCATTTCGTCAGCGTTTTTGTTTTCCTGAGGATTATTGCCATCCTGGTGGACATTATCCTGGGTATTGATCGTCGGTGACTCAACGGTCTCATGTGCTTCATTGCTTATCTCAACCTTTTCGAATGCCATTTTCAAATGCTGCCACAAACCAAGGGTTAATTGACATGTCACATATTATCCCTATACTCTGACCGACCAAATAAATACCAAATAAACTTAGGTAGGTCATACTAGCGAAGGAATTCCCCGTATCTCCCCTCCTAGTTCTTGTCTCACATCTCAGTCAGGGATCATATCCCTAAGCTTTGATACCAACTATGATGCCCCCAAAATAGGTATACATCACCCATCTTGAGTCGCCAAATACATGGTACAAAAATTCAAATACAACTTAATAATACAACTGTCGTGTAAAATACAACAAAACATAAACAGCGAGTTTTAATATGAATATTGTCTTCTAGACAGTATTTAACTCAAATGGAATCCTCAATACATTTATTATCGCACTATTTCATAGAATAGTGAAGACTACTAATGCTATCATCTGGACCGTCACTTCGTTCCCCGACTAGTCCCAGCTACGTTCTCATTTCCTGAAGAGAACAATGAAAGCAAAAGGGTGAGCTCAACTAGCCCACTAAGAAGTATTATGACTAAGATAATGCAAAATAATTTATCGTTAGCCTTCAACAGTGTTAAACTGATAAAATATAACAAACATCAAGTTTAACTCCAGCGGAACAAGCAATTCATTAGAAGAGTCAAGTAGAGCATAAAATCTACTATCTTCTATGATTTAAAAGGTTTTTCATCACTTTTATCGCTGAGACTCGTCATAATAAATAATCCACATCATCGAATCACCCCTGCACTATGGCCAAGGATATTCTTTAGTATCACAACCACAAATTATCCATGCACTACGGGACAAGGATATTCGTGTATTCATCAATGGTCATGATCATGACAACAACTGTCCATCAATGCACTATGGGCCAATGTGGACTTTTACCACATCATTTGTAACATTACGGTCATGATTATACCGAATAATTCCTGGTCATAATCATACCAAGTTCATCTATGCACTACAGGCCACGGATGACTTTCAACATAATATAAACACGAGGATGATGACAATGATATAAGAATTCAATAAAACAAGTTCAAGGATAAATTTTTAAAGATTTATAATTTAATTTATCCAGAATTCAACATTGTCCAAATTGTCAACATGATAATTCTTTGTGAAGTAAAATTCAAGAACGATAATGTATCAAAAATTATTTGGACCGAAAAGAAATAAATTTTTGTTATGAATAGTACTCCGGGTGAATAGTACCTGAGTGAATAGTATCCTGTGAATAGTACTTCGGGAATAGTACTCCGTGAATAGTACTTTGTGAATAGTACTCATGAATAGTACTTTGTGAATAGTACCCGTGAATAGTACTTTTATGAATAGTATCGTATAAATGGATAGTACTCATGGACAGTACTCTGGCATAAAAAACTTAAAATTTAACAAGGATGTGCAGAAAATATCCTTATGAAGCGATACTAGATGAAGCGCAAATTTTAAGGATATTCTACTAATTTCACGGAATATAGAAGCAATATTGTAACCGAATGATGGTATAATATGAGACGAAATAATATTACACACATACTACAGAGTATGGAAGAAAATATTATTCCTATGAATACTAAACAAAATAATATCCCTTATCTCAGAAGAAGACTGGATACTGGAATAGTGACGTAGCAGACTTCTCTTCTACTTTCTCTCTAAAGCTTCTCTCTCTATAAATGCTCTTGTGCGTCTTAGTGAATTGGTGAGAATGAAAGAAGAATGAGCTTCTATTTATAGGAAAATATAGTTTCGATAATTGCACGTTTTGGGGCTCGAAATATTATAGTATAATACCTTCATCTTTTTTTCTTCATTTTTAATTTAGTCCCCGCAAGTATTATCAAACTTGCACCACCTCCCCTAATAGTACATCTTGTGAATCAATAGTACAATCATGTGAAAAAATAATTATAGTATAGTCCTTTATCTATACCTCCATTTTTAATTTAGTCATACAAGTATTATCAATCTTGCACCACCTAACTGACGCTCGTTCTCCTCCCCTAGAATTTATTGTTGGTGCTGGTGTTGTTGCCGACGTCTTCCCGTCATCGTTAAATCTTCTCTTCTTGAAATTTCCACTTTAATCATTTCTTCTATTATCTTGGCCATGATTACCACCGAAGTGGTTACCATTTCTGGCATGATAATTTCCTCCACGATGGTTATCATTGTTCCGATGACCGTTGCCACCGGTACGATTATTATCGTGTGGTTGCTCGTTATCCTTCAGTTGGGCTGGCTCATTATCGCGCTCCAATAACTGAGCCATATTCACTACATCTGAATATAAATAAAGTTTGTGAGAAATGAGGTATTGACGTATTTTGGGTTTCAAACCTCGCAGAAACATTTGCGTCATTCTCTCCTCATTATCAACCAAATGGGATACAAATCGGGACAACTCGGCAAACTTAGCTTCGTATTGCGACACGTTCATATTGTTTTGCTCCAGCTTAATGAACTCCACCTCCTTCATGTGACGAATACTTTCGGGAAAGTACTTATCGTTGAACAATTCTTGGAACTTCTCCCAAGACATCTTCAGTGCGGCAGGTTGAGTACGCTTTACTAATTTCCACCAGTAATCTGCCTCTCCTCGCAACATAAAGGTGGCAAGGGGAACCATTTGCTCCTCGGAACATCCCAAGACATCAAATATCTTGGTGATCTGCTTTATCCACGTCTCTGCAGTAAGTGGTTCTGGTTTTCCCAAAAACATCGGTGGTCCCAGCTTCTTGAACTGCTTAGTGGTGACTATCCGAGAGTTGCGAGTGTTTCCACCTGCATTTTGAACAGGAGTCCCTCTCGCCTGATGTTGCATGAATTGCATAAAGCCTCTGAACATCCCATCGTTCATCATTTGATCGGTGTTGTTGTTTACAGGAGGAATATTGCCTTTTTGTTATACGTTCCCCTGGGTGGTGATTAAAGGTGTCTCCACTATCTCATTCACTCCATCGTTAATATTTCCCGCTGCCATTCTTAAATACTACCATAAAATAAGGGTTAATTAAACAAATTAATATATCACATAATATCCCTATATTATGATCGACCAACAAATAAGCTTAGATAGGACACACTAGCGAAGGATTTGCTCATCTCTCCCCTCCTAGTTCTATTCTTCGATCTCCGCCAGAGACCATATCCGTAAGCTTTGATACCAACTGTGACGCCCCCAAAATAGGTATACATCACCCATTCTGAGTCGCCAAATATATGGAATAGAAACAAATACAACTTCAGTAATACAATTGTCGTGCAAAATACGACAACACATATACTGTGAGTTTGAATACAACTATTGTCTAATAGAGAGTATACAAACTCAAAAGGAGTCCTCATTACAATTATTGATACACTATTTTACAAAATACTGAGGACTACTAAAACAACTATCTTGAATCATCACTCCATACCCCGGCTAGTTCCTGCTAAATTCTCTCCTCCTGAGAAGAACAATGGAACAAAAAGGAAAAGGGTGAGCTCAACTAACCCAGTAAAGAATATTATGACTAAGATAATATACAACAAATTATCATTAGTCTTCAACATGGAAAAATCTAATTAAATATAATAGACAATAAGTTTTAGATCAACAACTGCAGCGAAAACAACAATCCATTAGAAGAGTCAAGTAGAGAAAGAATTCTACTATCTTCTAAGATTTAAAAGTCCATCATCAATAGTGTATCCCTGTAACATCAATCAATATACATCTTGAATCAAATATTCATCTTTGCACTACAGGCCAAAAATATTCATTTATATCACCAGTTGGTCATGTTCATCTCAACACCTGTTCATCTTTGCACTACGGGCCAAAGATATTCATTAGGTAATCATTCATCTTTGCACTACAGGCCAAAAATATTCATCAGTTAATCATTCATCTTTGCACTACAGGCCAAAAATATTCATCAGTTAATCATTCATCTTTGCACTACAGGCCAAAGATATTCAGTAATATCATCATTTAGGACTGAGGATGATGAAAAATATATTAAAGAAAACGAATCCAGTGAGATAAAAGAACAAATATTAGGGATTCGTATTACAGTTTATCCAAGTTCAATAATACTCCATAATAACCAATTGTGAAGCAAAATTCAAAAAATAAAGATCAAAACATGGATACAATCAAAGATAATAACTATAATAGACATCTTGGACAAGAAGAAGAAAATTTCATTTATCGGTGAATAGTGCTGTATTCGTGAATAGTGTCATATACGTGAATAGTGCCGTATACGTGAATAGTAACCCCGACACAAAAAGGTAGAAATTTCACAATAAAATCCATACCAATATTTCGGTATAATGATATTGAATGAATAACATCATTAGGAAGAAAATAACATCCCTTACCTCAAAATAATAGTACTTCTGATCGGAATATCGGTATAAGGCTGAAGGAAACTTGCACTGATAAATAGAAACTGACAAAGTATCTAAATACTCACAAAATACACTCGATAATATAGAGAGAGAAAGAGAGAAAACTTATTTCTGGTATGATTTTCAATTTTAACTTAGCCCTCTACTTATAAGAAAATGTTAGCACGCCGAAGCAGACTTGACCTGATACCTGATGGATTTACCTGCTACTATTGCCACCCACCACATTTGAAATTCAATTTGAGCACATTTCTCACCAACCAAAAGTGGGGCCCACCAATTCTAGAATTTTCCACCTAAATGATAAATTCGGATACTTCAATAATTTTTGAACCAGTCACCTCTTAAAATTCATAACAAATTATACGTTCATTTTTAACGGTTCAAAATTTGTGGACATATACTCAACTTATATATGTATAACATATCCAAAAATCACAATGATCCAACGGTCAGATTAAAAATTATAATTCACGCAATATATCTCAAGAACAGTAATTTAATTTTTAATACCTCCATTCCGACAAAATACTGATAAAACACCTCAACATTAATTCCTTCATTTATAACCACATAAATAAATCCATCATTTAAATGCATCAAATAAATATTTTCTTATCATATAAATTAATAATTAATTATTCACAAATAATATTATAGAATCACATTTATGACAACTGTGTCGTTTCTCGTGAAAGAGGGGGCTTCCGATAAGGATTTCTCCTCATCAAGCGCAATTAGGTGACCAAACCTCTCCTCGATGTAACTTTCTAGACATTGCCAATAATGCTATCTAATAATATTATTCAAATAATATGAATTATTGATCCGATAATGGGAAATCTTGTGCAAAGGACAATTATTGAAACAACGATAATATAAAATATCAACGCAGCAATTATTGAACCAATAAAATAAAATAATGAAAAGAATTATCGTAACAATTATTGAGTAGTGCCTTTCACGTAAGAATCGATAATTCAAAAATATCGTGCAAAACGCGCGTACTCATCGTGCAACCAATGCAGACATCGTATTTTAACCACTGTGTAATCTAACAAATGTTAATCGTAAATAATTATGCCGTTATTTATAAAAACTTGAACTTTGTCGTTTTCTTCATCCGACAGTTATTCCGCTATGGGGCCCACGAATGGCTGCGCTGTCATACATTTGTTGCATTTAATATTCCTCGACAACAAGAATATTCCACGACCAAACGAATATTCCCTAGCGTAAATGAATATTTTATAACCACTTGCTTATTTTGCAAAATTTGCACATTTAACCCATAACCAAAGCATTATATCAAATTAACACTTTATTATTTCAAAATAATAATTAGAGGAAAATTCAATTTTATTTATAATAAGTTGGGGTCTTACAACCTCCCCTCCTTATGAAATTTCGTCCTCGAAATTAACGTACGTACCTGGTGTATCGAAAAGGTGAGGGTACCTCGCTTTGATTCCAACACCCATGTCATTTCTTCAATCGCATGGTTCCTCCACAAATCCTTAACTTGTGGTATAACATTTGTGCGTAGGACATACTCCTTCATATCCAAAATCTTAACAGGTACCTCCTCGTACGTTAAATCTTTGGCTATCTCATCTGGTTCTAACGCAATAATATGATTCGGGTCATCCACATATTTACATAACATCGATACGTGAAAAACGTTATGAACACGCGACGTACTTAGCGTTAAGGCGAGTCTATAGGCCACAGTTCCTACTCGATCGAGGATTTCAAATAAATCGAAGGTTTGAGCTTTCTTCTCTCCATCGACTTTTACTTCTAGAATAACGCCTTCTTGTACATTCTTCTTTATGTTCATTAGCTCCAGGTCTATAGCTTGAGTGGCTTTAACGTTATCGATTAAAGTCGATGCTACTCGTATATTTAACATCATAATGTGGGTACTTGAAGCCCTTAACTCTATCTCCGTCCTTTGTAAATTATACAAAATAGGTCTTTGTGTTCAACAATATCGCACTCGTACTCGCATACAATCTTCTACTCAACGCGTCAGCTACCACATTCGCTTTTCCAGGATGGTATGGTCAGAACAGGTGCCGAAATGAGTCGCCTCTTGAGCTTTTGGAAAATCTTCTTGCATTCCTCGCTCCATACGTATTTTTTATCTTTCCGAGTTAACTAAGTTAACGGAGTAGCGATTCGAGAAAAACCTTCAATGAATCTCTGATAGTAACCAGCTAAGCCTAGAAAGCTAGATATTTCGATTACTGACTTAGGTTGCTCTCAACTGTGACTTATATCCCAATCTTGGATAGCACGTCACAATAGCACCTATTATTTTACCACCAAACAAATATAGCGTCCCCTACGGAGAGTCTGGCTTTGGTGCATTCCACAAAGGAAGTTACCAGATAGAGGCTTGGGTACCAACTCTCAGTAGTTGGGTTTTAACTCAAGTTCAATAGAGCCATTCGATAAGAGATTTTAGAAATGGGTTTTGTACCGGGTTCAAAGTCGATACAAAATTCAATATCACACTCTGGGGGTATGCCAGGAAATTCTTTAGGAAATACGTCAGGAAATTCACTAACAACAGAAATATCATTCAAATCTGACATATTTTTGTTTAAATCCATGAAATGGGCTAAGAAAACTTGACATCCGTTTTTCAATAAACAAATGGCTTTATGGCTTGATATGAAAGTGTTTGACTTCAATGATTTGGTTTCTTGAATTAGCATAACAGGTTAGTTAGGAATATGAAAACTAACAACCTTATAAAAATAATCAATTTTGGCATGATGAGTAGTTAACCAATCAATCCCTAAAATTACGTCAAATGTAAGTATCTTTAAAGAGATAAGATCAACAGGCAATGTGATTGTGCCCATTTGGATCAAACAAGATTTATAAATCGTGGATATGATAACAGTTTCTCCTAACGGAGTCTCCACAGATAAGTCAAAGTTTAATTTCTCTAGAGTCAAGTTTAAACGTTGAGCACAAGCAGGAGAAATAAAAGAGTGGGTAGAACCGGTATCTAATAAGGTATAGACTTCGAAAGAATTTATAATTAACTAACCCGTGCTAACTTCGTTAAGTTACTCGCGCTTTTGAGAAGTCACGAAAAATGCTCTTCCTGAAACCACCGACTTTGTTTTGTCCGTATCCACCTTTGGTGCCACCGTCCCAACTGGACTTGATTTTGCTACAAGACAAAATCGAGCTATGTGACCGTCTTTTCCACAACTAAAACATATCTTGGAAGGCTGTGAACAGTTTGGACTTATATGTCCATCCTCTCCGCATCTGTAGCATCTAACTGGCGGTCGTTCTCCTCCCCTAGAATTTGTTGTTGGTGCTGGTGTTGTTGCCGACGTCTTCCCGTCATCGTTAAATCTTTTCTTCTTGAAATTTCCACTTGAATCATTTCTTCTATTATCTTGGCCATGATTACCACCGAAGTGGTTACCATTTCTGGCATGATAATTTCCTCCATGATGGTTATCATTGTTCTGATGACCGCTACTTGCTAGAATACGATTATTATCGTGTTGTTGCTCGTTATCCTTCGGTTGGGCTAGCTCATTATCGCGCTCCAATAACTGAACCCTATTCACTACATCTGAATATAAACAAAGTTTGTGAGAAATGAGGTATTGACGTATTTGGGTTTCAAACCTCACAGTAAACATTCGCCATTCTCTCCTTATTATCAACCAAATGGGATGCAAATCGGACAACCTTAAAACTTAGCTTCAGATCACGACATCGCTCATATTGTTTTGCTCCAACTTAATGAACTCAACCTCCTTCATGTGACGTAATACTTTCGGAAATTACTTGTCGTTGAACAATTCTTGAACTTCTCCCAAGACATCTTCAAGTCATGGGCAAGTCACAGACGCTTGACCAATTCCCACCAGTAATCTGCCTCTCCTCGAAACATAAAGGTGGCAAAGGGAACATTTTGCTCCTCGAAACATCCTAAGACATCAAATATCTTGGTGATCTTCTTTATCCATGTCTCTGCCGTAAGTGGTTCTGGCTTTCCCAAAAACTTCGGTGGTCCCAGCTCCTTGAACTACTTAGTGGTGACTATCCGAGAGTTGCCAGTGTTTCCACCTGCATTTTGAACAGGAGTCCCTCTCGTCTGATGTTTCATGAATTGCATAAAGCCTCTGAACATCCCATCGTTCATCATTTGATCGGTGTTGTTGTTTACAGGAGGAATTTTGCCTTCTTGTTGCACGTTCCCCTGGGTAGTGATTAAAGGTGTCTCCCACTATCTCATTCACTCCATCGTTAATATTTCCCGTTGTCATTCTTAAATACTGCCATAAAACAATGGTTAATTAAACAAATTAATATATCACATAATATCCCTATATTATGACCGACCAATTAAATAAGCTTAAACTTAGTAGGACACTAGCGAAGGATTTGCTCATCTCTCCCCTCCTAGTTCTATTCTTCGATCTCCGCCAGAGACCATATCCGTAAGCTTTGATACCAACTGTGACGCCCCCAAAATAGGTATACATCACCCATTCTGAGTCGCCAAATATATGGAATAGAAACAAATACAACTTCAGTAATACAATTGTCGTGCAAAATATGACAACACATATACTGTGAGTTTGAATACAACTATTGTCTAATAGAGAGTATACAAACTCAAAAGGAGTCCTCATTACAATTATTGATACACTATTTTACAAAATACTGAGGACTACTAAAACAACTATCTTGAATCATCACTCCATACCCCGGCTAGTTCCTGCTAAATTCTCTCCTCCTGAGAACAACAATGGAACAAAAAGGAAAAGGGTGAGCTCAACTAGCCCAGTAAAGAATATTATGACTAAGATAATATACAACAAATTATCATTATTCTTCAACAGGGAAAAATCTAATTAAATATAATAGACAACAAGTTTTAGATCAACAACTGTAACGAAAACAACAATCCATTAGAAGAGTCAAGTAGAGAAAGAATTCTACTATCTTCTAAGATTTAAAAGTCCATTATCAATAGTGTATCCCTGTAACATCAATCAATATACATCTTGAATCAAATATTCATCTTTGCACTACAGGCCAAAGATATTCATTTGTATCACCAGTTGGTCATGTTCATATCAACACCTGTTCATCTTTGCACTACGGGCCAAAAATATTCATTAGGTAATCATTCATCTTTGCACTACAGGCCTAAAATATTCATCAGTTAATCATTAATCTTTGCACTATAGGCCAAAGATATTCAGTAATATCATCATTTTGGACTGAGGATGACGAAAAATATATTAAAGAAAACGAATCCAGTGAGACAAAAGAACAAATGTTAGGGATTCGTATTACAGTTTATCCAAGTTCAATAATACTCCATAATAACCAATTGTGAAGCAAAATTCAAAAATAAAGATCAAAACATGGATACAATCAAAGATAATAACCATAATAGACATCTTGGACAAAAAGAAGAAAATTTCATTTTTGGAATGAATAGTCTTCAGATTAAGTAAATAGTGCCATATACGTGAATAGTGCCGTATACGTGAATAGTAACCCCGACACAAAAAGGTAGAAATTTCACAATAAAATCCATACCAATATTTCTCAGATAATGATATTGAATGAATAACATCATTAGAAGAAAATAACATCCCTTACCTCAAAAAATAAAAGATTTACGATGGGATATCGGTATAAGGCTGAAGGAAACTTGCACTGATAAATAGAAACTCACAAAGTATCTAAATACTCATAAAATACACTCGATAATATAGAGAGATAAAGAGAGAAAACTTGTTTGTGGTGTGATTTCAATTCTAACTTAGCCCTCTATTTATAGGAAAATGTTAGCACGTCAAGTCGACTAACTGACCGCACCGATGGCTTTACTCGCTACTATTTCCACCCACCACATTTGAAATTCAATTTGAGCACATTTCTCACCAACCAAAAGTGGGGCTCACCAATTCTAGAATTTTCCACCAAAATGATAAATTCGGATACTTCAATAATTTCTGAACCAGTCACCTCTTAAAATTCATAACAAATTATACGTTCATTTTTAACGGTTCAAAATTTGTGGACATATACTCAACTTATATATGTATAACATATCCAAAATCACAACGATCCAACTATTACGATTAAAAATTATAACTCACTTAATATATCTCAAGAACAGTGATTTAATTTTTAATACCTCTATTCCGAAAAATACTGATAAAACACCTCAACATTAATTCCTTCATTTATAACCACATAAATAAATCCATCATTTAAATCCGCATCAAATAAATATTTCCTTATCATATAAATCAATAATTAATTATTCACAAATAATATTACGTAATCACATTTATGACAACCGGTGCCGCTCCTCAAGAAAGAGGGGCTTTTCGATAAGGATTTCTCTCTTACTAGCGCAATTAAGTGACCAAACCTCTCCTTGACAGAACTTTCTAGACATTGCCAATAATGCTATCTAATAATATTATTCAAATAATATGAATTATTGATCTGATAATGGAAAATACTGTGTAGTGACAATTATTGAAACAACAATAATATAAAATATCAACGCAGCAATTATTGAACCAATAAAATAAAATAATGAACATTAATTACTGTAACAATTATTGAGTAGTACCTTCTTACGTAAGAATCAATAATTCAAAAATATTGTGCAAAAGCATGTGCTACTGTTCAACCACGCGTATTACTATATTTTAACCACTAGGTAATCCAACAGTGTTAACGGTAACAATTACGCCGTTATTTATAAAAACTCGAACTTTGTCGTTTTCTTCATCCGACAGTTATTCCGCTATGGGGCCCACGAATGGCTGGACCGTCGTACGAATATTCTCCGACAACAAGAATATTCCACGACCAAACGAATATTCCCCGACAGAAATGAATATTTTATAACCACTTTCTTATTTTGCAAAATTTGCACATTTAAACCATAACCAAAGCATTATATCAAATTAACACTTTATTATTTCAAAATAATAATTAGAGGAAAATTCAATTTTATTTATAATAAGTTGGGGTATTACAAGGGGGCTTTTCGATAAGGATTTCTCCTTATTGACGTGTAATTAGGTGACTAAACCTCTCCCTGATAGAACTTCTAGACATTGTCAATATTGCAAATAATAATATGAATAACTTTGTCGTCTCAATTATTGATTTAATAATATAAAATATTATGCAGATGATCTTGTGATAATAATTGAATCAATAATATGAAAGATATTATGCAAAGAATTCATCGTAGTAATAATTGAGTATAACTCGAGTGACTTCTCACGTAAGCATCAATAATCAATATCGTGTGCTTATGCAACCCACGCCAGACATCGTACTTTTACCATCGGGTAGTTCAACAGGTTTAATGGTAAAACTTTCGCTTAATTATTTTTACAAAAAGATAATTCTGTCGTTTTCTAACTACGATAATACTTTCGTTGTGGGGTCCACCAATGATTGTGCCGTCGTACGAATATTCCCTGTTAAAATGAATATTCCCTAACCAATCGAATATTATATGACCACTTGCTTACCTTGCAAAATTTGTAAATAATACCCATAACTATAACATTATATCAAATCCACACCATAATATTCAAAAATATATTTCGAGAAAAAAATTAATTTTTATTCATAAAAGTTGGGGTCTTACACTCACCCTTTTGTTGCACAATTCCTTTCAGGTAATAAAAGTGTAGCTGGGTCGAGCGGGGGTAACAGGAGAATAGAATGGTGGTCTATAGATATAAAGGTTCTCCCTAAACAGTATGAAAATAATTTTATTGAGAACCTTAGATAAGTGTGTTGTATTTTATACGTCATTTAATATTTAATTGTGGTGAACAATAATAGGGTGAGGCGAACCCAACTTTGAAAGGATGTTTTGCCACTATCATACAAGATGCCTAATGATATACAACCCCGTGTTATCATAAGACAGGGTTGTACACATCCACTTGCTGAGTATATCTACGAGCACTACCTATATAACCTTGGAGTTTGGTTGAAATATAATTCTCAACTGGAGATAGTGGAGATAGTTATATGTCAAGAGAAGACTCACCATTGGAATGAACATGATAGTAATCTTCTCCTTTTTCTTTGGGGACTATTAGGTCAACCAATGATAATTTTGTGGACATATGATATTTATCATAACCTAGACGCATGGCCTCCCATGTACGAAGGTTTCCTTGAGCACTTCCCAAAGATTTTAATTTCTAAAACAGTTATTGACTATACCTTTATGTAAGGTTCCATTGTGACGTGCTATTCAAGGTTAGGACATGAGTCATAGTTGGTATATTTTTGTATCAAAACTCACAACATTTGTGTTGTTGTATTTTGCACGATAATGGTGATAATGAAGTTGTAGTTATTTTCTGTACCATGTATTTGGTGACTCAAAATGGGTTGGGTGAATTGGACCTATTTTGGGGGCGTCACAGTTGGTATCAAAGCTTAGGGATATGATCTCTGGCGGAGATCCGGGAATAGAACTAAGAGGGGAGAGATGAGTAAATCCATCGCTAGTGTGTCCTACCTAAGCTGATTTTTGTTACTTGATTAGTTAACAAATTATGATATGTTAGTTAACCTTTGTTTTGAAGCTATATTCTAGAATGATATCTGAATACAAATGAACAATGGGAAAATCTCAATACAAAGGAGATGACCGGGAGAATACAATTGAAAAAGAAAGCAAGGTATTCTCATCTCTTCGAATTACCAGGTACGTAAATTTCGGGGACAAAATTTCATAAGGAGGGGAGATTATAAGACCCCGAATTTTATGAAATAAAAGTATTTAATTTTTTTTCTTATAATTGTTATTCAGTAAATGGTTAAATTGATAAAAAGTTAAAGTAAAGGGTGATATATGTTTTTTTTTTCAAAATAAGCAAGTTGCTATAAAATACTCATTGTTGTCGGGGAATATTCGTTTGGTCGTGGAATATTCTTCTTTGCCGGGGAATATTCATCTGACGGCCAAATGACCATTTGGGCCCCATAATGTAATAAGCATCCGGATAAAAGAAAATGACAAGTTTGAGTTATATAAATAATGGCGTAGTTGTTACCGTTAACACTGTTGGAATACCTGGTGGTTAAAATACAGTAATACGCATGGTTGCACAGTAGCACACGGTATTGCACAGTATTTTTGAATTATAGATTCTTACGTAAGAAGGCACTACTCAATTATTGTTACAATAATTACAGTTCAATATTTTATTGTATTGGTTCAATAATTGTCTCTGCACAGTATTTTCATTATCAGATCAATAATTCACATTATTTGAATAATATTGTTAGATAGCATTATTGGCAATGTCTAAGGAAGTTCTGTCTAGGAAAGGGGTTTGGTCACCTAATTGCGCGCTAATAAGGATAAATCCTTATCGAAAAACCCCTCTTTCTTGGGAACGACCTGGTTGTCATAATTGTGATTCTGTAATATTATTTATGAATAATTTATTATTGATTTATATGATAAAGAAATATTTATTTTGTGTGGATATAAATGAAGAAATTAATGCTGAGGTGTTTTATCAGTATTTTGTCGGAATGGAAGAATTCTTAGAAAAGTGTCAATTGTTGAGAATTGATATTTTATCTTACAATATAAATGTATAATATGGTTATATAATACTATAATAATGGTGATATTTTCACACTAAATTCGTGGTGCATGAATCAAATGAGAGAAATCTAGAAATCAAAAGAAGAACAAAATATGAAATTTTCAAAAAAATTAGTTTATTACTTGATTTTATAAAATCCATAACTCTTTGTGTATAATGAGTTAGGAGATGAGCCATATATCAAAAGAAAGCCGTGAAAGTAAGCTAAGCGTAGAAATTTGAATCACCCAAATATTCTTTGTGGATTTTTTGTGGTGACTGTTTGAGTGAAACTGGTATGAGGGACTTATAGTACGAAAATAAAATCAGTGTTCTTGAGATATATTGCGCGAGTTATAATTTTTAATCTAACCGTTGAATCGTTGTTATTTTTGGATATGTTATACATATATAAGTTGAGTATATGTCCACAAATTTTGAACCGTTAAAAATTAACGTATGATTTGTTATGAATTTTAAGAGGTGACTGATTCGGGAATTAGTTTTATAAATGATTTTGGGTGTAGATTTATAGAAGGTGGGACCCATTTTTGGTTGTTGGGAAAGATGGATGATCTTTAATGGGCCCCACTTGTGGTGGATGAAATGTTTTCAAAGAAGTGTGCGTAGAATTTTTTTTATTAATATTTTATTAATTTAGTCTCCTATGACGTTCCTATAAATAGGTGCTTAGGTTAGAATTGAAAATCACACCAGAAACATAAGTTTTCTCTTTCTATATTATCGAGCGTATTTTAGGAGTATTTAGATACTTTGAGAGTTGCTAATCAGTGCAAGTTTCCTTCAGCGTTATATCCGATATTCCAGTCAGAAGTATTATTCTTTTGAGGTAAGAGATAATAAGGGATGTTATTTTCTTCCTAATGATGTTATTCTTTCAATATTATTATACCGATATTGGTATGGATTTTATTATGGAATTTCAACCTTTTTGTGTCAAGGTTACTATTCACGTTTACGACACTATTCACGAATACGGCACTATTCACCAAAAAATAAAATTTTCTCCTTTTTGTTCAAGATTTCTATTATGGTTACTATCTTTGATTGTATCCATGTTTTGATCTTTATTTTTGAATTCTACTTCACAATTGGTTATTATGGAGTATTATTAAACTTGGATAAATTGTAATACGAATCCCTAATCTTTGTCCTTTTGTCTCGTTGTATTCGTTTTCTTTAAGATATTTTTCATCATCCTCAGTCCTAAATGATGATATTACTAAATATCTTCGGCCTGTAGTGCAAAGATGAATGATTAACTGATGAATATCTTTGGATCGTAGTGCAAAGATGAACAGGTGTTGAGATGAACATGACCAACTGGTGATACAAATGAATATCTTTGGCCTGTAGTACAAAGATGAATATTTGATTCAAGATGTATATTGATTGATGTTACGGGGATAAAATATTGATGATGGACTTTTAAATCTTAGAAGATAGTAGAATTCATTCTCTACTTGACTCTTCTAATGGATTGTTGTTTCCGCTGCAGTTGTTGATCTAAAACTTGTTGTCTTTTATGTTATATCAAATTTTTTCCTTGTTGAAGACTAATGATAATTTATTGTATATTATCTTAGTCATAATATTCTTTACTGGGCTAGTTGAGCTCACCCTTTTCCTTTTTGTTCTATTTTTCTTCTTAGGAGGTGAGAACATAACAGGAACTAGTCGGGGTATGGAGTGATGGTTCAGGATAGTTGTTTTAGTAGTCCTCACTATTTTGTAAATTAGTGTATCAATAATTGTAATGAAGACTCCTTTTGAGTTTGTATATTGTCTATTAGACAATATTTGTATTCAAACTCACAGTATATATGTTGTCGTATTTTGCACGATAATTGTACTTCAAGTGGTATTTGTTTCTCATACCATGTATTTGGCGACCTCAGAATAGGTGATGTATACCTATTTTGGGGGCGTCACAGTTCAATATTTTATTTTATTGATTCAATAATTGTCTTTGCGTTGATATTTTATATTATTGTTGTTTCAATAATTGTCAACAGACAAGATTTCCCATTATCGGATCAATAATTCATATTATTTGAATAATATTATCGATAGCATTATTGGCAATGTCTAAGGAAGTTACGCTCTAGGAAAGTGGTTTGGTCACCTAATCATGCGGCATGAGAAGGAGAAATCCTTATCTAAATCCCCCCTTCTCTCACGGGAACGACTTGGTTGTCATAATTGTGATTCTGTAATATTATTTGTGAATAATTAATTATTGATTTATATGATAAGGATATATTTATTTTATGTGGATATAAATGAAGGAATTAATGTTGAGATATTTTATCAGTATTTTGTCAGAATGGAGGTATTAAAAATCGTCCGTATGTGGATTTCAGTCATTTTCGTTTGGAATTTGAAAAAACTTAAATCTACAAAGTTGTAGAAAATTTAATTTCCTATGGAATGGACATAAAATTCATATTTTTTCTGATAAAAGGACTATTTATTATGAATTATTGAAGTTTCAGAAATAAATATTTTTATTAAAATTATGGGTGGGACCCACTTTTATCCTTTGTTGATAAAATTTGCTGAATTAATTTTTTAAATGCGGTGGGCTGATAATTTTTTTCAAAGTGGCATGCATAGATAAAAAAAATTATATTAATATTTTATTATTTTAGTCTGCTTTGACGTTCTAGCATTTTCCTATAAATAGGCGCTTAGTTAGAATTGAAAATCACACCAGAAATAAGTTTTTTTTCTCTCTATATTATTGATCGTATTTTGTGAGTATTTAGATACTTTGAGAGTTGATATTCAGTGCAAGTTTTCTTCAGCATTATAACCGATATTCTAGTCAGAAGTACTGTTCTTTTGAGGTAAGGGATGTTATTTTCTTCGTAAATGATATTATTTTCTTCAATATCATTATGCTGAAATATTGATATGAATTTTATTGTAGAATTTTTAACTTTTTGTGTCGGGGTTACTATTCACGTATACGACACTATTCACGAATGCGACACTATTCACAGAAAAATGAAATTTTATCTTTTTTGTCCAAGATGTCTATTATGGTTACTATCTTTGATTGTATCCATGTTTTGATCTTCATTCTCGAATTTTACTCCACTATGGTTTATTATGGAGCATTTTTACGAATCCATATTCTTTGTTCTTTTATCTCACTGGATTCGTTTCTTTAAAATATTTTTCATTATCCTCAGTCCTAAATGATGATATAATTGTATATCTTTGGCCTGTAGTGCAAAGATAAATGATTACCTGATGAATATCTTTGGTCCGTAGTGCAAAGATGAACAGGTGTTGAGATGAACATGACTAACTGGTGATACAAATGAATATCTTTTGCCCAGTAGTACAAAGATGAATATTTGATGCAAAATATATATTGATTGATGTTACAGGGATAAAATATTGATGATGGACTTTTAAATTCATAGATGATAGTAGATTTCATTCTCTATTTAACTCTTATAATGAATTGTTATTTCCACTGCGAATATTGATCTAAAACTGGTTGTCCATTATATTTTATCTGATTTGTTGAAGGCTAACAATAATTTGTTATTTTTTATCTTAGTCATAATATTCTTTACTGGACTAGTTGAGCTCACCCTTTTCCTTTTTATTCCATTTTTCTTCTTAGGAGGTGAGTGTAAGACCCCGAATTTTATGAAATAAAAGTATTCAATTTTCTTATATTTATTATTCTATTTAATAAATGGTTAAATTGATGAAGGGTTAAAGTTAAGGGTGATATGTGAAAAAATTTCAAAGTAAGCAAGTTGATATAAAGTATTCGTTGTGTTGGGGAATATTCGATTGGTCGGGGAATATTTGTTTTAACAGGGAATATTCGTACGATGACACAATCATTGGTGGACCCCACAACCGAGGTATTGTCATAGTTAGAAAATGATAGAAATATCTTTTTATAAAATAACGGTGAAAGTTATACCGTTAAACTGTTGAAATACCTGGTGGTAGAAGAACAGTAGTACGCGTGGTTGCATAGTAGCACGCGGCATTGATTATTGATGCTTACGTGAGAAGTCACTCAGTTATACTCAATTATTTCTACAGTAATTGCTACATAGTATCTCACGTTATTTGATTCAATTATTGTCACAATATCATCTGCATAATATTTTATATTACTAAATCAATAATTGAGATGACAAAGTTATTCATATTATTATTTGCAATATTGACGATGTCTAAAAAGTTCTGTCGATGAGAGGTTTGGTCACCTAATTGCACGCCAATAGGGAGAAATTCTAATCGGAAAGCCCCCTCTTTCCTGGGAATGATCTGGCTGTTAAATATTGTGAGTTATAATATTAATGATGAATAATTGTTAATAGATTAAAAATATGTTTATTAAAGATAAGTGATTTGTGGTAAATATTTATTCAATTTTTGATATAAATAGAGGGGTTTGTTCTAAGTTTGGCTAATTATTCCACGAGGAGATGTGCTAATTTTTCCGACCGTTGGTTGAAATTATAATAGTAAATCAATATGGATCGTTGGTTGAAGATATAATAGTAAATCAATATGGACCGCTGGTGGAAAGTTATAATAGTAAATCAATATGGATCGCTGGTTTAAAATTTTAATAGTAAATCAGTATGGACCGTTGCTTTAAGTTTTAATAGTAAATCAATATGGACCGTCCGTTTAAAAGTAAATTAATCTGGGTCATTCATGAATTAGTTACTATTCAGTCCTTTTTCCTATAAATAGAAGCTCATTCCTTCATTATTTCTTACCAATTCACAAAGCTATACAGAGAGAAACTATAGAGAGAAAATAAGAGAGAAAGAAGAGGAGTATTCTGCTACTACCCTACTTCAGTATCCAGTCTTCTTCTAAGGTAAGGGGTGTTATTTATTTCATATTCGCTTACGATATTATTTTTCGTATTCGTAAGTAATATTATCTTCGTTCAATATTCGTAAGGAGTATTATTTATTTCGTATTCATGAAGAGAGTTATTTTCTTTCAATACTCGTAATGGTTGTTATATTATATTCGATTGGTTGGGGAATATTCGTTTTAACGTGAAATATTCGTACGACGGCACAATCATTGGTGGACTCCACAACGTAATTATTGTCGAAATGAGGAAACGACAGAAATATCTTTTTATGAAAATAACGGTGGAAGTTTTACCGTTAACTGTTGAAATAACCAGTGTTAAAAGTACAGTAATACGCGTGGTTGCATAGTAGCACACGGTATTGATTATTGATGCTTATGTGAGAAGTCACTTAGTTTTACTCAATTATTGCTACAGTAATTACTGCATAGTATCTCACGTTATTTGATTCAATTATTGTCAATATTTTATATATTATTAAATTAATAATTGAGATGACAAGTTATTCTAATTATTATATGCATAATTAACAATGTCTAGAAAGTTACATCGAGGAAAGGGGTTTTGTCACCTAATTACGCATGATAGGGAGAAATCCTTATTCGAAAGCCCTCTTTCACGGGAACGATCTGGTTCTTAATATTGCGAGTTATAATAATATGAATAAAGGTTGTTAAAAATATTGAGGGGCTTTTATGAAGTATTTATTGGACCCCCATTTACCCATTTTTCAAAATAATCGGTAGAAAATTTTTCATGATTTTTTTATATAATAAAGGCGGGCCCACATGTGACTTTGGAAATTTGAATTTGGGGGGGTTCACGGGAGTTTAATGTGTGTGTGTGTGTGTATATATATATATATATATTTTAATAAGTTTTGTTTTATATAAAAAATAAAATATATTATATTTTATTATGCATAGTGTTTGCATAGTACAATCAATTTTTTTTTAAAAAAATCGTCAGACGCCCTTGATTATTTTTTTAAAACTACTGTGTAGTCCATTTCTAAATAGTATCCTTCCATTCTCCTATAAATAGGATGCTTAGTTAGAATTAAAAATCACACCAGGATCAGAGAATTCTTCTTCTATAATATTGAGCGTATTTCTTTCGAGTTTTAGAAAGCTTTGAACGTAGAAAACATTATAAGTTTTCTTCAAGAATATCCCCGCTATACCAGTTGGAATACTATTCTTTTCAAGGTAAGGGATGTTATTTTTGTTCAATATTCGTATGGAATAATATTTTCTTCCATACTCTGTAGTATGTAAGTAATATTATTTCGTTTCAGATTTCGAATTCTACACTCATTTTGTTAAAGTTTTGGCTTCTATACTCCATGAAATTAGTAGAATATCCTTGATATTTGCTCTTCATCCACTTTCTTTTCATGGAAACATTATTCTGAGCATTCTTGATAAGTTCTAACTTTTTCATGCCGGAATACTACTCACAAGGTTACTACTCCCAAAGTACTATTCACGGGGTACTATTCACTCAGTTATTATTCACCCAGAGTACTATTCATGACAAAAATTGATTTCTTTTCGGTCCAAATCATTTTTGATACAATATTATTCTTGAATTTTACTCCACAAAGAAGTATCATGTTGACAATTTGGACATTATTGAATTCAGGATAAATTAAATTATAAATTTTTAAAAATTTATCCTTTGCTTTCTTTTAATTGAATTGTTATATCATTGTCATCATCCTCATGCTTATATTATTATGAAAGTCATCTTTGGCTGTAGTGCATAGATGGACTTGGTATGATTATGACCAGTGATTATTCGTATATTCATGACCATAATGTTAAAAATGATGTGGTAAAAGTCCTCATTGGACCGTAGTGCATTGATGGACAATTGTTGGCATGATCATGACCATTGATGAAAACACGAATATCCTTGGCCTGTAGTGCATGGATAATTTGTGGTCGTGATACTAATGAATATCCTTGGCCATGGTGCAGGGATGATTCGATGATATGGATTATTTATTAAGCTGAGTCTCAGCGATAAAAGTGATGAAAAACCTTTTAAATCATAGAAGATAGTAGATTTTATACTCTACTTGACTCTTCTAATGGATTAATTATTCCGCTGCAGTTAAACTTGATGTCTATTGTATTTTATCAGTTTAACACTGTTGAAGGCTAATGTTGGTCGATTTCGCAATCAATGAATACATGCAAATATACACGGTCAACAAGTAATAAAGTGATAAGATAGAGTGTCGAACCCACAGAGAATTCTAATCAATAAATTCCAACTACTAGCACTATATCAATCCAATTTTATTTAAACAACCATAAATTGTGATTTTTCTAAATAATAAAACTAAATTAAGCAAATAAAATAGATTATCCTAAAATAAATCAAATAAAATAAAACTAAGATTTTAACGAATGAATTCAGATAAATAAAGATTAAGACTTCAATATCCCCAATTATGTACTATAAATCAATTATCCAATTATCCCAATTATTATGCCTACTGAATTGTTAACAGGAATTCTCAAATGCCAAAAGTCCTTTTCCAAGTGATCAATTGACTTCTATTTAATCCAGATTAATCTTGTTATATTCCTATGCAAAACAATTGAATTAAACTCCTTCAATTCCAATTCCTTATGTGTTACATGCGGTGAACATATATTTCCATCCAATTCACGAACCTAATTATTCGTCATGCAAATAACTAAGTCACATGTTATCATGCCCAGTTCTAACCCTAGAATTCCTCTTTCAATTCCTTCTAGAGTAACAAGGTAATTATTGATTAAATAATTAAGCAATAAGCACAAGACAAGATAAGCAATTCACTTTGACATAAATAATTGGAATAAATTGAATAAAAAATTTATAGACATAAAAGGTTCAATTGTAGTCTTAATAAAAGAATTAGTTCATAGTCATTGAATTAAAATCAAGAATCCACAACTGAATAGACATTAAAAGATAAAAGTATGATAAGAGAAGAGAATAGAATCTGTTGTCAGCAAATCTGATGTTCCCCTCTTGCTCCTGCTCTTGATCTTCAATGATCTCCAAGTTGCTTCAATCTCTAAAACTAATAAGAACTAGGGTTTATGTTCTAATCTAATGGAGTGTATCTCTAACCTAATCTATGTAATTTCCCCCTATTTTATGCCTTATATCATGTATTTATAGGTTACAAGTCTAATTTTTAGCTTAGGAACAAACTCAATCCTATTTGGAGTCAGAAAAGTGTCAAAATTAGCCCCAAAACGCGTTCAAGCTTGACTAGACCATTCTCAAAGACTTCGACACTAGGCACGCGGTATTTGCGACATCGCTTTTCTAAAGCGCCAAGCACTAGAAATGGCCTTGATTTGGGTGCCCCGGCGCTGGGGTCTTTTCCAAAATTTTCTGCCTTGACGTCCTTTGGGAAAATGGCCATAACGTCTTCATACGAACTTCGATTTTGATGATTCAAGATGTTCTGGAAAGAGGAGACATAGATCTACAGCTTTGAGTATTTCGAAATAAGGTCCAGAGAAATACTCAAATTAGCTCTGAAGTGACTGTTGTGTAAATGGCAAGCCGAAAATGTGAATCTAGCCACCCCAAACGTCGATCCAAGTAACTTTTGTCCCAATTCCTATAAAACAACGTAAAACATGCATAAATAGACATAAACACTTAAAAACATCCAAAAGATTAAGCTCAAACGCACTCAATTCATGTGTATAAAACTCACTCATCAGCTAACGATAATTTATTCTACATTATCTTAGTCATAATATTTCTTACTGTGCTAGTTGAGCTCACCATTTGCTTTCATTGTTCTCTTCAGGATATGAGAATATAGCTGGAACTAGTCGGGGAACGGAGTGACGGTCCAGATGTTTGCATTAGTAGTCCTCACTATTCTGTAAAATTGTATGGTAATAAATGTATTGTGGACTTATTTTGAGTTTGAATACTGTCTAGAAGACAATATTTGTAATAAAACTCAAAGCTCATGTTGTATATTTAAGTTTGTATTTGTATTATGTACCATGTATTTGGCGACTCAGAATGGGTGATGTATACCTATTTTGGGGGCGTCACATCTATATTCTTACCTCCTGAAAAGAAAAATGGAACAAAAAGGAAAATGGTGAGCTCAACTAGCTCAGTAAAAAATATTATGACTAAGATAATGAACAAAAAAATATCATTACCTTCAATAAATCAGATAAAATATAATGGACAACCAGTTTTAAATCAATATTCGCAGCGAAAATAATAATTCATTATGAGAGTTAAGTAGAGAATGAAATCTACTATCATGTATGAATCTAAAAGTCCATCATCAATATTTTATCCCTATAACATCAATCAATATACATCTTGCATCAAATATTCATCTTGGCACTACGGGCCAAAGATATTCATTTGTATCACCAGTTGGTCATGTTCATCTCAACACTTGTTCATCTTTGCACTACGGGCCAAAGATATTCATCAGGTAATCATTCATCTTTGCACTACATGCCAAAGATATACAGTTATATCATCATTTAGGACTGATTATGATGAAAAATATTTTAAAGAAACGAATCCAGCGAGATAAAAGGATAGAGATTAGGGATTCGTACTTTAGATAATCCAAGTTTAAAAATGCTCCATAATAAACCATGGTGAAGTAAAATTCAAGAATGAAGATCAAAACATGGATACAATCAAAGATAGTAACCATAATAGATATCTTGGACAAAGAAGAGAAAATTTCATTTTTCTGTGAATAGTGTCGTATACGTGAATAGTGTCGTATATGTGAATAATAACCTCGACACAAAAAGGTAGAAATTCCATAATAAAATTCATATCAATATTTCGGCATAATGATATTGAAGAAAATAATATCATTTACGAAGAAAATAACATCCCTTACCTCAAAAGAACAGTACTTCTGACTGGAATATCGGATGTAATGCTAAAGAAAACTTGCACTGAATAGCAACTCTCAAAGTATCTAAATACTAACAAAATACGCTCGATAATATAGAGAGAGAACACTTATATTTCTAGTGTGATTTTCAATTCTAACTAAGCACCCTATTTATAGGAAAATACTAGAACGCCAAAGTAGACTAAATTAATAAAATATTAATATAATTTTTCTATGCACGCCACTTTGAACAAAATTATCAGCCCACCACATTTGAAAAATTAATTCATCACATTTTATAAACAAAGGACAAAAGTGGGTCCCACCCATAATTTTAATAAAAACATTTAGTTCCAAAACTTTAATAATTCATAATAAATAGCCATTTTATCAGAAAAATACGAATTTTATGTCCATTCCGTTGGAAATTAAATTTTCTACAACTCTGTAGATTTAAGTTTTTCCAAATTCTAAACGAAAAATGACTGAAATCCGCATACAGACGATTTTTAATACCTCTATTCTAACAAAATAATGATAAAACACCCCCATTCCGACAAAATACTGATAAAACTCCTCAGCACTAATTTTTTCATTTATATCCACATAAAATAAATATTTCCTTATCATATAAATTAATAATTAATTATTCACAAATAATATTACAGAATCACAATTATGACAACCAGGTCGTTCTCAGGAAAGAAAGGGGGCTTTCCGATAAGAATTTCTCCTTCATTGTGGCAAGCAATTAGGTGACCAAACCCCTTTCTGGGTGAACTTCCTTAGACATTGCCAATAATGCTATCTAATAATATTATTCAAATAATATGAATTATTGATCTGATAATGGGAAATACTGTGCAGTGACAATTATTGAAACAACAATAATATAAAATATCAATGTAACCACACGTATTACTGTATTTTAACAGTAACAATTACAGCGTTATTTATAAAAACTCAAACTTGTCGTTTTCTTCATCCGATCGTTTTCTGTTATGGGACCCACAAATGGATGCGCCATCGTACGAATATTTCCCGACAGCAAGAATATCCCACGACCAAACGAATATTCCCCGACAACAATGAATATTTTATAACCACTTGCATATTTTGCAAAATTTGCACATTTCACCCATAACAAAAGTATTATATCAAATTAACACCTTATTATTCACAAAAATAATTAGAGGAAATTTGATTTTATTTATAAAAAGTTGGGGTCTTACAACCTCCCCTCCTTATGAAATTTCGTCCTCGAAATTGACGTATGTACCTAGTGTTTCGAAAAGGTGAGGATACCTCGTTTTCATTTCTTATTCCAACTCCCAGGTCATTTCTTCAATAGCATAGTTCCTCCACAAAACCTTAACTTGTGGTATAACCTTGGTGCGTAAAACATGCTTTTTCCTATCCAAAATCTTAACAGGTACCTCCTCGTACGTTAAATCTTCGGCTATCTCGTTTAGTTCTAACTCAATAATGTGGTTCGGGTCTTTCACATATTTACGAAGCATAGATATGTGAAAAACATTATGAACACGAGACATGCTTGGAGGTAATGCGAGTCTATAGACCACATTTCCTATTCGGTCAAGAATCTCAAATGGACCAACAAATCTTGGATTGAGATTTCTTCTCTTCCCAAATCCTGTAACTCCCTTCCATGGAGCAATACGTAACAATACATGATCCCCAATATTAAATTCTATGTCCTTTTGATGAAGATCCACATAACTTTTTTGTCGATCATGTACTGTTTGTATACGTTGTCAAATCATTTGGATCTTTTTTATAGTTATGCGTACCAATTCTAGTCCCAACAATGTTGCTTTTCCCACCTCATCCCAGCATACTGGAGAGCGACACTTTCTTCCATACAATGCTTTAAATGGAGCACACCTATATGTGCCTGATAATTGTTATTGTAGGAGAATTCCACCAATGGTAGGTACTTATCCCAACTCCCTTTGAAATCTAGGACACATAGTCTTAATAGATCTTCAAGATTTTGAATAGTCCTTTCTGATTGCCCGTCCATTTGAGGATGGTATGCCGAACTGAATCGTAAATCCGTGTCCATAGCTTTCTGCAAGCTAACCCAAAATTGTGAAGTGAATCTTGGGTCACGATCTAAAACTATGGATACTGGCATGCCATTCAATCTCACAATCTCATTCAAGTACATACAAGCAAGACATTCAAGGGAATAAGTCTCCCGCATAGGCAAGAAATGAGCAGACTTGGTTAATCTATCAACAATAACCCAAATCGCATATATGCCTTGAGAAAACTTGGGAAGACCCATAACGAAATCCATGGTAATGTGTTCCCACTTCCATTTTGGAATCTCAAGTGGTTGCAATGGACCCTTTGGCACTTGATGCTCCGCCTTTACACGTTGACAAGTTAAACACCTCGAGATAAACTCCGCGATCTCTCTCTTCATATTGCTCCACCAAAATGTATGTCGAAGATCATGATACATTTTGGTACTCCTAGGATGGATTGCAAATGGTGTGTTTTGTGCCTCCATCATGATTTTATGCTTCATGTCAGAATCGTTAGGAACACAAAGTCTGGAGTTGACTCGAAGTATTCCTTCTTCATCGATTTTTACTTCTAGAACAACACCTTCTTTCACTTTCTTCTTCATACGCATCAGCTCCGGGTCCATAGCTTGAGCAACTTTAACTTTATCGATTAAAGTTTGTTCTACTCGTATATTTGACATCATCACGTGGGTCCCTGGAGTTTTTAACTCTATCTCCATCCTTGCAAGGCATACCAAATGGGCCTTTGTGTTAACATCATCGCACTTGTACCCGTATATGATCTTCTACTCAATGCGTCAGCTACCACATTTTCTTTTCCAGGATGGTATTAGATGGTATGATCGTAATCTTTCAACAGCTCGAGCCAACGTCATTGCCGTATGTTGAGTTCCTTTTGGGTGAAGAAATATTTGAGTCTTTTATGATCTGTATAGATCTCCACTTTCTCCCCATACAGGTAGTGTCTCCAAATCTTTAATGCGAAAATGACTGCTGCCAACTCCAGATCATGAGTCGGATAATTCCTCTCATATTCATTGAGTTGTCGCGAGGCATAGGCTATTACTTTTCCATGTTGCATGACAACACACCTTAACCCTTTGCCTGAAGCATCGCTGTAGATAACAAATCCATCCGAACCAGATGGTATTATCAAAACAGGTGCCAAAATGAGTCTCGTCTTGAGCTCTTGGAAACTCTTCTCTCATTCCTCGCTCCATACAAATTTTGTATCTTTCCGAGTCAGTTGAGTTAACGGAGTAGCGATTCTAGAAAATCCTTCCACGAATCCGATAATAACTAGCTAAGCCCAGAAAAATATGTACTTCGGTCACCGACTTTGGTTGCTCCGAACTTTGTATTGCTTCAATCTTCGCCAGGTCAACAGATACTCCATGTTTTGACACCACATGCCCAAGGAATGCTACTTCCTTAAGCCAGAACTCGCATTTCTTCAGATTAGCATATAGCTTGTTATCATGAAGCCTTTGAAGTACCAGCTTCAAATGGCGCTCATGATCTTCACGGCTTTTGGAATAGATAAGGATGTCATCAATAAAGACAACAACGAACTGATCCAAATATTCTTTGAATGCACGGTTCATCATATTCATGAAAGCAGCAGGAGCATTAGTCAATCAAAAATATATGACTAAGAATTCATAATGCCTGTACCGAGTTCTGAAAGCAATCTTCAGAATATCCTTAATTTTAATCTTCAGCTGATGATATCTAGAACGAAGATCGATCTTTGAAAAGAATTGTGCTCCTTGCAACTGGTCGAACATGTCATCAATGCGAGGTAGCGGAGACCTATTATTGATGGTGACATGGTTCAATTCTCCGTAGTCAATACAAAGTTGCATACTCCCGTCTTTCTTCTTTACGAATAAAACAGCACCCCAAGGAGATGTACTAGGACGAATGAAACCGATGTCTAACTACTCCTGTAGTTGGACCTTTAACTCCTGAAGTTCAATAGGAGCCATTCGATATGGGGTTTTAGAAATGGGTTTTGTACCATGTTCAAGGTCAATAAAGAATTCAACTTCACGTTCTGGGGGTAGACCGGGAAGTTCTTCAAGAAATTCAGGAAATTCACTAACAACAAAAATATTATTCAAATCTGAAGTGTTTTTGTTCAAGTCTGTAACATGGGCTAAGAAAGCTTGACATCCATTTTTTAATAAACGAATAACTTTATGGCTTGATATGACAGTGATTGACTTTAGTGGTTTGGTTTCTTGAATTCGCATAACAGGTTGGTTAGAAATATGAAAACTAACAACCTTACGAAAACAATTAATTTTGGCATGATGAATAGTTAACCAATCAATTCCTAAAATCACATCAAATGCAAGTATTTTCAAAGAAATAAGATCGACAGGTAATGTGATGGTACCAACTTGGATCAAGCAAGATTTATAAACAGTAGATGTAATGAAAGTTTCTCCTAACGGAGTCTCAACAGATAAGTCAAAGTCTAATTTTTCCGGAGCCAAGTTTAAACGTTGAGCACAAGCAAGATAGATAAGAGAATGGGTAGAATCGGTATCTAATAAGGTATAAACTTCGCAAGAGTTTATGATTAGCTTACCGGTATCTAGATGAAGCACAAATATCAAGGATATTCTACTAATTTCACGGAGTATAGAAGCAATACTTTAACAAAATGATTATAGAGTTAGGAATACAAAACAAAATAATATTACTCACATACTACAGAGTATAGAAGAAAATATTATTTCTTACGAATACTGAACAAAAATAATATCCCTTACCTTAGAAGAAGACTGGATACTGGAATAGTGAAGTAGAACACTACTCTTCTTCTTTCTCTCTATAGATTCTCTCTCTATAATTGCTCTTGTGAGTCTTAGTGAATTGGTGAGAATGAAAGAAGAATGACTTCTATTTATAAGATAACATAGTTTCGATAATTGCACGTTTTGAGGCTCGAATTATTATAGTATAGTACCTCCATCTTTTCTTCCATTTTTTATTTAGTCCTACAAGTTATCAAACTTGCACCACATCCCCTAATAGTACATGCATATGAATCAATAGTACATGCATGTGAATCAATAGTTCCATTCGTGTGAACAAATAGTTATATGCATGTGAACTAATAACAATTAATTGCTCATTTATCCGATTAATTACCCGATTAGTTAATATAACCTCCAGAAATCAATAATTATCGAAATAAATGTCGATTTCCACTAACGCTAATAATTCCAACACAATGGAAATATCAATTTCATCTTTAATTAACACGAACTTATTCATCATTAATATTATAACTCACAATATTTAACAACCAGATCATTCCCAAGAAAGAGGGGGCTTTTCGATAAGGAATTCTCCCTATTGGCACGCAATTAGGTGATCAAACATCTCCTCAACAAAACTTTCTAGACATCGTCAATATTGTAAATAATAATATAAATAATTTTGTCGTCTCAATTATTGATTTAATAATATAAAATATTATGCAGATGATATTGTGACAATAATTGAATCAATAATATGAGAGATATTATGCAGTAATTATTGTAGCAATAATTGAGTATAACTGAGTGACTTCTCACGTAAGCATCAATAATCAATACCGTGTGCTACTATGCAACCACGCCAGACATATTCATTTACTTTACTACTTGGTAGTTCAACGGTTTAACGGTAGAAACTTTAAATCGTTATTTTTATAAAAAGATATTTCTGTCGTTTTCTAACTACAACAACACTTTCGTTGTGGGGGCCACCAATGATTGTGTCATCGTACGAATATTCCCTGTTAAAATGAATATTCCCCGACCAATCGAATATTTTATAACAACTTCCTTACTTTGCAAAATTTTAAATATTACCCACAACTATAATCTTATATCAAATCTACACCATAATATTCAAAAATATATTTCGAGAAAAATTAATCTTTATTCATAAAATTTGGGGTCTTACAAAAAATACTATGCAATATAATAAAATATAATATATTCTATTTATAAAAAGTATTTAGTTTATATATAAAGTTATCTGTTTTATTACTATAAAACAAAAACTGAGATAACTTTCCACCGACGATTTTGAAAAATGAGTAAGTGGGGGTCCATGTAATAAGAAAAATTTACAACAAATACTTCAATAAAACCCCCCCTCTATATATCTCAATTCACTTGGCTTCACAAAACACATTTTTAATAACATTCATCATTAATATTATAACTCACAATATTAACAACTAGATCATTCCCAGGAAAGAGGAGGTTTTCCGATAAGGACTTCTCCTTATTGGCGCACAATTAGGTGACCAAACCCATTTTCTCGACAGAACTTTTTAGACATCGTCAATAATGCAAATAATAATATGAATAAATTTTTCGTCTCAATTATTGATTTAATAATATAAATTATTGTGATAATAATTGAATGAATAACGTGAGATACTATGGAGCAATTATTGTGGCAATAATTGAATAAAACTGAGTGACTTCTCACATAAGCATCAATAATCAAAGATATTATACAATACAATGTGCTACTATGCAACCACGCGTAATATTGTACTTTTATCACCAGGTATTTCAATAGTTAACGGTAAAACTTTTGCCATTATTTTTATAAAAGTTATTTCTGTCGTTTTCTCACTCCGACACTAATTCCATTTTGGGGTCCACCAATAATTTTGTCGTCGTACGAATATTCCCCGACCAACGAATATTTTATAACAACTTACTTACTTTGCAAAATTTATAAATATAACCCACAACTATAACATTATATTAAATCCAAACCGTAATATTCAAAATGATATTTAGAGAAAAATTAATCTTTATTCACAAAAGTTGGGGTCTTACAGTCGCCATCTGCCTCAGGAGATGGTTGTGGATATGGAGGGAAAATAGAAGGCTCTGGGAACTGGAATGACATGAAATCAACATCCTCGCCACTATAGGATGTGTATATGCTCTGCATGGTATTGGCGAGCTTAGATTAATACTGCATCATGATGTCCTACCTCTGGGCAACCGTTGCTATGTACCTCTGAGCAACTTTGTTTTGGTTCTGATGTAGGAGGTTAAGAGATGAGAGAATCTCCGCCAATGGTCCTTGTGAAGACGAGCCTGACTCTGATGGCTAAAATGTCCTGGCCTCTAAAGTAGGAGGAGGCTAAATTAGTGGCCCGCACCCCTCACCTCTGACATGCAAGGTCACACCGTTCCATACGCTAAAGCGTGAGATGATGTGATGGTCGATGACTGACATAGGTGGCAAATGTAATAACCCGAGATTTTCTATATAAAATAAATAAGAAATTTTGCGTATAAATTTTTTTTTATTTAATGACGAGACTAAGTGTCAAGTAAAGTGAACGATAAATGCGAATACATTTATTACTTGAAAAATTAGAAATAATTTTGGAATTATTAATTACCACAAATTATATGGTAATAAATTTTAGAAGTAGAAATGTTTTTATTAATTATTTTCCATGAAAACATGATTGGAAATAATATATGATGTGATAATTAGATTTATATAATAAATATTTTATTATATGAATTGTTCAGAATATTTAAGTTAATTATTTTAACTTGATTATTGATGATGTGTACGAAGAATAAGTTTATATGAGATCCAAACCCCGGATTGGGATTGTGATCAAGAGATGAGAATAATAATATTATATTATTTTACAAATTACCATAATTATGTCTCTCGGTGGGTATGTGATGAGATAATATTGAAAGTAATGACGGGCCAATTAGGTCATAGCATATTACGTCTTTGTGAAACCCTAATTATTAAACTCGGTTATGGGATATTTCGAGAGTAGTGATTGTGTATATGAAGTTCTCGTGAATAAGAATATCGGTAATTAGAAGAAACCCTAATTATTGTTATCGTCGATAATTAGGACAAACCCTAATTATTATAACCCTAACCTAGGTTGAAATTAGAAAGCAGTATTAATCGTGTGTTAAGTAACATACAGATAATTAAAGAACCACTAATGGTCAATTAGAAACCCTAATTGATGACGTTGAGAAACCCTAATTTTAATTAACCGGGTTTAATTTCGATGTTATCAGATAAGTGTTTTAATTTACCAAAGGATAGAAGTTAATTGGTAAATTATAAGAATTAAATCTAGTGATTAAATATTACATTTAATTGCCTTGTACAAGATTGCCCCATACACTCTTAAACAAAGCCCAACCATCACCCATAACAAATCGAAGCAAGAATCAAGAATTTTTGGCAAAAAGGGTATAAGAACACTAAACCTAGAAATCCTTTGATTCGATATTATTTGATGCAATTTATTGTTTAAAGTTGTGTAATAGAATGTTAATTGATGATATGGGTTGATAAATCAAAGACCCATAACATCAAAGTGTTTAATTTGAAGATTTAAGCAAGTTGAAAAAACCAATTTCGTTATTTTTTCACCAAATGTCAGAGGCCATAACTCTTTGCTCGATCATGAGTTTTGTTCTTCAAAAGTTTTTGTGTAGCCTGATATGTGGCCTTTAATCTACAAAAAGAAACAAGTCCATATCATGTATAGATTAGAAGTTATAGATGGTCAAACATGGTTGACCGATCATGATAAACTGTTTCTGGGCTGTCTGTAATGGGGGCATTCTCGTCCACTTTTTGTGCTTTAAAAGGTCTGGGCTTTTGATATGTTGTAGTGCACTGAGTTAGGAAGCCATAGGCTTTGGAATGACCTCATTCCGACCTCGGATGAGGGAATTACGGTGATTGGAAGGAAATGTGTCAAATTTCTCAAAACTGAAAGTCAGCAGCGGGATGTGCTATTCGGGACACTGTTTCGATCAGTTAATGTTTCCAAAACCTTCTGGGCTTTTGGTATGTTATATTACACCGAATAAGCTTTCCATAGACTCCGAAACGGACTAAATCCGATATCGGAGGAGAGAGTTATGACATTTCAAAGTAGTAGTGTCAAAACTTCCCAACAAGTGCGGTGCAGTCCATTTGAACGGAATTTCTGGGCTGATGTGTTCGGAATTTGGAAATGGTCAAAGAATAAAAGTTGTAGCCCTAGAAGTTAGCTTCGTGTGGGCTCAAGAATCGCTCAAAAATGTTTTAAAATGAAAGAGTTATGACTGTTTTAGCGAAAGAGGGTAAAGCTGAAACGAGATTGAAAACTGTTATGAATGTCCACTTTTGACGCACTGTTTGGGCTACCTAATGAACCCGAATTGGGTAATTCGTATTTTTTAAAAATAGTCTTACATACCATGTATAACATATCCAAAATTCAGATTAATTTGAGTTATGAGCAATGCGTTAGAAAATCGCATAAAGTGAGCTATTGAAAATTAGTATAAACCAAGTCCCACATCACTAAATTGAGAACTTCACCATTTTCTAAACCTATAAATAGAAGGGTTGGCCTTTGTTTCATTCACCAACAATAAGGCCTCCAATTTTTTGAGAAAGGCTTTGTTGTGGGAGAACTTTTATAAAGATCTCCTTAGTTAAAATTTTGGCGTGGAAGTGCGATTCAAATTGTGGAATTCGTATTTTTTGGCTATGTTTCTTATTTAATTTTTTGTAATGTTATTATTTTTAATTGTTAGTTAAAGTTTGAATTTTTGAAGTTTAGTTAGTGTTGTTAATAAACTAGTTAGTTTACTATGTTTATTTTGGCTTGGAATTGATTATGTAAATGAGTTATTTGTGATGACTTTTAATATTTTGTGATAAATTTCATTAATTAATAATTATTAATGATATTAAAGTTATTTAATGATTATATTAAATAATTTAGTTTAAAAATGATTTTAATATTATAAAAATCATTTTAAATGAAAATAAGGTATTTAAAAATATTTAAGTTATAAAATATAACTTTTAATATTTAAATGATAATTTCATTAATAATTAAATATTAATGATATTAAGATAATATTAATGATATTTAGTTTATTTAATGATTAATATTAAATAAATAGTTTAAAAATGGTTTTACTTATTTAAAACCATTTAAAAAGGATATTAAGGATTTAAAAATATTTTAAGTTATAATTAATGACTTTTAATATTTGATAAATAGTACATTAATATTTAAATATTAATGGTAATTATTTGGGTAATATAAACGTTTTAAAATAGTTTGAGTTATTATAAATAACTTTATATTTTAGTAATGGTTTCATTAATAGTTTAGTATTAATTAAACTATTAATGATAATGGAATTGTTTAATGTTTAAATCATTTAATTATGATTCGATATTTGAAAGTTATAAGCCCTACCAAACTAGTTTGACTTGAGAACCCGATTATGAAGTTCGAATTTGAAGAAGAACACCTATAATATGAGCTTATATCACTATAGGCCCTTTAGTGATGATTTGAATTATTTTAAATTTTTCAATTTCCGGAAATTGCAAAATGATTAAAAATAAGATGTCGATATTTCTGAGATGTTAAGGTATAGAATAAGAGTCTTAGACTAAAGATTTATCCGATAAAGTCATAAGACGACGACGACAAATGTCGACCTTATAAAAGAAAGAAAAGACTCTTGTAAGAGCATGGATGAGATATTTGAAAATGTATAAAAATATTTCAAGTATAGAATAGGAACTAAAAGTATGATCACCGTGATTATGTGATTAGACTATGTCTTGATTGTAATAGACGAAGATTTATGTGTTAAGATATATTGTTCTAATCGAGCGAATGATCCGATTATTGATAGGTTGTGATAAAGAGATAAAACCTAAGTTGAGATTTGTAATAAACTAAATCGTGCAAGTATCTTACCTTTGCACTTCCTTTATGCAATGGACATGAGTAAGAAGTTTCGTAATTATTCTATCCTGTATGCAGATTATGTACTATTTGATTATCGACATGTTAGCTCAGATATATATTCTGTTCATTGATTTCTATAAATGGTTATACAAGTGTCCCCACTTGGATAATCATGGCATTTGTTCACATGTTGATACACCTTTGTCAATTACCCGTATATATATGTTGAATTACATATTATTGTTGAGCAAGATTAAAAACCTTCGGGTTTGGAACCAGGCATGTATGAACATCCCTATATGGGAAGATTTTTTACGCAAGGCGGATAGAGTGAGCGATGAATTTCGTTCAAGTTATGTAGTATTGATCAATACAGGGTACAACGGGGCTGATCACCCTCCGTGCCCGTAAGTTATGATGATTTGAGGATAGAATTCCGCTAAACCTTTTCGAAAATGAAAAGAATGTTCATAGTATGTTTCTTAAACCCTATTCAAGGGTAGAGCCAGAGCCAAATTTAAAGAATTTGAAAGAGAGTTGTTATGTGAATTTTTATCAAGATGACATTACTTCACAACTTTCAATTCGTTGTAGAAGTGTTATGTAAAGAGAATACTTATATTCTTTCAAATTTTATATATAATTACTATTACTTATTTGGGCACTTAAATGCTCATCCTTGCTTAAATTAAATGTTTTCGATTATATGAGCAAACTCAAGGCTCGTGCACGAACAAAGGAAAAGGAAAGCTGATTGAATAAATGTGTATTATGAGTTAATGGTTATAGTTGTATTGGTATCTATTCAAGTATTGTAAGGAATGTATTTGAAGGTCACGTGCACTGGGAAGTAAACTTTGATGTATGTAAATTAAGTTCGAATGTATTATTATTTAGTATTATTCAGCTTAAAGAAATGGTATCGTGGGGAACCGAGTTCGAGTTTCAAGTACCTGGATTTGGGGTCGTCACAGCAAAGCTATCTCCTCTGGTCCCCACTGAATTCCTCTCCACTTGCACAATCTGGTGATCAAGGATGGATGCAAAAGTCCCCCAAAAGTGGTACTCTTGATCGCCTTCAGGATGGACTCCTGAAGGAGAACTCCAATATCCACGTCCAGGCCCGTGACAATGGCGAATAATAAGATCGCTCGATCTTTAGTCACATCGCTAAGGTGGAGAGTAGGGATCATGTTGGCATAAATAAAACTATACCACGCCTTCCCATATCGACTGAGCGCATGCTGCGAAAAACTAGTCTTTTCACATATGGTTTCATTGGTTTTCCATGTAGTCTCGGGCTTGCAGAGCCTCTTAATGATATCTTCTAAGTCATGGCTACGAAGCCCCGGCTCTAAGTAGTCCTTGCCATCATAGCTAGGCGTCGCAAAAATTGCATTGATGGATTGACTGTTATATGCCACTAAACGCCCCCTGACTTGAATAACAGCTGGACCGTCGGCACTAATATTCGCATAAAACTCACGAACCACAAAGATGACAGACGAGTTAGGAGATTTTTTAAAGTGCACCCACTTGCGTTCAATAATTATGGCCATCAGCTCGCCACCTTTTGTTTGATCAGGCCGAAAACCTCACTCAGGCACTAAGTTCCTTTTGGCAAAGGATTGCTTGTACCTTTTCCAAAGATCCTTTGTTAATGAATTTGGCACTATCCCATCTTTGTGTCCCTGAAGAAAAGGAAGAACCACCCATACAAAGCCTTTACCTCTTTGGAGCCATATTCAGATTTTCAGGAATTGGTTTGAATAGAAACAAGTTGAAGCCATGTTTTGGTTGCCAATACAACCCAACAAAAACTCCAAGCCGACTATGCAATAGTAATGCCCATCTAATGCAGAAATAACCCCAAACCAATGGCCAAATAATCCCCAACAAAAACAAACTTACATTGAGCCTAAACAACCCAAAACCTCACTCAAGCAAACTGTCAAACACCTTGCGTACGCTACTGAAAACCTAACTTGACAGCCCTTGTTTGAAAGTTCTCTATCCAGATTTTTGTCAGTGAAAATCACCCAAATAAATAGAAAAGACAAATCACAACACAAAGAAGACACAATTTGGAAAATTCCTTACAGAAAAGAAATCCAATTTTACCTTCAAATTGACAACCCTAACTGAGAAGAAATATCTGCTAAATCCTTGTAGATGAAAATTAATGGAAACAAATCGAGTTAGTGAAGGCTTTTGGTTGATGATTGTGGTTTGGAGACATTAAGAAGTCGTCTAGGGCTGCTATCAAAAGATGTCGAGAGAAGGGTGTTAAATGGCCTCATTTTGCTGACTTATGTCTGTTTTAAAAAACACAAAAAATTCACTACCAGTGCTGTGGCGCTGAAATTTCTTCTGTGAGAGGCGTTGTGGCGCCGACATTTAAACATGGACTCTGAAGGGACGCTGCAATGCCGACTGAAGAACAAAGAAAAGTGTTACAACAAGATATTTCCAAATGAGATTAGGTTAGATGATGGAGTGCGGTAGCATCCCGCTAAGCTATTATAGGTATAAGACCGCTTGACCGCTGAAAAATTGGGCTTTAATGTAAGTATTTGCAGTTACTGGTTGAAGGACAAACACAAGCACTGCAGCGCTTGTCCTGCAAAATTGAAAAAATTAGACTTTGAACACCGCCAAAATCACACCAACACATAAACTTTTAGCCACACATTTTACAAAAATTTTATGTAAACTAAAACTTACCATAACAAAACTACAACTTAACAACTTAAAAACATGTGTATTAACAAGCAATTGAACAAAGACTTACATAAACTTAAAAATGAATGGCTATTATGAATTTGAAAAAGCAAACACAAGGATACCAAAAGGTTCAAAAAGCAATTATCAACAATCTTGCGTAAATAAATACCACAACGATGCTGAATATGGCAATGGAATGCATCATGCAAGTACTTAGAAATCTTACTACTAGACAGAAAGTCCCTATGAGCATAATTATAAACCAATACATCACTACTAGTATGTAAAACTACTAAAATCCTTATTAAATACGAAATACACTATTAACATGATAGAAAACAAAGAAAAGTAGAAAATTAGATACTGAGATGGGGTTGCCTCCCCACCAAGCGCTTGTTTATAGTCGTCGACCCGATTCTTCGCATGTACTCCTAATCCGGCTCATATGCGAAGACGACCATTTCATGTTGCCTATTTGTCAATTCCTTGATGTTCATGGCGGACATGGATGATTGGCCATCCCCAAACTTCACTTCATCCATCGGCACAAAAAATCATTCACCACTAGAATTATCCACTAATTCGCCTTTCTCATCAAACTAAAATCTTCTTTGTGCGCTAGTGGGCCCTCTAGGGTTCCAACAACCTTAAGTGTGGTTTCCAACTTTTCATTAGTCTTAAGAATACACCCACTTATGATCCTCTCTTCTCCTTCCTCAGACTCCACAGATTGGTCAATAGGCACTTCGACATCTCCCTCAACAACTGCATGAGACTCATCGCCTTTTCCTTATGTAACCACCATGAAATGCTCTTCAACCCCCTTGTTGTGATTAGTAATGACATGTAGAGTGTTATGCGGTGGATTCATGTTAGGACTGATTAGTTATCCCATTTGACTCTCGAGGTTCCGCAATGAGGCGTCTTGGTTCGCCATTTGAACCTCATTTCTCTCTATGAAGTTGGTAAGGAGCCCCTCAAGCCTTCTCTCTTCTTTTTGTTTTAAGTATATGGAAAGGCCCTCATCTAATTGAGTTGTCACCTCATATTGCGACGGAGACTGATATTCAAAATATGTCTGATAGGAAAATTTTGGACCATAATATTGCTCTTGAATGTAGTCCCATGAGTTTAGATAACCCTGACAGTCTGGATGATAGTAAGTTGGTTCATCGTCATCTCATTCCTGGCAGTATGCATTCTAAGTGGACTGACACTCAAGAGATTATCAAAAAACCTTAAGAGATTTAAACTATTACGATAACTGCTTACATCACGTCCTTTAACCATTGCTGGAATGTGCGTACCATCAATAGCTCCAATACAATCCTTAAATGAATTAATAGACATTTTTATTTAATATAATGGTGATAAATAACAACAAAAACATTGATAATAGTGAAATTTTCATTACTTACCTTAAAGTAAGGAAAAAATCTTGTGCTTTCTCTTATTTTAGAAGGTATTGTGGATCCAGGTTTAGCCATCATTTGAGGTGCTAGTGTGTTCAAAGCCTTCAAGACTTTATTAAAATTGCTACTAGTAGCAAAATGGGATCGACCAAAAGTCTCATGAGTTAAATAATATCGAGAATTTTGACCGATAGTGAGTAAAAAAGTTGCAACCATTTCTTTAATACAAATGTGACATCCCCAAAATTAGGTATACATCATCCATCTTGAGTCGTCAGATACATGGTACAGAATTCAAATACAACTTAATAATACAACTGTTGTGTACAATACGACAAAACATAAACTGTGAGTTTGAATACAAATATTGTCTACTAGAGATTATACAAACTCAAAAGGAGTCTTCATTACAATTATTATCACACTATTTCACAGAATAGTGAGGACTACTAATGCACCATCTAGGACCATCACTCTGTTCCCCAACTAGTCCCACTACATTCTCATTTCTCAAGAGAACAAAGAAAAGAAAGGGTGAGCTCAACTAGCCCAAAGAAGAAATATTATGACTAAGATAATGCGTAATAATTTATCGTTAGCCTTCAACAAAGTGTTAAACCGATAAAATATAATAACTATCAAGTTTAATCTGCAATGAACAAGCAATCCATTAGAAGAGTCAAGTAGGAATAAAATCTACTATCTTCTATGATTTAAAAGGTTTTCATCACTTTTATCATGGGACTCAATTTTAATAAATAATCCACATCATCGAATCACCCATGCACTACGGCCAAGGATATTCTTTAGTATCACGACCACAAATTATCCATGCACTATGGGCCAAAGACATTCGTGTATTCATTAATGGTCATGATCATGCCAACAACTATCCATCAATGCACTACGGGCCAATAAGGACTTTTATCACATCATTTGTAACATTACGGTCATAATTACACCGAATAATCCCTGGTCATAATCGTACCAAGTCCATCTATGCACTACAGGCCACAGATGACTTTCACCAAAATATAAACATGAGGATGATGACAATGATATAAGAATTCAATAAAATAAGTTCAAGAATTAATTTATCTAAGAACTGATAACGTCCAAATTGTCAACATGATACTGCTTTGTAGAGTAAAATTCAAGAATGCTCAGAAGAACATTTCCATGAAAAGATACTGGATGAAGCGCAAATATCAAAGATATTCCACTAATTTCATGGGTATAGAAGTCAAAGTTTTAACCAACTGAGTATAATAAGGAATGGAATAACAAAAGAAATCACCATGCATGCGATAGACCGCACAAGCAGGTTATTCCAACAGAATAATAAATAATGGAACTGTGTCCCACAGAAGCGTTATGAGATAGGATATTCCGACAGAATAATAAAGAACGGAATATTAGAAGAATGTCACCATGTATAGGGTAGCCCGCGTAACAAAAGTTATTCCAATGTAATAATAAATAATGGAATAATGAAGTTATCTTTATGAGTACAACAAATAACATCCTTACCGTAAAAGAAACTGAATATAAGAGTAGGAAGTAGCGAATACTTTTCTATAGTTTCTCTTATAATTTCTCTCTAGAGTTTCAAAGTGAATTCGTAAGAAATAATGAAGGAATGAGCTTCTATTTATAGAAGAATGGATTGCATAAGTAACTAATCCATGAACGGTCCAGATTGATTTACTTTTTATACTGACGATCCATTGGTTTACTATTAAAACTTAAAACAACGGTCCATACCGATTTACTATTAAAACTTTAAACCGTTGATCCATATTGATTTACTATTATAACTTCCACCAGCGGTCCATATTGATTTACTATTATATCTTCAACCAACGGTCTAAAAAATTAGCACATCTCCTCGTGGAATAATTTTGTACAAAAATGATTTGGACCAAAAATAAATATATCTTACGGGTGAATAGTACCCCGTGAATAGTAACTCGTGAATAATAACTCATGAATAGTAACTCATGAATAGTAACTCGTGAATAGTACTCCGACACAAAAAGTGTCCCGAATACCCAATTGAACAATATATACTAACACAAATAAGTCCAACACAATGGAACTATAAAATTCATCTTTAATCAACACAAACTTATTCATCATTAATATTATAATTCATAATATTTAACAACCAGGTCGTTCCCAGGAAAGAGGGGGCTTTCCGATAAGGATTTCTCCTTATTGGCGCGCAATTAGGTGACCAAACCTCTCCTTGACAGAACTTCTAGACATTGTCAATATTACAAATAATAATATGAATAACTTTGCCATCTCAATTATTGATTTAATAATATATCATATAATGCGATGATATCAGAATAATAATTGAATCAATAATATGAGAAATATGATGCAACAATTATCGTAGTAATAATTGAGTATAACTCGAGTGACTTCTCACGTAAGCATCAATAATCAATATCGTGTGCTAATGTTCAACTACGCAGACATCTTGTACTTTTTACTACTGGGTAGTTCAACGGTTTTAATGGTAACACCTCTCGTAGTTATTTTCATAAAGTATTTTTGTCGTTTTCTCAATCCGACAATAATTCCGTTATGGGGTCCACCAATGATTGTCTTTGTTGTCTTAATATTCCTCGTTAAAACGAATATTCCCCGACCAATCGAATATTATATAACAACTTGCATACTTTGAAAAATTTATAAATATTACCCACAACTATAACATTATATCAAATCAATACCATTATATTTAAAAATATAATTCGAGAAAATTATTCTTTATTCATAAAAGTTGGGGTCTTACAACAAATAAATCTTGTATCCTGTAAAAGTGTTTTCTCCCTAATAATATTGCATAGTTTGCGAAACACATCTGGATACATTTTATAAACTTGTCGAAAATTTTTAGGTTCCTAATCCTATACATTATGTATGTAATTATACCCATTCGATGTAATTGGTCATCGCGTTAATGGACGTCTGTTGGTCAGATTATCGATCACTAAACACATGCAAGTATGCGCGGTCTAACAAGTAATACAGTGATAAGATGAGTTGTCGATCCCACGATGAACTATCACTAATATTTACCAAATACCGACTTTATATCGCTTCAGTCTTATTCGAACAGCAAAATAAAAGATGTGTAATTAATCTAATTAAATCTAATTATCAAATCAAGTAAATGGCTAATGACTAGTATCTAAGGCGCTATAAGCTAAGATCATAACTCCCCCCCCCCCTACACTAGCATTTTGTCAAACACTTGGTGTGCTATGTTTCATCAAACTTCCTAACTTTCTCTCTTTCGTCTTAGTGGTCATGACGGATTGTCGACCGAGAACACACAAGTGCTCATACACCTCTTCCGAGGTATGTATAAACCTATCCTCTCTAGATTCACCCGATAGGGAATAAAACAGCAAAGAACATCCAAGCTAGGTAATAATCCTCCACATTCCTATGTGAATTAATCATAACAAGGAATTTAAAGCATAGGTTATCAATTAGGTCACACATGGTGCACATGTATATTCCTATCCTATACACAAATTATGCAGTCAAATCAAGTAGAAAAATCATAATCACATGCCAATATATCAAGGTATAAATCTACAATCCATTTTCCAATTTTTATAGATTACCAAAATCATCATTAATTCCTTAACAAGAATCATTAAGCATAAATATACTGATCCAAACCATATGGTGCCAGCCAAAGAGATAAGATATTCAATTTAAATTAACAAAGGGTTCCATTATAACCTTAGAGCCAATATTTAGTTCATAGCTCTTAAACTAAACATAAGTAGCACTATAGACAACATTTATGTAATACAAACTCAAAGGAAGTACTAGAGAAGAATAAACTTGTCACTGCTTCTTCAATCTCCAAGAACTCTCTTTGATTCGTGCTTTTCATTTCATGTTGCTATAATGCTCTTGAGATCCAAAGAATCCAAATCAAAACCCTAATCTATTTCCTAGTTATATGTACAATAATTATCTACTAAAAAATGGAAAGGAAACTACAAATGAAAGGGAGATAGAGTATCACAGAGGGGATAATGTGATATATCCCAAGGAGGCTGCCCCTCTATGTATATATATATATATATATATATATATATATATATATATATATATATATGTTTCCTCTTTTAGCAAGGTCATTTAGCCTTCCTGTCTGCCTGGAAACCAAAGGTGGGGATTCAGCGCCAGGATTTGGCATAGAACAAGCGCTGCAACACTATGTCAAAAGTCTAATCAAATAAGTGGCGTTAGCAACGCTTGGTTTATGAAGGAATTAGGCGTTTAAAGTAACTGCATCTCGCCAAGTCGAAAGGAAGAAGCCATTCATTGCTGCCAGATTAATCTCCCGGGAGAGGCGTTATGAGTGCGAAGACAAGGAAATTGATCTTTTTGCCCCTGAAAGCTGAAAATGACCTAATAAGCACTACAAAACATATATTAAGAAATATTAAACACGACGAACAAGCACTTTCTTAAGCATTAAAGGATCCGATTTGCAGGTATAAATTTCACTCATCAATGTCCAATATGTTCATCATATAGTATAATCATAAGCTCATTTAAGACATGCATCATAGTTTCAATTGCCATCAATAAGTACCTAATCGCTTCATGAAATTCTTCTTCCATTTCTTCTTCCATTGCTTCTTCCATAGCATCCTCTATATCTTCCTCGTCTATTTCTTCTTTTTGTAGTACATCCTCTCCATGTAGTCCTTTATCTCCTTGCATATTTGCATGAGATATTATATTTTATCTTGCAAAAAAATAAAAGTAAATTAAATTGTCTAATATATCATTCATATGGTACAAAATTAATATAATATCCTAACTGCTATAGCATGAATTTAGCTGTAGAAGGCAGCATGTAATAGCTACATAAAAATTGGTAGGATCCATGAAATTGTAACATCAATTAACAAAAACCAACCACATATATTTTAACCAAATCCCATAATGTTAAACATGCTTGCATCAATTACAAAAACCAAACATCACATATCCAAACCAAATTCTAAAATGTTAGGCATGCCAACACCAATTAAAGAATCCAACTAAAACATACATCAAAATCAATGTTCAGAATGTTAACAAGCCTACACTGAATGCAAAAACAACCTAGAGCATATTTCTCAACCCAAGCCATCATCTCAATAATTGAAATCGTTCTAATAATTTGTATGTTATCCAATCTCAGTGCTCTTCTGGTGACATTTTTAAGAACATATCTTTCTTTGATTTAGTATTAAGCAATTCAACCACCTTGTAACGAGTTTGGTTGTCCAAATTTGGTATCTCCTTGATAGCATCCTAACAACTACTATCTCTTTCCTTTTTCTCAAGTAGGGGATTCCTCGAAAATCAGTAGCAATTGAGTCAATGCTAGCAGAAAGTTTTTCTAAAACATTAACTCGAGTAGTGGTCTCAATGGAGCTATTATTCCCTTCAAAATCAATTTTGTTTCATTTTTTCTGAGCATTAGTGGACAAGGAAGCTGTAACGACCGATAAAAATTGAATTAATTGTAAATTGATTTTATTTGATTAAATAATGAATAAAATTATATTATATGTTAATATATTGAGTAAGCAAGATGAAAGTTGTTCTATAACCTAAATATGGTGTAATATCGTAGTATTCTGGATACGCGGTAGAATTAAAATGTTTGAATTTTCAAGATGAAAATAAAAGTTTTCCGAAAACACTATTCATCAAATTCTGCTTGGGAATTATTTTTAAACTTCTGAGAAATACGTAACGATAGGATAATAAGGAAGGATGGATTATGTAATAATAATTCAGTTATAACAAACGCAGTTTTTCGCATGCGTACTAAGTTTGAGAATGTTAAGGAACGTAAAGATTTGAATAAATGATGATCGTATAATACCAAGTATTATACGATGTAATAAATACAAGTATGATATGAAGTATTGTACTAGTATATATGAAAGATAGTATAACATATATGGTGAATGATTATACAAATTAGTATACATAAAGAATACGAGGATTATACGTTAAACGCTTTAATCCTATTATAATGGACTTGTAGGAATTATGTAGGAATTATGCAAGCCCAATTGGAATTATGTTAAAGCCCAAAGATTTATAATGTAAGCCCAACGTTAGGCCCAAAGTAATTAAACTTAAGTCCGAACCAAGAACCGGACCCGTGGATCGAACCGATGGGTCACTGGGTTAGAAAAACCCATAGGGCATCCTATGTGGGCCCCATGAGTGAGTCATGGCTGGCCACTTGGTGATCAAGCAAAGGATAAGAGTTGTGTTGCCCAAGGAATGAATAGTAAGGAGGTGGGATGACATCTTTACTATTATGCCTTCACTTTGTAATTTCTATAAATAGAAGAGATTGGTGGTTCATTTTGTGCCTTGTTCAAATCCACCAAACACTTAGCATAACATATTGAGAGAAACGTGAGAAGAGTTAGACTTTAATAATTTAAGAAGAAGAAAGGAAAGCTTGATCATCAAAGGTAATAAACCTTTAACCATTAATCTTCATCTCTTCATTTGTAACTATGATAGAGAAGTGATTATAGGTGGAGTATGTATGATAAGGAGGAACAAGAATGGCTAATTAGTGGACTTAAACATTAATAAGTCATGTACAAGTGAATCATAATCATAGAAATGATGAACTAGTTAAAGAACATTGATGAATTGTAATTTTGTTGTTGATGGACAAATTGAAAACCATCATGTATAAGATTGAATAAAATATGTTGGGTTAGGTTGATAGAGATATGAAATGAATCCATTTTGAACGGTGTAAAAATCTCAAGTAGCGAAGTTATTGCGAAATTTACGAGATTAGACGATAATCGTCGAAATCATAAAATTCTCGGAATGAATGTCAAAAGTCACTGTTTAACTCAGAAATGTTGGTTTTCGATGGAGAATAGTCTAAGTTTACATTTTAGAGTTGCGAACTCAAAAATGGTCAAATTCTGACTTAGAACGAAGAAACGAGCTTTGAACGTTCACGGACGTTTAATGAACGCTCAATAAAGAACTTAATAGGTGAATTCCATGTTAACGGATTCAAAAATGTAAGATTTTCTAATGAAATTGTAGTACACATGATACGTGAGCTAACGTCTTTTAAACGAGCCAATTTGGACTTATAATGAATAAGTTTGATCCCGAAAAATTTACAGAAAAAGAAAACTGGGAAAAAATTTCTCTGAGGCGGGTTTGGGTCGCAAAGTCTTGACTCAAGGCTTTAGTAGTTAGCGCCATAGCCACAGCCAAGCCCTTGCCCTTGGGAAGTGGCGGCTACGTGGCACGTGAGTAGGAAGAGTGGCACTGCAGCGCCAAGGCCGGATGTCACATACTGTGAACTTCATAGCATGGCCTTGACTTTTATATAGGGAAGGTGGCAGTACATAGCCAAAGACTAGAAAAAGAAACAATCGATGAATGAAGATAAGTGTAATGCATATAGAAGGTGATTAAAGGTGAATTACAACTTTAATTAATTTAAAGTAAACTCATTAAAGGATGTTTATAACCTTAAGTTAACAACTAAAGGTTCACGAAGATCACGAGAATGTAAATACAAAGTAATATTATAAACCGTAATAGATATTAACCAATCTAATAAATGATTAGATTGAGAAGAAGGGTAAGATACAGTAGTGACCATACATGATTGTTTATGTAACATTCCAGATTTTTTAAATATAAATTATAAATATTTATTGATTTATATAAATATTTATTGGATGTGTTTATTATTGAATAAATAATTGTTCAATTTGATGGAGTTGATTTAGTTACTTATTTATTTGTTAAATAATTAATGTGATTAGTTAATTATATATTTGTTAAATAATTAATGTGTTATGTGAATTGAGTTATGTGATTAAGTGATTTATTTAATAAATTGTTATTAAATAAAGCGACAAATTACTATGTGATAAAGAGTTATTAAAATAAATTAAAGTAATTTTAATTTAGTTTTTGCCAAACAAGGTTTAAGTATTAATCCTTTAATTTTAAATGGTTTGCCAAACAAAGCCTTATGGCTTTTGGATTTCTTTTGAATTTAAATTAATAATTAAATAAATAAAATATATATAATATATATTATTATTTTGGGTAACTGCTAAATTAATACGATCATTAGTTGAGCGTCAATTTTTATTGAATTGAAAAGGCGAGCGTTGGTTTTTTTTAGTATACGTATATTGCCATTTGGCTTACCTTAGAGTTGTCTGCTAAAAAGAAAGAAAGGAGAGAGTTCTCAGAGAGTTCAGATAGAAAAAAATACAGAGTTCTTCAAGCTTTTCTAAGGGTTTAACAAGTATTCTTATCAACAAAAAGGTATGTGCTTATTACCTTAATTTATGTGTATGTAATCATATATGTTTTACGCCATATACTTACTGTGAATTTGATAGTCTGTGTTCTTCAACTTCACTGTGTATAAGTTTTTACAAAAATTTTGTAAACTATGTGTTGGTAATTGTTATACTAGCATATATATTTGTATATAATTGTATGCGTAATATATAAATATGATGGTATGCTAAATTACGTATTTAAGAAATTGTTTTCTTTTACAGTGGAAACATGTGAGTACGAACTTGAGTGTAGAATTTATCAAAGGTATATATATATATATATATATATATATATTGGTATGCCTAACTGAGAAATTGGACTATACATGTTAATTGGGATATATATTGGTATACTTGTATGTCAAAGGAATCAAAATTGGTTGATAACAGTGTAAATTATGTTCACTGTAAATTGATATTTCATCAATGGAGTTTAATTTTTAAAACACGGTGATTTCAAAGAATTAGTCTATGATATTGTTAATTAGTGGTTGGTAATTGGTATATGGATGATTGTTAGCAATTATGTGTAATTTATATTAGTTATACATGTTGTTTTGGGTGAATCATTGTTAAGATTTAAGACAGTAGCTTTGGCTCTATTCTTCGTTTTTGGTTCTGTGAGTTTCGACGCCCCAACGTCAAAATTCACGCTCCAGCGTCAAATCTCGTGCCTTAGCGCCAAATGTCGCGCCCATTGGACTTTCAGCACAATCATTGGAGCGCCGGACTTTCTTGCGCCACCGCTACCGAGTCCCTATATATATGTCTCAATGAGTGCTATGTCAAAGACCGCAGAAAGCGCCCATGATTAAATCCGTAGCCATGGCCACTTAATGTAGAAAGTTGTAAAACGACTTTTGTCTTGCACAAAAGTCTGATATTTTAAAGGAATGATATATGATAAATGTTGATTATGTATTTCTAGTATTATAGTATATTAATACTATGAGTGAACATAGAATTACTAATTAACAAATATTGTTATTAGTTTTAATGGATAGAATTTGATAATGCAATTTATAATCAAAGCATACGTGATGATAGAGATATAGTATGTATTCTCGATTGATTATGTCATGTTAACATATGTATATAGGGTAATTGTGGTTTGGATTATAACGGTTTAATCTACGCACAAGGCAAGATTCTAAATCCCTATCTTTTTACATTGAGCAAATTTTCTAATCCTAAAGCTTCGTTATGAAAATTTCATATGCTATACTTTATTGAGTAAAGTATTTCCATTTAAGCAATTTAATGGTACCCAGTTATTCATGATGATACAAGCTTCCCATCTCCACACTTTCGTTGAGATAGTTATTATGATTATGCAAGTTTTTCCTAACTCTAAACTTGTTCAAAGCAAGGTATGATAGATTATTCAATTGTTATGCTATTAGATTATTCCTAAAGCATGAACTTAGAACGAAATGTTTATTCAGTATGATCATTCAATAACATAGTGTTATTATCTTTTATTCAACTAATCCTTAGTTGATGTCCGTTGAACTCCAAATTACCTTGAAGTGTATCCAAACCAAACTATCTTTGGGGCGGACTTGTACTCAAAATACTGAGATGAACAACCCTAATTATAGGGGTTACGCTTAGTTTTTTGTACTTTCATATTTGAAATGTTTGTATACAATACATGTATGAAGGTTGATCCCCTAAGTACCTTAAAGTCATTATGGTCGTATGACCGTAAAAGTTTAAGTTGAAAGATTACTTATAACTGTGGACAAGGTTCGTGGTCATTAGACCCTCAGTGAATGTTTAAAATATTAATAGAACTCATTGTTCAGTTCTATTAAGCCCCTGAATGGGCAAGGAATGTCAAGATGTTAATAGGACTTATTATCTAGTTCTATTGAGCCCCTGAATGGGCAAGGAATGTTTAAGAAGTTAATAGAACTTATTGTTCAGTTCTATTGAGCCCCTGAATGGGCAAAGAAAGTAAAAGTTTTATTCATTGATATTTCAAGTGAGCCTTGTTTGCTCACTCTTGCCTGTAAAATCCTTACAACTAAAGATGGAAAGGGTAACGTACCTAGCACCAGTAAAGGAAAGGGAAAGATGAACAAGTACTGAAGACTTGTAATAGTTTTGATAGTTTTATTATCAGACTTTGGTTTAAAGAGTGTAATGAAGTTTATTTAAATTTTTCGCATGAATGATTGTTTGTAAAGGTTAGATAACCTGGGAGATATTATTTTATGAAATCCTCGTACAAGGGTGTTTATTTATTCAATTTTATTTATGATTGGGTAGTTATAAATGAATATTTTGATTACGTGAACACCAAATCTTGAGGTAATGAAGTACCGGGATTTGGGGGTGTCATAGTTTATGACCTAACGTGATATGTTATGTGATCATGTATTGTAGAATCCTTAAAGACTCAAAGGAAAAGTATAATTACTGTAGGAGATGCATAAGGCAAGTGTTCTAACCCTTGTCTATGTTCTTCTGGATAGGTTTTGTGATTCATGTATCCTACGAATGAATTGATGTATAATGAAGTCGAAGTCAATTCCTTCAGCTAGACTAATGTGTTTTGTGGATTTCCTTATAATCTACCGAACTATTATCAATGTTTTAATCTTTTGCCAACTATTTTGGTATTGAGTTCAAAGAAAGATTGAGTATGAATAAACAAACGTTTTGTCGTCAAACGACAGTCACGTGAGGTTGCCAAAACTTAAAAGTACATACGTTTAAAGAAGTAGTGTTGTATAACATAGAGTACTATAGGTTTATCACCTAGACGTGCTCATAAGATATACCGAACTTACGGACTTAGTATCAGGTTGTCCTTTTCAAAGAAAGAATGAAATGCTCAAGGTCTTGGATCGAAATTGATGTTTAACTTATGTGGTTCATTGTTAAAAGTTTTAAAGAAAAGAGAATGCTATTTTGAATTATCGATAGTACTTCATAACTATTGATTCAGTTATAGAAGATATACGATTCATATGATTCAAACCTATTATTTAAATGAAATTGTCATACTTGCTGAGCTAGTTATGCTCACCCTTTCTTGAACCATATGAATGCAGCTAAGACCGAACGGACTAAAGGATCCGGTAAAGATAAAGGGAAGGCTAAGGCGGACAAATAGATTGTCTGTGTAATAGTATAACATAAATGTTGTAATTATTTGATATTATGACAAGAACACATGTAATGGTTATAAAGAACCTGGGAATGGTAATATTGTTTTGGAATATATAGAAGACATACTCACTCTTTTGAAGTATTTCAATTGAATGTATGTATGAACTGTAGCACCGTGTAGCACCATTTATTAGGTTGTAAGATACCTGGATTTGGGGGCATCACAGAAGCCCCTATATTTGTTCCTTGAAACGGTAAGGATGGAGTAGGTTTCCTATGTGATAGTTCTTGAAATGTTGCTCCAACCTCATTCGGTACAAACACGTCATTACTGTAATCATAATTCAAATCTTCTATCCAGAAATTTCTATTTTCTTCCACTTCAAATGTTCTCGCATCAGTTTCATCACCAAGTGTAATTGAGTTTTTTCCAATAGCATTTCCATTTCCAATTGCAATTTTCAAATCTTCATAGTCAGCAAAAGTATCGTTCATTAAGTATCTATGATTCGAGTGGGACTACCAGCAAAAAAGAACTCCATTAATCACAATGTCAATAATATAAACATATAAAATAAAGTTGTCAATGATAAATATTTTAAAAAATACTAGAAGCTTACTGTGAAGTAATCTTCCCACACTTCACCCCTAGCAGTGAACTTTTTATTGATTGAATCCCACCAAAACCAAGAGCTATTACGAAAAAGCTCCACAAAATTGCCATAACAATTCTTGAACCATTTCAGTCGACTTACGTACTGTGAGTATGTTCTTTGTGTGACGCCCCCAAAATAGGTATACACAACCCATTCTAAGTCTCCAGATACACGGTACATAATTCAAATACAAACTTCATTTATACAACTGTTGAACTGTCGTGCAAAATACACAACACATAAGCTGTGAGTTTCAATACAAATATTGTTACGTATATAATACGACAATATTCATACTCAAATTATTACAATGATGTATAAAGTACAGAAGCAAATATTTCAAGTCTCCAAAGGGACACGAGAAGATTTCGATCCTCCACATTCTAATGGAGTGCATTTTTGACGCTTCCAAAGTTGGGTTCTCATAACCCTATTGTTGTTCACCAAAATAAATTATTAAGTGACATATAATAAACGACACACCCAACTTAGGTCCTCAATACAATTATATATTACATGTCATGCAGTTTAATAATGTATTGAGAAACTTCCACAGTCTTGGACCATCACAATATTCCCCTGTTATCCCCGCTCGACCCAGCTACACTCTTAATACATGAAAGGAATTGTGAAGCAAAAAGGGTGAGCACAAATAGCCCAATAAAGAATATTATGACTAAGATAATTAATTTATCAATAGCCTTCATCAGTAATACATCAGATATTTAGAACATATGGTAGATGATAAAAAATTTCAACCATAATCGCAGCGGAATCAACAATCCATTAGAAGAGTCAAGTAGAACATAATGTCAACTATCTCCTCCAAATTAAAAGTCCATCATTAATATTTCATTCGTGTAATACTCATCAACAATTCTTTGTTGTACCCAAGACAAAGAGAACTCTCATCACATGTCTTCACTTGAACCACTAAAGATTATAGTTAAATTCATAATTCATATTTATAATCAGGTAAATCAACAGTTCATCTTTACACTACGAGCCATAGACATACAACTGTAAAACCAATAATCAACAGTCTATCTTTGCACATAAGCCAAAGATATACAACGTTAAAATCAATAATCAATAGTCCATCTTTGCATGTACGCCAAAGATATACAACTGTAAAACCAATAATCACTAGTTCGTCTTTGCACGTAAGCTAAAGATATACAACTATAAAACCAATAATTAACTTTCCATCTTTGCACATAAGCCAAAGATATACAACTGTAAAACCAATAATCAACAATCCATCTTTGCACGTAAGCCAAAAAGGATTTTTATCGCATCATTTGTCTGTAACATTAGTCCATTTTTGCACGTAAGCCAAAGAGGATTTTTACCAAATCATTTGTCTGTAACATTAGTCCATCTTTGCACGTCAGCCAAAGAGAATTTTTACCACAACATTTGTCTGTAAAATAAATAATCCACATCACCGAATTATCCATGCACTACGGGCCAAGGATATTCATTAGTATCATATCCATTTAATTATCCATGCACTACGGGCCAAGGATATTCGCTAAGTATACCCCAAAATTCATACAATTTAATTCTCGATTTCAATCGTTAATAATACATTCAACCTCTAATTTTACATCATTAAATGATAATACAACCATTGAAATTTGCGGAATAATTAAAATTTTCTATTACAAACTATTCTCGCTCCCAAAACCTTCAACCTTTACATCTAAATATTCGTAATCATTTTAATACTATAATAGTTTACATCGCAAAACGATATTACAATTCAACTTTTTAATACATCATTGGAACCTTAAACATGGTTCAAATAATAATAACACAACCAAAGTGTATAAATCTTCAAGTATCACATCTCGATTCATGTCTTTCAAGTAACACATAACTTTACCTTGAAATCTTGAACATGCAAAAGTGGTTATTTGCAAGGTTGAGCTCGATGTGACCAAACAAAATCTAATGAGTTTCATGCATCACATAATAGCACATAATAACATGCTTAATATATAACATACATGCTGCGTAATTCATATAACAAGTATAAAGATTGAGTTCCTTACTCAATCAAGATGCTTTAATTAATCAACGTAGTCATAAATTGACTTTAACATTTCATACTTTCAACATATATATATAATACATCATGCTCTATGCAATAAAGATTTAAAACAATTAATCATCAAGTTCACATAGCAAATAAGAACTAAAAGATTTGCTCGATTCAGTAGTTTATGAACTACGACTTAACTGCTTATCGCTTATCTGCACTTCGTGTATTCCTACACAATTATATCATTATTCACATTAACTATTAGTCACATAATAACGCATAGTAGCTATAATGTAAACTTTACTCTACATCTCTCATAACCCTTCTTATTAATCAATACACAATGTAACATCTTTTTCCAACATAACACTTATTTCTAGTTAAACTTGTTATTTTGATACAAGTCTTACATTACCATTTACATTTTAGAAATTCCAAGTGTTGACTTCACAACACTTGTCTATCATTCATTGTGTATACTAAGTTATCACATAACGCATTTGTAACTTACTAATCATTCTCATAACTTTTGAATTTATCAATTACATATCATGGTTTGCTTTTTAACCTTCTTACTACATGTGTGACACATTAACATAACCTTAGACCAAGTGGTAATGCTACTCAAAAAATCAAGCAAAGAGCAGTAAGAAGTCTGCCTCAAATCATATATGTATGTATGCACATTCGCCATACATATATAACGCAAGTACCATGACAGCTTTTTAGCTTTAGCACCAACGCAATTGTGCATCAAAGACAACAGACAGATAGGCGTAAATGAGCGATGAACAAAGAGTCGCTTTTTAGCCTAAACTAACATTAATTTCACCCATAAAAAAGTTGAAATTAACATATAAAATAAATATAAAACTATCATAAACATGATTGCTAACATATTCATCAACATAGAACAATTTAACAACACTTTTAACTATTTTAATTTCTCAAATTTCTTATTTTCATATGAAAACTCCATTTTTGACATTCTTTACAAAAATCAACATTGTGATTTCAATTCTTCACCAAATCACTTCGTTCAAGTTACATTATCTTCGTTTCTTAATGAACTAGCATAAACAAGCTTCAATTTACAATTTAACATACGAATTGACCATCAAAATTGGTACTTTACATGAACCATAAGAAAAATTATTCACCGCCATTATTTTTCTTCTTTTATCGTAAATTAACATACAATTTTCTATCTAAACATAAACTCTAGCATTACAATTACATACAAATGCAATAACAACTATATATCTCCAACAATTCAAAAATTTGAATTCACAGAGTTTAAGAAATCTTTTTCGTAAACTCATATATATATATATATATATATATATATATATATATATATATATATATATATACTATAGGTTATGGAAATACCTTCAATTAGCTCGATAACCTTGCTAAAACACAACAATTTTTTTGAAAATCTCTCTAAATTTTCTCTCAACTCTCTCAAGTTCTCTCTCAACTTCTCAAGTTGAACCTTTATATTTAAAGCCAATTAGCTTATAAAAAAAAATCCTTTTACGTAAAATAATAATACGATGTACTTATTGTAATATCGACGCATATAAAATAAATATCAAGTTATAATTATATATATATTATTTATTATTTTATTTATTTTATTTAAAAAAAATCAAAAATCCAAAAGCTATAAGACTTTGTTTGGCAAAACCCTTTAAATATTAAAGACTTAATATTTTAAGCCTTGTTTGGCAAAAACTAAATTAAACTCCATTAATTTATTTTAATAAATAATTTAGTTTATAATTTATAATCACATATTATTTATTTGGATTTCCATATCCAATAATAATCAAATAAATTAATTACACATACTATATTTAAAATAAATATTCTACTTAAACAAATATCACAAAATTATAATCTCATTATAATTTTTATTTAATAACTTATCATACCATCTTAAATTATTAAATTAAAACAACAATATAACATCTCATGTTATATTACAACTCTCTAAATTATAAATTAATTTAATTTAGAATATTATCTAGTCATATAAATATTTACTAATAATAACCACATCAATAAAATATTTATTTTATTTAATAAATATTTTAAATTACAATTACTAAAATCTTGGATTGTCACATTCTTCCCTCCTTACAAAGATTCTGTCCCCACAATCGAAAATACAGATTAAACAAATAACTCATGGTACTATTAAACCTCACTTTTCCAATATATAAATATATATTTCTTCACACCCAGATCACATATTTCAAAATATACAGCACATACATGTACATACTCAAACTCAAAACATCTCGTAATAAGAATTTTAATTATTAAATTGCTATTTTAATAACTTCTAAAAATTCGGGTTGTCACATCCTTCCCCCCTTATAAGGATTCCATCCTCGGAATCAACGAAACCTCCCTTACTCGGTTTTCACCAAATCTCTTTTCAAAATTTATCGTTGAATATCTTCAACACATTACCTTAATATAGGTTTTATATGTCCTATTACATTCATTTCAACAAATTTAGGTTTTATTTCATAACTTTCACTTGAACTCAATTATATTTTGAGTATTATATATTCTTTAACCCATTCATTTCCTTTCTAAGGATCGTTATCATAAACACTCGGGATATTACATTCACCCATTTTTCTAAGAATTTCGTCCTTGAAATTTTATTAATCTTTATTCATTCAATCTATCAAAATAGATTTTACGTTAATACTTTATTCATTCATTGGGTTCTACAACCAAATTCTTTCCACAAAGATCTTTCTACAATTATTAAACGTTTCTATTAAAAGTTTTACATTATTCTTTGATAACTCATCTCCTCCTCATTTCAAAATTTCTTTTCTCACTTATTCAATATATTCATCATTTAGTGTCGCATTCTACGACTTACTTCTTTCTAAGAAATATCATCCTTACCACATTCGCCTTTTAGAATAGCAAGAATCTTCCACAATTGCTCAATAATTGGGAAGCAATATGAATAACTCAGGAATTTAAAAGATTCCAAATCATGCTGAGGGGTCACAAGACCGTGAACTCTTTTCTAGGTTTACTAGTGCTTCAACTCAATCCTTCACACTGCAAACCAGAGTGTTTATCAATCACAAAGACTGAAAACACCCTCCACACGTACACTAGGTGGCCAACCTATTGTACCACTACGTTGGGCCGCAACGTAGTGTTTTGTAACGACTATATGCATTACGCTCAGAACCATTGTCCCCGAAAACATGTCCCCTTATAGGGTTGTTCACCTCAGCTGAATCCGCACCAAAATAATTTGGTTTGGCATAACTTTTCAATAAACGCTTGAATTTCATGAACATCTTTCAATAATCATCTAACTGAATCAAATAGCATAGACTTCTACAACAATTTGAACATCAATCAAATATATATATATACACACACACATATATATATATATATATATATATATTCTAATATCTTAAAAAACCTCAAAAATCTTTTTATGACGCTATGATACCGCATTGTATTTTTACAAAATTCGTTTGAGGATTTCCGTCATTTTGTGACTTTGTCATACTACATCATACTATAGTAAATTTGACGATCCTTAGATCACATCCAACACTAAGTACTTCTGCATTGATAACTCCATCATTTTTATCATCTTTGCACCAGGTTCCATGATGCATTAATGATATAAAATACAAATTTATATTTTCAAATCATTTTCATCTAGCCGAAACAATTAGCATAGACTATTCTTTAAACAGTTCCAAAAATCTTTAAAAAATCAGTTTTAGTGATATCATATCTCAACAGGTAACGATGTGTCAGTGTCCTGAAGTCCACACATACACATTTGTCACCATGCGTTGAGAGTAAAAATTCATTTTAAAAAGGCACATAGTGCGAATTTAGCTTGATGTCAAAATTTTTGAAGTCTAGCATAGCTAGAAGATTTGGAATACATGTGCTTCCACCATCAACTCCACTTTCTATAATGATCCATTGCTTAATAGGTCTATCTATTCCTATCATCCTCAATACTCCATTCACACTTAATTATACCCCAGTTCATCAAACTTACACACATTGAAAGTTCAGGACTTGCCACAATAATATGAGTTTAAGAACTTATCCTAGTCAGACCATAGGCGTCCATTCACGAGGGGTTCAAAACATACCATATTATTATGAGTCACGAACATACCATATGCATTAGTTTTAAGAACCACACCTAATCCTAATAATATCGACTAATCTTAATAGTTTCTAACTATCAAACATACACATGAGAAAAGAATCACCTTTTCGCCACATATACATCGATGATAGCGACACCAACATTCCAATGATTATCAATATGATAAATCGAGCGCAAGCACAAAACCCTCGCCCATACAAAGATTTGTACAACTCAACCATCACATGAGTCCTCAATTGAAATCCCACCTAACTCTATCTTACCCTTAACTTGTTTTCTTTTGCTCGATACAAATTCCTCGTATCACATCATCTATAACTCCTCGTGAGTTTATCTTGTACTATTTCATAGTACATCATCATCATAGCATCAAGTTATAATTATTCAAACATTACAGACCATCTTTCTTTTATAACTTAAACTGATCATGTCGTGATATTATTCTATAATCATCTCCCTTAAAATTCTTTTCTTAACTCGTGATCATTTTGTTTTATGATCCTCTTTCTTTTCCTTTTTCATCATTTACAACGTTATTCGTTATCTTGGCTATTGGAGTTAGGAAACTCCCAATTCTTATCTTTATATCTCTTTAAGATTCTTCTCTGAATTTTCTTGTTTATATAACAATTCTTCATTTAAGAATTTCTAACTTCATTTACATCGTTCAACATTTCATCCAAGTTCTACATTTTCATCATACGTATCCATTTTCTAGACTTGGTACACATCGAGTCTCTACCAGTTTCAATATGATACTGCATTTGAGTGGTTTCCCACAAACAACCAACAAACTAGGTTCCGAGTTGCTAGTTCGTATATACCTCCGCTCTATGAAGGAATCGTTTAGCCCAGATACCATACATCAACTACTAAAGAGTACAACTGTACCATACTTAACTATAACTTTTTATTCTTAACTTCCTTACCAATCTCTTCTTATAGACATTGTCTATTTATTATCACCTTACATTCTTATTATTGGAGTTGGGTAACCCCATAACTCTGCGAGATTCTTCTTTGAATCCTCTCACGCATGTTTTAATCCCTTCTCTATACGTTTCTTAAATTACTTCTTATTATTCAAACTCTATCTGAGCTTATTCTTTCATTATCTTCACATCTCTTCTCTAAGGTTATAGCCTACATGGTACTCTACCTAAGGTTTATAACCTCTGACTTTGATACCAATCGTAATGACCCCAAAATTCATACAATTTAATTCTCGATTTTAGTCGTTAATAATACATTCAAACTCTAATTTTACATCATTAAATGATAATACAACCATTGAAATTTGCGGAATAATTAAAATTTTATATTACAAACTATTCTCGTTCCCAAAACCTTCAACCTTTACATCTAACTATTTCAGAATCATTTTAATACTATAAAAGTTTACATCGCAAAACGATATTACAATTCAACCTTTATACATTATTCGGAACCTTAAACATGGTTCAAATAATAATAACACAACCAAAGTGTATAAATCTTCAAGTATTCACATCTGATTCATGTCTTTCAAGTAACACATAACTTTACCTTGAATCTTGAACATGCAAAAGTGGTTACTTGCAAGGTTGAGCTCGAAAAACCCAAGAAAAATCTAACAGTTTTCATGCATCACATAGTACATAATAACATGCTTAATATATCACATACATGCTGCAGTTCATATAACAAGTATAAAGATTGAGTTCCTTACTCAATCAGCATGCTTTAATCAATCAACGTAGTCATAAATTAACTTTAACATTTCATACTTTCAACATATATATAACACATCATACTCTTTGCAATAAAGATTTAAAACAGTTAATCATCAAGTTCACATAGCAAATAGGAACTAAAAGACTTGCCTGATTCGTAGTTTATGAACTACGACTTAACTGCTTATCGCTTATCTGCAATTCGTGTATTCCTACACAGTTATATCATTATTCACATTTACTATTAGTCACATAGTAACGCATAGTAGCTATAATATAAACTTTACTCTACATCTCATAACCCTTCTTATTAATCAATACACAATGTACTAACATCCTTTTCCCAACATAACACTCATTTCTAGTTAAACTTTTTAGTTCGGTACAAGTCTTACATTACCATTTACATTTTAGAAATTCCAAGTGTTGACTTCACAACACTTGTCTATCATTCATTGTGTATACTAAGTTATCACATAACGCGTTTGTAACATACAAATCATTCTCATAACTTTGAATTTATCAATTACATATCACGGTTCTATGTTAACCTTCTTACTACATGTGTGACACATTAACATAACCTTAGACCAAGTGGTAATGCTACTCAAAATCTGGTAAAGAAACAGGAGAAGTCTCTGCCTCGAGATCGTATGTATGTAATTACACTTATATATAAAACACAATGCGACTTCTGTGAGCTTTTGCCTTGGCATGGTACGGTAGTTATGTTACTGCAGCGAAACAAACGAAATAGCGGATGAGCGAAAGTAGCTATTTTTAGCCCAACTAACATTAATTTCACCCACAAAAATAGTGAAATTAACATATAAAATAAATATAAAACTATCATAAACATGATTGCTAGCATATTCATCAACATAGAACAATTTAACAACACTTCTAACTATTTTAATTTATCAAATTTCTCATTTTCATATGAAAACTCCATTTTTGACATCCTTCAAGAAAATCAACACTGTGATTTCAATTCTTATCCAAATCACTTTGTTCAAATTACATTATCTTCGTTTCTTAATGAGCTAGCATAAACAAGCTTCAATTTGCGGTTTAACATACTGAATTGATCATCAAAATTGGTACTTTTCACAAACCATAAGAAAATATTCATACAAACATACACATTATTTTTTTCTACTTTTATCCCAAATTAGCATACAATTTCCCTATCTAAACATAAACTCTAGCATCATAATTACATATCATCACAACTACCAACTATATATCTCCACAATTCCACACAATTCGAGTAACATAAGAAAATTCACAGTTTGAAATTCTTTTATATATATATATATATATATATATATATATATATATATATATATATATATATATATATCAAGGTTATGAAAATACCTTCAATTAGTTTGTAATCCTTGCTAAAACACAACTAATTTCGCTTTGGAAAATTCTCGAAATCTTCTCTAAATTTTCTCTATGTTCTCTCAAATTCTCTCTTGAACTTTCTCTTTTCTTATAGCCAAGATAAAATCCTTTAATGTAGAAATAAAAACGATACTAAATATAATATGCATACTTATTAGGATATCGGTTAAAAAAATATTAAGTTATAGGTTATAATATATATTTATTTTTATTTATTTTATTTAAAATTAAAAATCAAAATCCAAAAGCTATAAGGCTTTGTTTGGCAAAACCCTTTAAATATTAAAGACTTAATATTTTAAGCCTTGTTTGGTAAAAACTAAATTAAACTCCATTAATTTATTTTAATAAACAATTTAGTTTATAATTTATAATCACATATTATTTATTTGGATTTCCATATCCAATAATAATCAAATAAATTAATTACACATACTATATTTAAAATAAATATTCTACTTAAACAAATATCACAAAATTATAATCTCATTATAATTTTTTTTATTTAATAATCTTAAATTATTAATCATATAACATCTTAAATTATTAAATTAAAACAATTTAGAATATAACATTTCATATTTATATTACAACACTCTAAATTATTTCATTTAAAATTAATTTAAATTTAGAATATTATCTAGTCATAAATATTTACTAATAATAACACATCAATAAAATATTTATTTCATTTAATAAATATTTTAAATTACATTTATTATTACTAAAATAGATAACATTATTGGTAATGTCTAGAAAGTTACATCTCTAAGGAGAGGTTTGGTCACCTAATTATGCGCTTGATGAGGAGAAATCCTACTTTGGAAAGCCCCTCTTCTCTGAGGAGCTACACGGTTGCCGATGATTGTGATTTCTGTAATATTATTTGTGAATAATTAATTATTGATTTAAATAATAGGAAAATATTCATTTTATATGGATATAGATGGAGAAAATTTTTAATGTGACAATTGTTGAAAATTAATATTTTATCTTTTCTAATAAAATAATTCATTTAAATATATTATTATATTTTAATAATATAATAATGGGGATATTTTTACAATGAATGTGGGATATATGAGTATATGAGGAGGAAAGAGTATTTTGTTGCAAAAGTTGTTTAAAACATGTTAAACATGTCTCATGGGCCCATTTCTTGGTTGAAATTTGATTATAGCTTTGTAAAATCGCTTGGTTTATGGATTTGGTCAATTTCATTTGGAATTTGGAAAAACTTTCTTCTGCAAAGTTGTAGATAATGGATTTTCCTATAGAAAGACATGAGGTTTGAATTTTTCTGACAAAGGGTTATTTATTATGAATTATTGAAGTTTCGGATTAATTAATTATTATTATTTGGAGTTTTAAATAAAATAATTGAGAAAAAAAAATTTCTTATTTATTGTGGGTGGGTGGCTGATGTTGTGAGGTGGTGGTGTGCATAGGAAATTTAATAAATTATATTACTATTATATTAAATTTTCTGCTTTGGTGTTCTAAGCATTTTTCTATAAATAGGGTGCTTAGGTTAGAATTGAAAATTACACCAGAATCTGAAGTTTTTTCTCTCTATATTATCGAGCGTATTCTTGTGAGTATTTTGGATACCTTGAGTGTTGCTATACGGTGCGAGTTCCCTTCAGCACTATATTCAGTATTCCAGTCAGAAGTACTATTTTTTTTCGAGGTAAGAGATATTATTTTCTTCTTAAATGATATTATTTTCTTCAATATCATTATGCCGAAATATTAGTTTGAACTTTTTATCAAATTTGGAACTTTTTGTGTCGGGGTTACTATTCACGTATACGACACTATTCACGTATATGGCACTATTCACGAATACGGCACTATTCACCGAAAAATAAAATTTTCTTCTATTTATCCAAAATATCTATTATGGATACTAGCTTTGATTGTATCCATGTTTTGATCATTCTTGAATTTTACTCCACTATGATTATTTATGAGGTATTTTTGGACATGGAATAGCTGAAATACGAATCCTTAATATTTATTCTTTTGTTTCACTGGATTCGTTTTCTTTAAAATATATTTCATCATCCTCAGTCCTAAATGATGATATTACTGAATATCTTTGGCATGTAGTGCAAAGATGAATGATTTTCGATGAATATCTTTGGCCCGTAGTAAAAAAAGATGAGCAGTGTTTAGATGAACATGATTAAGTGATGAATATCTTTGGCTCAGTAGTGCAAAGATGAATATTTGATTCCAGATATATATTGATTGATGTTACAGGGATAAAATATCGACGATGAACTTTTAAATTCATATATAGAAGATAGTAGATTTTATTCTCTACGTAACTCTTCTATGAATTATTGTTTCCGTTGCGAATATTGATCTGAAACTTGTTGTCTATTGTATTTTATCAGATTTTTCCCTATTGAAGACTAACGATAATTTGTTCTATATTATCTTAGTCATAATATTCTTTACTGGGCTAGTTGAGCTCACCCTTTTCCTTTTTGTTCCATTTTTCTTCCCAAGAGGCGAGAATGTAGCAAGTACTAGTCGGGATATGGAATGATGGTTCTAGAAAGTCGTTTTAATAGTCCTCACCATTTTTGTAAAATAATGTATCAATAATTGTAATGAGGACTTATTTGAGTGTGGATATTGTCTAGATGACAATATTTGTATTTAAACTTACAGTTTTTATGTTGTATTAATAAAGTTGTAGTTGTTTCTGTACCATGTATTTTGACGACTCAGGATGGGTATTGTATACCTATTTTGGGGGCGTCACAGTATGTATGAATAGTACTGTATATATGAATAATGTCATATGTATGAATAGTACCCATGAATAGTACTCTGGCATGAAAAACTTAAAATTTAACAAGAATGTCTATAAAAATATTTCAGTGAAACGATTCTAGATGAAGCGCAAATTTCAATGATATTCTACTAATTTCAAGGAGTATAGAAGCAATACTTATCAAAATAAGTGTAGAATTAAGAATATGAAACGAAAGAATATTACTTACATACTACAGAGTATGGAAGAAAATACTATTTCTTACGAATATTGAACAAAAATAATATCCCTTACAATTGTTGAACGAAAATAATATTCCTTATGAATATTGAACGAAGATAATATTCCTTACGAATATTGAAAGAAAATAATATTCCTTACGAATATTGAACGAAAATAAAATTCCTTATGAATACGAAAAATAATATCGTAAGCGAATATGAAATAAATAATACCACTTACCTTAAAAGAAGAGTAATTCTAACTAGTATAGCGGAGATATTCTTGAAGAAAACTTATAATATTTTCTACACTCAAAACTTCCTTAAACTCAAAAGAATACGCTCAATATTATAGAAGAAGAATTCTCAGATTTTGGTGTGATTTTCATTTCAAAATTAAGCATCCTATTTATAAGAGAATGGTTGGATATTATATAAAAAGAAAAATCATGGACTGCACAGTAAAGGATTCACGGGCGAATTCATGAACGAATTCGTTTGAAAAATTTATTTTACTATTTTGCACTATGCAGCAGTATGCAAACATTATGCAGTACTATGCAATACTATGTAGTATAATAAAATATAATATATTCTATTTTACATAAAAAATAAAACTTATAATATATATATATATATATATATATATATATATATATATATATCATCCACCCACACACACACACACACCTTCACACACTCGCACACACACACACACACTCACACATATCACATATCACATATATATATATATATATACACACACACACACACACCCACGGCACACACACACACACACACACACATATATATATATATATAAGTAATAAAAAAAAATTGAGATAACCTTTTACCGACTATTTTGAAAAATGAGTAAGTGAGGGTCCATATAATAAGCCAAATTTATAACAAATACTTCATAAAAAAAACCCTCTATTTATCTCAATTCACTTGGCTTCACTAAACACATTTTTAATAACATTTATTCATCATTAATATTATAACTCACAATATTAGCAACCAGATCATTCTCAGAAAAGAGGGGGCTTTCTAATAAGGACTTCTCCTTATTGGCGCGCAATTAGGTGACCAAACTCATTTCCTCGACAGAACTTTCTAAACATTGTCAATAATAAAAATAATAATATGAATAACTTTGTCGTCTCAATTATTGATTTAATAATATAAAATATTATGCGGATGATACTGTGACAATAATTGAATCAATAATATGAGATATTATGCAGCAACTATTGTTGCAATAATTTAATAAAACTGAGTGACTTCTTACGTAAGCATCAATAATCAGAGATATTATGCAATACCGTGTGCTACTGTGCAACAACGCGTATTACTATATTTTTTTATCACCGAGTAATTCAACAGTTTATCGGTAAAAGTCTTATTGTTATTTTTATCAAAAGGTTATTTCTGTCGCTTTCTAAATTCGACAGTTATTCCGTTATGGGGTCCACCAATGATTGTGTCGTCGTACGGATATTCTCTAACAAAAAGAATATTCCCCGACCAAACGAATATTTTATGACAACTTGCTTACCTTGTAAAATTTTCATATTATTACCCTTCACTTTAACCTTTTATCAATTTAACCATTTACTAAATAGAATAATAATTATAAGAAAATTGAATACTTTCATTTCATAAAATTAGGGGTCTTACAATCTCCTCTCCTTATTAAATTTCTCCCTCGAAATTTACGTTCCTAGTAGTTCGAAGAGATGAGAATACCTTGTTTTCTTTTTGGATTGTACCGTTCCGATTATTTTCTCTGTATCATAATTTCCCCATTGCTCATCTCTTGGATTTCAGATATCATTCCAGAATACAACTTCAAAACAAAGGTTAATTGACATATCACAATTTGTCAACTTAAGTAAGAAAATTCAGCTTATGTAGGACACACACTAGCGAAGGATATTACTCGTATCTCCCCTCCTAATTTTAATCCCGGATCTCCGCCAGAGATCATATCCCTAAGCTCTGATACCATTTGTGATGCCCCCAAAATAGGTATACACAACTCATTCTGAGTCACCAGATACACGGTACAGAATTCAAATACAAACTTCATTTATACAACTGTTGAACTGTCGTGCAAAATACGACAACACATAAGCTGTGAGTTTCAATACAAATATTATTACGTATATAATACGACAATATTCATACTCAAATTATTACAATGCCATATAAAGTACAACAGTAAATATTTTAAGTCTCCAAAGGGACACAATATGATTTTGGTCCTCCTCATTCTAATAGAGTGCATTTTTGACACTTTAAAAGTTGTGTTCTCATCACCCTATTGTTATTCACCAAAATTAATTATTAAGTGACGTATAATATACGACACACCCAACTTAGGTCCTCAATACAATTATATATTGCATGTCATGTAATTTTATAATGTATTGAGAAACTTCCACAGTCTCGGACCATCACATTATTCCTCTATTATCCCCGCTCGACCCAGCTACACTCTTAATACCTGAAAAGAATTGTGAAGCAAAAGGGTGAGCACAAATAGCCCATTAAAGAATATTATGACTAAGATAATTAATTTATCAAAAGCCATCATCGGTAATACATCAGATATTTAGAATATATGGTAGATGATAAAAGTTTTCAACCATAATCGCAGCGGAATTAACAATCCATTAGAAGAGTCAAGTAGAACATAATGTTTACTATCACCTCCAAATTAAATGTCCATCATTAATATTTCATTCTTGTAATACTCATCAACAGTTCTTTGTTGTACCCAAGACAAAGAGAACTCTCATCACCTATATTCACCTGAACCACCAAAGAATATAATTAAATTCATAATTCATATTTATAATCAAGTAAATTAACAGTCCATCTGTGCACTACGATCCAAAGACACACAACAGTAAAACAAATAATCAACAGTCCATTTTTGCACGTAAACCAAAAGATATACAACTGTAAAACCAATAATCAACAGTTCGTCTTTGCACGTAAGATAAAGATATAGAACTGTAAAACCAATAATTAACAGTCCATCGTTGCACGTAAGCCAAAGATATACAACTGTAAAACCAATAATCAACAGTCCATCTTTGCACGTAAGCCAAAGATATACAACTGTAAAACCAATAATCAATAATCCATCTTTGCACTTAAGCCAAAGAGGATTTTTACCACATCATTTGTCTGTAACATTAGTCCATCTTTGCACGTCAGCCAAAGAGAATTTTTACCACATCATTTGTCTGTAAAATAAATAATCCACATCACCGAATTATCCATGCACTACGGGCCAAGGATATTCATTAGTATCATATCCACGAATTATCCATGCACTACGGGCCAAGGATATTCGCTAGTATCACATCCACGATTTATCCATGCACTACGGGCCAAGGTTATTCGTTATTATCACCAATGGTCATCATCATACCAAACAACTGTCCATCAATGCACTACGGGCCAATGAAGACTTTTACCACATCATTTGTAACATTACAGGTCATGATTATATCGATACATATTTCCTGGTCATAATCATACCAATCAACAGTCCATCTATGCACTACGGGCCAAAGATTACTTTCATCACAATATAAGCATGATGATGATGACAATGATATAAGAATTCAATTAAGTGAGAGCAAGGATAAATTTTAAAGATTTATAATTCAATTTATTTAAAGTTCAATAATGTCCAAATTGTCAACACGATAACTATTTTGTGGAGTAAAATTCAAGAATAATATTCATGTATCAAAAATTATTTAGATAGAAAAGAAATCATTTTTTGTCGTGAATGGTATCTCGGGTGAATAGTACCCGAGTGAATAGTACTTCGTGAATAGTACTCTATGAATAGTACTTCGTGAATAGTACCCTATGAATAGTATCGTATGTATGAATAGTACCATATATATGAATAGTGTCCTATGTATGAATAGTAACCATGAATAGTACTCTGGCATGAAAAGCTAATTTACAAGAATGTCTAGGAAAAAAATTCTGTGAAACGATACTAGATGAAACGCAAATTTCAATGATATTCTACTAATTTCAAGGAGTATAGAAGCAATACTTATCAAAATAAGTGTAGAATTAAGAATATGAAACGAAAGAATATTACTTACATACTATAGAGTATGGAAGAAAATACTATTTCTTACGAATATTGAACAAAAATAATATCCCTTACAACTGTTGAACGAAAATAATATTCCTTATGAATATTGAACGAAGATAATATTCCTTACGAATATTGAAAGAAAATAATATTCCTTACGAATATTGAACGAAAATAAAATTCCTTATGAATACGAAAAATAATATCGTAAGTGAATATGAAATAAATAATACCACTTACCTTAAAAGAAGAGTAATTCTGACTAGTATAACAGAGATATTCTTGAAGAAAACTTATACTATTTTCTACACTCAAAGCTTCCTTAAACTCAAAAGAAATACGCTCAATATTATAGAAGAAGAATTCTCTGATTCTTGTGTGATTTTCATTTCTAAAATAAGCATCCTATTTATAGGAGAATGGCTGGATACTATTTAAAAAGAAAAATCACGGACTGCACAGTAAAGGATTCACGGACGAATTCCTTTGAAAAATTGATTTTACTATTCTACACTATGCAGCACTATGCAAACACTATGCAGTACTATGCTATGCAGTATAATAAAATATAATATATTTTATTTTATATAAAAAACAAAACTTATAATATATATATATATATATCATCCACCCACACACACACACACACACACACACACACACACACATATATATATATATATATAACTTATATTTATATTTATATATATGTAATAAAATAAAATTGAGATAACTTTCTACCGACTACTTTGAAAAATGAGTAAGTGGGGGTCCATATAATAAGCCAAATTATAACAAATACTTCATAAAAAAACCCTCTATTTATCTCAATTCACTTGGCTTCACTAAATACATTTTTAATAACATCTATTCATCATTAATATTATACCTCACAATATTAACAAACAGATCATTCTCAAGAAAGATGGGGCTTTCCGATAAGGACTTCTCCTTATTGGCGCGCAATTAGGTGACCAAACCTTTTTCTCGATAGAACTTTCTAGACATTGTCAATAATGTAAATAATAATATGAATAACTTTCTCGTCTCAATTATTGATTTAATAATATAAAATATTGTGCAGATGATATTGTGATAATAATTGAATCAATAATATGAGATATTATGCAGCAACTATTGTTGCAATAATTTAATAAAACTGAGTGACTTCTTACGTAAGCATTAATAATCATAGATACTGTACAATATCTTATGCTACTATGCAACAACGCGTATTACTGTATTTTTTTATCACCGGGTATTTTAACAGTTTAACGGTAAAAGTCTTGTCGTTATTTTTATAAAAAGGTTATTTCTGTCACTTTCTAAATCCGACAGTTATTTCATTGTGGGGTCCACCAATGATTGTTTCGTCGTACGGATATTCCCCGATAAAGAAATATTCCCCGACCAAACGAATATTTTATGACAACTTGCTTACTTTGTAAAATTTTCAAATATCACCTTTAACTTTAACCTTTTATCAATTTAATCCTTTACTAAATAGAATAATAATTATAAGAAAATTGAATACTTTCAGTTCATAAAATTTGGGGTCTTACACTTTGGCAGCCAAGTTTTTGATTAAGAGCAGGAGTATCTTTTTCTCAACTATTTGCTTACTTAGCATTCCATTACTATCACGTCATCCATGAACTGCAGTATCAACCATGAGTTGTACTAACTCATTGCTCTCTTCTAATGTCTACGGGTTATAAGTCCCAACATTTTTTCCCTTTTCTTTGTTATTTCCTTGTTGAGAATCTCCCATTTGTAATTACTATGTCATATATACACATCTTTCTTAGTATTTCCTTTAGTAGTTTACTAGTCTAAACACAATGAGACATGAATAATGTGACATATTATTAGATAAATTCTTCATGCAGAAAAGTTTAAATTATAAATCAACTAAATAATTTTATGAAATTTATATTATAATCCAGACCTCTAAAATTTGAATAGCTCAAGAAAAAAGTCAAATTCTATGATTATGAGAACATTCACATCTATGAAATTTTACAGCATTCATAAATTATCAATACCAGCTTCAAAAGGAGCCACTAATGAAAGTGCCCTATGATGTGGTCATAAAGTATAAACTAGTACTTTTTTAATCTTTCCTTTAAAGCAAAGTGAATTGATGACCATCTCCACCAAAATGCATGAGTTAGTTTCAAAAATCTCCAAATCAGAAATATAATCTTTCATCTATAGCATATGACTCCTCAAAGAGTGAATAGTACCATCAAACTCCCTAGGAGGGTATATAAAATAAATAATAAACAAAAAACTTCATATAATGAACCTGGATCAATATAATAATACTTCTATAAAAATCTAATATAAATAATTATGGAATTAAGTGTAGTGTAATGGATGGTTAGTAAAGGTCCAAGGAATTTTCCCTCTCATTTTCCAAGTTCCAGTCGAGAAAACAAAAGGAAAAGAAAAATACATACATCCTACATATTTCCCAAACACACCACAGTGAATATGCATGCCAGCTTCAGAAAAGTATGCATAAATTGGTAATAGCTACATAAATACAGTGTGGTTATACTTCACCTAACTTTATGTATTATTTTTATGTAGAAAAGTTTATTTGTTGACCTAGTCATATTTCATCCTTAAGTTTTGATGATGAATTGTTCGTATGCTAAATTATTTTATGACATTTTAGGTATCTGATGATAAGGAACATTTATTGGATATTCAAGTGGTTGAAGAATTTTTCTATACTAGAAAACAAAAGTGTAAGGTCAATTGCATAATAATTGATTTTTTATTTAAAGTCTCTAGGACATATCATTTGCATTTTGTTATATGACTTAAATGAAAAATGATTTAAAATCTAATGAAAAAGGTTTTTCTAAATATTAAAATAAATTGAGATCAGATTAATATATATTATCAAGTACAAAAGGGATTAATATTTTATTACTTGATATATGTTACATGTGTATATCACTTGATATATGTTTTGCATACATTGGTATTGGATATCCGAGGGTTATATTCTGAACTCAGTTGTGTGCATACACGTGGATATACGTATTATATGCCTAGAAGCTAAAAAGTAGATACATGATGAGTATGTGCAATTTTCAAAGTAAAAGTAATTATGGATATCCTTGGAACTATAAGACCTTTATTAAATTGACAAGTCTTTTGATGTTACACGCCACTTCATGAGATAAGAAATATAAAGTCAAATTTGTTATCTAAATGGGTTAACTTTTAAAAGGGTTTTCATATTTATTCCAATTGTATTGTTAACATGTGTTTGAGTTGTTAAAATGGATAAATATTAAACGTACACTTTCCTTACTGTGACGCCCCCAAAATAGGTATGCATCACATATTCTGAGTCGCCAAATACATGGTACAGAATACAAATACAACCTTAAATACTCTGATGAATTTGTGAGTTTTAATACAAATATTGTCTTCTAGATAGTATTCAAACTCAAAATAAGTCCTCAATAAATTTATTATCACACTATTTCATAGAATAGTGAGGACTACTAATGCAATCATCTGTACCGACTAATCCCTGCTACGTTCTCATTTTCTAAAGAGAACAATGAAAGCAAAAGGGTGAGCTCAACTAGCCCAGTAAGAAATATTATGACTAAGATAATGCGAATAAATTATCATTAGCCTTCAACAGATTGTTAAAGCGATAAAAATATAACAAACATCAAGTTTAGCTGCAGTAGGAACAAGCAATCCATTAGAAGAGTCAGTAGAGAATAAAATCTACTATCTTCTATAATTTAAAAGATTTTTCATTACTTTTATCATTTGAGACTCGACAATAAAAAAATTCATCATCATCCACACTTTCGGCCAAGGATATTCATTAGTATCACGACCACAAATTATCCATGCACTACGGGCCAAGGATATTCGTGTATTCATCAATGGTCATGATCATGCCAACAACTGTCCATCAATGCACTACTGCCAATGAGGATTTTTACCGCATCATTTGTAACATTACGGTCATGATTATACCTACGAATAATCCTTGGTCATAATCATACCAAGTCCATCTATGCACTACATGCCTGGATGACTTTCAACATATTATAAACATGAGGATGATGACAATTCAATAAAACAAGTTCAAGAATAAATTTTAAAGATTTATAAGTTAATTTATCCTGAACTCAATAACGTCCAAATTGTCAACATGATACTGCTTTGTGGAGTAAAATTCAACAATGCTCAGAAGAATATTTTTATGAAAAGATACTGGATGAAGCGCAAATTTCAGGGATATTCCACTAATTTCATGGAGTATAGAAGCCAAAACTTTAACCAATTGAGTATAATAGAATATATGAAATCGCAAATGAATTTTTTGCCACCATACGGTAATCCACGTAGACAGATTATTCCAACAGAATAATAAAGAATGGAACCAGGTCATGCGTAACCCACACAGACAGGATATTCCAACAAAATAATAAAGAATGGAACCAGGTCATGCGTAATCCTTACCGCATGGATGTTCCAACAGAATAATAAAGAATGGAACGGTCATGCGTAATCCGCACGCATGGGATGTTCAAATGTAATAAATAAAGAATGGAACCGGTCATGCGTAATCCGCATGCAGATAGAATGTTCCAATGAATAATAAAGAATGGAATAACAAAAGAATTCACGGGCATGCGATAGAGCATACAGATGAGTTATTCCAATGAATAATAAAGAATGGAATAACACCCCTTACGATTATTGAAAGAAAATAACCCTCTTCATGAATACGAAGAATAATACCCTTACCTTAAAAAAAGAAGAGTATTAAGCGGGTAGGCAGAATATACTTGAAGAAAACTTGCACTAATTTCTATGCTCAAAGTTTTCTTAAACTCTAAAGAAATACGATCAAGATTATAGAAGGAGAATTTTCTGAACTTCTGGTGTGATTTTCAATTCTAACTAAGCATCCTATTTATAGAAGAATGGAAAGGATACTATGCTGCACTATGCAATAAAATATAATATATTCTATTTAAAATCTAATAAAACAAATAACTTTATAAAATTATTCTATTTTATATAAAAAGATTTTACTATGCAGGTAGGCAAACACTGTGCATAATAAAATATAATATATTCTATTTAAAATCTAATAAAACAAATAACTTTATAAAAGTATTCTGTTTTATATAAAAAGTTTTCTGTTTTATTACATTTATAATAATAATAAAACAAACTTTATCATCATTATTATAATTGACAATATTAATCGACTAGGTCGTTCCCAGGAAAGAGGGGGCTTTCCAATTAGGATTTCTCCTTATTGGCGCACATAGGTGACCAAACCTCTCCTTGATAGAACTTCTAGACATCGTTAATATTGTAAATAATAATATTAATAACTTTGTGACACCCCCAAATTCGGGTACTTCAATTCCACGAGATTTGGTGTTCACTGTACAAATATCATCTATCTATCTACCCATAATAAATGCAAGCCATGCAATAGATAGAATAAAAACCTTCCCCTTAAGGGTTACAACATCTGAATAATAATAATACAATCCCAAGTTAAACTAACCTTAAACATCTGTGCGGAATCATAAACAAATAAGTCTTAAACAACATCATTAACTCGAGTCTTAAACATAAATACATCATCTAATAAAAATAACAAGTCTTCATCACTTGTTAACTTTGCCCTTGCCTTTACTAGTGGAAGGTTCATCGGTTCTTTCGTTCTTAACTGCAATGTTATTATTAAGCAAGAGTGAGCACTATTGCCCTCAAGTATAATAATGAAATAACAGTATAATAACATGCGAATAAATCAAAAACATCTGAATAAAAGCTCAACTTTTGAATCAAGAATGAATAGCAAGAATCAAAAGAATTCTGAGGGTCATAAGACCTTGAACTATGTCCTAGGTTATCAAGGGTTATACTTGAAACCTTTAATAGTCATAAGACTATGGACCTTTTACTCGTACTTAGGGGGATCAATCCTTAGTACCCATCGTGCACAATATCTTAACGCTAACGATAAGTAAATCCCTTTTGAGGTTGTTCATCTCGATTTAATATTCGAGTCCGCACTTTGAAAGAAAGTTTGGTTTGGATAATTCAATAAGGGTTCGAAATTTAGAGCGTTCATCAACTAAGGACTAGTTGAATCAATAAAGTTCACTAGTCTAATAAGGTTCAACAATAATGAAATTCGATTTGAATAATAATCTCAAGAAGTATACAATAGAACAATTATTGTATAACTAAATCATGCTTTGAAAAGTTAATAAATCTTTAATATAACAATTGAACTTGAATAATAGTAACGATAATTTACTCGAGGTAACTAATAACTTGAACAATAATGACAAGTAGGGTTAGGAAACTTGCCTCGTACGTAGGCTAAATGATTACTACTACCGTTCACCACAAATCTTACACACATACCATATGTATTCACGACATTCATTAGTAATATTTTCACTTAATTATTTAATATAAACTCTACTTTATTTAACAAATCATTACCCTTCTAATTTAATTACTTAATTAAATTAGAATATTTTTATTCTCTTACTATTATTACACTCGAATAAATTATTTCATAATAATTTCCATTGAATATTTATTTTATTCCATAAATATCTCAATTAAAATATTTACTTTATTTTATAAATATTTTAAAAATAATTTTTATCGAATATTTATTTTATTCCATAAATATCTCAATTAAAATATTTAATTTATTTTATAAATATTTTAATAATAATTTTCATCGAATATTTATTTTATTCCATAATATCTCAATTAAAATATTTAATTTATTGTATAAATATTTTAATAATAATTTTCATCGAATATTTATTTTATTCCATAAATATCTCAATTAAAATATTTAATTTATTTTATAAATATTTTAATAATAATTTTCATCAAATATTTATTTTATTCCATAAATATCTCAATTAAAATATTTAATTTATTTTATAAATATTTTAATAATAATTTTTATCAAATATTTATTTTTTTATTTTTTTTATTTCTTATTATTTTTATTTTTTTCAACCAGTCGAGGTGAGGGTAATTTAGTTTGGTAACGCATGATAGAGGAGGGTTACCTGTGCTCATTTTTCTAGCAGTTTCTCAGATTCTAGGTTCACGAACATAACAAAGCCAAATTAGGCCAAAAATTAATCACATGTAAAATTATACATGAATATGGCCATAACTTCCAATTAGTTATTTTTACACGAATTTAGACTTACCCAATCATTGCAATACATATATAATCATTACTTAACCCATCTAGCATGATTTTTAACAAGTTACAACACATAATTTGCAAAATCAATACATTTACTTCCACTGTTCTTGATGTTCTTGAAGGTTTTCAAAATAAAACATGAAAATTGATACTACGAATTCGTTATTACACCGAATTCGTTCGTTTAAAGTTTGGTCTCTTCGTATCAATATGTATAATAATATACGAATGTAAAATTTAGGGATAATATATGATCAACGCATTAAATACCACTTATAGGGCCATAAGGTCAAAACCCATACTCTGTAATTTTGAAAAACATATACGACATGTATTTTAATGAAACAGATGATATGGTCTACATAGTAATCATGTTATACTACTCGAATTATTACACATATTCTTATAACAATCATCATTTCCCAATTCACAGAGATTTATAGCATATATGAAAGCCATTTTTATAAAAACTAAATGACGTAACTTTAAAATTTGGGAAGAAGGGATTACCCTTGAATACTCTGCTTAGATTACACAGGGTGACAACAATTCCCAATTTCTCACACTTCTTCTCCTTTAATCACAGTATTCACAATCTCTCTCAAACTTCTCAAACTCTCTCTGTGAATATTTCTTAGACTTAATAAAAAAAACAATAAAGAAGCGATGATATAATAAGAGAATCGACGATCGAGTGGTCGAGTTAACCCAATAATGGGTAACTGCTCCAACTCCCCATAGGGCCTTGTTTGGCTAGCAAAATAGATTTAAAAACCATTTAATTTAATAAAGCTTTATCATATAGTTTAATTAATGTCACACTTGTGACGCCCCCAAAATAGGTGTACAACACCCATTCTGAGTCGCCAAATACATGGTACAGAAACCAAACTACAACTTCAATAATACAATTGTAAATGCAAAATACGACAACACATCTCGTGAGTTTAAATACAAATATTATCTTCTAGACAATATCCACACTCAAATAAGTCCTCGTTATAATTATTCAAACACTATTTTACGTAAATAGTGAGGATCGCTAAAACATCTTTCTAGAACCATCACTCCGTTACTCGAGAGCTAGTTCTGCTTATGTTCTCACCTCCCAAGAAAAATGGAACAAAAACGAAAAGGGTGAGCTCAACTAGCCCAAAGTAAAGAATATTATGACTAAGATAATATACAACAAATTATCGTTAGTCTTCAACAGGAAAAATCGATAAAATATAATAGCCAACAAGTTTTAGATCAACAATCTGCAATGAAACAAAGAATCCATTAGAAGAGTCAAGTAGAGAATGAGTTCTACTATCTTCTAAGATTTAAAAGTCCATCATCAATATTTTATCCCTCGTGAAACAACAATCAATATACATCTTTAATCAAATATTCATCTTTGCACTTCATGTGCCAAAGATATTCATTTATATCACCAATTGGTCATGTTCATCTCAACTTTTCATCTTTGCACTACGGCCAAAGATATTCATCGATTAATCATTTATATCTTTGCACTACAGTAGAAGATATTTAGTAATATCATCATTTAGGACCGAGGATGATGAAATATTTTAAAGAAAACGAATCCAAATTGAAGCGGAAGGACAAATAGTAGGGATTAGTATAACAAGTTTATCCAAGATCAATAATACTTCATAAATACCAATTTTGAAGCGTAATTCAAAAATAAAGATCAAAACATGGATACAATCAAAGATAGTAACCATAATAGACATCTTGGACAAAAGAAGAAAATTTCATTTTTAAATTGAATAATATCAGATTAAGTGAATAGTCTGATATCGTGAATAGTAACCCACAGCACAAAAAGTTCCAAATTTGATAAAAATTCAGATCAATACTTTCGTCATAATGATATTGAAGAAATAATATCATATATGAAGAAAATAACATCCCTTACCTCAAAATATCAGTACTTCTGATCGAAATATCGATATAAATTTCAAGAAAACTTTGACCGATGAATAGAAACTCACAAAGTATCTAAATACTCACAAAATACACTCAATAATCTAGAGAGAGAAAGAGAGAAAACTTGTTTCTGGTGTGATTTTCAATTCTAACTTAGCCCTATATTTATAGGAAAATATTAGCAGACTTGACCTGCAACCTGATGGATTTACCTGCTACTATTCCCACCCACCACATTTGAAATAAAATTCAGCACATTTCTTCACCAACCACAAGTGGGGCCCACCAATTCTAGAATTTTCCACAAAAATCATTTATAAACCTAATTTCCGAATCAGTCACCTCTGAAAATTCATAACAAATCATACTTTCATTTTTTAACGGTTTCAAAATTTGTGGACATATACTTAACTTATATATGTATAACATATCCAAAAATTACAATGATCCAACTATTGGATTAAAAATTATAACTCACATAATATATCTCAAAAATCTTTGGTTTAATTTTTAATACCTCCATTCCAACAAAAATCTTGATAAAACACCTCAACATTAACTCCTTCATTTTTTAACCACAATAAATATATCCAACATTTATATCCACATAAAATAAATATTTCCTTATCATATGAATCAATAATTAATTATTCACAAATAATATTACGTAATCACATTTATGACAACCATTGTTCTCAGAAAGAGGGCTTTCCAATAAGAATTTCTCCTTATTGGCGCGCCAATTAGGTGACCAAACCTCTCCTTGATGTAACTTTCTAGACATTGCCAATAATGCTATCTAATAATATTATTCAAATAATATGAATTATTGATCTGATAATGGGAAATTCTGTGCAGTGATAATTATTGAAACAAAAATAATATAAAATATCAACGCAGCAATTATTGAATCAATAAAATAAAATATTGAACAGTAACTACTGTAACAATTATTGAGTAGTGTCTTCTTACGTAAGGATTAATAATTCATCGATATTGTACATCCACGCGTACATCGTATATTTTAACCACCGCATTCTAAGCGGTGTTAATCAGTAATAACTACGTGAATTATTTATAAAAACTTAAACTAGTCATTTTCTTCATCAAGAGGTTATTACATTATGGGGCCCAATAAATGATCATGGCAAATGCATTTTAATATTCCCCTCACAACAAGAATATTCCACGACCAAACGAATATTCCCAGAACAAAAATGATTATTTTATAACCACTTGCATATTTTGCAGAATTTGCACATTTCACCCATAACCGAGAATTATATCAAATTAATACCTTATTATTCACAAATATAATTAGAGGAAATTCGATTTTATTTATAATAAGTTGGGGTCTTACAACCTCCCCTCCTTATGAAATTTCGTCCTCGAAATTGACATACGTACCTGGTGTTTCAAAAAGGTGAGGATACCTCGCTTTCATTTCTGATTCCAACTCCCAGGTCATTTCTTCAATAGCATGGTTTCTCCATAAAACCTTAACTTGTGGTATAACCTTGGTGCGTAGGACATGCTCTTTCCTATCCAAGATCTTAACAGGTACTTCTTCGTACGTTAAATCTTCGGCTATCTCATCTGGTTCTAACGCAATAATATGGTTCGGGTCTTTCACATATTTACGAAGCATGGATATATGAAAAATATTATGAACACGAGACATACTTGGAGGTAATGCGAGTCTATAGGCCACATTTCCTATTCGGTCAAGAATCTCAAATGGACCAACAAATCGTGGATTGAGCTTTCCTGTATTCCCAAATCTTGTAACTCCCCATGGTGCAACACGTAACAATACATGATCCCCAATATTAAATTCCACGTCTTTTCGATGAAGATCCGCATAACTCTTTTGTCGATCTTGTGCCGTTTGTATACGTTGTCGAATCATATGGATCTTTTCTGTAGTCATGCGTACTAATTCTGGTCCCAACAACGTTGCTTCTCCCACCTCGTCCCAAAGATTTGGAGAACGACACTTTCGCCCATACAACCCCTCAAATGGAGCCATGCCTATACTTGCTTGATAACTGTTGTTATAGGAGAATTCCACCCGTGGAAAGTACTTATCCCAACTTCCTTAAAAATCTAGGACACAAAGTCTTAATAGATCTTCAAGGGTTTGAATAGTCCTCTCTGATTGTCCGTCCGTTTGAGGATGGTATGCCAACCGAATCAGAATCCGCGTGCCCATAGCTTTCTGCAAGCTAACCCAAAATCGTGAAGTGAATCTTGGGTCACGATCTGAAACTATGGATACTGGCATGCCATGCAATCTCACAATCTCATTCACGTACATGCGAGCAAGATGTTCAAGGGAATAAGTCTCACGTATTGGTAAGAAATGGGCAGACTAGGTTAATCTATCAACAATAACCCAAATCGCATCTATGCCTTGAGAAACTTTGGGAAGACCTATAACGAAATCCATAGTAATGTGTTCCCACTTCCATTTCAGAATCTCAAGTGGTTGTAATGGACCCTTTGGCACTTGATGCTCCGCCTTTACACGTTGACAAGTTAAACACCTCGAGATAAACTCCGCGATCTCTCTCTTCATATTGTTCCACTAAAATGTATGTCGAATATCACGATACATTTTGGTACTCTCAGAATCGTTAGGAACACAAAGTCTGGAGTTGAATCTAAGTATTCCTTCTTCATCGATTCTCGCTTCTGGAATAGCTCTTTTTTGCACTTTCTTCTTCATACGTATCAGCTCCAGGTCCGTAGCTTGAGCAGCTTTAACTTTATCGATTAAAGTCGGTTCTACTCGTATATTCGCCATCATCATGTGGGTCCCTGGAGTCTTTAATTCTACCTCCATCCTTTGCAAGTCATATAGAATGGGACTTTGCATTAACAATATCGCACTCGTACTCACATATGATCTTCTACTCAATGCGTCAGCTACTACGTTCGCTTTTCCAGGATGATATTGAATAGTGTGATCGTAATCTTTCAATAGTTCAAGCCAACGTCGTTGCCGCATGTTGAGTTCTTTTTGGGTGAAGAAATATTTGAGGCTTTTATGGTCTGTATAAATCTCCACTTTCTCCCCATACAAGTAGTGTCTCCAAATTTTCAACGCGAATACGACTGCTGCAAACTCTAGATCATGAGTAGGATAATTCCTCTCATATTCTTTGAGTTGTCGTGAGGCATAGGCTATGACTTTCCCATGTTGCATAAAAACGCATCCTAACCCTTTGCTTTCAGCATCGCTGTATATAACAAATCCATCCGTACCAGATGGTATTGCCAGAATAGGTGCCGAAATGAGTCTCCTCTTGAGCTCTTGGAAACTCTTCTCACATTCCTCGCTCCATACAAATTTTGTATCTTTCCAAGTCAACTGAGTTAACGGAGTAGCGATTCGTGAAAATCCTTCCACGAATCTCCGATAATAACCAGCTAAGCCCAGAAAGCTACACACTTCGGTCACCGACTTTGGTTTCTCCCAACTTTGTACTGCTTCAATCTTCGCCGGGTCGACAGATACTCCATGTTTTGACACCATGTGCCCAAGGAATGCTACTTCCTCAAGCCAGAACTCGCATTTCTTCAGCTTGGCATAAAGCTTGTTTTCACAAAGCCTTTCAAGTATCAGCTTCAAATGGTGCTCATGTTCTTCATGACTTTTGGAATAGATGAGGATGTCATCAATAAAGACAACAACAAACTGATCCAAATATTCCTTGAATACACGGTTCATCATATCCATGAAAGCAGCAGGAGCATTAGTCAATCCAAAAGACATGACTAAGAATTCATAATGCCCGTACCAAGTTCTGAAGGCAGTCTTTGGAATATCCTCAATTTTAATCTTCAAATTGATGATATCCGAAGCGAACATCGATCTTTGAAAAGAATTATGCTCCTTGCAAATCGGTCGAGCAGTGTCATCAATGCGAGGTAGCGGATACCTATTCTTGATGGTGACATGGTTTAATTCTCAGTAGTCAATACAAAGTTGCATACTCGAGTCTTTCTTCTTTACGAATAAAGCAGAGCACCCCAAGGAGATGTCTTAGGGACGAATGAAACCTATGTCTAACAATTCTTGTAGTTGGACTTTTAACTCCTGAAGTTCAATAGGAGCCATTCGATATGGGGTTTTAGAAATGGGTTTTGTACCCGGCTCAAGGTCAATAAAGAATTCAACATCACGTTCTGGGGGTAGACCGGGAAGTTCTTCAGGAAATACATCAGAAAATTCTCTAACAACAGAAATATTATTCAAATCTGACTTGTCTTTGTTCAAATCCATAACATGGGCTAAGAAAGCTTGACATCCGTTTTTCAATAAACGAATAGCTTTATGGCTTGATATGATAGTGACTGATTTTAGTGGTTTAGTTGTTTGAATTCGTATGACAGGTTGGTTAGGAATATGAAAACTAACAACCTTTTGAAAACAATCAATTTTGGCATGATGAGTGGTTAACCAATCAATTCCTAAAATCACATCAAAAGCAAGTATCTTTAAAGATATAAGATCAACAGGTAATGTGATAGTGCCAACTTGGATCATGCAAGATTTATAAACTCAGATGTAACGAAGGTTTCACCCAACGGAGTTTCAACAGATAAGTCAAAGTCCAATTTCTCCGAGTCAAGTTTAAGCGTTGAGCACAAGCGGAGAGATAAAAGAATGGATAGAACGGTATCTAGTAAGGTATAAACTTCGTAAGAGTTCAAGATTAGCTTACCGTAATCACCTCGTTCGGGTTCCTCGCGTTTTTGCCGATCCACGACAAACGCTTCTTCCAAGAATCGCCGATTTCGACTTATCCGGACGACCCTTGGAGTCACCATCCCGTTGAACTTGGTTTGCTCTCTGAGAACAATCCCGAGCTATGTGGCCTTCCTTTCCACAGTTGTAACATACCTTGGATTGTTGTGGACAGTTTAATGATATGTCCTCTTTCCCGCATTTGTAACATCTAAGCGGCGGTTGTTCTCCTCCCTAAAATTTTTTGTTGGTGTTGGTGCTCTACTCGTTGATGTCTTCCGTCATTGTTGAATCTCCTCTTCTGAAATTTCCACTTGACTCACCTCTCCTATTATCATGGCCACGATGACCACCCGAGTGGTTACTTTGTTCGTATTTTTCCTCCTCGTTGGTTATCATCGCTCGACGATCGCAAGCATCAGGTATGACCACGGTTGTGATCCCTCGGTTAAACATACTCATTATCTCGCTTCTAATAATTGAGCCCATTTACAACATCTGAATATAAAGAAAATTTATGAGATATAAGATATTCTTCGAGAATCTAGGGCTTTAGACCTCTCGAAACATCCTCGTCATTCGTTCCTCATTTTCACCAAATAAGGTGCAAACACGATAACTCTATAAACTTCGCCTCATCTTTGGGACACCGTCATGTTGTTTTGTTCCATCGATAAACTCCACCTCCTTCATATAGCCGAATACTTTCGGGAAAGTACTTGTCATTGAATAGTTTCAAACGTTTCCCAAGACATGCTGAAAAGGGCGGGTTTGAGTACGCTTCATGACTCCCACCAAGAGTCCGCCTCACCGCTTGAACATAAAGGTGGCGAATGGAACCTTCGTTCCTCCGTGCATCCCAAGACATCGAATATCTTGGTAATTTGCTTGACCCACATTTTCGCCATGATTGGATCCGGCTTTCCCTTAAATTTTGGTGGTCCCAACTCCTTGAACTGCTTGGTTGTGACAAGCCGCGCATTACTATCATTTCCACCGTATTTTGTGCACGAGTCTCCTTAAATGCAGGTTTTGCATGAAATGAAAAAGCTCCTAAATATTCCATCATTCATCGTTTGCTTTCAGTAGTGTTGTTTACAGGAGGAATATTGCCTTCTGCTGCACGTTCTCCTGGTTTGTAACTAAAGGTTGTTCCACAGTCTCATACACTCCATTGTTAACGTTCTCAGCGACCATTCTTAAATACTTCCATAAAATAAGGGTTAATTAAACAAATTAACATATCACAAAATATCCTTATATTATGACTGACCAACAAATAAGCTTAGATAAGACACACTAGCGAAGGATTTACTCATCTATCCCCTCCTAGTTCTATTCCTCGATCTCCGCCAGAGACCATATCCCTAAGCTCGATACTAATCGTGACGCCCCCAAAATAGGTATACAACACCCATTCGAGTCTCCAAATACATGGTACGTAAAACCAACTACAACTTCAATAATACAATTGTCGTGCAAAATACGACACAACACATACTATGAGTTTAAATACAAATATTGTCTTCTAGACAATATCCACACTCAAATAAGTCCTCGTTACAATTATTCAAACACTATTTTACGTAAATAGTGAGGATCGCTAAAACATCTTTCTAGAACCATCACTCCGCACTCGACTAGTTTCTCGCTATGTTCTCACCTCCCGAGAAAAATGGAACAAAAAGGAAAAGGGTGAGCTTAACTAGCCCAATAAAGAATATTATGACTAAGATAATATACAACAAATTATCGTTAGTCTTCAATGAGGAAAAATCGATAAAATATAATAGCCAACAAGTTTTAGATCAACAATCAGAAGCGGAAGCAAGAATCCATTAGAAGAGTCAAGTAGAGAAGAGAATGAGTTCTACTATCTTCTAAGATTTAAAAGTCCATCATCAATATTTTATCCTGTAACAACAATCAATATACATCTTTAATCAAATATTCATCTTGCACACCACAAAGCCAAAGATATTCATTTGTATCACCGGTTGGTCATGTGTTCATCTCAACACTGCTCATCTTTGCACTACTACGCCAAAGATATTCATCGATTAATCATTTATCTTTGCACTACAAAAGCGGAAGATATTTAGTAATATCATCATTTAGGGTAGAGGATGATGAAAAATATTTTAAAGAAAACGAATCCAATTGAAACGGAAGGACAAATAGTAGGATTCAGTATAACAATTTATCCAAGATCAATAATACTTCATAAATACCAATTTTGAAGCGAGGAATTCAAAAATAAAGATCAAAACATGGATACAATCAAAGATAATAACCATAATAGACATCTTGGACAAAAAGAAGAAAATTTCATTTTTCGGTGAATAGTGCCATATTTGTGAATAGTGCCGTATACGTGAATAGTGCCGTATACGTGAATAGTAATCTCGACACAAAAAGTTCCAAATTTGATAAAAAATTTAAATCAATACTTCGTCATAATGATATTGAAGAAATAATATCATCTATGAAGAAAATAACATCCCTTACCTCAAAATATCAGTACTTCTGATCGGAATATCGGTATAAGGCTGAAGGAAACTTGCACTGATGAATAGAAACTCACAAAGTATCTAAATACTCACAAAATACACTCAATAATCTAGAGAGAGAAAGAGAGAAAACTTGTTTCTGGTGTGATTTTCAATTCTAACTTAGCCCTATATTTATAGGAAAATGTTAGCAGACTTGACTGCAAACTTGATGGCTTTACTCGCTACTATTCCCACCCACCACATTTGAAATAAAATTCAGCACATTTCTTCACCAACCACAAGTGGGGCCCACCAATTCTAGAATTTTCCACCAAAATCATTTATAAACCTAATTTAGAATCACCACCTCTTAAAATTCATAACAAATCATACGTTCATTTTAACGGTTCAAAATTTGTGGACATATACTTAACTTATATGTGTATAACATATCTAAAAATTACAACGATCCAATTCATTCGGATTAAAAATTATAACTCACTTAATATATCTCAAAAATCTTTGGTTTAATTTTTAATACCTCCATTCAAACAAAAATACCGATAAAACACCTCAACATTAACTCCTTCATTTTTTAACCACAATAAATATATCCAACATTTATATCCACATAAAATAAATATTTCCTTATCATATGAATCGGTAATTAATTATTCACAAATAATATTATGTAATCACATTTATGACAACCAGCCGCTCCCGTGAAAGAGGGGTTTTCCAATAAGAATTTCTCCTTATCGGGCGCAAGCAATTAGGTGACCAAACCTCTCCTCGATGTAACTTTCTAGACATTGCCAATAATGCTATCTAATAATATTATTCAAATAATATGAATTATTGATCCGATAATGGGAAATATCATGCGTTGATAATTATTGAAACAACAATAATATAAAATATCAACGCAAGCAATTATTGAATCAATAAAATAAAATATTGAACAAGAATTCATCGTAATAATTATTGAGTAGTGCCTTCACGTAAGGATCAATAATTCATCAATATTGTGCATCCACGCCAGACATCGTATTTTTAACCTTTGGGTATTCCAACAAATGTTAACTGTGAATAACTACTTCTGCAGATTATTTATAAAAACTTAAACTTGTCATTTTCTTCATCCCACGCTTATTACATTATGGGGCCCTAAATGACTTCACCGTCGCATTTAATATTCTCAGCAACAAGAATATTCCACGACAACCAAACGAATATTCCCTCAAACAACAATGATTATTTTATAACCACTTGCATCTTTTGCAAAATTTGCACATTTCACCCATAACGTAGAATTATATCAAATTAATACCTTATTATTCACAAATATAATTAAAGGAAATTCGATTTTATTTATGCACATAGTCACAGAATAAATTTTCTCATTAATAAATAATGTCAAATTATTAACTCTCTAATTAATAATTAAATTAATTAAATAACATCATGCTTAACTAAATATTTCATTTAATTTGATAAGCTCACATAATTACATATTTGAATAATAATTATTTCTCTACATTAATTTAATAAATGTAACACATATAATTAAATTAATCTACCATAATTGCATCAATTAATTATTAAATCTAATAATTAAATCATCGAAAAATATTTATTTAATTCAATAAATATTAAAATTAATTTTACAAAATCTCGTTCATTACATCTTTCCCCTTAAGAGGATTCATCCCCGAATTACGACTCAATAAATTCGACTGTTACATTCTCCCCCCTTTACAAGGATTACATCCCCTTAATCGTTTACAAATAATTAGTAAATAAATAAGGGTAGTTCTTCATCATATTCTCTTTGAGTTCCCACGTAGCTTCTTCAGCGTTGTGGTTCCTCCAAATTACCTTAACATAAGGTATAACTTTATTTCTTAGAACTTGTTCTTTTCGGTCGACAATTTGGACAAGAATTTCTTCGTAAGATAAGTCTTTCTCAAAATGTAGGGGTTCGTATTCAATTACATGCTTGTAATCACTTTTGTAGGTCATAACACGAAACATGAAAGGCGTTATGGACATTCTCGAGGTCTTTGGAGGTAAGGCTACCTCGATCTGCGACTTCTCGATTCTTCTCGAAGACTTTAAAGGGTCCAATAAATCTTGGGCTCAATTTTCCTTTCTTTCCGAACTGATCTTCTCTTCCTTCGAGAGAGACCTTCAAGAAAACATAACTACCGATTCAAACTCGATATTTTTACTATGTGGATCAACAGTATTTTTCCGTCGACCTTGAGCCGCTTATCACCGTGCTCGAGATAACTTTGACTATTTATGTTATCTGTTGTACAACTCGCCCTAGCAATTGTCTTTCGCCAACTTCATCCCAATAAAGTGGAGTTACTGACTTTCTGCCAGTATAACGCTTTTCGGTAAGGCGGCATGCCTATACTAGCGCGGTAACTGTTGTTGTAGTCGAACTCTACTAACGGTAGGTGATCATCCCAATTTCCTTTGAAGTCCATCACACAGGCTCTTAGCATATCTTCTAACGTTTGAATTATTCGTTCGCTCTGTCCGTCTGTTTGAGGGTGGTAAGCTGTACTCATTCACAATTGCGTACCCATGCATTCCTGAAGACGTTTCTAGAAATTTGATGTGAAGCGCGGATCCCTATCTGAAACAATTGATACCGAAACTCCGTGCCTCGAAACAATCTCTTTTACGTATAGCCTCGCCAACTGATCTAAGTTGAATCTAATTTTGATCGGAAGGAAGTGTGCGGATTTCATCAGTCGGTCAACGATAACCCATACTGCGTCGTAGCCTTTCTGAGTCGTCAGAAGGCCAACCACGAAGTCCAGTGTAATATGTTCCCATTTCCATTCTAGGATTTCTAACGGTTGTAGCAATCAACTCGGTCTCTGATGTTCCGCTTTCACTTTCTGACAGGTAAGACACTTGGCAACACATTCTGCAACATCACGTTTCAAATTCGGCCACCAGAAATGTTGTCTAAGATCTTGGTACATCTTGGTACTACCAGGGTGAATCGAATATCGTGAACTGTGAGTCTCGCTCAAAATATCTTCCTTAATCTCTTGTACTGGCGGTACCCAAATTCTACTCTCAAATCTCAGTATTCCTTCCTTATCCATCTTAAATCTCGATTCGGTTCCTTCAGATATCTTCTTTGTCACCTTTTTGCATTCATCATCCTGAAGTTGAGCCTCTTTAACTTTATCTAGTAGAGTTATACCAGATTTCATATGAAATAGCTTCTCATCGATCTCCATAGGATACTTTACTTCCAACTCCAGTTTCTCCATTTCTGCAATTAGCTCCTCCTGAGCAGTCAACATCGTCAATTTCTCCCGACCCTTTCTACTTAAGACGTCGGCAACCACATTTGCTTTACCCGGGTGGTATAAAATCTTACAGTCGTAATCCTTAATTAATTCCAACCATCTTCTTTGACGATATTTAAGTCCTACGGTGAAAATATATTTGAGACTCTTATGGTCCGTATATATTTCACACTTCTCCCCGTAGAGATAGTGCCTCCAAATTTTCAAAGGAAAAACAAGCTGTTTAACTCCAAGTCATGGGTGGGATATCCTTCTCATAATCCTTCAATTGTCATGATGCATACGCAATGACTTTGCCTTTTTGCATCAACACACAGCCAAGTCCTTTATGCGATGTATCACTATAAACAATAAAATTTCCTATATCATCCGGAAGAGAGATAACAGTAACGTACTCAACCTCTTCTTCAATTCTTGAAAACTTTCTCACACTTATCCGTCAAACAAATTTCACGACTTTTCGAGTTAAATTCGTTAACGGAGTTGCGATCTTGGAAAAGTATTGTTTGAACCTTCTATAATATCCTGCCAATCCAAGAAAACTTCGTACTTCCGACGACGTCCTCGGCTGACCCAGTTAATCACGGATTCGACTTTGGATGGATCTACCAAAATTCCATTTTTATCGATCACGTGCCTAAGAAATTGCACTCGTTCAATCCAAAATTCGCATTTCGAAAACTTGGCCTACAACTTTTCCCTTCTCAATACTTCCAACGTTAATCTCAAATGCTCTTCGTGTTCTTCTTTGGTTTTCGAATAGACCAAAATGTCATCTATAAATACCACTATGAACTTGTCCAAAACGGCTTAAACACGCCATTCATTAGTCCCATAAATGTTGCAGGAGCATTCGTAAGACCAAACGACATTACTAAAAATTCGTAGTGACCATATCGCGTTCTGAACGCTGTCTTCGGTACATCCTCTGGCCTCACCTTCAGTTGATGATAACCGCTTCTCAAGTCTATCTTGGAAAAGTATCTTGCTCCTTTCAATTGATCAAACAAGTCGTCGATCCTCGGTAATGGATATATGTTCTTAATCGTGACCTTATTCAGTTCTCTGTAGTCAATGCAGAGCCGCATCAATTCGTCCTTCTTTTTCACGAATAACACCGGTGTGACAACCCCAAAATAGGTCCATTCCATCCAACCTATTCGGAGTCGCCAAATACATGGTACAGAAAACAACTACAACTTTATTACAACAATTGTCGTGCAACATACAACAACACATATGTTATGAGTTTGGATATAAATATATACCAAATGTGACTCATGTTTCAACCGTGGATAGCACGTCACAATGACACCTTACATAAAGGTATAGTCAAAAACTGTTTTAGAAATTAAAATCTTTGGGAAGTGCTCAAGGAAACCTTAGTACATGGGAGGCCATGCGTATAGGTTATGATAGATATCATATGGCCACGTAATTATCCTTGGTTGATCCAATAGACCCCAAAGAAAAATGAGAAGATTACTATCATATTCTTCCCAATGGTGAGTCTTCTCTTGACATATCATTATCTCCATTTGTCTCTAATTGAGAATTATACTTCAACCAAACACCAAGATTATATAGGTAGTGCTTCATTATATATACTCGGCAAGTGGATGAGCACATCCTGTCTTATGATGATACGAGGGTTGTATGTCATTAGACATCTTGTATGATAGTGGCAAAACACCCTTCCAACATTGGGTTCACCTCACTCTAGTTGATTCACCAAATATAACTACTAAATGATGACCACCGTTCTATTCCCTGTTACCCCGCTTCGACCCAAACTACACTCTTATTACCTGAAAGAAATTGTGAAGCAAAAGGGTGAGCACAACTAGCTCAGTAAAGAATATCATGACTAAGGATAATTAAATTATCAATAGCCTTCATCAATAATAAATCAGAGATTTAGAACATATGGTAGATGATAAAAATTTCAACCATAGTTGCAGCGGAACGAGCAATACATTAGAAGAGTCAAATAGTCCATAAAGTCTATTATCTTCTCTATGTTAAAAATCCACCAACAATATTTTATCCCTGTAACATCAATCAACAGTTCTGGTCCACAATCATATGAATAACTCATAATCATAATTGTAGTTTTAAATTCCTCTTCTCATCCAGGACGAAGATAATTTTCATCACCTATCTTTACTTGAAACATCAAAGATCATGGTTACACCAAATCACATTTCCTGTTCATAATCATACCAATAACTTCATCTTTGCACTATGGCCAAAGATATTCATTTGTATCACCAGTTGGTCATGTTCATCTCAACACCTGTTCATCTTTGCACTACTGGCCAAAGATATTCAACAACATGTCATCTTTGCACTACGGGCCAAAGATATTCATCAACAATTCATCTTTGCACTACAGGCCAAAGATATTCCTCAACAGTTCATATTTGCACTACAGGCCAAATATATTCATCAACAGTTCATATTTGCACTACATGCCAAATATATTATTATCTCAAAGAAATATATAATCATTTCAGAATTTATATAAACAATAATTATAACCATGTTGATCATTTCACCTTTGCACTTAAGCTAAAGATATTCAATTATAAATTCAATGGTCACGATCATACCAAATCAACAATTCAACTTTGCACACCATCGCCAAAAGAGAACCCATAGTCATGATCATACCAAAATCTACCCATCTTTACACTCAAGTCAAAGAGAAATATCATCATTAGGGTTATAAAAATGTTATATATGATAATAAAAAAATAATATGATCAACATACAGTTTTAATCTCAAGAGTAATATTCATAAATCAACTATAATTTGGTTAGAAAAAGAAACCAATTTTGTCATGAATAGTAACTCGTGAATAGTAACTTCGTGAATAGTAACTCATGAATAGTAAACCCGACACAAAAAGGTAGAAATTTCACAATAAAATCCATACCAATATTTTGGTATAATGATATTGAAATAACATTTCTTAAACTTATAAACAATTTATTTTAATTGTTTACACTTTACTAAATAATGCATTTAATCATTCTAAAATGCCAAACTCATAAGATTTCATCACCAATAACCAAAACCCTCATAAAAAATCTGCATATAACTCATGTATGATTCTCAAGCCATAAAATCATATTTTCCAATTTTCTTACTTCACATAACATATTTAATTCATTTACTCATAACTAGTCCATTTTCATAAAAAATAACAAATCAGCCCAAAAATATTTCTTTTCCGGGATTTAGCGTAATATAGTCCCATATTGAACATATATTTTTCTCAGAATTTTTAAAATTCATTTACTATTTTTTATATGGCCAAAACTGCCGAATATTTAGACATTTATCATTAATTTTACTTTTATCTAAAAATCCCGAACTTCACAGATTACACTTATATTATATAGATGTACTTCCAATAAAAATTTCATCAATTTTGGAGTTAACCACAAGGAGTTATAAGCGGTTACTTTTAAAATAGTATTTTCCCGTAAAATTCATAACTCTTAATCTATACATTCAAAAATAGCCATTTTTGGACACAATCAATAAAACTCATCAAATTATCATTTCAAATTTTTTCAGAATTTTTGAAGGTCTAAAAAGTTACAAAACATGAAAAACATAACAACCCTTAAAATTCCTTACCTCAAAAGAGCAGTACTTCTGACTGGAATATCAGATGAAAAGCCGAAAGAAACTTGTACTGAAAAGTAACTCTCAAAGTATCTAAATACTCATACAAATATGCTTGATAATCTAGAGAGAAAGAAAACTTGTTTCTGGTGTGATTTTTAATTCTAACATAAATACTATTTATAGGAAAATGCTGTAAACGCATATAGGAGACTAAATTAATAAAATATAATATTTCATTTCTTTCTTCTACGCCACCTACCACTACCAATGAAGCCCGACCATCAACATGCCAACTTTGAACAAAATCAGCCCACATGTTTAATAAAAACAAAAGTGGGTCCCACCTAATTTTAATAAAAATCATTTTATTTTCTGAAACTTCAATAATTCATAGAAAATAGCCCGGTTATTAGAAAAATACAAATTTTATATCTGACTGAAATCGAATTCTCTACAACTTTGTAGCTTTGAGTTTTTCCAAATTCCAAACCGAAAATATCTGAAATCCACAAACGGGTGATTTTAAACATCGTTTCAACAACTTTTAAAATTCATAACAAATCATGCGTTAATTTTCAACGGTTCAAAATTTGTGGACATATACTTAACTCATATATGTATAACATAACCAAAAATTACAATGATGCAACGGTCAGATCAAAATTATAACTCACGCAATAGAGCTTTAAGAACACCGATTTGATCTTTTAATACCTCCAATCCGATAAAATATTGATAAAACACCTCAACATTAATTCATTCGTGTATAACCACATAAATAAATCCATCATTTATATCCGAATCAAATAAATATTTTCTTATCATATAAATCAATAATTAATTGTTCACAAATAATATTACAGAATCACAATTATGACAACCAGGCAGTTCCCAGGAAAAAGGGGGCTTTCCGATAAGGATTTCTCCTTACTGGTGCGCAATTAGGTGACCAAACCTCTCCTTGACAGAACTTTCTAGACATTGCCAATAATGCTATCTAATAATATTATTCAAATAATATGAATTATTGATCTGATAATGGGAAATATTGTGCAGTGACAATTATTGAAACAACAATAATATAAACTATCAACCTAAAGAATTATTGAATAAAATAAAATATTGAACAAAGAATTACCGTAATGATTATTGAAGTAGTGCCTTCTTTACGTAAGAATCAATAATTCAAAAATAATTGTACATCCACGCCAGACATCGTATTTTAACCATCGGGTATTCAGCAACAAAGTTAATCAGTAATAACTACTGCCGTTATTTATAAAAACTCAATTTTGTCGTTTTCTTCATCCAAGCAGCTTATTCGTTATAGGGCCCACTAATGGATGGGTCGTCGCATCTAATATTCTCCTACGTAAAGAATATTCCACTAATTAAAGCGAATATTTTTTCGACAATTGAATATTTTATAACCACTTGCGTATTTTGAAAAAAATTCATATCTCACCCTTAACTTTAAACTTTTTATCAATTTAATCATTTCTTGAATTGTAATTATAAGAAAAATTGAATACTTTTATTTCATAAAATGGGGTCTTACTTACCCAAAGCGCTCCCCACTGGCGATACGCTTCGGTTGAATGTACTTCTTGTCCAACAATTCTTGTAGTTGTACCATTAATTCCTTCATCTCTACTGTTTCCATTCGGTATGGTGCCTTCGATATTGGAGCAGTTCCTGACGCCAAATCGATCACGAAATCTACCTCTCTATCTGGTGGAAGTCCTGGTAAATCGTCTGGAAATACGTCGACGAAGTCCCTCACGATCGGTATTTCTTCTACCTTCGGATTCTCTTTTCGACTGTCGACTATGTAAGCTAAGTATCCTACACAGCCTTGTCTTAATAACTTCCTGGCCTGCATCATCGTCAGACAACTCGCTTGTCTAGGCGACTTGCTACCATAAAATACAACCTTTGACGGAGTCATAAGGTTAATACGCTTCTTTTGGCAATCAATTATAGCCCCGTAATTGAATAACCAATCCATTCCCAAAATAACGTCAAATTCCCCAAGTCGAATAGGGATAAGATCTACATTCATGATATTACCCTTAATATCCACTCTACAGTTCTTGTGTACGTACTTAACAGGGATTATTTCTCTATTTGCAATTTTTATGTTCATGGGGTAATCCAATTCATTCTTAGGCAAATCTAAATTCTTGGCAAAATCATCGGATATAAAGGAACAAGTAGCACCCGAATCAAATAAAACATAAGCATTAATTTTATTGATCGGAATGATACCTGGCACCACATCACGGGATTGAACTGCATCTTGCACCGTCATGTTGAAAGTTCGGGTGGTCGGTCGGTTTGTTGCGGTTGGTCCGGTGATGGTTAAGGCATTTCTACTGTTGTTTCCTCGGTTTCCTTCTGATCCTGACCCTCCAGATCCCTTCTTGGGACAGTCTCTTGCCAGATGGTCCTTCGAACCACAAGTAAAACAAGCACCCTTCTTTGGGTTTGGACAGTTTGGTGCTATGTGGCCTTCCTGACCACAATTGTAGCACACTCTTTTTCCTTTCTTACAAACTCCCAGATGGGCGTTCCCGCAAGTCGGGCATGCTTCGATTCTTTTCTTCTGATTACCTTGCTGATTCCCCGATGATGAGATGTCATTCCATCTTTTCTTCTGATTGAAATTTCCACGTCCTATGCCACTTCCACTGACCTTGTTATTTCCTTCACCTTCACTCTTCTTCTTCTTTTGATCTTGATTGTACTTGGTCACTGCATCGTTTCCTCCTTCAGTGAGGATGGCCTTTTCCAGTACTCCAGCAAACGTGTTTAGCTAAAACATTGATACCTTGCTGTACACCCAAGGCTTTAGTCCTTGCTCAAACCGTCTCGCCTTCCTCTCATCCGTGTGAACTTGATACGGGGCGAACCTTGCCAACTCGTTGAATTTAGCCACATAGTCAGGCACACTCATATTTCCCTGCTTCAACTCTAGAAATTGAACCTCCATCTGGTTCTGTGAACTAGTTGGGAAATATATTTCAAAAAACATCTCTTTAAATCCCTCCCACGTAATTACACCTTCACCTCCTCGCACTTTGTTTGCTTGCCACTAGTAGCTAGCCTCAGACTTCAGCATAAACGTTGCAAAAGCGGTCTTCTGGTCTTCTCTAAACCTAGCAATGTCAAAAACCTTCTCCATTTCCATAACCCACGTTTAAGCCTCGATTGGGTTCATGGAACCTTTAAATTCTGGCGGTCCCACCTCCTTGAAATCTTTAAACGTAGTATTTGGTGGAGCTTGAGGTTGATTATTCATTGCTCCAGCTAGCAAGTTAACCAACTGCTGAATAGGATTAACATTGGCATTGTTGTTATTTGTTGACTCTTCCTGAGTTGGTTGACGTGGTTGTCTTCTTCTAGGCGGCATATTTCCGTTAAGAATAATATATGCTTATTAAATCTCTATTAAATTCTCTAAATAGTTAAGACTTAACTCAACAATTTAATATATTCATTTAACACATCATCTCAAACAACTTAATATATTTAATTCAAACTAAAAGTTTTACATCAAACGATAGCATAACTGCTATTTACATCCACCATCCTGAGATATAGAATCCACATGATTTAAATATTAAAATATTCCTTCGTTCATAAACACATCAGAATTTACATAGAAAAACTAATTAAGTCTTTCACATAATTAAACAAATTCTATCACTGTCTGTTAAGGTGCTGAATAGCCTTGCCATGCTCCTCATCCATGATACGAGACATCGTCCTGCGATCCAGCATGTACGATGGTAGTCCTTCAAACTGGATGGGGTACCTCAAAACTCGATCTTGGGCCTCATCCATTGCATGATTAAGTGTAGAGTATGTCTCTCCAAGCTTCACCTTCTTTGCACGACCGTCTTCTTCCGCAAGATCAGCATGATCAGATCCTTCTTCAACTTTTCTATCTCTACGGTCTTATCTTCGGTTTAACCCTTCTTGTGGACCAAATCCCATTCTACATTTCCCAGTCGTGAGTGAAGAGTCAAAATCTCCCTCTCCTTCTCCTCTAGAGTAATCTGCTGAATAATGGCTCGCTTCATCAGATCCAAAGACCTCATTTCGTAACTAACGTTACGATGCGTATATTGTGTCATACATCTCAGCATCAATGGTGTACCGTGGTAACTCCTCTTCTTCCTCTTCCTCGTCAAACTCCTCCTCATGATCCTCTTCAGGATCAGTCTCAGGTTCATGCTCCTGACCAAAAACGGTGATCAATGGAGATGACTCCCTCTGAACTAACTGTTCCCTAACGACATGTATGTCTCGGCTCCTCCTCCGTCGGCATTTATAGGTACTGGGGTTCCTCCTCCCCTTCGATTAGTTCCTCCAACGTCGGACATCCCGCAACAAAATTTTTGAATTTTAGTTACTAAGTCGTACTAGTGAGCACCTAATTTAACACATAAGCACATAAAGTCTTTTATTATCTTTAATGAATTACAGAAATTCATTTCCTAGAACTCGATAAGAGTTTTCCATTACTATCTTCTTCTATAAGGCTACTACCTAAGGTTGTTCCCCACCTAAGGTTCATAACCTCATGACTTTGATACTAACTTGTGACACCCCCAAATCCGGGTACTTCAATTCCACGGGATTTGGTGTTCACTATACAAATATCATCTATCTATCTACCCATAATAAATGCAAGCCATGCAATATATAGAATAAAAACCTTCCCCTTAAGGGTTACAACATCTGAATAATAATAATACAATCCCAGTTTAAACTAACCTTAAACATCTGTGCGGAATCATAAACAAATAAGTCTTAAACAACATCATTAACTCGAGTCTTAAACATAAATACATCATCTAATAAAAATAACAAGTCTTCATCACTTGCTAACTTTGCCCTTTCCTTTACTAGTGGAAGGTTCATCGCTTCTTTCGTTCATAACTGCAATGTTATTATTAAGCAAGAGTGAGCACTATTGCCCTCAAGTATAATAATGAAATAACAGTATAATAACATGCGAGTAAATCAAAAACATCTGAATAAAAGCTCAACTTTTGAATCAAGAATGAATAGCAAGAATCAAAAGAATTCTGAGGGTCATAAGACCTTGAACTATGTCCTAGGTTATCAAGGGTTATACTTGAAACCTTTAATAGTCATAAGACTATGGACCTTTTTACTCGTACTTAGGGGGATCAATCCTTAGTACCATACTGTGCACAATATCTTAACGCTAACGCATAAGTAAATCCCTTTGCAGGGTTGTTCATCTCAGTTTAATATTCGAGTCCGCACCAAAGAAAGTTTGGTTTGGATAATTCAATAAGGGTTCTGAAATTTAGAACGTTCATCAACTAAGGACTAGTTGAATCAATAAAGTTCACTAGTCTAATAAGGTTCAACAATAATGAAATTCGATTTGAATAATAATCTCAAGAAGTATACAATAGAACAATTATTGTATAACTAAATCATGCTTTGAAAAGTTAATAAATCTTTAATATAACAATTGAACTTGAATAATAGTAACGATAATTTACTCGAGGTAACTAATAACTTGAACAATAATGACAAGTAGGGTTAGAAAAACTTGCCACGCATGTAGGTAGCTAAGCGATTACTACTTTCGTTCACCACAAATCCTACACACATACCATATGTATTCACGACATTCATTAGTTACATTTTCACTTAATTATTTAATATAAACTCCACTTTATTTAACAAATCATTACCCTTCTAATTAAATTAGAATATTTTCATTCTCTTACTATTTTTACACTCAAATAAATTATTTCATAATAATTTCCATCGAATATTTATTTTATTCCATAAATATCTCAATTAAAATATTTAATTTATTTTATAAATATTTTAATAATAATTTTCATCGAATATTTATTTTATTCCATAAATATCTCAATTGAAATATTCAATTTTTTTATAAATATTTTAATAATAATTTTCATCGAATATTTATTTTATTCCATAATATCTCAATTAAAATATTTAATTTATTTTATAAATATTTTAATAATAATTTTTATCGAATATTTATTTTATTCCATAAATATCTCAATTAAAATATTTAATTTATTTTATAAATATTTTAATAATAATTTTCATCAAATATTTATTTTATTCCATAAATATCTCAATTAAAATATTTAGTTTATTTCATAAATATTTTAATAATAATTTTCATCAAATATTTATTTTTTTAGTTTATTTATTTATTATTATTTATTTATTTTGACCGTGAGTAAGGGGTAATTTAGTTTAGTAACGCTTGCATTGAAGGGGATTACTAGGCTCATTTTCTGATTAGATTCTGCGATTCGCGAACATAACAAGGTCAAATTAGGCCAAAAATTAATCACAGGTAAAATTATACATGAATATGGCCATAACTTCCAATTAGTTATTTTTACACGAATTTAAACATACCCAATCATTGCAATACATATATAATCATTACTTAACCCATCTAGCATGATTTTTAACAAGTTACAACACATAATTTGCAAATCAACACATTTACTTCCACTGTTCTTGATGTTCTTGATGTTCTTGAAGGTTTTGAAAATAAAACATGAAAATTGATACTACAGATTCGTTATAACACTGAATCTGTTCGTTTAAAGTTTGGTCTCTTCGTATCAATATGTATAATAATATACGAGTGTAAATTTAGGGATGATATCTGATCAACGCATTAAATACCACTTATAGGGCCATAAAGCCAAAATCCATACTCTGTAATTTTGAAAAACATATACGACATGTATTTTAATGAAACAGATGATATGGTCTACATAGTAAACATGTTATACTACTCGAATTATTACACATATTCTTATAACAATCATCATTTCCCAATTCACAGAGATTTACAGAATATATGAAAGCCATTTTTATAAAAACTAAATGGCGTAACTTTAAAATTTGGGAAGAAGGATTACCTTGAATACTGCTTAGATTACACAGGTGACAACAATTCCCAATTTCTCACACTTCTTCTCCTTTAATCACAGAGATTCACAATCTCTCTCAAACTTCTCAAACTCTCTCTGCGTGAATATTTCTTAGACTTAATAAAAAAACAATAAAGAAGGCGTATGATATAATAAGAAGCGACGATTGAGTGGTCGGATTAACCCAATAATGGGTAATCGCTCCAACTCCCCCATAGGGCCTTGTTTGGCTAGCAAAATAGATTTAAAACCATTTAATTTAATAAAGCTTTATCATATAGTTTAATTAATGTCACACTCCTTCATAAAATAAATTAATATCTTATTTATTTTAAATAAAATATAATAATTTTTCATAAATTCACATAGTCACATAATAAATTTTCTCAATAATAAATAATGTCAAATTATTAACTCTCTAATTAATAATTAAATTAATTAAATAACATCATGCTTGACTAAATATTTCATTTAATTCGATAAGCTCACATAATTACATATTTGAATAATAATTATTCTCTACATTAATTTAATAAATGTAACACATATAATTAAATTAATCTACCATAATTGCATCAATTAATTATTAAATCTAATAATTAAATCATCGAAAAATATTTATTTAATTTAATAAATATTAAAATTAATTTACAAAAATCTTGTTCGTCATAGGGAAGGTGTTAGGCACCCCCCGACATCCGTGTTACCACGATGACCGCCTTTTTTTAAGAAACTATTATCTGAATGTGTGTGGTGGAAAGTCAATGTGTCTTTATTTATTTGGAAGTGGTGCGAGGCCTCATTCGCACCTATATACACAGATTTGAATTTATGTAAAAATTCAGTTTTTTAGCAAGATATGGCAGTGACGTTTTATAAAAGAGGTTTTTTCAAACCCTTAAGCTTAATAGTAATTGAGACATTTTACACTTCCATTTTATTAAGTGTTCGGCTTGATTGATTTTATTTTCGAGATGCAAGGCATCTATAAGAAAATAAGGTATAAAATAATGTCGGCTTCCTCGTAGGTATGAAAACCATCTGAGGAAATTCAGACACCGCAGATAAATTTACAAGATGGTTACAGCTAAAAATATCCATCACGGGAACCGAATCTAGATCCAATAGGCTAAATCTGTGATCACATCATTTCTAGGCTCACATGATACCGCAATTTGTATGAAAGTAGTAGCGAGATATATATATATAAAAGTCGTAATATATATATATATATATATATATATATATATATATATATATATATATATATATATACATATACTGATATGATCACCACCACGAAGCACCTCCATGGGGATCGGAAAATGTAAATAAAGTTGTAAAAGCCATCAACCGCCAATCGAGGAAACTCCAGGTGGGACGAAGAAGCATAAAAAAGTCATAAAAGCGATCAACCACCACGGAGGAAACTATATATATGATCGACGAAACATAATGAAAGTCAGAAGCGATCAACCACCATAAGTAAACTCAAGTGGGACGAAATATATATATATATATATATGTAAGCAAGTAAACGCTCCGGATATAAAATCTAGGCTCATCGAACAAAGTCCGATAACAGGTAATATATATAAGTATATATATATTAAAGTAGTAAACGCTCCAGACCGAAGTCTAGGCTCATCGAACAAAGTCTGACACACAGTTCATATATATATATATATATATATATATATATAAGCAAATAAACGCTCCAGACCGAAGTCTAGGCTCAATTGAGGCATAACTCGATAATGTTAGTCCATATATATAAATATTTATATATATAAATATATATGTATATACAAACTGAAATAAAATCATGGACCAAAGTCCGGACAAACACACACAACACGACTCTCAACGTGAAGAAGGGTGTGTGAAAAGATGAAGAGAAATGCTTTAAAGTGTGTGAGAAGGCTTACAGTGGGTTGCCAAAGAAGACTTCTATATCTTTAAAGTGGATGAAAACTCGGATCTCGCCGGTACAAAAGTAGCTATATGTGAGCTCACAAGTGTTTAAAATGAGAAAACACTCAGTATATTGTAAGTACGAAGCAAATTTGACAGGGCTTCCTCGCCTTTCTTCTCTTACAAATGGCCACCCCAAGCCCTCTATTTATAGAGGGGGAGTCAGAGGTGTACCGCGGCTAGGTTGAGCAGTGTGTACCGCATGACTAGGCATGAGTGTACCTACTGGCCAGGTAGAGGTGTAACTGAGGCTACCCGGGTTGCCCCAGGTTTTGCGGGTCATACTATCTCGCAGTACGTGCACGTGGGCACTGTAATTTCTGCTCAAACTTTCAGAATTGCAATCCAAGCATCCAACTGAGGTATGTAAGACCTATTTCGGACCTTCGTTGTCAAGAGTTACGCAATGGCATGGGATTAGAGGTTGTACGAAGTTAGGAAGATGGGACGGTTCCCTCCAGTCTTCAAACTTCAAATTCTATCTGTTACCCTGTGTAATAGTCGCTCGGGATTGGTTTTGCTTGATTCTTGTGGGACATTGTTGTGTAGAAATGTATGTATGAGATGTTGAGACGGCGCTATGTGGCGTCAAGGTGGCAAGATGACGACTTTACCCCTCACCGGGGTTATCTCCGGTTTGGGCTGATAAAGCAGACGTTGCTCAGGGTTATTGCTGAGATTGGACTGCTGCAAGTGTTGAAGGTCCTCAGTGTCATCTTTGAGGTATGCATGTCTTCCCGGGGTTAGGTCTGGGTCTGGTACTGAGTGCCTCGGTGTGAGTGTCGAGGTTGAAGCTGATGGCATGCATTTTAAATAAGCATTTCTGGGGTTATCGCCGGAACTACATTCCTTGGGGTTATCACCAAGGTTGGTACATACTTCTCCCAGTGTTGGGACTGAGACTGGATATCTCGGGGTTATCTCCGAGATTAATCGATCTTTCTCCGGTGGAATTTCCAGTATTGGAACTGCATGCCTCGGGGTTATCTCTGAGGTTGGAACTGTTACTCCCGGTGTATGTTCAGGGGTTGAGACTGAACTGTCGGTAGTATCTGGACTAGATGTGAGCTGTCTTCCAGGGTTATCTCTGAAAGACGAATCTGTAATCCTGCAAAATCAGTGACAGGTGTGCAAAAAATTTTGAGTGTCTACAGATGCCCCTCTTTATCATATTCATGCAATGCAATGCATGGGTAGGATAAAGAATCCTAGACACTGGAAATGCAACATGATGCAAATGTATGATGCATGTGTGCGTGGTTGTTTCCCAACATGCTGGGGATGATTTTTGGCTCCTTGTAGCTTCTACCGAGGATTGGCAACTATGACCCGATTGGATGCGTGATCCAAATCTTTTCGGATGTTGACGATGGGGCTATCACCAAAGTCCTTAATCCTTGATACAGACTTGATTCTGAAGAGGTGCCTCTTATGTGTAAGAGATCTGTGAGGATACAGCTTTGTCTATTTTGAGGATGTGTATAACATATTCCATCATCGATCCTCCTTGATGATGCTGACCTTTCCTGGTTTGTATCACTAGGATATGTCAAGGTTCTATTGGATTTACTGCCAACAGCATATGCTGTCAGGGTTGCCTGACCTTCGTCGATGTGTACTTCACTGATGCATGAATCAATGGATAAAACCCTATGGGGTAGACTGTCAAGGCTGCTTGACCTTCGCTGACGTGTGAATCAACGGCTGATATGCGTTGTAACCCCCGCCGGGGATCTGATAGGGACTATGGATACCAAAGTACGAAATCATCGAATAGCTTCCGATGCCTCGATAGTTTTATTTGCCATCGGCTAAAATAACGTCAAGGCTGCTTGACGTTCATTGACACGTACATCAATGGATGACAATGCGTGGTGACCCACGCCGGGGAACTTCTTGAGAATGTGTGATTCCCCCGTCGGGGAACTGATAAAGAATAGGGTTACGACCCTCAATTGGTGGCATTGGACCCACGTCAGGTACTGTCGAGCGTGACTTGTAACATTTGAGATCATCGGCATAGTGTACCCTGTGCTTGGGTGAATACCAATGAGTGTTAGACAAACCCAAGGTTCAATTGAGAAGACCAGGATTTGTAAGCTATTCTGCTCAATCGCGTAGTATTTTTATTCTTGATTCGACCTTTTTAGTCTGTAAGAACTCCTTTACAACTTGAACTGGACCGAGCTGGAGGAGTGGGAGCCACATGTGGGTGCCATAGGTACACCTGTTTCAGCCGTAGATGGACCTGCGGCCAACCGTGGACATTAAAGTCCTACAGGATGCTTTCATAAGTCATTTTCAAGTTGCGCCACTAAGGAAATCCTAGAGCTCTTCTTCAGATCTGCTAAGTTCGGGCAATTTTCTGCAAATTCTATCACCGTACAAGTGTTCTACACTATCCTGGTAACGTATGCATGTATTTTTTTTCCAGTTTTTATCCGTTGGAAAATGACTTATCACATGAAATGCATCTAAACACATAGTAGTGATTATGTATGCTCAAATGACTTGATAAAAAATATTCAGCATAGTAAATGTTAGTATTAAACCATGCTGAACATAATGATGTGAAAAAAATTAACTTTTGAGACAGTCAAATTGGCACGTTTTTCTACTATTTTTTATCCTATTTGAGGACAAATGAGCAAAAGGTAAAAAGGCAAAGTACTCCTGATATTGACATTAACCTTATAGATTGATGACTTTGATTTTTAATGCATATATTATGTATATGAATTTGGGTAGGTGTGCTACTGAATGGCCACCTAATCATGCCTATGTGCATGTGGATAGTCCTACTTACAAAGGGGACAATGGCAAAATTTTCCAAAATGTAGGCATTTGATTAATCATGCATTTTTTTTAACTCTACTGTAAACGTATGTTAAATTAATGAATGCATGCATGTAGTCATAAAATACATTTTGAAAAACTCCAAGTTAGACAATACCATACCCTTTCAGAGGTGATTTGGAGACTTGTTGTCCAGATATTATGGATCTGTATCAGCTGAGTAGTTCCCGTAGGACCACTTCTGGTATACGGAGGAGGGCTTCTAAAGTGCCTCGACCTCGTTCTGTTAGACAGCCTCGTCGGTTGGTGGAGGCGGTGATACGTCTAGTCTAAGTTGATGTGTCGGACGTTGAGGATGAAGAGGAGGATGTTCCGGTTGCGGACCCCGCTCCTGCTGCACATATTCCCCGTAGGGACCTTCCTAGTATTCAAGTAGCAAACCCAGAGCTTCTAAGTGATTTGAGCAGACATCCCTCGATGTATTTGCATGCCAATGAGGTATGACGATAGATCTTGATCTTCCTACATTCTTATTGATGAGGAGTAAAGGATTTTGATGTTGATCTGCACTTTATGTAGGTTCCCGGCTTTACCCAGCCTCGAGGGAACTAGTTTAGCATACACTCCATGTATCCGGCTCTTCATCCTGACTACAGAGCGATTGTGTAAGACTGGGGATTTGGAGCATTCATTTCCATCCTTCCCCGTCGTTGTCCCTGGGGTTATCTCAGGGCATTATCTAAGCGATGGTTTCATCATACTCAGTCACTCCATTTGCTGGATTTTGAGGTGACGATGACGCCGATGGATTGGCGGTTTATCACAGGTATAGAGTTTGGAGGGGCACCAGTGCCTTGCATGGCGGATATTACCCCTACTGCAATCAGATCCTTGCTAGGAGTTCCGGCAGAGGCGCTCAATGGCAGGACTGTCCGTGCAGGTCCTTTGAACGTGGATGCTATGAGTGGGCTTTTGAGTGAGCCCGTGCCTGATGATGTCAGAGTTAGGGATCGCATTCTTCGGCGACTGTTCCTGATGATCATTAGAGGTTGCTTCATAGCAGATAACTCTTCTACGGTGTCGTTCGCTTTGGTCAGCGTAACGCGTCATGTGGACCGTATTGGAGAGTATGATTGGGGTTCGTATACCTTTGCCTATTTCCTCAGGGGCATGCGTATGCGCTCGCAGGGTTTGACTGAGGCTTGGTTAGGATTCTACCCATTTCTGCTGGTGAGTATTTCTCTTGTCGTTTCCCATGTATAGGTTAATAGTGTTTACTGGCTGCATATGTTTGCCTTTGTGTTGGCAGTTTTGGACCTGTGAGAGGCTTCCATGTTTGTGCTCTGTGAGTGTGATAGGTTTAGATACCTATCCATGATTATAATGATGGCATCATTCCATATTGACAGAGGTCCCTGTAGCTAAGGGTTTCACTCATTGCCGCCTATAGCTGGAGTTGTTAACAACTGATATTATTACATAGATTCCCTATTCTGGGGAGCACTTGGCCATTGGTTTTGAGGATGGGTACCCAACTGGCGTCGAGTATGTGATCTCCACCAGGAGAGTTCCTGTCTTTATAGATGGAGGATGGGAGCTCTATTTAGGAGAGCGTGCTATTAGGAGCACCACAGGAGAGATCTGTATGCCGATCATGCCTCCTGTCAGGCGTCACTGGCCGGTATCGTAGTCACCCGTCACTAACATCCCATTGTTGGGGGTTGACAGTTTTGCATTATCAGAGGGCCCCTGTACTTAGGAGATATTCCAGCGTTGGTGGTTTCCTCAAACTATTGGAGCCCAGACCCGCGCCACTCAGTTTATATGGGATATAGTTCCAGGATCCATGATAATGAAGGATTGGCTAGCTTGTGTCCGAGATCCGACTCATGTGACACAGATTGACAGTTTTACCCAGCGACTGGACCGGGCACATTTCTTTATCCGGCATTTGGGCAGAGATCCGACAGAGGCAGATTGGTTTGATCCTTCCAACTCAGGCGCTGGCCCCTCAGATGACCCATTTGGCTTTGCCAGTGCAGATCCTCCTCTATATAGGCCTGACATCCCTGTTGATAGAGATCCAGTGACTTAGGAAGAGTTACATCATGTGGACAGGATTGATGATGTAGATATTGACACAATTGTCTTCTTCTGATGTGTATTCTCATTATCTCTTTTGATAGGCCTCTGTTAGCTATTGGGTGGCTGTGCCCCATTCTCGCTATATCTTTTGATAGGCCTCTGTTAGTAGTAGGGCGTCTATGCCCCATTTCCCTGTATTTTTAGCTGTACAGAGATGATGTATGTAGATGATGATATACTTAGGAATATATGTACAGTTTTCCATTCCCTATATCATATTGCCATCTATTACATGTAATACATGTATCATGTTATGCATATGTGCGTATTTCCAGAGATATTCAGCATTGACCCCTGGATGGTCTTATGACACGGCCCGTACAGATGTCTTCTTCGACAGTTAGCCATATTGATCATACCCTACCATTATTGGTAGCATCTGGTATGCGATCGTGGTATGACAGTATGTCACCATCAGATAGGATGATAGTAGATCACTTGTTGCAGCATACTATGACCCTGTTGATGTTTCAGGTTCCCGTAGGATTCGTGGATGGCATGTTGATGCACTGGGTATCGGAGAGGCAGGTTTTCCGATTTGGGACCCCGGAGTTGACTCCCATTTTGGAGGAGTATGCACGATTGACGATGCTGCCACTGGACAGACCTTGCGCGCATATGGCTTTGGGGGACATGAGTCGACAGTTCATGACCCTCACTGGATTGAGGTGTAGGGTGATGCAGGATGAGCTTACATCTGGCCACGTTACATCCTAGCATTTTCTTTTTGACAGATTTGGCTCTGAGGATAGTTATACATGACATTCCGGGGATTTCACCACGCCGGAGGATCATTGGCGTCTAGCCAGGGTGGATGTACTACTATTGTGCGTACTGTCATATGTATATATGCCACGGTATATGGATGAGTTGGGCATAAGAGTTATCGTGGCAGTGAGAGCTCTCAGGGAGGGTCATACCATTATACCGATGATTATAGCAGAGACTCTAAGGTCAGCTATATACTGCTGTACATATCTGACAGGAGTGTTTACGGGCAGCTCGGCCATGCTGTATGTGTGGTTTATATCACACTTAAGACCGATCGACACTTTTAGATGGCATGGATATTGTTTCACCCATGATATAGCCATTTCATACTCCTTTCAGCCTGTGGAGTGTTTGGACGTTATGTCTTGGTCGGTATTCTTGACGGAGATTAGTGATCCGTTTAGCATATTGCTGTGTTCGGGGCTCAACTCACCTTACAACTTTATTACTCATGCTCCGGGCATGGATTACCTCCCTCTGGCTGGTTTGAGGGGCATGACTACCTACCACCAGATGGTCGTGATGTTTCAATTTGACCAGTTTCAGGATTTTCATCCTTTTGAGGGGGCGCTGGGTCAGCGTTTAGCTTCTCACTATCTTTTAGCAAAGGAACAATCCCGTGTGTATGCTTGTTGGGATCAACGTGAGGTAGCTACTTTCTCTGTTAGCCATCCAGGATGTTCGCCAGAGTATGATGCGTGGATGGAGATAGAGATTTCATCGGCTACGGCAGTATCCACAGTACCGGATAGTGATTCAGACGATAGAGAGCCCATAGAGGACATTGATTCCCACATCGAGGAGGAGCTACTTGCTAGGTTTCCATCATCTCCGTTAGATTCTCCCGAAGATTAGCATTGTTTGTGATCTGAGATTTCGTCCCAAAGATTACTTGACGAGTCTTCATCTGATGACCTTCAAGAGAGACCAGGCTAGAGCCTTCATGTTGACTGCCCTTGTTGGGAGAGACGCAGATCTGTTAGAGAGAGATGATGCATTAGCTCGTAGATATGCCGCTGTTGTTGAGCGGGATGAGGCTAGATCAGCCAAAGATATAGTGATAGTTGAACGGGATAGTGCCATATCTACCCAGGATGTAGCCATCACAGATAGTACTGCAGTGAGGTCCCTTACCAGTAGCATGATTGCAGAGATGAACACTTATATTGATGAGCATATGGTCACCATGCAGATGGCTGCAGATCTGTTGGGTCGTGTGGATACCCTCTACAGGAGACCACAGCTTTGCCTCCTTCTTCTGAGAGGGATGCCATGTTGGGCTTGTTAGCTCGCATATATCCTGACTTGTAGATGGGCTTGTATTTTCCTGCACAGATTAGTATAGTCATTTTGTCCTGTACAATTTACTTTGTGTATATCAAACAACATTATATATAGCAGGGAAATATATTTTTGATCACTTCCCTTTTAGATATGCTCGAAAATTTGCTTGATATTTTGCCTATTTCTTCAGGACTTGTGATCTTGATGTATTCTGAATTCCTCCTAGATGGATGGACATTGAGTTGTCAATGGATTGTTCAGAATGGATCATTGATCTATATGTATCCCTACAATCTTTGGTGTCTTGGGACTAGTTTCTGTATGGAAATGTGGAGAGCAGTGTGGCTTTTCTCTCTGAGATTGACCGCACCACAGATGGTCGCCAGTACTTCTATTTAGGAGAAGCCTAGTTAATTCCATCTCTTATGGATTGGTGTTGCTCTTTGAGGCACAACCGCAGCTTAGATGGTCGCTGAATCTCCTATTTAGGAGGAGTTCAGGTAATTCCATCCCTTTGGTTTGAAGCCGAATGAAATGTAGTGGATTGAAGAATGATCCCAGTACCAGTTGACAAGTGTTTGTGTTTTGGTAGGGGGTGAGACCGAACCATAAATGGCTGCCTACGTACTCCTATTAAAGAGGAGATCAGGTCTGCATAGTTCGAACCTGGTGTAAGAGGTTCAATGCTGTATGGTGGCAGGAATGGTGTAGGAATGTTTTTGTTGTTTTTGTTTTTATAAGGGGAAGGGGGTAGAAATGTTTTTGTTGTTTTTATTTTATTGCGACCGGGCCATATGAAACGGTTGCCTACGTACTCCTATTGAAGAGGAGATCTGGTCGGCGTAGTTCGCCCCTCCGGACGAGTTGAAAAGTGTGATCCCATGCGAAGTCGATCATGGGAAGAGAAAGTTTGATCCTAGGTTGAGGATAATCTGCATGTGTGAAAAGTTTGATCCCATGTTTTTAGGTAACAAACTATAAGAGAGAATAGTTCAATCCCTAGTGGGATGGCTAAAGTTGTAAGAACGTAGTGAAGCCAGGCTGCTGGCTTGAAAAGTATGTCTCCCTGAGGGGAAAAGTATGAAAAAGAGTTGTATGTGGTAAAGGGTTAAAGAACCGGAATGACTGGTGATCTGATGATCCAATACCAGGATGTCTGCTTGATGGTAACTTCAGACATAGTACCGTTTCATGGTGTCCGAGTTGATGAGTTGTGGAAATTCATCGCCTTCCATTTCCTGCAATCTGAGAGCTTCTCCTGTCAATACCTCCTTGACAACAAACGGGCCTTCCCAGCTAGGGGTGAATGTTCCCTTGGACTGATCTTGGTTGTCAAGTATCTTCTTCAAAACCAAGTCATGTTGTTTAAACTGCCGTAGCCGGACTTTTCTGTGATTGGATCTGGCGATCCTTTGTTGATACAACTGACCATGGAAGATAGTCGTGGTTCGCCTTTCGTCTATTAGAGACAATTGGTGAAACCTGTCTTATACCCATTGGTCTTCATCCAACTGAGCGTCTATCAACACTCTGAGGGATTCCATTTCTACTTCTATGGGCAGCACTGCTTCCATCCCATAGGTTAATGTGTAGGGGGTTGCCCCAGTGGAAGTGCTCATTGATGTTATGTAGGCTAACAGAGAAAGAGGCAATAATTCAGGCCATCCTTTGTGATTGGTGGACATCTTTTGCATAATCTTCTTGATATTTTTATTAGCCGCTTCAACAGCACCATTCATCTTTGGACGATAGATGACGGAGTTAAGATGTTTGATGTGGAATTTGCTGCATAATTCCTCCATCATCTTGTTGTTGAGGTTCTTAGCATTGTCTGATACAATCACCTCGGGTTGTCCATATCGACAAATGACATTGTTTCTGATGAAAGCAATGATGACTTCTTTGGTAACCCTGGGGAAGGAAGCTGCTTCTACCCACTTGGTGAAGTAGTCGATCATGGTTAAGATAAATCGATGTCCATTACTGGCTTTAGGCTCAATGAGCCCGATCACGTCCATTCCCCACGTTGAGAAGGGCCAAGGCGAACTTATATTGTGGAGTTCCCGTGGAGGGGCGTGGATAGCATTCCCATGAATTTGGCATTGATAACATCTCCTGACGTGGTCATTGCAGTCAGCTTTGAGAGAGAGCCAGTAATGTCATGTCTTGAGGATCTTCTTAACAAGAAGGGGGCCACTCATGTGTGGGCCACAGACTCCACCATGGATCTCATCCATGAGCCTTTGAGCTTGGTCTTTGTCTAAACATCTGAGGAGACCTTGTCCTGCATCTCTCTTATAGAGGGCATCTCCGCTTAGATAGAATTTCATAGCAAGTCGATGGATCCGCCTTTTCTCAGTCAGGCTCGCCTGAGCAGGTGTAGATCCATCTCGTAGGTACTCCTTGATATGTTGATACCAAGGATGCTGGATGGGAGGTAGCTCATCCGATACTTCTCCAACGTAGTTCCAAAAGGCTGGGGCCTTGTGCAAGGAAATTATGACGCTTGGCAAGTGTCCCTTATCGGGTATTTGAATCAAGGAGGCTAAAGTTGCTAATGCGTCTGCAAAGTCATTCCTATTATGAGGAATGTGTAGAAAGGAAATTTCTTCGAACTCCAAAACCATATGTAAAACTTACCGATGGTAAGGCAACAAATGTAGCTCTTTGGTTTGATAGATTCTCGTGGATTTTCTAACAACTAACTCCGAATCTCCAAAGATAGTTAACTACCTGATACCCATTGAACGGGCAAGTTTTAGCCCCATGAGACAGCCTTCATACTCAGCAGTGTTGTTGGTGCTGACAAACTACAATTTGACGCCGACGGGATACTGCTCCCCCATACTGGATACTAGAACTGCTCCAGCTCCAGAACTTTCCATATTAATAGCTCCATCAAAATACATCTTCCATATTTGGCGTGAATCGTACTGATGGTGTTGTTGAACTGTCATTACCCCTTCATCGGGGAAGTATGTCTCTAAGGGTTTGAAGTCCCCTGAAGGTGCAGCGGCCAATTGATCCGTAATTCCTTGACCTTTGATGGACTTTTAAGTCACGTAAACGATGTCAAATTGTTGTAGGATCAACTGCCATCTGGACAGCCGGCAATTTAACATGGGTTTGTTGAACACGTACTTGAGAGGATCCACGCAGGATATGAGATGGGTTGTGTGACCATGGAGGTAATGTTGTAACCTTATGGAAGCCCATGCTAAAGCACAACAAGTCTTCTCAATTAGAGTGTACTTATGTTCACTGCTGCTGAATCTTTTGCAGAGGTAATAGATAGCTCGTTCTTGGCCTCTATCATCTTTCTGTCCCAGCATGCAACCCATGGCATTGTCACTTATGGACAGGTACATGAACAGGGGAACATCATCCCTGGGTGGTACCAAAATAGGAGCTTTGACTAGCTGTTCTTTGATTGTGAGGAAGGCCTTTTGGCAATCATCATTCCATTTCATGGAGGAGTTCTTCTTTAATAGCTTGAAGATTGGCTCACAGGTTGCGGTGAATTGAGAAATGAAACTGCTAATGAAGTTGATTCTTCCCAAAAATCCCCGTATTTCCCTCTCTGTCTGAGGAATGGGCATTTCTGTGATGGCCTGGATTTTGGTAGGATCTAGTTCAATCCCTTTGTGGCTGACTAGGAATCCTAGCAACTTGCCTGATTTAACACCAAAGGCGCACTTGGCTGGATTCAACTTCAAGTTGAACTTACGCAACTTGTTAAATAGCTTCCTAAGATGGTCTAATGGTCCGCCTCCTTCCGGGATTTGACAATGATGTAATCCACGTAGATCTCGATCTCTTTATGCATTAAGTCATGGAAGAGAGCCATCATAGCTCGCTGATAGGTGGCTCCGGCATTGATGAGGCCAAATGACAACCGTCTATAGCAAAAGGTTCCCCAAGGTGTGATGAAAGCAGTTTTTTCACGATCTCCCTCAGCAACCATGATCTAATGGTACCCCGCAAAGCAATCAGCAAAGGAGTACATGCAGTATTAAGCAATATTGTCAATGAGAATGTGGATAAATGGCACGGGAAAGCTATCCTTAAGGCAAGCTTTGTTCAAATCTTGATAATCCACGCAAACTCGCACCTTTCCTCCAGGTTTAGGCACGGGCATGATGTTGGATATCCACTCAGGATATGTAGACACCATGATGATGCCAGCTTGAAACTGTTTCACAATTTCTTCTTTCACCTTTAAACTCCACTCAGGTTTCAATCGCCTGAGCTTCAACTTGACTGGCTTGAATCCCTCTTTAATGGGAAGGCAATGAAGGACAATGTCAGTGGACAAACCCACCATGTCTTCATGAGACCATGCAAACACATCCTGGAATTAGGTTAGTAGCGTAACCATGTCATTCCGCTGGTTTAGGGTAAGGTATGAACCAATCTGGATTAACTTAGGGCTTTCTAAGGTTCCGAGATTGAAAGAAGTGGTTTGATCAAGGTTAGGTTTAGGTTTGTCTTCGACCCATTCTTGAATTTCTGGAGGCACCTCAATGTCCTCATGTATTTCCATCAAGGCTGAATTCATCTCTACATCAAAGTTACAATCTTTGTGGAGAAGAGGCACCATATCAGCAAGTACAGGCACGTCTAAATTCAGGGTCCTGAAACAAAATATGCTTTCACTTAGTATATATGAAAAGGTTTGATCATACAAAGTGTTAGCATGTACTGGCAAACGACTGCTAATATTGTACAGAAAAGTAAGCAGTTATGATATCTACAGGGCAGAAAGAGTTCCTTCTCATTTTACCCTTGTCGGCCAATGCAAGGATTGCTGCTCTAATTGGCAAGGGCAAAGTTCGGATGGACTGCAGTGATGGAGGAGCTATCATCGTCCTCCTTATCCCGAATGATGGCCATTACGTCTGGATAATCATCGTCTGGGGTGTATCTGCTTGTATGTTCGTCATGAACGATGATGCATATGCCTGACATCATTCTGACGATATCTTGCTTAATTCTTTGTTTCTCTTCCTCCACTCTAGGATCTGGAACAAAGATTTCTTTTGCCTTCACCGATACCGGCTTAGGAAATAACATAGCCATTACGTTGCCTGGCACCTTTAGCGGAGGTTGTATGGACTCAGAATTCGAAGATAATCGCCATGTGGCTAAAACTGAAGGAACCTGCTGTAAGACCCCAACTTATTATAAATAAAATTAAATTTCCTATATTCATTATCTTGAAATAATAAGGAATTAATTTGATATAATGCTTTGGTTATGGGTGAAATGTGAAAATTTTGCAAAATAAGCAAGTGGTTATAAAATATTCATTTTTGTCGAGGAATATTTGCTTGGTCATGGAATATTCTTATTGTCGGGGAATATTCGTACGACGGCGCAACCATTTGTGGGCCCCATAACAGAATAACTATCAAATGAAGAAAACGACAAGTTTGAGTTTTTATAAATAACGGCGTAGTTGTTACCGTTAACACTATTGGAATACATGATAGTTAAAATATAGTAATACGCGTGGTTGCACAGTAGCACACGGTATTACATAGTATTTTTGAATTATTGATTCTTACGTAAGAAGGCACTACTCAATAATTGTTACAATAATTATTGTTCAATATTTTATTTTATTGATTCAATAATTGTTGCGTTAATATTTTATATTATTGTTGTTTCAATAATTATCACTGCATAGTATTTCCCATTATCAGATCAATAATTCATATTATTTGAATAATATTATTAGATAGCATTATTGGCAATGTCTAGAAAGTTCTGTCAAGGAGAGATTTGGTCACCTAATTGTGCGCCATTAAGGAGAAATCCTTATCGGAAAGCCCCCTATTTCCTGGGAACGGCCTGGTTGTCATTATTGTGATTCTGTAATATTATTTGTGAATAATTATTTATTAATTTTTATGATCAGGAAATATTTATTTATATGTGGATAAACTTGAAGGAATTAATGTTGAGGTGTTTTATCAGCATTTTTGTCGGAATGAAGGTATTAAAAATCAAATCAGTGTTCTTAAAGCTCTATTGCGTGAGTTATAATTTTAATCCGACCGTTGGATCGTTGTGATTTTTGGATATATTATACATATACAGGTTGAGTATATGTCCACAAATTTTGAACCGTTAAAAATTAACGTATGATTTGTTATGAATTTTATGAGGTATTGAAAATCGTCCGTTTATGGATTTCGGATATCTTCTGTTTGGAATTTGGAAAAACTTAAAGCTACAAAGTTGTAGAGAATTTGATTTCGTATGGAATGGACATAAAATTCGTATTTTTCTGATAAAAGGGCTATTTGTTATGAATTGTTGAAGTTTCAGAAATTAAATATTTTTATTAAAATTATGGGTGGGACCCACTTTTGTTAAAAACATGTGGGTTGCAAAAAGAATCAGAATTGGCATGCTGGCAGATTCAAAAAGGATGGCGTAGAAGGAAAGAAAAAAATAATAATATTTTATTATTTTAGTCTCTTATGGCGTTCTAGCATTTTCCTATAAATAGGCGCTTAAATTAGAATTGAAAATCACACCGTAAACATAAGTTTTCTCTCTATATTGTCGAAATGTATTTTTTGAGTATTTAGATACTTTGAGAGTTGTTATTCAGTACAAGTTTTCTTCGGCTTTACATCCGATATTCCGATCAGAAATATTGTTCTTTTGAGGTAAGAGATGTTATTTTCTTCCTAATGATGTTATTCTTTCAATATCAATATACCGAAATATTGGTATGGATTTTATTGTGAAATTTCTACCTTTTTGTATCAGGATTACTATTCACGTATACGACATTATTCACGAATACGGCATTATTCACCAAAAAATGAAATTTTCTCCTTTTTGTCCAAGATGTCTATTATGGTTACTATCTTTGATTGTATCCATGTTTTGATCTTTATTTTTGAATTATGCTTCACAATTGGTTATTATGGAGTATTATTGAACTTGGATAAACTGTAATACGAATCCCTAATAATTGTCCTTTTGTCTCACTGAATTCGTTTTCTTTAAGATATTTTTCATCATCCTCAGTCCTAAATGATGATATTACTGAATATCTTTGGCCTGTACTGTAAAGATGAATGATTACCTAATGAATATCTTTGGCCCGTAGTGCAAAGATGAACAAGTGTTGAGATGAACATGATCAACTAGTGATACAAATAAATATCTTTGGCCTATAGTGCAAAGATGAATATTTGATTCAAGATATATATTGATTGATGTTACAAGGATAAAATATTGATGATGGACTTTTAAATCTTAGAGGATAGTAGAATTCTTTCTCTACTTGACTCTTCTAATGGATTGTTGTTTCCGCTGCAGTTGTTGATCTAAAACTTGTTGTCTATTATATTTTTTCAGATTTTTCCCTGTTGAAGACTAATGATAATTTGTTATATATTATCTTAGTCATAATATTCTTTACTAGGCTAGTTGAGCTCACCCTTTTCTTTTTTGTTCCATTTTTCTTCTCAGGAGGTGAGAACATAGCAGGAACTAGCCGGGGTTTGGAGTGATGGTTCAGGATAGTTGTTTTAGTAGTCCTCACTATTTTATAAAATAGTGTATCAATAATTGTAATGAGGACTCTTTTTGAGTTTGTATACTGTCTATTAGACAATATTTGTATTCAAACTCACAGTATATGTGTTGTTGTATTTTGCACGACAATTGTATTACTGAGATTGTATCTGTTTCTATACCATGTATTTGGTGACTCAGAATGGGTGATGTATACCTATTTTGGGGGCGTCACATCTGCTGATGCTTATGAGGATTCCTATGACTAGAACTGGCAGAATAGCCTAGTCCAGCTGTCCCAATTTGACTGGATACTTGAAGGGGATGCTTGATACCCTGGTGATTTTTACCCAGCCCTTGTTCCGGCTGATGACCCAATGACATAATTTCTTGAGTAGCCGACATTACTTCGGCAGAAATCTTGGGTATGGGAAATGGCGTTCCAATAGCATGGTACTGAGTGTTGCTCACCTCCAAGGCATGAAAACTGACCGGTTCAACATCTGAATTGACGTTGATATATGGTATGTTACCATGTTGAGGACATTCTGGTTCAGCATTGATCGTGACTAGGCTATTGTTGATAATGTATTTTAATTGTTGATGAAGGGTGGAGGGGACTGCCCCGGCCATATGAATCCACGGTCTTCCCAAGAGCAGGTTGTATCCTATATCTATCTTGAGTACGTGAAAAGACACGCAGAATGTATGGGGACCAATTTCGATTGGCAGCTCAATTAGTCCGACCGAATTCCGGCGGGCTCCATCAAAAGCTTTGATAACTGTATGGCTGCTCCGGATTTGGTTGAGGTTGACATTCATCTTCACCAATGTAGCATATGGATAGATATTTAGAGATGAACCTCCATCTATCAAGACTCCAGCTAGCATGTATTCGGGAGGACAAAACCGCAACGCGTCTAACGGCCAGTAATGATCGGTCCTTCAAGCAGTATGTCGTCATCAGTGAAGGATATCACATTGTTGTTAAAAATGTGATCAACCAAATGTTGAAATTTTTCCGCATCCACTGATTTTGGTAGATAGGCTTCTTCTAAAACTTTCAGCAAGATCGTCCGGGATCCTCGGAAGTTAGGACCAAGTCCAAAATGGAAATTTGGTGTGGAGCTTCTTTTAAGCTTAAAACCACCTTGGCTTCGTTATAACCCATAGTGCGGAGGAGTTTTTTAATCTTCTCCATGGGTATTTTCCCCTTTCATTTGATACTAGACTTCATCACCCGTTGGGGAAGATACAGTGGATTTTCCTTCGACACTGCAGCAGTTGTATGTGAGGTGGATCCTTCACCTTCTCCATAATTCCAGGGAACTTTATGCAAGCTAAAAATAGAATATTGTGCTCTGCATGGTAAGTTGATTGGCTCTGGAGCGGCCACTTTCAAAGGATTGTTGCTTCCTCTGAGTTGAATTGATGGTATGGTGAGTGATTTGTAACATTCCAGATTTTATAAATGTAAATTATAAATATTTATTGAATTATATAAATATTTATTGGATGTGTTTATTATTGAATAAATAATTGTTCAATTTGATTGAGTTGATTTAGTTAATTATCTATTTGTTAAATAATTAATGTGATTAGTTAATTATTTATTTGTTAAATAATTAATGTGTTATGTGGATTGAGTTATGTCATTAAGTAATTTATTTAATAAATTGTTATTAAATAAAGTGTGACAAATAATTATGTTATAAAGAGTTATTAAAATAAATTAAAGTAATTTAAGTTGGTTTTATCCAAAACAATGCTTAAGATTATTAAGTGTTTAATTATAAATTAGTTAAGCCAAACAAAGCCTACGGCTTTTGGATTTTGAAATTTAAATGATTAATAAAATAATAATATAATATATACGTTAGTTTTGTAACTGATATGTTATTAAATTAAACGTATTAAGGTTAGCGGTTTTATTTTACGCATTATAGCTATCGGTTGTTTTTTTTACACATTCTAGTTCTGTGAGAAAAGAGAGAAGAACACTAAGAGAGAATTTCCAGAGAAAGTTTAAGAGAGAAAAGGCTGTGTTTTTCAAAATAAGTTCGAGTTTGTCAAACCTATTCTCGTTGATTAACAAGTGTTGTCGGAACAAATTAAAGGTAGGTTGTATAAACCTTATCATATATGTTTACATTATATAGTTTTGAGAAATTGTATGTCTCTGTTTTTCTTGAAATAACCGTGTATAAGTTTTTTTACCAAATTTGTTCGTAAACCTTGTTCTAGAATTTGTTTTGGTATTACATGTTTTGTTGTTATAATTGTTATAACTAGCATGTATATATATATATATATGTATATATGAGTGGTATTTTAATCATGTGTTAAAGAAAAAGAAATAGTTTTACTGTGAACATAAACATGTATGAATGTATGTTTTTCAGAGTACCAAAATTTATACTTGTATTGTATGATAATCATGGTATTTAACTGTGATTATATGAATTGGGTAAGAATTAAATAGAATATAGTTAGAATAAATCAAATTGTTTTCTAACTATGATTACAGTGTTTACTGTGTTAACAATGGAGTTTTTGGTTTTAAAATATGTTATTCTAGTATTTCATTTTTCTAGAATAATGGTTTAAGTTGTGTTAATTTAGTATTTGTATGCTTGGTGAAGATGTGTAATTTGCATAAGTTATACATGTTAATTGGTGTTAGAAATTAAGACATAGAAGCTTGGTTTGGTTTCTAGTTTTGGGTGTTCTGTAGTTCGGAGCCCCATCACTAAATTTCATACCTAACGCTAAATTTTTGTTTCAAATACCAAAAATAGGTTGAAATTCGCGCCTCAAATGGCTGGAATTTCCTTGCCGGCCATGTCTCGCTACCAACGCTGGAAAAGTGGTCTGGGTCGGACAGTTTTAACCTCCTGTAGTAAAATGGCCATAACGTTTTCATACGAACTCCTCTTGAGGTAATTCAAGATGATTCGGAAAGAGGACGAATAGGCCTATAACTTTTATTCTTTAAGGTTTTCAATTTGAAATAGTTATGAAGGGTCAAAATGGACATCGTTGGGACTGTTGTGTATTTGGAGCCAATCGGAGGGCGTCGGGATGCGCGAATGCAAGTGCAACCCTTTATGTATTAGTATAACTTAGTGATAACATGTTGGACATGTAATAGGATGTTGTATCAAGTTGTTAATGTGCATGTGGTGCAATAACATGATCACTTAAGTAGTTGTAATAAAGCTAAAAAAAATAATGTTCATGAAAAGATGTGATGTTGTTTAAACTTAAACTTAGTTAGTAGCTATACGAAGAGTAATAAAGTAACTCATAAAGGTAATGTTAGTGTAACTAATGTGTATTGTCAATACATATGGTATGTGTAGGACTTGGGGTGAACGTGAGTAGTAATTGTTTAACCTACGCACGAGGAAAGTTCTCTAACTCTACTTTTATAATTGTTCAAGTATCTAGCTATCTTTGAGCAAGTTTTCTAATCTATTATCTTGTTAATTCAATTACAGTTTTCAATTCGATTATAATATAATGATGTAAGTTATTCTGGAGCAAGTTATTCTGGAGCAAGTTATTCTTGTATTTAACTTGTTGTTTAGCATGCACAACTATATATACTAATGTCGAACATTTATATCATTCAAATTGCTATGCATGCTTAGTATTCAATTCTAATTAACCTTGTCTTAGTATTTTTCAAGCAAGGTATGCTATAGTTATTCAAGTTGTATGCTATTAGATTATTCCTAAAGCATGACTTTAGTTTACTATGATTGATTCAATCACGATTATTCTATAGTATAGTGTTATTGGTTTTATTCAACTACTCCTTAGTTGATGTTCATTGAATTCTAAATTACCTTGAAAGCTTATCTAAACCAAACTTCATTTGGTGCGGACTTGTACTCTAAATACTGAGATGAACAACCCTATTGTTATGATTAGGGGTTAACTTACGATAGCATTAAAATGTTTGTGCACAATACATTGCATGAAGAAGGGTGATCCCCTAAGTACGAGGTCCTTATAGTCTTATGGATCATTAAAGTTGGAGTTGAAATATTACTTGCAACTGTGGACGTAGTTCATGGTCTTACGACCCTCGGTGATGTATATTCTCAATATTTTGGGATTTCAGTTTCTAATTATTGTTGATATAGTACTATTCACTTTTGATGAGCCTATTTTGACAGTTATTATTGTTATACTCCTGTTGATTCCATGTTATATCCAGTGAGCAATTGTTTTGCTCACTCTTGCATATTTAAAACTCATTCATCGTGCACTAAAGAAGAGAAGGTAGGTGAACCTTCGACTAGCAAAGGAAATGGAAAAATGTACAAGTGATGAAGACTTGTAATAGTTTTGATAGTTTTATTATCAGACTTTGATTTAAAGATTGTAATGAAGTTTATTTAATTTTTCCGCATTTGAATGTTTGTAATTAAAGGTTATATACCCTGGGAGATTTTTATTTAAGTTTAATCCTGTATGGGCAGGTTCTCTTTTATTATTCAATTCTATTATGATTGGGTAGTTAGAAATAAATGTTTGATCAAGTGAACACCAAACCCTATGGGAATGAAGTACCTGGGTTTGGGGGTGTCACAGATTTGCTAGTCCCATCAGTTTTCGTGGATATAACTGCTACCAATCCCTTCCACTTAATAGGACATGTATTCTCACTCTTACGTAGCACAGTATCATCGTTTGCTAGTTGCAGGACACCATTGTCAATTAGATTCTGGATAAGGTGGCGGATTGCCCAGCATTCTTCTGTGCTGTGACCGCGAGAATGGAAGTGATATTGACATACTCCATCAGAATTGAACCGTCTTGAACGGGGATTAATTGGAGGAAGAAGGGAAGTGATTCTTCTTTCATTAATTAGCATCTGTAGGATTTCCTCCATAGGTTGGCCTAGGTATGTAAATTCCCTTCTGTTGGCAAAATCCCGATGGGCTTTGGCATTCGCTCTTCTTGTCACTTTATCTTCCAACATTTCATTTTCTGAAGGTGATGAGGGAATATTCATTACAAGAGGAAGGAGATAGCATGCTCATGGTTGACTAACTGGCGTGTTACTTGATGCTGATAAGTCACCAGTTCTGCCAATTGCTCAATCTGTTTGCAAAGAGCTTTCATCTTTCGTTCAATTGCAAACTGGAATTTGGAATAATCTCATTTGTCAACCCCATCTTTGGTGTTCTGAGATGACTCGCCGTTGAAATTGGAACTCTGTCCATTGCTCTAATTAATCATGTTGACCTCTTCTTCTTTGTGTTGAGGAAGAGGATTGTCTTGTACGTGAGGTTGATCTGGTTTGGTGACCACGATCTCATCGTTGTCTATCATGTCTTGGATCTTGTATTTCAAGGCTCAACAATCCTTAGTATCATGTCCAGGTTCCCCAGCATGATAAGCACATTTCTGAGCGGCATTGAAACCCCTTCCATTAGGGCTGGCTGGTGGAAGAAGATGCGTGATTTTCTTTTGTGTTGTCAAAAGAGTGATAATATTCTCGAGTGAGTCCTTTAAGGGTGTGAATACTCGAGGGCGTTTGACTTCTCCACCTTTTGGCATTGGAGGGTTTGAAGACTGTGCTTGAAAGGGAGTGTAATTTCTCCTCTGGAGAGTCATGTTTTGATTGCCTTTTTGCCCCTGTAGTATTAGGGAAACATCTTCCTCTTTCTTTTTATGGACCCTCCGGGGGTTATTTCCATAATTTATGTATTGGATGTGCTCAGCAACGGCTTTAAGGGCAGCTAGGTCTTGAATTTTTCTGGACTTTAATCCCATCTCAACCATCTCCCCATGTTTGACCATTTTAGAAAATGGTTTACCGATGCCAGCTAAGACTCTTTCATAGAAAGGAGCTTCTTGTATGTCTATGAAAGTCATGACCATTTCTGATTCTGTCATGGAAGGAATAACTTAGGCAGCCAAGCGCCTCCACCTTTGAGCGTACTCTCTGAAAGACTCGTTAGACTATTTCTTGACCTTGGTAATCTGATACCGGTCAAGAGCCATCTGAGACTAGAAGCTGTATTGTGTGAGGAAGGTGTGTGCTAGCTCTTTCCATCTATGGATCTTTGAGTTGTCTAATCTGGTATACCACGAACGGGCTTCTCCAGTCAAACTCTTCTGGAACACCTGCATTCTGAGCTTCTCGTCCTCTGTATAAGATCTGAGTTCTCCAATAAACACCTTCAAATGTATGCAAGGATCTCCTAACCCGTCATATTTTTTGAAGTCAAGAGTCTTAAACTTTTCTGGATAATGAACACCAGGGAATATGCATAGGTCAGCATATGAAACACTCTCGTGCGTTCCAATTCCTTTGATAGCACGAAGGGTTTCTTCCATTTGAAGGACTTTCTTTCTGATGTCACCTGTGTCTTATGCACAATTTATAAACTATCTAACATATAACATTATTATTAAACTATATTATTACAAATTAGCTGCATATTTTATCCCAAGCTGAGCTTGGCTTTATCCTTTTCATGTATCCGAATGCATTCGCCTTATCTGCAATATTTATCATGTTATAGCAAGAGTGAGCATGAAAGTTGCCCAGCAAGTTTAAATTTATATAAGGATATATCATGATTGAAAGAGTCTGAATAATAAGTTGGCTATAATTCATCAATATAGTTGTGAATTAGCACGAACAAACTTTTGGCTGAACAAGTATTAAACATGAACAATTATATCTGGACCAACTGGTAATGAAGGTGATCGATTTTCATATACGACTTATACATGCAATATGTATACATAGTACAATTCTACATGGCAATCAACAACGATTGACCATAAGCATATCTGAATGAAACAACTCTTAGTAGAGTTAAGAAAAACTTGTCTGAACTGTTGATTACCGCTATGCAATTTAATAAGCTTTGTTTGAAGACCTAATATTAATAATATGTATTTCTAAGTTAGAATAATATCATCACAATTATTTAAAATAACCTAAACACATAACACATAACCCTATCGGTCTATACAACACATAACACCTAGCCTCAAGTCAAACTATTGCAAATCCGAGTTGAGTTCTAAGATAATTCTAACATCTGACGACGGGCCTAGTGAATTTTCTCAGTCTAAGTTTAATTAAACTCACTCGAAGCGGTTAACAATTATCTTAGATAATTTATTATCATCAAAACATTAATCATAGGCTTGTAATAATTTTCGGATAATTATTATCATTTATTATGATTTTTCAATCACTAATATCGTATTTATATAAATACCACATAATTCCTTTATCATTAATATATATTTAATACCAAATATTAATGAAAATCATAACATAATATTATAATATATTCGAGAATATCACACAAGATTTTTAATACTTTAAAATCATATTTAATGACTAAATTCATTATCCGATAATTGATATTAATATTAAAATATTAATATTTTCATGACAAAATATCGAAAGTTATATTTAAATTATTTTTCTAACCCTTAAATCATTTTATATGATTTTTAAAGCATTATTTCTAATTTTCCATAATTTATTTAATATATTTATTAAATAAATAAATAAATTAATCACCATTAATATTAATTTATTCATGAATCTCATTACAAAATATCAAAAGTCATTAAAAATAACATAAATATTTTCTTATACCATAATATAATTTTATAGGCAATTGTAGTTTTTATTTCACTTAAATATGTAATTTATATTTATTACATATTTTTATTGCTTTATTTATGCCTGAAAAAAAGTTTATTGACGTAAAATATCATTTATAGCCAAATCTCGTCCCGTAGGACTTTATTAGATTTATTAATACTTATTATTCGTCGGAACGCGATTCAGAACGTCGAACGTCAAAATTGCTCGACGAAATGACGCTTCAGATTCGCTTTCGTTTTAAGTTCGACATGCTCCTTTCTGCAGATTTTTTAATTCTCAAATCGTGAATCATATAAGAGTGAAATTTTAGGCATGTTATAGACCTCATGTCATAGTATTTTTAGAAAATTTCTAACAAAAAAAAACGAACAATGTAAACCATTGAAACAGGTTCAAAAAATGGCTTCATGAGCAAACCGCAGAAGCAAGCGTTGATGTCTTTTGAAGCTGCAATTTCGTACGCTTCAACAACTTCTGTTAAAGATTAGATTAATAGTAGCCCACTTTTGCGATTTTCTCACGCCTTGCTCGTTTATCAGAAAATTCCCAACTTTGGATATGTTATACATGGTATACCAAAGTATTTTTAAAAAGTATAACCCAGTAATTTCAGACCTCTTAGGAAGCCTAAAACAGACCCCAAAAATGTCCACTCACAACAGTTTTTATCTATTTCCCAGATTTACCCTCTTTCGTTAAAACAGTCGTAACTTTTTTGTTTTAAAACATTTTTAGGCGATTCTTGAACCCACGCGAAGTTAACTTCAGGGACTACAACTCTTCCCTACTGATATTTTTCCAGATTCCGAACATATCAGCCCAAAAATTCCGTTCAAGTGGACTGCACCGCACTTTGTTGGACAGTTTTGACACTACTACTTTGAAATGTCATAACTCTCTCCTCCAATGTCGGATTTAGTCCGTTCCAGAGTCTATGGAAAGTTTATTGAGTGTACTATAACATACCAAAATCCCAGAATTTTCTGAACATCCTAGCTAATCCCGAACTTTCTTTTTTAGGTCAGCAGTTTACTAGTTTTCACACTTTAGAAAACTAGTTTTCGTTCCTTTCCTTGTTTAAGTTTTCCACTACGAAAAATGGTTAGATCTACTCATAAAACACACTAGAACTTGCAGATCTATGGTTTTAGAGTTCAAGAAACATAGATCTTTATTTTGACAAAAACTATCACAATAAATCATATTAACTAACTAGAGTTTTGAAATAGGAGAACTTTTAAACTTTTTGTTTTGATGAATTTTCTTCCTCTCCTTCCAAGAGTGATTATGGAGTTTGGAGGGATGGAAACTTCTCTTCCTTCTTCCCTCAAGGGGCTGCCGAACCATCAGTATCCTCCCTCTTTCTATTTTTTTAAGTTTTTTGGAAACTTTAGAAGATATAATGAATTAAACTTTTTCTAGGTAGTGAGGGAGGTACTATTTATAGTCCTCTAAATGTTTAGTTATAACATATGTATATCTACATAATATCCTAGCAAAATCTTAGCAATATCTCCTCTTTCTCTTTCTTATCCTTACTAAATCTTGCCAAATCTTTGAAAATAAATCACATGTGCTTAAATCTTTTCTTTGATGACTCACAAGATTTAGTCTTATCTTTTAGTAAAAGATAAGATGAAAGGGTATTTTTGTAATTTTGCACCTACTAAGGGTATTTTGGTCATTTCCACTATAATTTGAAGGGCAATTTAGTCTTTTCACAACTATCCCATAAATATTACCCCACTCTAGTTTTCTCTCTCTCCTTAATCATTACATAGATATATGGGAGATTATTAAGTAATGTGGCTTCATAAATAAATTGACACATGGCTAAGTTGTGAAATATCTATTATACAAAATGTCTAAAGTACCCTTTCTCTTATTGGGCTACAAATTTAATTCTTTGGGCCATTGATGTTTTGGGCTTTCCATAAATAATCTTTTGGACTTTAAATTTAATTTCTTGGGCCATGAAATTTACATAGTCCAATACTTTTAATATTATTATTCCCTAATTATTTAATTAGGGTTTTCATGTACACAATTATAATTTAAATCCTTACTTACATACACTTAATTTCTTAACCCAATTAGACTTGCTATAATTAGGTTATAAAATTAATTAATTGAGATGTATAAAATAAATCTCTTAAAATTAGTATATATTATAAATAATAATATTCTCTCACACCATAACATTTAAGTTATTCAATTTTTTCATTCCTAATATATAATTAGATTATCCTAGTTTTTTTATTTGTTTATATAATAAACAAATACATAATATTCATATTCATTACACACATAACTTTTAATCCCTTAGGGTTTTATACAAAACATTAGGCTTTCTAATTTAGCAATTATGGTTATCCCTAATATATACACAAAAATACTTAAGCCATTATATTTAGCCTTTGATTTCCTAAATTAGGGTTTTAAATTTTCGAAACTGAAATTAGTGTTTCAGAACCGATTTCTAGGGTTTCTTATCCATTGTTAGGGTTTTCTAACTGAACGTTGACATTCGTCAATAATATTAGGGTTTGACACTAATAAAATTTATCTGGTCAACCCTTGACCCTTACCCACATATTTTGAACACATAATACCATATCCACAGAACATATACACATATATACTTAATCCTGAATAATTTTTCAAAATCCTACACAGAATTTTGAAATCCTCAAAATTTCATCCCAAAAATATCAAACGCATACACTTATTTTCTATCTGGGTCTATTATTTGACCTTAAATCAATCATTTAAGATTTTAATAAATTGTCTAATTTCTCGGGTTGTCACATTACCACAGTGACTGCCTTTTTTCAAGAAACTATTATCTGAAAGTGTGTGTGTGTGTGTAGGTCAATATGTTGTTTATTTAGAAGAGGTGCGAGGCCTCGTTCGCACCTATATACACAGGATTTGAATTTATGTAAAAATTCAGTTTTTTAGCAAGATATGGCAGTGACGTTTTATAAAAGAGGTTTTTTCAAACCCTTATGCTCAATAGTAATTGAGATCTTTTACACTTCCATTTTATTAAGTGTTCGGCTTGATTGATTTTATTTTCGAGATGCGAAACATCTATAAGAAAATAAGGTACAAAATAATGCCGACTTCCTCGTGGGTATGAAAATCATCTGAGGAAATTCAGACGACGCAGATAAATTTACAAGCTGCTTACAGCTGAAAATGTCCATCACAGGAACCGAATCTAGATCCAATAGGCTGAATCTGTGATCACATGATTCCTAAGCTCACATGATACCACAATTTGTATGAAAGCCGTAAGAAAATATATATATATAGACATGATCAGCCACCACGAAGCACCTCCATGGGGGATCAAAAAATGTAAATAAAGCAGTCAAAGCCATCAACCGCCATGGAGGAAACTCCAGGCAGGACGAAACATAAAGAAAGTTGTAAAAGCGATCAACCACCACGAAGTAAACTCCAAGTGGGACGAATATATATATATATATATATATATATATATATATATATATGTGTGTGTGTGTGTGTGTGTGTGTGTGTGTGTGTGTGTGTGTATATATAAGTGATAAACTCACCGAATGTAAAATCCAGGCTCATCGAACAGAGTTCAACAACAGTTCATATATATAAATGTATATATATATATATATATATATATGGAAATGATCTGTGCACTACGTTAGCTTTGAACCCATTATCAGCTAACGCTCATCCAGCCGTCCAAAATTGAAGTTAATGGCCCAGATGAGATCCCAGCCGCTAGAGGAGTAATGTTGACAATAAATTTTAAAATCTATCAGTGTTGTTGTTAGCTAGAGTAATTGTGGCCAGTCAAACGTTGTCGTTTTGCTGGCCGTTACATCCTCTAGCTAGCACAAAGACATCTGATGGATTTTAAAATTTTGGGCATTAAAGGAATTTACCACCACTAGTGGGAGTAAGCTGACAAGCGCTTTCCCAGATCTAAACTTTCCACTATTCGTTTGCGGTTTGCTTAGCGATAGAGAGAAAGTATTTGCCGAGAGAGAGACATTTAAGGATTCTTTGTAAATTACTCGAATTTGGCCCATCAATATCAAATTTAACTGGTAAGTAAGTGTCTTACTACCCACTATGCTTTTGTAATTATCATTAGAAACAAAATAGACATGTTAGATGCGTATTTTGCTAAATATTTTAAAAGCGTGGTATTATTATATGTATGTATACAAATTGGGTGGTAGGTATGCATCTATGTATACAAATTATGTGTATAAATTGGGTATTTTCTATATATAAAATAATAGTATGTATATTTTTGAGTATTATGTATGCATAAATTGTGATAAATGTTTTATTGTTGTTGTTGGTTATTTTTTTGCAAAAATTGACATTTTGTCATAAAATGTAAATACACTTGCATGTATGAAATATTATCATTATTGTTTTGTATTATTTTTGGTCAATTATTTATTTAGACATTAATTGAAAGTTTTATTGTTATTAATATTTATAGGTAAATATGGACAATTGGCTGCCTGGACCCATTGATCGCAGTGTCCTTTATGCTCAAGAAAAGCATGTATCGGAAGATGTGTGGAATGGGATTAAAAGAGGTACACTGATGTCAAGCCAATCTACTTCAATTACATATGATAAATGGGAACTTACCAGCCTACAAAAAAAATTATTAGAGGCGTGGGGGTTTAAGGGATTTAGTTATCCTGCAGTAGTAATCAGAACAGATGTAAGTCTTATATCTGCTTTGATTGAGAGATGGCGGCCAGAGACAAATACATTTCATATGAAATGTGGTGAAATAACAATAACATTGGAGGATGTCCATTTCATTTTTCGTTTGCCAGTATTGGGTAAGCCTTAACTTGTCCTTCATTTGATGCTCCATTAAGTTATTTTAGGGAAATCTTTGGGGATGAATGGGCTGGGGAATGGAATATGTGAAAAAAAGACGTGGTATTTCTTTAGTCTGGTTATATAAAAAATTTTCCAAGTGTCCAGACAATGCAAGTAGAGATGTGGTTGGTATATATACAAAGGCATATGTCCTTTGGCTATGCGGGGGGGTTTTATTTCCCACAAGGTCAAAAAATAATGTACACCCTAGGTACAAGCATTTTATTTATGATTCAAATAAGACTACCACATATGCATAGGGTGCCGCATGTTTGTCATATTTATATCGGGGTCTGTACACAGCATCTATGAAAGAGAGTAATTATGTCAATGGTTGTGTGACCTTGTTACAAATTTGGGCGTACGAGCGTTTTCTGGTTGGAAGGCCTAACCCTAGGCCCAACTCTTTACTTTGGGTCCCTAGAGCAACAGCATGGGCGTACTCCGCCAAACATCAATATGGTGATAGGCGAGGCGATCCCCATCACCATCTATCTTTCTACCCGGGGCGAATTTGATAGGCAACCTCAGTGGGAGGTAGTATGGCGGCCATACCAGCGATGGGATGATGATTGGAGGTACTTTAATTATGAGGCTAGATTGGCAGGATCCGGTCGGGTCCCATTGATTCATTTTGATATTGTCGAGTATCAAATGCCTGACCGGGTAATGAGGCAATATGGGTATATCCAAGGCATTCCGTCCTCAGCTGAGAGAAATGATGCTTTGAGACAACCAATAGAACAGTCATTTGAGCCACCAGATTACATACAAATGAGAAGAAAATACATTGATGAGTGGGAGCTATATATGGATTGTCTCGAGGGAGAAGTTCAAGAGGTTGCAAAAACTATCCCTATGGAAACATACTTCAAGTGGTACAAAAAAATTACTCGACGACACTTGCATCGCCCTCGACGCGAAGGAGATTCCAACACTACTTATGAGCCTCGTTCTGCATATAATCAACATCGTATGGTTAGTATGGTAAGAAAGTTAAAGTTTTATAAATTATTCAATTAATATATTATATTGCTTATTTATGTGATGTAATCTATTTTATTCTTCAATACTAATTTATTTTGTTTGTTTTCTTATTTTATGTTATTTTTTGCATAGATTGAGGGCGCAAAATCTCTCCTGGACAAAATTTTCAAGTTCAAGCAAGACTTTCCTCCCGAATACAATGGTTCATACATGCGCTTCTTCCGGTGGTTGTCATTCCTGCAGCAAAATATCTTTTTGTGTATGCACTTATCCATTTCTCCTTCACATCATACAAACTTATGAGCCATTCATTTTGAGACAAATCATATTTGGTCACAAGTATTTCCCAACGCTTCTTCAAACTCATGGAGATGGAATATGAATTATACACGGTTGTTAAAATCATCTTTGAACGATGGGTGTTCCAAGATAAACATGATGTAATTTTTCCGGAAATTTATTGCTAATATGCCACGAACACAATAAATGATGAGTGGATGGGAGTACCCTACCAATAGCATTGCTCATAGCTTTATCTTGGTCAGTGATGATGGTTACAGGAGCTTTGTAATCCATGGCTTCAAGCCAAGTCTCTAAGACCCAACTGAAAGTGTCTTCTGTCTCATCCCTTAACAATGCAAATCCAAATAAAACAAAGTGATAATGGTGGTTAACCCCGGTAAATGGAACAAATGGCATATTATACCTATTTGTCCTATACGTAGTGTCAAATGTCACCACGTCTCTGAAACATTGATACATAAATCTTGAACGGGCGTCTACCCACAAGATACAAGCTATGCGATTGTCTTCACCTGATTTGACACGAAAGAAAAACTTACTCGCACTGCTAGAATCAAATTTCTTCATATAATTAACTGCTACTTGTACATCATTTTCATCCTCCGAGTCACGCCTTAAATCCCTAACTACATTACGAACATATTTGTCACTAAAACCTATATTTTGCATTCCTCCACCCATTGTGCTCAAAACATTCATCATCCTACTTGGTCCAATACACTACCGATTTAATGTGTCAATTAATTTTCTTTGCCACGGCCGTAATATTTCTATGTGTCTCAATCAAATCTACTTTGGTAGGTGTCACTAATCGATGATTGTGATCCAACTCAATAACCGAAATACGCCAGTTATCTTCTTTCTTACTGTGGACAACGTACATTCTAGCTTTGCAAAGTGTTCGACCAATTATGTCTTGTTGTCTTGTTTTCTTATCGTTATCACATTCATCATCTAATGAATTCTTCACAACAGATGGTCTACCAGCTTTTTTACATATATATAACCTTGATGTCAAATCATTACTGTGAGCATGTTTACGACTCGTAGTAATCCTAATCTCAAATCCACTTTTTTTGGGCATAGGATCTAAAAAAAATTCAGCTTCTAATTTATAAAATAATTGACCAACATAAGGAACCATTACCTTTGTACTACTACTTTCACCATCATGAACATATTCCGATTCATTTCTACATTTTAAACTAGCAAAAGATTGTAAGAGCTAGATAAAAAATATATTTGTAGCAGCGACCATGAAAGCCATTAATGAAGACTTACCCAAAATTTATGGCACAAACAAGTGATTTCAGAACTAGCAGATTCTTTTTCCGAATCTATATTTCTGTAGATGTTAAGAATTTGGAAGGAAATGGATTAAAATGTTAGATCTATGGTTCAAGATAAGGTGAACTCGCACTGGCTGAACTTGGCCGCTACTCCCACTCAATGGTGGATGAAATTCCATAATGTTCAAAATTTTAAAATCCAGAATCTTTGAAGATTAGAGGAGAAGCGGCCAGAAAAACGACGACGTTTGACCTGGCCGCTACTCCCTCTAGCGGCCAACACAGTGGATTTTAAAATTTATTGCTGGTCGCTACTCCCTCTAGCGGCTGGGATCTCATCTGGGCCATTAACTTCAATTTTGAATTGTGGATGAGCGTTAGGCGATAAAGGGTTTCTGACTAACGTAGTGCACGGATCATTTCTCATATATATATATATATATGTATATATATATATAAGCAAGTAAATGCTCCGGATATAAAATTCAGGCTCATCGAACAAAGTCCGACAATAGTTAATATATATAAGTATATATATATATTAAAGCAGTAAATGCTCCAGACCGAAGTCTAGGCTCATCAAACAAAGTCCGACACACAGTTCATATATATATAAGTATATATATATATATAAGCAAATAAACGCTCCAGACCGAAGTCTAGGCTCAATCGAGGCATAACTCGATAATGTTAGTCCATATATATAAATATATATATATGTATATACAAACTGAAATAAAACCACGGACCAAAGTTCAGGCAAACACACGCAACACGACTCTCAACGTGAAGAAGGGTGTGTGCAAAGATGAAGAGAAATGCTTTAAAGTGTGTGAGAAGGCTTACAGTGGGCTGCCAAAGAAGACTTCTATATCTTTAAAGTGGATGAACACTCAGCTCCCGCCGGTACAAAAGTAGCTATATGTGAGCTCACAAGTGTTTAAAATTAGAAAGCACTCAGTATATTTGATGTACGGAGCAAATTTGACAGGGCTTCCTCACCATTTTTTCTCTTATAAATGGCCACCCCAAGCCCACTATTTATAGAGGGGGGAGCAACACCTGCGGCTCGGCCGCAAGTGTACCTGAGGCTACCCGGGTTTCACGGGTCATGTCGTCTCACAGTATGTGCACGTGGGCACTGTAATGTCCGCTCGAACTTTTAGAATTGCAATTCGTGCATCCGACTGAGGTATGTAAGACCTATTTCGGACCGCCGTTGTCGAGAGTTACGTAATGGCATGGGATTAGAGGTTGTACGAAGTCAAGAAGATGGGACGATGCCCTCTGGTCTTTAAGCTTCAAATTCTATCTGTTACCCTGCGTAATAGTCACTCGGGATTGGTTTTCCTTGATTCTTGTCGGACATTGTTGTCTAGAAATGTATGTATGAGATGTTGAGACGGCGCTATGTGGCGTCAAGGTGGAAAGATGACAACTTTGCCCCTCACTAGGGTTATCTCCGATTTGGGCTGATAAAGTAGACGTTGCTCAGGGTTATTGCTGAGATTGGACTGCTGCAAGTGTTGAAGGTCCTCAGTGTCATCTTTGAGGTATGCATGTCTTCCCGGGGTTAGGTCCGGGTCTAGTACTGAGTGTCTTAGTGTGAGTGCCGAGGTTGAAGCTGATGGCATGCATTTGAAACAAGCATTTTCGAGGTTATCGCCGGAACTGCATTCCTTGGGGTTATCACCAATGTTGGTACATGCTACTCCCAGTGTTGGGACTGAGACTGGATATCTCGGGGTTATCTCTGAGATTAATCGGTCTTCTTCGAAGGAATTTTCGGTATTGGAACTGCATGCCTCGGGGTTATCTCCGAGGTTGGAACTGTTACTCCCAGTGTGCGTTTCAGGGTTAAGACTGAACTACCGGTAGTATCCGGACTGGATGTGAGCTGTCTTCCAGGGTTATCTCTGAAAGACGAATCTGCAATCCTACAAATCAGTGACAGGTGTACAGAAAATTTCGAGTGTCTACATTATGTATGGAATAGGTACGACACACAAAATTCCTCTTGCACTAATTACTGTTATTATCAAGCAACTTGATTTGATTGGTGCAAACTTTGAGCAGCTAAGCAATTATATTTCTGATATTCTTTTAGCTGGTATTTGGTAAGATTTAATTATTTATCTTTTTGTGCTAATTGATCATTGCATATAGTTGAGCCTTTAATTGTTAAATTGATTATTTTTGCATTGATCATAGACCTCTATATTTGTATTTAATTTTCTGTTTAGACTAAGTTTAGTCTAAAGGTGTTAATCCTAGTGGATTAGAGAAAAGGTTTACAAACAAGTTCAAGGAAGCAAAGGTGCTTGAAGAGTGCATATGTGCACAAGGAGCAAGAGTGCTCAAGAGAAATTATTATTGTTAATTCTTCTAAGAATCTGTTTTGTAATCAGTGTTTATTTATAAAGAAATAAATAAAGTGAGTCTCCAATACTATTTGGTATTGGACGTGGACTATGATATTATTATAGAGTGTAATAGCTGAACCACGTAAAAAATCTTGGTGTTGATTTTATTACTTGCTTTACTTTAATTACTCACATAAGCTATTTAATTATCTTAATAATTAAAATTTGAATATTTGCATTATTTTAAGATAATTATTTAACACCAAGTATTTTATTTAAGTTATAAATTCAGCAAGATATTTTCTTAAAATAATTAGTCAATTCAGTAGGTCAAATTAATTCAGCAAGCTGAATTCATCAATATAGTAGACTGGATTTAATAGCTTGATCTAAAGGTTAAAAATTGGTCATAGATTGCTCTCACACTTATTCAACCCCCCCCCTTCTAAGTGTGCCTATTTAAATTTCAATATTGTGGTGCTCCGCGTTAAGCATGATGTTTAGGAAATTATAAAATTGAAAGATTATTAGATTTAAGATTAAAACTTTGCTACACAGTTAAATTATTTATTATATTTTTTAGTATATATTATAAATAATAATCCACTGCTTATGATAACAACTTTCAGAAAACATACTATACAAAAATTTCAAGTTCTGACAATATTATTTTATCTAAGCATTAGAATACATATATATTATAATATATTTATTACATGGCTTCTGATCATTCAATTATTGGCTCCATGATTTCATTTTTTTCCTTCGCAGAAAATGAAATCCACTCTTGTGTGAGCATATGATTCAATACCATATTGATTGCTTTACACACACACACACACACACACACACACATATATATATATATATATATATGTTGGTCATTTTACCGATCAATATATGCGTGCACACGGTCAACAAGTAATAAAGAGTAAGTAAAGTATTGTTCCCACAGAGAATTAACTAATAAATTTCACCAAGCACTAGTCCATAACCATTTCAGTGTTATTTAAACGAATGATTTAATATTTATATTTAAACTGTGAAATTAAATAAACCTAACTATTCCTAAAGTGAGACTAGATAATGAAGACCTGAGATCATAATTTCATCTATTGACTCATTCAAATTCACACACTTCATGTTAAGCCAAACAAATTTTATTGGATTGTTAGTCAAGAACACGAAAGCAAAGTATAGCCATCTCTCAATGTACTATACCCATATCACATATAATCCACAGTTGATAGAATATACATGAACACCCACATTACCTAAACCACTATATGTCTATGTGATTAATAAATAATTAGGGTTTAAGCCCAAGTTCTTAATTGACTACGAATAGTGCTTCGATATATGTCTATACTAAGCACAAATCATACATCCTATCACAATGTAGAATATACAATCAAAAGCTATTAAGATCAGATCCAAACCCATACTTCGTCTCTCAAGTCCATATGGATTATCACAATAATTGATGGCCAATCAACTAAGCAAATAACATGAATCTAAATAGACAATCTCATAGCAATCAATAAAGCTAACAATGAAGTATATCATAATAAACTAATCCATAGAATCCATTGCAATCTCAGAATAGAGTTTAAATCATAGCTGAATCAAATCTACCATCCACATATTGAATAAACATCATAAGATTACAAATAGTAATCAAAGAGAGGTTAAGAGTAGAGAATTGAAGTGCAAATATGTTCTCCAACTCCAATATTGAATCTCTAATACCTTCCAAATGCTTCAGGTCGTCACTCTAATCAACTCTAGAAATCACTACTCTAATCTACTCTAATCTACTTATTCAAATTAAAGAAAGAAAATAACAGTAGCTTATTGATCCCCCAAGGGGTGGTGTCTCTACATAATGAAAATACATCTCTCTTTAAGCCCTAATTTAACCCTCCTCCAAGTTACGCTCCAATTCCGCTGTTTAGTAAAAAAAAGTCAGCTCTAGTCAACTTCTAAAGTGGCGTGGCCGCGCTGGGAATGGCCTGGAGTTAGGCGCACCCGCGCTCAAGTAGCAGATCGCATTTTTTTGGTCCAGGGACTTGCGAGGCCGCACCAAAAATACACTACAAATTCGCGCGCCCACGCCGTTGGTTTTCTGTTGTAGTGTCCTCTGGTAAAATGGCCATAACTTTTGATCCGGGAGGAGTTATAGGACCTGACACCTATCAAATCGAAGCTCTCGACGAGATCTACAACTTTTATTCTTTGAGAATTGAGAAATGATGGACAGGTGAAGGTCAAAATTGGGTTGCAAGTGACTGCTATGCAAATGGCCACCCAAAACAGTGAAGTTCAACGTTCGTTGGTACAAAGGTCATAACTCTTGCATCCAAACTCTGATTGGAATGATTAAAGATGTTCCGGAAAGCTAAGAAAAAGCTCTACAACATAATCCAAGTTCCAAGCCAAGAACATGAAATGAACATTAAAGCATAAACGATGTCCGGATTGTTTTTCCTTGCGTTTTCCTACCAATAGTCGCTCACACAGCTCAAAAGCATAAAATCTACAAAATGAACACAAAATGCATAAAAAGTAACTAAGGAACATGAGTATAAGCAACTAATTCAAGTAACAGATACCAGATAAATAGGTATAAAACCTACTTATCAATATATATATATATATATATATATATATAATATATATATATATATATAATCCCTCCTTTTACCAAATCATGAAGTATAATTAATAATAAGACAAAAGCTTTAAACATATATACATACATAATCTTCACAATTGATCTGAGAGTTTCATGATTTTATCTCACATTTGTTAAACAAATTTCTTTCGTCTTTGTATTGAAAACTTTCAAACTACCGCTTTCTCCCTTACCAATTTACTGTGCATTTTCTCTCTTTCCTCGATTACACGTACTGCGAGACAGATTAGGTCTTTAGTTATTTGTTTACTTATTAATATATCTTGTTAATTCTCTTAATTAGTGTCGACGTCGGGATTTTTATTTGTCCCTTTTCTGTTCTTGTCTTTTGGTGTTCTCATGTTAGGTGAGATTTGTTTTAAAAAATAAGTTGTGAAAAGGTCCAACATGTATATTTTGACGATTGGACTGTAAGAGTCGCCAATTGGTATTTTTAAATGGTTGCACCAACTGAACCGAGAAATGGTTTGCTCATAGACCTAGTGATGTGACACTATTCAATTGGTCTGTGAAACCGAGATTCGTTAGGGTCTGGGGGCTTGATTAAGCGGAGGGAAGGTGTTAGGCACCCCCCGACTTCCATGGTGACACGGTTACCGCCACTTTTCAATTTAAACTTTTATCTAAATATGTTTTTTTTGGGGGGGGGGGGGGTCTATGTGCAGTTATCTGGAAGTAGTGATATGTCTCGTTTGCACCTATATACAAAGGGTTTGAAATTTGTATAAAAGTTCAATTTTAACGAGATATGGAAGTGATGTTTTGTAAAATAGGTTTTTCAAACCCTTGTGCTCAATAGTAATTAAGGCCTTTGATACTTCCATTTTATTATATGTTTGGCTTGATTTCTTTTATTATTTTCGAGATACGAAGCATCTTCGAGAAAATAAGGTACATAGCAACGCCGAATTCCTTGTGGGCATGAGAGTCATCTAAGGAAATTCAGACACCGTGAATAATTTACAAGCTGGCTACAGCTGAAAATGTCCATCACGGGAACCGAATCTAGATTAAGAAACTGAATATATGATCACATGATTTCTAGGCTCACATGATGATGCAATATGTACAAAAGCTGTAAATAGTTATATTTATATATATATATAAGCTATAAATATATATATATATATATATATATATATAAACGATCAACTGTCACGAAGTAAACTCTAGGCAGGACATTAAATATATATATGTACATATATATAAGCAATAAACGCACCGGATGTGTCTATCCAGGCTCAATCGAGTTCGAATTCGAGGATAATATATATATATAAAAGAAGTAAACGCACCAGATGTGTCTATCCAGGCTCAATCGAGTTCGAATTCGAGAATTATATATATATATATATATATATATATATATATATATATATATAAGCAATAAACGCTCGGGATGTGTCTATCCGAAGCTCAATCGAGTTTGAATTTGAGGATAATATATATATATATATAGATAAAAACAGTAAACGCATCGGATGTGTCTATCCGGGCTCAATCGAGTTCAAATTCGAGAATAATATATATATATATATATATATATATATATAGAGAGAGAGAGAGAGTTCGGATCTTAAGCTCATTTTTATCCAACTCACTGAGCTCACCCCTTTTAGATAGCAGACTTGACTGACGGTTTGGTCATACAATCGTCGCTCATACTTTTAGCGACGGACAACATATAGCCTCACTAAAAGTATAGGACGAGGTTTATATAACCGAACCGTCGTCCGTCTGTCGCTAAAGGGGTGAGCTCTTGAGTGAGTGATAATGGGTGAGCTTAAGATCCCGACCGATATATATATATATATATATATATATATATATATATATATATATATATATATATATATATATAAGCAATAAACGCTTATGATTGACAATCTAGGCATACACACGCAACACGACTCTCAACGTGAATAAATGTGTAAATGAAAGTGGAGAAAGACTTTAAGAAATCTGAGATGCCTTACAGTGGGCTGCCAAGAAGACTTCACATAGCTTTAAATGAATGAATACTAGGTTTCCACCGGTAAAATATAGCAAAATACAAGCTCACAGGTGTTTGGAAAAAGAAAGCAATCGGTTTAAAGTGTGTACAGAGCAAATTGGACAGAGCTTCCTTGCCTTTTTCTCTTGTCAAATGGCCACCCCAAGCCCTCTATTTATAGAAAGGGGAGTCACAGGTGTACCTGCGGCTACTCGGGGTTCCCCGGTCTCCGTGGGCCCTGCCATCTCGAAGTACGTGCACGCATACAACGCATTTGTCCGCTTGAACCTTCATAACTTTCAATCCGGGCATCCGATTGAGGCGTATAATACTTTTTCAGAATGTTTTTGTCGAGAGCTACACAATGACATGGGATAAGAGGTTGTCCGAAGCTGGGAAGATGGGTCCATGACCAGATCTTCAAGTCTTCAAATTCTTTCTGGTGTGCTATCTTGTGCAGTAGTCACTCGGGATTTGAGCTATGGTTCTTGTGCGACACTTCTGTGACGCCCCTAAAATAGGTATACATCACCCATCTTGATTCGCCAAATACATGGTACAAAATTCAAATACAACTTAATAATACAATTGTCGTGTAAAATATGACAAAACATAAACTGAGAGTTTTAAAACGAATATTATCTTCTAGACAGTATTCAACTCAAATGTAGTCCTCAATACAATTATTATCACACTATTTCATAGATTGGTGATGACTACTAATGCTATCATCTGGACCGTCACTCCATTCCCCGACTAGTCCCGGCTACGTTCTCATTTTCGGAAGAGGACAATGAAAGCAAAAGGGTGAGCTCAACTAGCCCAGTAAGAAATATTATGACTAAGATAATGCAGAATAATTTATCGTTAGCCTTCAACAGTGTTAAACTGATAAAATATAACAATCATCAAGTTTAACTGCAACGGAACAAGAAATCCATTAAAAGAGTCAAGTAGAGAATAAAATTTACTATCTTCGATGATTTAAAAGGTTTTTCATCACTTTTATCGCTGAGACTCAGCTTAATAAATAATCCACATCATCCTTGCACTACGGTCAAGGATATTCATTAGTATCACGACCACAAATTATCCATGCACTACGGGTCAAGGATATTCGTGTTTTCATCAATTGTCATGATCATGTCAACAACTGTCCATCAATGCACTACGGCCAATGAGGAATTTTACCACATCATTTGTAACATTACGGTCATGATTATACCGAATAATCCGTGGTCATAATCATACCAAGTCCATCTATGCACTACAGGCCACAGATGACTTTCAATGGAATATTAACATGAGGATGATGACAATGATATAAGAATTCAATAAAACAAGTTCAAGGATAAATTTTTAAAGATTTAAAATTTAATTTATCCAGAAATCAATAACGTCCAAATTGTCAACATGATACTGCTTTGTGGAGTAAAATTCAAGAATAATATTGTACCAAAAATAATTTGGACCAAAAATGAATCAATTTTTATCATGAATAGTACCCCAGGTGAATAGTACTCGAGTGAATAGTACCCCGTGAATAGTACTCCGGTATGAAAAAGTTAAAACTTTTCATGAATGCTCAGAATAATATTTCCATAAAAAGATACTGGATGAAGCGCAAATATCAAGGATATTCTACTAATTTCATGGAGTATAGAAGCCAAAATTTTAACAAACGAGTATAGAATTTGAAATCTGAAACGAAATAATATTACTTACATACTACAGAGTATGGAAGAAAATATTATTTCAAGCGAATATTGAACAAAAATAACATCTCTTACCTTGAAAAGAAGAGTATTCCAACTGGTATAGCGGGGATATTCTTGAAGCAAACTTTCACTATTTTTTATGCTCAAAACTTTCTAAAACTCTAAAGAAATACGCTCAAGATTATAGAAGAAGAATTCTCTGATTCTGGTGTGATTTTCAATTCTAACTAAGCACCCTATTTATAGGAAAATTCTAAAACGCCGTAGGAGACTAAATTAATAAGATAATATTAAAAAAAAATTCTACGCACATGTATTTGAAAAAATTTCAGCCACCACAATTGGGGCCCACTAAAATCAGCCATCTTTCCCAACAACCAAAAGTGGGGCCCACCCATATTTTTAATAAAAATATTTTAATTTCTGAAACTTTAATAATTCATAATAAATAGTCCTTTTATCAGAAAAATACGAATTTTATGTCCATTTCACATGAAATCGAATTCTCTACAACTTTGTAGCAGAAAGGTTTTCCAAATTCCAAACAAAAAATATCTGAAATCCACAAACGGATAAGTTTCAATACTTCATAAAATTCATAACAAATCATACGTTAATTTTTAACGGTTCAAAATTTGTGGACATATACTCAACTTATATATGTATAACATATCCAAAAATCACAACGATCCAACGGTCGGATCAAAATTATAACTCACGCACTAGAGCTTTAAGAACAACGATTTGATTTTTTAATACCTCCAATCTGACAAAATACTGATAAAACACCTCAACCTTAATTCCTTCATTTATAACCACATAAAATAAATATTTTCCTATCTATCATTTATGTCCACATAAAATAAATATTTCCTTATCATACAAATCAATAATTAATTATTCACAAATAATATTACAGAATCACAATAATAACAACCAGACCGTTCCCAGGAAAGAGGGGGATTTCCGATAAGGATTTCTCTTTACTAACGCGCAATTAGGTGACCAAACCTCTCCTTGGCAGAACTTTCTAGACATTATCAATAATTCTATCTAATAATATTATTCAAATAATATGAATTATTGATATGATAATGGGAAATATTGTACAGTGACAATTATTAAAACAACAATAATATAAAATATCAACGCAAAGAATTATTGAATCAATAAAATAAAATATTAAGCAAGAATTATCGTGAATAATTATTGAGTAAGTGCCTTACTTACGTAAGAATCAATAATTCAAAAATATCAGGCAATCTTGTAGCCATCATTTTGCAACAACGCAGACATCGTATTTTAACCACCGTGTATTACAACAAGTGTTAATCAGTAATAACTACGCCCGTTATTTATAAAATTCAAACTTGTCATTTTTTCAATTCGACAATAATTATGTTGTGGGGTCCACCAATGATTGTGCCATCGCATTTAATATTCCTCGTTAAAACGAATATTCCTCGACCAATCGAATAATATAACAACTTCATGCATTTTTACAAAATTTATAAATATTACCCACAACTATAACATTATATCAAATTCACTCCATAATATTCAAAATAATATTTATAGAAAATTCATCTTTATTCATAAAAGTTGGGGTCTTACAACCTCCCTTCTTATGAAATTTCCCTCGAAATTAGGGTACGTACCTGGTATGTCGAAGAGGTAAGGATGCCTTGATTTCATTTCAGATTCTAACTCCCAGGTCATTTCCTCAACATCTTGGTTTCAACACAAAACTTTGACTTGAGGTATAACCTTGGAGCGTAAAATATGTTCCTTCTTATCCAAGATTTTAACAGGAACCTCTTCATACGTTAAATCTTTCGCTATTTCATCTGGTTCTAACTCAATAATGTGGTTCGGATCTTTTACATAGTTACGTAACATAGATATGTGAAAAATATTATGAACACGAGACATATTTGGCGGTAAGGCGAGTCTATAGGCCACAGTTCCTACTCATTTGAGGATTAAAAATGGGCCAATGAATCGAGGATTTAGCTTTCCTCTCCTTCTAAATCTCTTAACTCCTTTCCATGGAGCAACACGTAACAACATATGTTCTCCAATATTGAATGCCACGTCCTTTAGATGAAGATCAGCATAACTCTTTTGTCGATCTTGTGAGATTTTTATACGTTGTCGTTGAATCTTTTTCGTAGTCATATGTACCAACTCCGGTCCCAACAACGTTGCTTCATCCACCTCATCCCAGCATACTGGAGAACGACACTTTCTTCCATACAACGCTTCGAATGGAGCCATGCCAATACTTGCTTGATAACAATTGTTGTAGGAAAACTCCACCAATGTTAAGACCTTGTCCCAACTTCCCTTGAAGTCAAGGACACAGAGTCTTAATAGATCTTCAAGAGTTTTAATAGTCCTCTCCGACTTCCCGTCCGTTTGAGGATGATAAGCCAAACTAAATCGTCAATTCGTGCCCATAGCTTTTTGCAAACTAACCCAAAATCTTGAAGTGAATCTTGGGTCTCGATCAGAAACTATGGATACTGGCATACCATGCAATCTTACAATCTCGTTTATGTATATATGAGCAAGACGTTCAAGTTTATAAGTTTCTCGTATAGGTAAGAAGTGAGCAGACTTGGTCAATCTATCAACAATGACCCAAATTGCATCTATGCCTTGAGAAACCTTGGGAAGACCAGTAACGAAATCCATAGTAATATGCTTCCACTTCCATTTTGGAATTTCAAGTTGTTATAATGGACCTTTTGGTACTTGATGCTCCGCCTTGACTCGTTGACAAGTTAGACACCTTGAGATAAACTCTGCGATCTCACTCGTTATATTGCTCCACCAAAATTTATGTCGAAGATCATGATACATTTTGGTACTCCCAGGATGGATTGCAAATGGTGTGTTGTGCGCCTCCATCATGATTTTATACTTTAAATCAGGGTCGTTAGGAACACAAAGTTTGGAGTTGACTCGAAGTATTCCTTCTTCGTCGATTCTTGCTTCTGGCATAGCACCTTCTTGCACTTTCTTCCTCATACGCATCAGGTTCATGTTTGTGGCTTGAGCAGCTTTAACTTTATCGATTAAAGTTGGTTCTACTCGTATATTTGCCATCATCATGTGGGTCCCTGGAGTCTTTAACTCTATCTCCATCCTTAGCAAGTCATATAAAATGGGCCTTTGCATTGACAATATCGCACTCGTACCCGCATATGATCTTCTACTCAATGCGTCAGCTACTACGTTCGCTTTACCAGGATGGTATTGAATAGTATGATCATAATCTTTCAACAGTTCAAGCCAACGTCGTTGCCGCATGTTGAGTTCCTTTTGGGTGAAGAAATATTTGAGGCTTTTATGATCCGTAAAGATCTCCACTTTCTCCCCATACAAGTAATGCCTCCAAATTTTAAGTGTGAAGACAACAGCTGCCAACTCTAGACCATGAGTAGGATAATTCCTCTCATATTCTTTGAGTTGCCGAGAGGCATAGGCTATGACTTTCCCATGTTGCATGAGAACACATCATAACCCTTTGCCCGAAGCATCACTGTAGATGACAAATCCCTTCGAGCCAGATGGTATTGTCAGAACAGGTGCTGAAATGAGTCTCCTCTTGATTTCTTGAAAACTCTTCTCACATTCCACGCTCCAACCGAATTTTGTATCTTTCCGAGTCAGCTGAGTTAATGGAGTAGCGATTCAAGAAAACCCTTCTACGAATCTCCGATAATAACAAGCTAAGCCGAGAAAGCTACGTACCTCGGTCATTGACACTACAAAAAAATGGGCCTTTAGCAATGATTTTTCGGGCAACGACTTTATAAGTCGTTGCTAAAAGTATATGTTTAGCAACAAAATTTATCTTTCGTTGCAAATTGTGTCAGGCTTTCACTTTTTGCAACGAAATTCGTAAGTCGTTGCAAAAATTCGTTGCTAATTCATTGGCGGGAAAAATTTTAGTTAGAAATTCGTTGCAAAATTTTCGGCCACTTGCTTTCCCGTTAGCATGGGCAACGAAAGTTTTTTTGTTGCTAAAAATGGGGTTTTAGCAACGATTTTTCATGCAAAGTCGTTGCTAAAAGTGTATGTTTAGCAACGAAACTTGTCCTTCGTTGTAGGTTGTGTTAGGATTTTACTTTTTGCAACGAAATTCATAAGTAGTTGCAAAATTTTGAAACAAAATTCGTTAGAAATTCGTTGCAAAATTTCTAACCACTTGATTTCTCCTCATCGTGGGCAACAAAAGTTTTTTTGTTGCTATATTTCATTGCCTAATATGGACCACATTCATTGGCAACAATTTTTATTTTCATTGCATATTTTATATAACTTTTTGCAACGACTATTAAAATGTTACCTTAAATTAAGATGATGATAATAATAATAATAATAATAATAATAATAATAATAATAATAATAATAATAATAATAATAATAAGTTCTATCATGCATGATCTGGACCAATGGATTCCAAAGCCGATAAGTGGGGATAATGATATTAAGTTCATTTTTAGACAATTTTCCAGTTCTTGCACCATTTCACGGCATCTCCTCATGGATTTAGCATTTATACTATTATCCCAACACCAACTATTCTTCTTTTCACGAGCCACACTTTCCCACTCCTTGTACAATTGAAAGCAAAGTAAAAGATCACCGTCACCATGGCGTAATTTCACCTTAAGGCGATCGATTTTAGTTTATCTTCTTGAGACCGATTTTTTGCAAAATATGCTACTTGCATTTATCACAAAGACAATAAGAACAAGACCCTCTCTACCCAAATGATGATGGAAGCATTTGAGTATTAATTTACCTAGACGAGGCTTAATGCCCAATCGACCATATCCCTTCATTTTTTGGTTAATACATAAAAATCATTGTTAGATGTAATGACTCCCAACCTGAATAAGATTTATAATGGCCATATCAATAGTTGTAGCACTAGGTGCATCAACAAAATCAAATGTCTGAACATTATTGATGCCCAAGGCAAGAATCTTCAGAACTGCAATGACAAGATGAACCCTACGAATCTTAGGTTCCTATTGCAGAGGCATCAACACGAAATCATCTTCTGAGTAGAGTCGATAGCACCTTCCGGGATTAGTTCTCGAATCGGTAAGAACAGGCAGCCAGCATAATCTTTTCCAATATAGGACATCCATCAAGTTTAAAGTGGGGAAGAATTGCCATAATAGTCTCGTCTCTTTTTTAATGAAAACTCGTGGAAGCAATTATGATGAACATCAGGACATGGTCAAACCTGTAAAGTAACAAATTCAATTTGAAAATCCACAAGTTTTGAATGGACCGCTTGTCAGGCTGCTCGTTGAAAAGACTATCAAAAACCTGTTGAGAAATACAATTTTTAATTTGACAGAAGCAAAGATGCATTAGGAAAATGAGTAATGTCAAAATGCATCAATGTGACAAACTAAGTGAATAAAACAGGGGAAAAACTCACAGCTAACCAATCAACCACCTAAAATGCAGCAAAAAAATTTGAAACCAACTCAAGGCACACAACACTACCTATAAAATTATTCTCTCAGCAACTTTTTCAAAATACTATGAGAAACACAAAAAAATTGGGCGAAGCTTAGAGTATTAGTATTATGGAAACCAACATATATGGGGATGAGCAAGTTAAAATTGTAAATACCTTTAAACCAACATCAGGATGTGAGGTAATATGCCGACCAATAAGTTTAAGAGCTATTTTCAGTATTAGATATAGAAGAGTCGCAGAACCTTCCTTCAACAAATAGATTTGAACAAAGCTTATCACGTTGAAAGCCTCAGGATCGACTTCAACAATAATACTAACCTGATCTAATAAAAAACAAGGAGCACATGAAGTACGTCCACAAAAAGAAAGATAGTAAGTGGTCACCGCAATAGCAAGTGACTTGAGAATTCATTGACACTTCTACTTACTGTTCGTAATGCCTTAGCATGAATCACAGGTGAGTTTTTCTTTAAACTTGCTCAAACAAGTTAAGAATCAGAATAATCAGCCCTGTCATTTTGAAGTTCACAAATGATACATTTCAAGAAGAATCAATCAAAATAGCAGATGCCATTGTCAAGCAGCAGCATTTGCAGACAAAAAAGTTAAAAACTCCAGCAGCAGATAGACAAGAAAGGTAGCATGCAAACTGTAAGCAAAAGCAGTATCGACAAAGAAGGAAATGCAGACTAAAACAAGCTGCAGACTCATCACATCCTAAGGCTCGCAAGAGAAAGATTGAAAAATCAAACATAGTAAGAAAACCACAGCTAGATAGCAATTTCAAGGCCACAAAGAAGAATAGGCCAAAATTTGAAATGACTACATAACACAATGAAGAAGAGAATCAAATTTCAAAGACAGCAGAGATCACAACAATGCAGAGAATCACCAAAGAATAATAGGCCTCCCAATTAATGGAATTATATTAGAGATGCAAATGTAAGTTGAGCTCTACCAATTAATCAATGAATATTTGCATAAACTTGCAATACATCATTAAAGTGAACACATTTGCAACTCTAGTTTTAATTGCTACTGTCAAATGTAATACTTAATTAGTATTCTTTGAGGTGTCATTCAAATATCATTTCAAGTCATGCTTTTGCTTTTAAAGATAAAAATAAACTGGACTTCTTATCAAAATATAATTTCCTTTTTATTTCCATACTCTAGAATTACCACTGCCATCAAAACAACTCTCAAATCATAAATTTTTCTTTCAGATTTTCCCAAATATTTGTAACTTGTAAGTACAAAATGGATGATAATGGTGATTGATCAGCCATAAAGAGCATGGCCAGAAGAATCAGCAACTCAGGGTTGAAATAAGAGAGTCACATATGAGAGACAACTGGAAATTTATGGTAGTTAAAAGTGATACTGGGATGTAGACTTACCAAAATTCATACAGCTGCAGACACATATCAAGCAAAAGCTACATCTGACCGTAAGACATACTTGTAGAGAGGCAATTGTTTATTATGGAAGCTTTCATATAAAGACGTATCCTTATAATTATATGGTCAAGATTTATGGACAACCACCCAAAATGCAACAAAAAAATCTGAAACCAACTCAAGGGACACAACACTACCTCTAAAATTATGGCAACCAAAGATATATTAGGATGAAGCAAGTTAAAATTGTAAATACCTTCAAACCAACATCGTGGATGTGAGGTAATATGTCAACCAACAAGTTCAAGAGCTATTTTCGTAATGATGATGATAGTTTGAACAAGCTTATCACGCAAAGCCTCCGGATCAGCTTCAACAATAATACTAACCTACTCTCATGAAAAACAAGGAGCACATGAAGTAAGTCCACAAAAAAAAGATAGTAAGTGGTCACCGCATAATAGCAAGTGACTTGAGAATTCATTGACACTTCTACTTACGCGTCAGAATGCCTCAGCACGAATCACACGTGAGTTCTCCTTTAAACTTGCACGAAATAAGATACATGGTAATGTTGATGAACCCATAGTCCAAAGAATGTTTGAATTTGAACATTTATGGGACCCAAGAGGCATAGACAAGTTAAGACAATCCAAACAAGTTAACAAATTCATAGCAAGACAGTCCAAACAACAGAAAACATAGACAAAACCAACCAATTTTTGGCCTAAAACAAGTTAACATAGCAAACCATCAACTACAACAATAGATTAGCTAAATCAAATCTTTTCATCATATTTAACCAAAACTTGGAAAATCAAAATCCAAATACCATCCATTATATTATAAATTACTGATTTACCAAGTCTAACATAAAGTTCAACATTAATATCCAAAATATTAAGTAGTGTTCACATCAAAAGTTCTAACAGTTTTGAATGTCCATAAATATTGATTAAGAGTTGTTTCTAACTCTTTCTGTCCCTGAGCTACTGTTGCCTTGAATCAACTATAGAATTTATGGATTGTCGGCTGACTTGTTAAGTAAATTCTCAAGATTGTCCATCCGTTTTCCTTGTGCCTGAATGGTTGCTTCAAGCTCTTCATTTTTTTTGTGAGACGCTTCTAACTCCGCTGCCAATGCAACTTTTTCTTTATCGATAGATGAAGACTTCTCTACTAGAGGTCCAAATCCAAAGCCAATCGATCTCCCTGCCTTCTTACCCAACACTTGAGTCATAATCTCCCTTTTGTCATTACTGTCAAAATTTCCAGATTCTGCGTTCATCTCAGAGGTGCATTCAGACTCAAGTAATTTCATTTCATTCTGTGAAATTAACAACAAATGTAACTAATTCATTACATAATCCCAAATTTAAAAACAAGATAAGGTTCATATAACTTACGTATGCAGCTTCATTTTCAGGTTGTATCCAGTCATTTGTTTCCTTTTTCTGATGTGTGCTCTTGTAACCTTCAATTGGATCTCCCCTGAAAATCAAATTAGATAAATTAAAAACGAGAGCATTATTGTATAATTTTCTGTACAAGGAACATGAATTAAGGCTTAAGTATCCCGGTTTTCTAGTTTCAAACATACCAAGCCAATATCTTAACTACGTCTTGAAATGAAGCCAATATCTTATTTTTCTTCCTCCTAATTTACTTTTCCTGCTATTGGCTCACCATTTTGATTCCATCATTTGATGTTTGTAGAACAAAGACATGTTGCTAAAACTTTAATCATACCATTCATGCAAAGATTTGAAATTAAAGGTAGGATGCAGGTGAAAAATGAATATACCCATTCCACTCATCTACACCAAATGGTCTAAGAATCACAACTTCAAGATTGGAGACTCCCTCTATAAGTTTTTTTTGTTGCTTCTCTTAGTTTTTTAATGTATGCATGTGTTGATCGATTTCGCAATCAATGAATACGTGCAAGTATACACGGTCAACAAGTAATAAAGTGAAAGTAGAGTATCATTCCCACGAGGAATTATTTAACAAAAATCACCAAGTACTAATTCTTAACCAAACTAATTTTATTTAAACAATCTCAAATCGTTATTTTTATAATTAAGAAAACTAAATTAAACAATTAAAACTAAGATTTTAACGAATGAATTCAAATAAATAAAGATTAAGACTTCAATATCCCCAATTATGAATTATAAATCAATTATCCAATTATCCCAATTATTATGCCTACTGAATTGTTAACAAGAATTCTCAAATGCCAAAAGTCTTTTTTCAAGTGATCAATTGCCTTCTATTTAATCCAGATTAATCTTGCTATATTCCTATGCAAAACAATTGAATTAAACTCTTTCCAATCCCAATTCCTTATGTGTTACATGCGGCGAACAGATATTTCCATTCAATTCACAAACCTAATTTTTTCACCATGCAAATAACTAAGTCACATGATATCATGCCCAGTTCTAACCCTAGAATTCCTCTTCCAATTCCTTCTAGAGTAACAAAGTAATTACTCGATCAAATAATTAAGCAATAAGCACAAGACAAGATAAACAACTCACTTTAACATAAATAATTAGAATATAATGAATAACTAATTCATAGCCATAAAAAGTTCAATTGAAATCTCAAAAATAGTTAGTTCATAATTAATGAATTAAAACCAAGAATCCACAACTGAATAGACATCCAAAGATAAAAGTAAGATGAGAGAAGAGAATAGAATCTGTTGTCAGCAAATCTGATGCTCCCCTCTTGCTCTTGCTCTTGATCTTCAATGGTCTCCAAGTTGCTTCAATCTCCAAAACTAATAAGAACTAGGGTTATTTTCTAATCTAAAGGAGTATTTAATCTAGGCTAAGCTATGTAATCTCTCTTTATTTTATGCCTTACATCATGTATTTATAGGTTACAAGTACAATTTTTAGTTTTGGAACAACCCCTATCCTATTTGGAGTCAAAAGGTGTCAAAATTTGCCCAAACGCGCGCCCAGCCGCACCAAACCCTTCCCCAAAGACCAAAGTGAGCTGGGCAACTGCTATTGAGTTCGCCCCTAGCGCCGGGGCTGGGCATAGGCCAAAAATGGCGCCCTTGGCTGGCCCAAAAATCGACATTTTTCATTCAAGCGTCCTTTTGGGAAAATGGCCATAACTTCTTCGTCTCGAACTCCGATTTTGATGATTCAAGATGTTTCGGAAAGAGGAGAAGTAGATATACAACTTTCATTCTTAAAGTTTGTCGAAATAATGTCAGGAGCTATAGTCAAATTGGCTCCGAAGTGGCTGCTATGTAAATGGCAAGTTAAAACATAAATCTAGCCACCCCAAACATCGATCCATGTAACTTTTGTCCCAATTCCTATAAAATAACATAAAACATGCATGAATAGACACAAACACATAAAAACATCCTAAAAGACTTAAGAACAACAATAAATTAAGCCCGAATGTATCCAATTCATGGGTATAAAACTCACTCATCAGCATGATATCCTCAAATCTCAGTCAAAATTTATGATTTTGTGCAGTTTTCCTATACCCACCAAGTCAAGATTCAGTTGTTCTAGTAACAGAGCATTCTTACAACAGCTGCAACCTAACAGATCCAGTTGTTTACATGAACAATGGCAATTCTCTCTTCAACATTACCTCACCAGAGAATACTACTTCAAAGAGTGGACAACAGGTACATCGCCAAAAAATCATGTAAACTCAACATCTCTGTCCTTTCGGGTAATAGGCTGGTTCACACAAGAATGATTTTGAACATATATAATTACATACCTTCTCAGAATGATGAACGACAAATGGTTTTGACCCTCCATTGTGAATGGCATTATTGCCTCAATTTTTCTTGTTTACTTCTGAGCGATGCTGGAAAAAAAAAATCATTTATGGTGCGATAAAAAAATTCTAACAGTTTTAAAAAAAAACTGAAAATAATAAGCATATAAAATAAACGATTAAAGTTAGAATAATCATACAATAAATTTTGGCGATGTCCAATAATAACACATTTCAGTCCACTTGGCAATATCAACGTTGTTTGGAGGATTTTTTCTAGCATCTTCGGTTGATTGAAAAGTTTTGAATAATTTGTAAAGCTTACACCTCTGCCCTTTATTCCTATCCTTCATTATTCCAAGTGCAACACGCTTCACATGAGGTTTAGAAAGGTCGATATCGAAGCGAGCCTAAAGAAAAAAGTAATCCACCAACATTAACTACTTTATGAGATAAAAAACAGCAAAATTAGTCTATTAAACTCTAATCTATGAATTCAAATGTTACTCGCACCTTTTATCTAACAAATCATGTATCCTAATGAGTGTCATTCTCCATGGATTTATAAACAAGGCATAAAACAAATACTAATTGCCAAAAAAGACAAATGCAGACTCAACTATGAATAACAATATTTGACATAATTTAATATTATGCATCTTACTTCAACCCTTGACAATGATTCTTCAATTACTCCCTCTGTAATATCCTTGAACTTTGTATTCATTTGGAGGTGGTGGCGGACCATCAATCCTATTTCTGAAGACAACTTAGCAGATTCTGTAGGATCTATGGGTCTTCCTTTACTAGGTGACACATTGATAGCCAACTTCTTTCCTTTTGACTTGGTGAGTTTCTCAAGACCAATACCGTGAGTAGGTCCGCATATTTTCTTTGCTGAAGATGAAGTTATTCAAAATATTAGATGTCCAGAAAAAAAAGGAACAACAAATTAACAAGAAAATAATAATTATGTATATCATATATATATATATATATATATATATATACACACACGTGTATAACATATTCGTGGCTAAATAGGTTTACATAAAACTCTCATTGTGCAGACCCTTGTTCATCGGACATCGGTGTCTTAGAAACATCTGTTGGTGGGGTAGAATTTTCACCAACTATAGTGTCATTAGTACGTTGCATTGAGGTAGAAATGGGAGTACGCACATTATTCGCATGACTATCATTGGCATTTGGTGAACGTGCAATCATTGAACGTAATTTGCTTGTTCGACCCACAGGTGATGGTTGAGCAGATCGAGTTTGTGATCTTGTGATTGGGCTTCTTGGAGGACTTGATGTCAGCATAATTCTTGATCTTGTGATTGGGCTTCTTGGAGGACTTGATGTCAGCATAATTCTTCTTTTTACACGAGCATTTGAACCTTCAATTAAGTTTAGTTCAACTTCTTCATTATCCTCAAAGACCTCAACATTTTGTGAGGCTAAATATTTTCTTGTTTGAGCTGCTCCTTTCCTCTTAAATCCAGGGCCAGACATTTTGAAGTGCGTATTATGCAAGATGAATAAATTTCTGAAACTACATAATCAAATCAGTTATATGTATTAGTAAATAAGACATGTTTGTTACTAGAAAGAAATACTGAAGCATGTTGTACATCTCAAAATCATAACAGGAATCACCATGCATGCCTAAATTCACACATCCAAAAAGAAGCTGATTCATTTTTTCAATTATATCGGCACTAAACAATGAAACTCAAATCAATTAGATAAAACGATTGGAATATTCCACTACTTAATTTGCCTAACAACAACAATAGTTATGTCAAATCTAACATGGAGTAGCTAAATGAAAATGTAAATCTAACTATTAATACAGTCAAGAGAATAAAACCTATGTTTTACCTCCAAAAGGACATGAAGAGAAGTACATAAACTCAGTTTGGTAGACAAAAAACAAAACATAAACCACATCGATCCATCCGTAGTCCACGATATTTACTCCATATTCAACATAATCAGAAATAAACTGATTACAAAAAGAAACAACATTATAAATCGAAGTAAGTGAGAAGAAAGGATCTGACCTGCCACAACCAGCTCTTGACAGTCGACGCCAGAGGATACCTAGCGACTTATTTTGGGAATAAGTTAATGAGAAGTGAATGAGGATAAAGGATTATATACTAATTGGAGCGCTAAACGATTTTGGGAGGGAAATATATAATATATTGGAGCAAAAATTATAGCGAGATAAAGTATATTAATATTGTGTCTTAGCTTAATTAATATCAAATCCTTTAGACTAAATATAAGTAAAGGAAAATATTTTTTTACATATTTGTAATATTATAGATGAAAAATAATTTCTTTTCGATCTTTGGACTTGTGATATACATGATATTTATTAAAAATACATAATAATATTGTTAATTTAATAGATAATTATTATTATTATTTTAGATAATTAATACTCTTCGCTCTATATTAAACGCCTTCATTATGGTCCTGTTATGTGAAATTGATCATTTTTAAAATTAATTTTTAAAAAAAAATAAAATATATGTTCTATCGATTATGATCGTAATAAATTATGGAGAATTTACTACAATTGTCAAGATTCAAAATTTAAAATTTATGTATAAAAATTTTTACTAAATAATTTTAAAATTGATAAATTGACCATAAAAGTCAAATTATGGAGTTTATTAGAGTATTATTTAGAAGATTAGATTTAATTTAATATTGTAAGAACTCTCTCAAAAAGTTCTACAATGACTTGAAACTATGGGTGTTCAACAATTTTTATCGATCGAACCATTCCTAGAATGAACCGGACCAAATCGAAACCGTCCAAAAATTGATACTGATAATCTGCATTCTTTCTTGGATGGATATACCGAACCTAATGGTATTTGCAGCTTTTTACCTAAAAAATTAATATATAAATTATTTTTATTATTATTTTATTTTTATTTATTATTATTATTATTATTATTATTATTATCATTATTTTTATTATTATTATTATTAATAAATTATTAATAATAAAAAAATTAGAAAACCTCGATATATACTATCCGATTCGATTTTTTATGAACCATAAAACGTCGAACCATGATAAAAAAATTAGTATATACTGGTTTTTTTTTAAATTTAACTGCACTCTGCTTTTTTTTATACCGAATTGACCGATTTTATCTGGCTCGTAAAACTAGCAAATTGAAAAAACCGAATCTAAATGAACAAATTTCTACTTGAAATCGAGATCACTTACTTAAGCGATCAGAGAATTGATATTTTTACATAAAAATTGATATTTTTATATGATCTTTTCACATAAATAACGTGGGTCTTATATTTATGTGAAAGATACTCATATAAAAATATTATTTTAAAATATGAAAAATCAATTTCCTATCAATATAAGGTATTGTGCAACTACGCATAAAAAATTAAAAGAAACTAAAGAATATAAAAATATAAAAAAAAAAAGTTATATCCCAATGTGTGATTTTCATTTCATACATATAGGTTTTCCACCGAGGTCCTGGCGGCACTAAAATGGGGATCTTCCCAAAATGTTCCACGACCACTTACTTAAGCTTAAGCTTACCGTAACCTTTTTACTTGGACCAAATTTCGTTGGTTATTTATTTAGAGTTAAGTCAAGCTCCTTCTTTGAGAATTATCCACTGGAAAAGATAAAAAATACTATCAAAATCTGCTTAAAAAGAAAAATGTTCAACATGTCATTTGATTAATAAAATAAGTCTATTATTACATACAATCATATATATACCGCCACATACATTTACATGCATATTAGCATGATCAACCCAAGAGTAAGTCGCGTGGATCATGTCAATATGCATATGAGTGTATGTGAACCAGATGTGAGCTATTCAGATGTGATATTAGACTTATTGTTGACAATAAAAATAGAAAATTACATAAAAATGATATTTTCATATAATCTCTCTCACATGAATAGTGAGTAAATTTTAATTTCAAATTATGGAGGAATATTAAATTTAATTTTAATAACACTATTTACGAACTTACAATATCGATTATGGACTATAATAATCTATAAAGTAAATATCTTTCCACTACTTTAAAATTTAAAATTTCATACATTGACCATATCATAAAGAAATAGAAAATACAAGATGATGGTGGGTATTCTTTATGTGAATAGAGAACAAATTAAAAAAACATATTTTTTACGTAAAGAGTAAAGTTTGAGTTTATTATTAAATTTATAATATTCTACAATTCAAATTGTAATGTAATTAATAAATTGTACAATTTTTATTCTTAATAATATTTTTTAAGTAATTTAAATTATTAATTTTATTAAATAGAATATTAACTTATAATAATTTAAAAATTAAAATATTGTTAATTAACAATAAACTAAATTATAATAATTATTATTTTTTTATGAACAAACTATAAATATTTATTTATATTACTTTTTTAATTCTACAAAAAGAGTTATATTTGAGTTTGTTATAATTAATTTATAATATCCTAAAATTTAAATTTATCTTTTAAGTTTTTAAAATAATAATAATTTAAGTATATTATTCCTTCTAATTTTTTTAAAAATGTTATCAAACTTTGTTTTTGGAACAGAAGTCTCTAACTTACCAAACAATTGTTTGGTGTTATACTGAAGAAAGAGATGCTAATTTTGGTTTCTCATTTCTTACCAAAACTCACGATAGATTTGGGTTTCTTCTCCTTCCTTACGTTAGCCAAAACTCACATCCATCCCATCCGTAGCTTCACTTGCACTAATGTCCCTCAGATTCGTGCACACGACCTACTTCTCTCCTCCATCCAGTAGCTTCGCTTGTAATCAAATCAATCCCATCCGGTTCTAGGGTTATTTTTCTTCTATTCTCTTTCAATTCTTAGAAGAAATCAAATCTCAGCTTTATTTATTTCTTAATATCTCGCACTTTGTTTATTCATTTGTGCTTAATCAAATCAAATTGGTTATATGAATCAGAGATCTGATATCGTAATAGTCTTTGAATATTGCTCTAGTCTTTGAATATGTGGACATTTGTCAAATATTATGCATTTTTTATCATTTGATTTATTTTTCAATCTTGTTGTAGTTTTTATCATTTGATACCTTTGGCACATCCATTGGGAACTTGTGAATCATGTACCATCCATGTGTGTTCTTCTCCTTTGATGGGTTTATTGTTCTTAAGGCCTTTCACACGTTGTTACACTTGAACCCTGATCCAAATGTTGTATGCCACAAACTATCTCCCTTCTGAATTCTCCCCTTACCAACTGACATGATCTCCTTAGACAAAGAAACACCAACATTTTCCATTAGAGTCAAAAACAAAATAATGATCTCCTTATCATTTGATTTATTTTATCTGATTTTTGTGTATTGTGTTATTGATTAAATCACTGGTTGAGTTGATGTAATTGAGTTGATGAATAAATTTCAGGTTGAACTTAATTTCATGGATAAGAGTTGGACACATCATGAGCGGTATATCAGCGACTTATCGCAATGGGGTCAAAAGCTTCATTGAGCATGTACGCGCAACATTTGGCCCAACAAATGACATTAGATGTCCTTGTATCAAGTGTATGAACCTATACACTAAAACCCAAGAAGAGGTGTCTTCACATTTGTGCATAAATGGGATAATGCCTTCTTATGATAAGTGGATTTACCACTGTGAACCCATTCCACGATACCCAATGAACATGGTCGTAATATTTTATCTCAAAATGAGGAGTTTATGGACTATGATTTAGATGGTGATGAGGATGAAATTGAGACGCTTAATGGAAGATATTAATCGAGGAACCTTTGTTGTTGGTGGGAATGAAGATACCTTCCAAAATCGAAATCATACCAGATTTTGAACAAATGCTTAATATGTTAGAAAAAGAGAGTTATATCCGGATGCCAAAAGTACTCCATTTTGTCATTTGTTATAAAATTGTCTGATTTGAAGGTTTTCAACCATTGGACAAATAAGTCCATAGACATGCTACTTGAGTTGATTAAAGATGTTCTTCCCGATGGTGCGAATTTGCCAAAATCATACTACGAGTAAAAGACAATGCTACGTGAAATTGGCCTTCGATACCTTCCAATACACGCATGCAAGTAAGTAAAATAACATACCAAAAAGTCCTTAATTATAACACCATCATTCATATATAGTTAATCACCTCATTTTTGTCAAGGTATGATTGTGCCCTTTTTGGCAAGACAATAAGGATTTAGAAGAGGTCCAAGATGTCCGAATCAAGATGGAAAGTTAATGATGGGAAGGGTAAAAAATCCCACACAAGATTTTGAGATACTTTCCTATAAAACCGCGGTTGCAAAGACTTTTTATGTCAAAAAAAATAGCAAAAGACATGCGGTGGCACAAGGAAAAACTTATTTCAAGAGAAGGTGAACCGAGGCATCCAAAGCAGATTCTCAGATCGTGGAAGGATTTTGATAGAAAGTATGAATGGTTTTCAATGATCCAAGAAACATTCGCCTTGGCCTAGCCATGGATGGATTCAATCCATTTAGAAATAAGAGTTGCTCATATAGATGTGGCTGTAATACTCACTTCAGATAATTTGCCCCTCGATGTGCATGAAGGAGCCCTTTTCATAATGTCACTTTTGATTCCCGGACCAAAAGCACCGTGTAATGAAATCGATGTTTATTTACGCCGTTAATAGATGATCTTGTTGATTTGTGGGAACAAGGAATTCAAACATATGACTCTTATACTGGGTGCAATTTCAACATGCATGCTTCTGTTTTATGGACAATTAACGATTTTCCTGCACTGGCAAATCTTTTTGGATGGAGTACCAAAGGGTACATGGCTTGTCCAACTTGTAATGTAGATACACGCCGACTAGGTTGAGGAGTAAAAAATCTTTACGGGGCATCGTGGCATTTCTTGGTCCTAATCATAGGTATTTTTAATACGTAACTTATTTTAATTTCATCTTCACATTTTTCACATAATTTACTTCCTATGGTTTATCTTGCCCTTGTAGGTGGAGAAAGAGTTTAGACTTTGATGGAAAGGAGGAACTCAGAGACCACCTAAGATCCTAAGCGGATCGTAAATTTTACATCATGTAGAATCAATCAATTTTGGGATTTTGGCAAGCATCCAAAAAATGTAAGTATGAATAGAGAAAGAAAGCGAAAGAGGAGGACAAGAACTCCATCGAACTCTAATTGGACGAAGAAAAGTATTTTTTAAGCTACCATATTGGAAAGATTTGAAGGTCGATATAAGCTCGATGTAATGCACATCGAGAAGAATATTTGTGATAACATACTGGGACATTACTAAAGATTCAAGGTAAAAATAAGGACACTTACAAGGCTCAACAAGATTTAGAGGATATGAATATATGTAAAGAGTCGCACTTAAGACCACGGGAGATAAGTTTGACAAGCCGCAACCAAATTTTTTTTCTTTTTCCAAAAAAGAGAGACAAATTTTGTCCTTTATACTATCCTCGTCAAATTCTGCATTTGATATGCATCAAATATTGCTAGATGTGTTAATACAAGTGATAATAGCATGTCAGATACAAGACGATGACGCCATGTTCTTTTTTACAACGATTAATCCTCGCCGGAGTGCGTAGGGAATCTTAATGACGATATGGCAACAACATTAATCGAAAGTTGGGTGCATTCTTTAAAAATCTATGTAGTAGAACACTAAAAGTGGATGACTTAAGAAAAATGGAGAAGGATATTATAATTATCTTATGCAAGATTGAGAGGATTTATCCACCGGCTTTCATTGATATTTGTGTTCACTGGGCGTTCATCTACCACAAGAAGCAATGTTTACAAAGCCCTCAGATGCTATTCGTGGATGTATCCAATTGAAAGGTATGTAACTATATATTTTTCGTTATCTATGAACTTTATAGTTGTGTCATACTTAATTTCGTAATTTTTTTTTAAAGGTATCTATGCAAAAAAAAAGTACGTAAGGAACAAAGCACATCCGTAAGGATCAATTGTCAAGGGTATGTCGCAGATGAATGTTTGACATTTTGTTCCTTGTACTTTACTAAGTGAAGAGAGCAAGTTCAATAAAAGGACAGTAATCTCGATGGAAAAGTTAGAAAAGATGCTTTTCTGTCTTTTTCTCAAAATGTTAAACCATTAGGTGGTTTTTTTTTGACTATGCCGATTCCAAGGAGATTCAAATGGCTAATTGGTATGTCTTGAATAATTGTGAAGACGCAACCTTATATCGAGTAAGTTATACATTTTATCATTAAATTATTCAAATAATTATTGCTTCATACTAGTTTTTTGTACTAATATTATTCTTGTAGGGAATGTGAGGAGGAATTGAAACTATCTTACCAAAACAACATCGAATTGGAAAAAGAGATTTCATTGGTTTAAAAAGAAGGTAAAATAATATTTTTCTCCTTTTAAAGTTGTTTGTTGCTATTTGAAAATCAATGATTAATTTAAATTTTTACATCATATAGATTCATCATCTTTGGAATACCACATCAAATGTCATTAGTGATCAACTATTTGCACAAGCAAGTGGTCCAAATTTACGAGTATGGAAATATAAAGGATGCATTGTAAATGGAGTAAGGTTTCTTGTCAAAGATCGTGATAATCAGTAGGCAAAGCCAAAATAGTGGAATAACATGTGAAGGAGAACACGATGGGAAAAGTATCGACTTTTTTTGGCTTATTAAATGATATTATCAAAATAGAGTATGGAAAAGGGTATAATGTGTTTATATTTTCTTGTGAGTGGTTTGATTTATCTAATCCATGTATGGGTATTAGAAGGATACACACTTTACAAGTGTAAATGTAAGTAGCACATGGTATAGAAACGACCCATACATATTAGCTTCTCAAGCAAAAAAGTTTTTTTTGTTGATGATTTGAAATTAGGATGCAATCGAAAATTGTTCAAAGGTTTAACCACCCACACGTATTTGATGTTCCGGAGGATGAAATGGACGAGATCAAGAATATACCACCGACAATGTTGTTAACCTTGATGATGACTCACCCGATATTGACATTGTTGTTCAAGATCGGATATAGGCCAATGAATAGAGATGATGTTGATTCGTAAACAATAAATAATGTTGTCTTAAGATAAAGAACTCAAAAAATTAACATTGAACACAATATCTTATTGGATGGAGACATAGATGATGATGTCGATGAAGATGATTTTGAGGAGGATGAATTCGATTAGGGGTGTAGTGGAGGATGATACACCAGAGATTATCGTAGTGAAGAAGAACAAAGTATGGACGAGGAAGAGAAAGATGATCGTAACTAGCATCAAATAAGGTATGCCTTTCATCTTATCAAAGTTGAAACATTTGAATGATGCTTAATTATTTAGTTTAGTCGATTGTCATTCGGTTCGTGTCCAAACATCTCATTCTACCCGGCTCCTTAGAACAACCTCTGCTCGCGCCCGCTCTAATGCAAATGGGTCAGTCCCAATTTAGGAGTCAAGGCAGTTCCTATTATACCTCCAAGCGTAGCTTTGTCATTTGGGCCAAATGCACCTGAATAGAACTTGGTATTATTCTACTTCTTAACTTTGATTTATCGACTTAAATATGTTATCGGCTTATGTTATTACAAATTTGGTCCTCCAATTTTCTCGGAAGCATGATGTTTAAATAAAACAAAATTCCTTTTCCTCAACCTCGCTTTGTTCATATGCATGATCGCCAAATTGAGTAAATTATTAAAGTTTATTAAAGTTTCAATCGATGGTAGTGATGCTTGGTGCAGTCAATCCTCACACCCATCACCAAGCTATGTGATTTTGGGAGTGCAAAGATGTTGGTAAGTTTGTTTTCAAAAAAACTTGGATTTATGTTTTTGTGTGGTAGTTTTGAAATCCATTGGTCTTGTTGCAGGAGCCCGGTGAACCAAATATATCATACATCCTGCTCGGTATTATAGAACACCGTAATCGATCTTTGGGGCTGCTGTAATACACTACTCGCAATTGATACATGATGAGCTTTGATGAAAAAGAATACACTCTGCTTGGTTGTCGTAATATTTGTGTAGTATTGGGCTTCTAAGTTTTTATCCTTCATTGATTCAAGCCATAAAGTGAGAAATGTGCCTCAAGCCCTCAACATTTGTCGCTTCCTCGCAGTGAGATTAAATTTTGTCATGTTCAAAGTTCTAATTCACTTCTCTTTTTCTAAAATGTTTCGCATAGGCAGTGTCAGTGGCAAAAATTTTCTACTTGCAATCGATGAGACATAAGACCGATCCGCCCATTCTTTTTGCTCTATATAGTCGAGATTCATTAGCTTCTAGGATAAGACGATCGAAAGCAAATTGTCTCTCATCGCAATTGAGTAGCCTAAGAATTTATTTATTACATTTTAATGTGCTGGTTCACTATATGATTGGTTTCATTACATTTTGACTCTGATAATTATGAGTTCTTCACTGATTAATTAGAGTGGAGAGAAGTATTTTAGTTTGGTTGCTGCAATATTTGTGAATAATTTTGACTCTGATGATATTTCCGAGCAGTACAGTTGAACTCATTTCAGTCTTTCCAAAAGATGGCAAAATTGAAAACTATCAACCTTTTTCTCGTCTCACTGGTCACTACATCAATTTACTCATATTTTTCTAATAAAAACCGCTTCTCCTTATTTTTTGTGGGTCCTCTAAAACTGTGTGGAAATGTTTTTATTTCTTCCGTGACATAGATTCTTTACAATTTAAATAACATAGCCACACACTAGCAATGATATGTGAAGATGAGCTAATGGGCATGTTTTATCCGACTTTGTCAATCACCCGTTGTTATTTCAGGAGAACCCAAAATGTTTATTGATAGTCACACCAAAAGGTGGACACTTGGGTGGGTTCAGCATCAAGCTCATCATGAGCTCCTTGGACCGATCCTCCGGTGATGGATTTCTGGAACATTTGGAAACTTTGCCATCTTGCCACAAGTCGAAAATGTAGAGCATCCACAGAGGCAAAGTGGACCGCCTTTAGCAGTGTAAGATTGTTCAAATATTCACATTCCTATACATCCATGAAATATGATTGTATTGTTGGTAACAACCAAAATTGTTATAGTTAATGGTGCCATCTAATTATTCTTTCCTCGGGAAAAAGTCATGGATTTGTGAGATGATATTTTAGTTTTGTAGGAAGAATTCTTGTAGAAAATTGTGGTAAACAAAGGCTATTTCATGGGCACTGGGGAATATTGTCACATAGTAGTCTGTCCCCTTGGTTCCAAAATAAGAATAAGAGATACATTTAAAGAATATTTGTGAATAATTTTGACTCTGATGATATTTAGTTTGGTTGCTGCAATATTTGTGTTTGCTGACTTGACTGTTTCTACTCGTAAATGTTGTGAAGTTAAGCTACCGTTGAAATGGATTTTAGAATCGCTACCAAATCAGATTCTCTATATTGTTTTTATTTCCAAAGAAGGAGGACCTGCCTCTAAAGTAAAGTTAACATTCCGTGACAATTTTACCATGTAAATAAATTTATTAGAAATGTGGTTTAAGTTTGGTCTCAGAATCCAAAATCTAACTAGTCTTCAAAGCATTCCACTTGGAAATGATGAACCTAATAAAAGAATATTTTGAAATCCTTCTTTCGTAGGAAGTGGCTTATGCACTTAAGTCGAATAGAGCCCATAATATATATACACCATGTTGTACTCCTCAAATTGTCAAAATATGTTGTTCCATATGTAGGCACATCCAAAATATAATCATGGATTATTCTTCTTTTGCTCACCTTCTTATTCTTCCATCTAATAGTTTGTAGAACTTTTTAGATCGCAATGTATATCGACTTATTTTTGTTGTATTAATCAATAATTTGCGCTACTGACTTTCCTTATCTACTACGCTTGGAGAATAATCTTGTGGGAACTTTATAACCGGAAAAAGGCTATGATATGTATATTTCATTTTTTAGGATACCTCTCAAAACTTGAATTGGCCCTAATTTTTCATTTTATAGGTGATCGAGGTATTGAAACTACACTTTACAATCGCTCGAAGCTTTCTACTGGGGATAATGGCATACGCCTGCTCCGTAACTTACGTTGATTATCATGCCGGCATTTGTTGTACTTTGCTATTGCCGAGGCCACAGCCTGCACTCAAGAAGCGTACCAACCTTATCTTCTTACAACAAGCAGTCTAATCGGCTTGTCAGCCGCCGTGAGGCTTCATCTCCGAACCTTTCTTTGGACACTTTTGATGGGTATGTTTGGATTTGCTCGGGCTTAGGAAGAAGAGAGACTATGTCTCCTGCTATGCTTATTTTATATATTTAGACATATACTTTGATTAAAGAATTGTGGTAGTTTTAGATAGTAAATTGTAAAGATAATGAATGATTATGTAGTGGATGATTTTATTAAGTTAATAATATTTTAGTTTTTTGTATTTTTTCCATTATTTGGTATGGGGACATTGAGCCATCTACGTACACAAAAAGAATGTGAAATTTTGATTTCACAACATAATTCGTTACAAAAGTATTGAATAAGATTTAATATAGCAACAATTTTTTATACATTTAGCAACAAATTTTCATTGCTAATGACATTAAAAATATAATATTTGGCAACGAAAAATTAACATAATAACAACGGAGAGGATATTGTTGCTAATACTAAAATAAAAAGGCAACATTTATAATCGTTGGAAATTATATCAACTTTCGGTAAAAAAATAAAAGAACCAGAAACATATAATGTCGTTGCTAATCGACGACTTTTTTGCTATATTGAAAAATAACCAAAGAACAAACATTTTCGTTGTCGATTCAAAGATAATGTCGCTGCTAAATAATCTAATTAAGCAACGAAAATCATTGCTAAAAAGTTTACATTCCGCAACGAAAGCAAGCTTAGGCAACAATTTTCATAATTTACTGCAACGAAAAATGTCGTTGCAAAATGGTGTCAATCGCAACGAAAATGCATGGTGGTTGCAAAAAAAAAGAGGTCATTTCGTTGCCAATTAGAAGGCTTTTGCAACGAAATGGGCTTTTTAGCAACGAAATGTTAATTATTCTGCAACAATACATTTTGTTGCTAAAGGATCGATGCCTCTCTACGAAAGCCAAATTTCGTTGCAAAATGTATTACTTTTGACAACGAAAAAAACACATTCGTTGCGGAACAATTAGCAACGCCATCAAGAAATCTAAAGACGCAACGACAATAAAGTCGTTGCCAAAACCCTTTAGCAACGAAATTTGGCACCTTTAGCAACGAAAATGAGTTGTTGCGGAAGCCCCATTTTTTTGTAGTGTGATTTAGGTTGCTCCCAGCTTTGAATAGCTTCAATCTTTGCCGGGTCAATAGATATTACATGACTTGATACTACGTGCTCAAGGAATGCCACTTCCTTAAGTCAGAACTCGCATTTCTTCAACTTGGCATAAAGCTTATTTTCATGAAGCTTTTGGAGTATCAGCCTCAAGTGTTGCTCATGATCTTCACGACTTTTGGAATATATGAGAATGTCATCAATAAAGACGACCACAAAGTGATCCAAATATTCCTTGAATACTCGGTCCATCATATCCATGAAGGCAACAGGAGCATTAGTCAATCCAAAATACATGACTAGGAATTCATAATGCCCGTACTGAGTTCTGAAAGCTATCTTTGGAATGTCATCGGTTCTAATCTTTAACTGATGATATCCAGAACGAAGATCGATCTTTGAAAAGAATTTGGCGCCTTGCAACTGGTCAAATAGGTCATCAATACATGACAATGGGTACCTATTCTTGATGGTGACATGATTCAACTCCCGATAATCAATACAAAGTCGCATACTCCCATCTTTATTCTTCACAAATAGAACAGGAGCACCCCAAGGAGACGTACTAGGACGAATGAAACCGATGTCTAACAATTCCTGCAATTGGGTCTTTAACTCCTAAATTTCAATAGGAGCCATTCGATATGGGGCTTTGGAAAGGGGTTTTGTACCGGGTTCAAGGTTGATACAAAATTCAACTTCACGCTCTGGGGGTAGGCCAGAAAGTTCTTCAGGGAATACGTCTAGAAATTTATTAACAATAGAAATATCATTCAAATCTGACGTATTTTTGTTTAAATCCGTGACATGAGCTAAGAAATCTTGACATCCGTTTTTCAATAAACGAATAACTTTATGGCTTGAGATGACAGTGATTGATTTTAATGGTTTGGTTGCTTGAATTCGCATAATAGGTTGGTTAAGAATATGAACGCTAAAAACCTTACGAAAACAATCAATTTTTGCATTATGAGTAGTTAACCAATCAATCCCTAGAATCACGTCAAATGCAAGTATTTTTAAGGAAATAAGATCGACGTGTAATGTAATAAAAATACCGATTTGAACCAAACAAGACTTATAAGCAAAATGGATGTAATGAAGGTTTCTCCCAACGAAGTTTCCACAGATAAGTCAAAGTCTAATTTCTCTGGAGTCAAATTTAAACGTTGAGCGCAAGTAGGAGAAATAAAAGAATGGGTAAAACCGGTATCAAATAAGGTATACACTTCGCTAGAGTTTATGATAAGCTTACCCATGATGACCTCGTTCAGGTTCCTTGCTTTCTGGGAGGTCACAACAAACGCTCTCCCTTGAACTGCTGGTTTTGACTTGTCTGGGACGGCATTTGGTGTCACCATTCTAATTGGAATTGGCTTCCCTGTACGACAAAATCTATCTAGGTGACCTTCTCTTCCACAATTGTAACACGTTTTGGACTGCTGCGCATAGTTTGGACTTATGTGTCCCTCCCCTCCACATTTGAAGCATATGATAAGTGGTCGTTCTCGTTCCTTAACAACGGGTGTTGGTGCTGACGTCTTTCCATCATTTTTGAATCTCCTCTTCTTGAAATGTCCACTTTTATTGTCTTGACCATGATTACCACCAAGGTGGTTACCATTTTTGGCATGTCGATTCCCTCCACATTTGTTATCATCGCTTCGATGACTGCTACCACTGGTATTATCATATTGTCGGCTGCTTTCTCTTGGTTGGGTTGACTCGTTATCGCGCTCTAATAACTGAGCCCTATTTACAATATCTGAATACAAACATAGTTTATGAGAAATTAGATATTAACGTATCTCGGGTTTCAAACCTCTTAGAAACATCCGCGTCATTCTCTCCTCATTATCAACCAAGTGAGACGCAAACCAGGACAACTCGGCAAACTTAGCTTCGTACTGCGACACGGTCATATTGTTCTTCTCCAACTTGATGAAATTTACCTCTTTCATTTGACGAATACTTTCGGGAAAGTACTTGTCGTTGAATAGTTCTTGGAACTTCTCCCAAGACATCTTCAGTGCGGCAGGTTGAGTACGTTTTACCGATTCTTGATAAGTAGGTTTTATACCTACTTATTCGGTATCTGTTACTTGAATTATTTGCTTAATCTCATGTTTCTTAGTTACTTTTCATGCATTTTGTGTTCGTTTTGTAGATTATATGCTTGGGAGTTGAAATCGCAAAGAATTGGTATGAAAACGCAAAGAAGGCAATTCGGACATCGTTTGGGCTTTTATGTTTAGTTCATGTTCTTGGTTTGGAACTTGGATTACATTGTATAGCTTCTTCTTAGCTTTTCGGAACATCTTGAATCATTCCAATCGGAGTTCGGATGCAAGAGTTATGACATTTGTACCAACGGACGTCGAACGTCACTGTTTTGGGTGGCCATTTGCATAGCAGTCACTTCCAGCCTAATTTCGACCTTCATACGTTCGTTATTTCTAAACTCTCAAAGAATTAAAGTTGTAGATCTCGTCGATATCATCGATTTGATAGGTTTCAAGCCTCGTAACTCTTTCCGGATCAAACGTTATGGCCGTTTTCCCAAAGGATGTCAGAGCAGAAAATTTTCCTTCACAAAACCGCCGTCGGGGTGGAAATGCAAGTCACAAGACAGACCCCTAGCCCACCGGGTCGGCATTAAAAATAAGCCTAGACCCCGTCTTGTATGGGTATGCCTGAAAAATGCTTGAAAAATGCGAATTTTAGTCCAATTTGAGTCCGGGAAGGATTGTTTCGATCCGATTGCAACAAGGACTTCCAAGAGGACTTAAAGACATATACAGAGACTTATAAAAGGAGGAGAATCACAAGGATTAGGATAGATTAGAGACTAGATAGAGGATTCAATTATATTAGAATAGAGTAAATTAGATCAAAAACACTAGTTCTTGTTAGATTTGGAGATTGAAGCAACTTGGAGACCATTGAAGATTCAAAGTAGGAGCAAGGAGGGAGCGTCAAATCTACAGACAATAGATTCTATCTTCTTATCTTCTTCTATCTTTGTCTTTTAATGATTATTCAATTGTGGATTCTTAGTTTTAATTCAATAATCATGAACTAATTCTTTGTTTGAGATTGCAATGGATTTTATTGTGTAGCTTATTTTAATATGCTTCGCTATCAATTATTATGTTCTATTGTGAGGATTGTCTATTGTGATTTGGACTTAATTGTTTAATTGATTGGCCATTAATTATCGTGATAATCTATATGAATTCGAGAGATGAAGTATAGATTTAAATCTTATCATGATAGCATGTGTTTGTGATTTCTGCATAGATGGAATTCATGGTTCGTGTTTAGGATAGAGATATGCCTTTATGCCATATGTAATCTTATAGAGAACTTGTGCATTAAATCCTTTTTAATTATAATTCACATAGAGATATAGTGAATTAGTTAATTAGGGTATCTTGCTTAATTTTATCATTTGTGGATTTCAGTGAGTATGGGTATTATGCATCGAGAGGTGGTTTTATCTGCTTTAGTGTTCTGGATTAACAATTCAGGATAGAAAATAATTGATGAGAAGTGTGTTAACTTAAATGAAGCAATAAGTGAAGTTGTGATCTTAAATCTCCGTAATCTTAATTTAACTAGTGGTAATTAGAATTAGTTTATTTATAAATTGAAATTCATTCATTTAAATAAGATTGAGTTGGTTACGGGTTAGTACTTGGTGATTTTTATAAAATAATTCCTCGTGGCAACGATACTCTACTTTCACTTTATTACTTGTTGACCACGTATACTTGCGTGTTGTGCGTAATTAGATTTTACCCAATAATTCCCACCAATAATCTGCCTCTCCTCGTAACATAAAGGTGGCAAAGGAAACCTTTTGCTCCTCGGAGCATCCCAAGACATCAAATATCTTGGTGATCTGCTTTATTCACGTTTTCGCCTTAAGTGGTTTTAGCTCTCCAATAAACTCCGGTGGTCCCAGCTCGTTGAACTGTTTAGCGATGACCGTCTGAGAGTTTCCGGTGTGTTCACCTACATTTTGGACAGGAGCCGCTCTCGCCTGTTGTTACATGAATTGCATAAAGCCTCTGAACATTCTATCATTCATCATTTAATCGTTGTTATTTACCTGACGATTATTGTCTTCCTGTTGCACATTATCCTGGGTATTGATATGTGGTGACTCAACGGTCTCTTGTGCTCCATTGCAATTCTCAATATTCTCGGATGTCATTTTCAAATACTGCCACAAAACAAGGGTTAATTGACATGCAACATATTATCCCTATACTCTGACCGAGCAATTAAATACCAATTAAACTTAGGTAGGTCATACTAGCGAAAGAATTCTCCGTCTCTCCCCTCCTAGTTCTAGTCTCACATCTTAGCCAGGGATCATATCCCTAAGCTTTGATACCAACTGTGACGCCCCCAAAATAGGTATACATCACCCATCTTGAATCGCCAAATACATGGTACAGAATTTAAATACAACTTAATAATACAACTGTCGTGTACAATACGACAAAACATAAACTGTGAGTTTGAATACAAATATTGTCTACTAGAGAGTATACAAACTCAAAAGGAGTCCTCATTAAAATTATTATCACACTATTTCACAGAATAGTGAGGACTACTAATGCACCATCTAGGACCATCACTCTGTTCCCTGACTAGTCCCCGCTACGTTCTTATTTTCTGAAAAGGACAATGAAAGCAAAAGAGTGAGCTCAACTAGCCTAGTAAGAAATATTATGACTAAGATAATGCAGAATAATTTATCGTTAGCCTTCAACAGTGTTAAACTGATAAAATATAACAATCATCAAGTTTAATCATGAATTAACAAGAAATCCATTAAAAGAGTCAAGTAGAGAATAAAATCTACTATCTTCTATGATTTAAAAAGTTTTTCATCACTTTTATCGCTGAGACTCAGCTTAATAAATAATCCACATAATCCTTGCACTACGGTCAAGGATATTCATTAGTATCACGACCACAAATTATCCATGCACTACGGGCCAAGGATATTCGTGTTTTCATCAATGGTCATGATCATGCCAATAACTGTCCATCAATGCACTACGGCCAATGAGGACTTTTACCACATCATTTGTAACATTACGGTCATGATTATACCAAATAATCCCTGGTCATAATCATACCAAGTCCATCTATGCACTATAGGTCATAGATGACTTTCAACGGAATATAAACATGAGGATGATGACAATGATATAAGAATTCAATAAAAACAAGTTCAAGGATAAATTTTTAAATATTTATAATTTAATTTATCCAGAAATCAATAACGTCCAAATTGTCAACATGATACTGCTTTGTGGAGTAAAATTCAAGAATAATATTGTAGCAAAAATAATTTGGACCGAAAATGAATCAATTTTTATCATGAATAGTTCCTCGGGTAAATAGTACCCCGTGAATAGTACTTCAAGAATAGTAACCCCGTGAATAGTACTCCGGCATGAAAAAGTTAAAACTTATCAAGAATGCTCAGAATAATATTTCCATGAAAAGATACTGGATGAAGCGCAAATATCAAGGATATTCTACTAATTTTATGGAGTATAGAAGCCAAAATTTTAACAAACGAGTATAGAATTTGAAATCTGAAATAAAATAATATTACTTACATACTACAGAGTATGGAAGAAAATATTATTTCAAGCGAATATTGAACAAAAATAACATCTCTTACCTTGAAAAGAAGAGTATTCCAACTGGTATAGCGGGGATATTCTTGAAGAAAACTTTCACTGATTTCTACGCTCAAAGCTTTCTAAAACTCTAAAGAAATAAGCTCAAGATTATAGAAGAAGAATTCTCTGATTCTGGTGTGATTTTTTATACTAAGCACCCTATTTATAGAAAAATTCAAAGATTACAACTATGAGATTTTATACCATTCGGGTAAAGCAAATGTAGTTGTCGACGCCTTAAGTAGAAAGGGTCGTGAGAAATTGATGATGTTAACTGCTCAGGAGGAGCTAAATTCAGAAATGGAGAAACTGGAGTTAGAGGTGAAGTATCCTATGGAAATTGATGAGAAGTTATTTCATATGCAATCTGGTACCACCCTACTAGATAAAGTTAAGGAGGCTCAGCTTCAGGACAAAGAATATAAAAAGGTGACAAAGAAGATATCTGAAGGAACCGGACAATGATTTAAGATGGATAAGGAAGGAATATTGAGATTTGAGAGTAGAATTTGGGTACCGTCAATACAAGAGATTAAGGAAGAAATTTTGAGCGAGGTTTATAGTTCACGATATTCGATTCACCCTGGTAGTACCAAGATGTATAAAGATCTTCAACAACATTTCTGGTGGCCGAATTTGAAACGTGATGTTGCAGAATGTGTTGCCAAGTGTCTGACCTGTCAGAAAGTGAAAGCGGAACATCAGAGACCAAGTGGATTGCTACAACCGTTAGAGATCCCAAAATGGAAATGGGAACATATTACAATGGACTTCGTGGTTGGCCTTCCGACTACTCAGAAAGGATACGACGCAGTATGGGTTATCGTTGATCGACTGACGAAATATGCACACTTCCTTCATATCAAAATAAGATTCAACTTAGATCAGTTGGCGAGGCTATACGTAAAAGAGATTGTTTCGAGGCACGGAGTTCCGGTATCAATTGTTTCAGATAGAGATCCGTGTTTCACATCAAATTTCTGGAAACGTCTTCAAGAATGTATGGGTACGCAATTGCGAATGAGTACAACTTATCACCCTCAAACAGACGGATAGAGCGAACGTACAATTCAAACGTTAGAAGATATGCTAAGAGCCTGTGTGATGGACTTCAAAGGAAATTGGGATGATCACCTACCGTTAGTAGAGTTCGGCTACAACAACAGTTACCACGCTAGTATTGGCATCGCGCCTTACGAAGCGTTATCTGGTGAAAGTGCGAACTCCGCTTTCATCGGGATGAAGTTGGTGAAAGACAATTGCTAGGGCCGTAATTGGTACAAATAGATGGCGAAATAGTCAAAGTGATCCGAAAACACGACTAGTAAGGCTCAAGATCGACAGAAGAAATACGCTGATCCACATCATAAAAATATCGAGTTTGAATCAGGTAGTTATGTTTTCTTGAAGGTCTCTCCCTGGAAGGGGAAGATCAGGTTCGAAAAAAAGGAAAATTGAGCCCAAGATTCATTAGACCCTTTGAAGTACTGAGAAGAATCGGAGAAGTTGCGTATGAGGTAGCCTTACCTCCAGCACTCGAGAATGTCCACAACATTTTCCACGTTTCTGTATTACGACCATACAAAGCCGATTACAAACATGTAATTGAATACGAACCCCTACATTTTGAGAAAGACTTATCTTACGAAGAAATTCTTGTCCAAATTGTCGACCGAAAAGAACAAGTTCTCAGAAATAAAGTTATACCTTCCGTTAAGGTATTTGGAAGAACCACAACACAAGAAAGCTACGTTGGGAACTCAAGAGAATATGATGAAGAATTACCCTCATTTATTTACTTAATTATGTGTAGCGATTACGGGGATGTAATCTTTGTAAGGGGAGAATGTAGCGGGTCGAATTTATTGAGTCGTGATTCTGGGGACAGAATCCTTTTAAGGGGGGAAAGATGTAACGAACGAGAATTTTGTAATTTATTTTAATATTTATTGAATTAAATAAATATTTTTGATGAGTTAATTATTAGATTAAATAATTAATTGATGCAATTATGGTAGATTAATTTAATTATATGTGTTACATTTATTAAATTAATGTAGAGAATTTTATTATCAAAGTATGTGATTATGTGAGCTTATTGTATTAAAAGAAATATTTAATAAGCATATTGGTATTTTAATTAATTTAATTATTAATTAGAGATTTAATAAGTTGACATTATCTATTAATGAGAAATTAATTATATGACTATGTGAATTTATGAGAAATTATTATATTTTATTTAAAATATTTGAGTTATTTTATAAGGAATGTGACATTAATGAAACTATAGTATAAGAAGTTTATCAAATTAAATGAGAATGAATTATATTGAATAGCCAAACAAGGCCTTTTAGTAGTGGTTGAGGGCGTTAACCATTTAATTGGTTAATCGACCACAACCACGCCGATTTAATTATTATATGCTATGGCGTCTTCTTCTTCATTCATTCCATTATTGCTAAGTCTAGAGAATTATCACAGAGAGAGAGAATTAAGAAATTGAGAGAATTGTGAGTTGTTTGATTGATTGAGAAAGTTTAATCCCTCCAATCTACACTAATTTGTGAGTAATTCTCTCCAACCCAAATTCTACTTTTACGTCATTTAGTTTTTTTTTTTTGAAAATGGCTTTCAATCAAGTTCTGTGGAATTTCTGTAAATTGGGAAATTGAGTTAGGAATATATGTAATAATTCGAGTAGCATAACATGTTTTATATATTTTATATGTAATAACGAAAGAACTGATGAACCTTCCACTAGTAAGGGCAAGGGCAAAGTTAGCAAGTGATGAAGACTTGTTATTTATTTAGATGATGTATTTATGTTTAAGACTTGAGTTAATGATGTTGTTAAGACTTATTTGTTTATGATTCCGCACAGATGTGTAAGGTTAGTTTAATCTGGGATTGTATTATTATTATTCAGATGTTGTAACCCTTAAGGGGAAGATTTTTATTCTATCTATTGCATGGCTTGCATTTTTATGGGTAGATAGATAGATGATATTTGTACAATGAACACCAAATCTCGTGGAATTGAAGTACCTAGATTTGGGGGTGTCACATTATTCTAGAAGCAAGAATCGACGAAGAGAGGAAATCTCAACCCTCGATTTAATTGGCCCATTTAAAATCCTCGATCGAGTAGAACTGTGGCTTATAGACTCGTTTTACCACCAAGTATGTCGCAATGTTCATAACACATTTTTAACGTATCGATGTTACGTAAATAAATATGTGGACTACCGAACCACATTATTAATTTAGAACCCGGACGAGAGAGCGGATGATTTAACGTTTGAGGAGATATGTGTTAAAATCTTGGATAAGAAGAATCGTATTCAACACTCAAAGGTTATACCTCAAGTTTTAGAATTTGAAATGAAGTCGAGGTATCCTCACCTCTTTGACATACCAGATACGTACGTAAATTTCGAGGCTTAAATTCCATAAGGAGGGAGATTGTGAGACCCTGCATTTTATGAATAAATATTTAATTTTCTCGAAATAATTTTTTGAATATTATGGTGTGGATTTGATATAATGTTATAGTTGTGGGTAATATTTATAAATTTTGCAAAAAGTACGTAAGTTGTTATATAATATTCGATTAATCGGGGAATATTCTTTTTGTCGGGGAATATCCGTGACATTGACAGACAATCATTGGTGGACCCATAACGGAATATTATCGGATTGAGAAAATGACAAAAATAATTTACGAAAATAACGGTGAAGTTTTACTGTTAGCTGTTGAAACACCCCGGTGTTAAAAGTACGATGTCTGGCATGGTTGCATAGTAGCACACGATATTGATTATTGATGCTTACGTGATAAGTCACTCGCTTTTTGTTTTATTGGTATTATTAATGTAATAAAACATAATACTTTTATAAAGTTATTTTATAAATAGAATATATTATATTCTATTATGCATAGTGTTGTATAGTGTCTACATAGTGTTTTGCATAGTAAAATCTTTTTATATAAAAATGTAATACTTTTATAAAGTTATTCTATAAATAGAATATATTATATTCTATTATGCATAGTGTTGCATAAGTGTTCACATAGTGTTTTGCATAGTAAAATTTTTTTATATAAAATGTAATACTTTTATAAAGTTATCTCGCTTTATTAGACAATAATTAGAATATATTATATTTTATTATGCATAGTGTTTGTATAAAGCTTGCATAGTGTTTGCATAGTAAAATCTTTTATAAAGTTATTCGTTTTATTAGATTATAAATAGAATATATTATATTTTATTTAAAAGATTTTGCTTTAAATATGGACCGTCAGATTAAAGTAAATCAATCTGGACATGAGTTAGTTACTATGCAGTCTATTTTTCTATAAATAGAAGCTCGTTCATTCACTATTTCTTACGAATTCACTGAAACTCTAGAGAGAGAAACTATAGAGAGAAAGAAGAAAAGTGTTCTGCTACTTCACTACTTCTATATCCAGTACTCTTCTTTCTAAGGTAGGGAATATTATTTGTTATACTCATAAGGGGTATTCTTTCTTTCTTATTCATGAAGAGAACTTATGTTATTCCATTCTTTATTATTCTGTGGAATAACATGTATACGCGGGATACCATATACTTGGTAAAATTCTTCTGTTGTTCCATTCTTTATTATTCTGTTGGAATATCCTGTCTGTGTGTTTTACGCATGACCTAGTTAAAATCTTTATTATTATTACATTGGAATATCCTCGCTCAGGCGTTTTACTGTGGGACTGGTTAAAATCTTTATTGATATTCTATTGGAATAACTCACATCATAACAAGTACCACATGCATGGTGATTTATTATTATTCGTTTCTTTATTATTCATTTGGAATATCACATGTCATGCGTTTTACGCGGGACTGGTTAAAATCTTTATATGGTATTTTGTTGAAATAACATGTCTATGCTGGCAACCGCATGCATGGTGATTTCTGTTATTATTCCGTTCTTTATTATTCTCATTGGAACATCCACGCCCATGCATTTTTACGCATGACCGGTTCCGTTATTATTATTCGGTTGGAATAACTTTGTCTATGCAAGTACCGCATGCATGGTGATTTCTTTTGTTATTCCATTCTTTATTATACTCGGTTGGTTAAAGTTTTGACTTCCATACTCCATGAAATTAGTGGAATATCCTTGATATTTCAAGGCTTCATCCAAAGATCTTTTCATGGAAATATTCTTACGAGCATTCTTGAATTTTACTCTACAAAGCATATCATGTTGACAATTTGGACGTTATTAGTTCCTGGATAAATTAATTCTTGAACTTGTTTTATTGAATTCTTATATCATTGTCATCATTCTCATGCTTATATTTGGTTGAAAGTCATTTGGTATTCAGAGTGCATAGATGGACTTGGTATGATTATGACCAGGGATTATTGATTGTAATCATGGACCGTAATGTTACAAATGATGTGAAAAGTCCTCATTGATTCGTAGTGCATTGATGGGACGGTTTTTGGTATGATTATGGCTATGGATTCTCTTCACCAAGGGTGCAAAGATGAATTATTTTATGGCATGATCGGGGACAGTTGATGAAAACATGATTATCTTTGGCCCGTAGTGCATGGATAATTCGTGGTCGTGATACTCAAAGAATATCCTTGGCACGTAAAAGTGTGGATGATTTGATGATGTGGATTATTTATTAGTCGAGTCTCGCCGATAAAAGTGATGAAAAACCTTTTAAACCATAAAAGATAGTAGATTTTATTCTTTACTTGACTCTTTTTAATGGATTGCTTGTTCATCGCAGATTAAACTTGATGTTTGTTATATTGTATCAATTTAACACATTTTTTAAGGCTAATGATAATTTATTCTCGCATTATCTTAGTCATAATATTTCTTCTTTGGGCTTGTTGAGCTCACCCTTTCTTTCACTGTTCTCTTCAGGAAATGAGAACGTAGCAAGGACTAGTCGGGGAACATAGTGACGGTCCTAGATGGTGCATTAGTAGTCCTCACTATTCTGTGAAATAGTGTGATAATAATTGTAATGAGGACTCCTTTTGAGTTTGTATACTCTCTAGTAGACAATATTTGTATTCAAACTCACAGTTTATGCTTTGTCGTATTGTATATTTATGATTTGTATTATTAAGTTGTATTTGAATTACGTACCATGTATTCCAAGCGACTCAAGATGGGTGATGTATACCTAATTTTGGGGGCGTCACATTATCAATAATGCTATCTAATAATATTATTCAAATAATATGAATTATTGATATGATAATGGAAAATACTGTGCAGTATTAAAACAACAATAATATAAAATATCAACGCAGCAATTATTGAATCAATAAAATAAAATATTGAACAGTAATTACTGTAACAATTATTGAGTAGTGCTTTCTTACGTAAGAATCAATAATTCAAAAATACTATGCAATACCTTGTGCTACTGTGCAACAATGCGTATTATTATATTTTAACCACCAGGTATTCTAACAGTGTTAATGGTAACAACTACGCCGTTATTTATAAAACTCAAACTTATCGTTTTCTCAATCAGACAATAATTACGTTGTGGGGTCCACCAATAATTGTGCCATCGTACGAATATTCCCTGTTAAAAGAATATTCTCCGACCAATCGAATAATATAACAACTTGCGTACTTTGCAAAATTTATAAATATTACTGACAACTATAACATTATATCAAATTCACTCCATAATATTCAAAAATGATATTTATAGAAAATTCATCTTTATTCATAAAAGTTGGGGTCTTAAAACTTCTGTGTAGAATGTGGTGTGAAATGATGCTGAGACGGCGTGAATGTGGGATCGAGATGGCAAAATGACGATTTTACCCTCATCGTGAGGTTGCTCTCGGTTTTGGGTCGATTTAGCGATCGTTGTCGTGGTTATCTCTAAGATTGAAATTTCTTTGTAGGTCTTTGAGGTGTAACATGACCTCTAGGGTTATCTCAAAATTGGTCCGAAGTGCCTCGGGGTTATCTCCGGGGTTGAAGCTGACTTCTGGGAATTAGAACGGACTTTTTCGGGGTTATCTTTGGAACTGAAACTGCATCCCTCGGGGTTATCTCCGAAGTTGTAACTGAATCTCTCGGGGTTATCTCCAGGACTAGAACTGAGTATCTCGGGGTTGTCTCCGAGATGGTAAACTGAGTATCCCAGAGTTGTCTCCGGGATTGAGCTAATTTGACCTCCAAGATTATCTCTAGAAGACGATTCTTCCCTCCTGTAAGGTTAGCAACAGGAATGCAAATTTTCGAGTGTCTAAAATTATAATATGATTTTATTTTATCTACATATAAATTAAATCTAATTAGTTTTAAGGCCCAAATTTTATAAAATTAATTTATCCATCATATATTAATACTTATTAGCCCATATAAAATAAATAACTAGTTTGACCCAATAAAAGACAAAGTCCAATTAAATTATTTAAAATATAAATTTAAATATTACTCCCTCTGTCCTAGGATAAAAGTCATGGTAGACTTTTTGCGCATATTAAGAAAAAGGATAAAATGATAAAATTTTCCATATTTAAATTATCATTTAATTGGGTTTTCTGCACATTACTAGTGATGCTCCATAAATATGCATAGAGAATAGAAATATAACAATTAATAATAAGGGTAATATAGGCAAATTATTGTAAAAAATAGATCATTTAAGGTAAGTAGACATTTAACTTGGGACTACCTGAAATAGTAATAAAGACTTTTATCCTGGGACGGAGGGAGTATTTATTTATTTTATTTTATTCCTTTATTTTTTTTATGGGTATTACAACGCGAATTTGTATTTACACCGCGAATTTCTGGGTTTCCTCTTTACTGGCGATCCGAATTTTCACCTTTGTGTTTAATATTTAGAAGTTTTTAGAAGTCTTTAGAGATGATGTCAGACTTTGGATATGGATTGATAGTTATAATTCTTTTTTATAAAATCTGTCAAACTCTACCATTTGATAAAAATTTAAAAAATCTACGACTTTTTGAATACCAAAATACTTTTATAGATTTTGTAAAAATCTTAATTCAATATCACCCAACTGTTTCCCAACTTTTAAAGACATTAAAAAAGTTGTAATTGAATATCAGTAAATTTTTATAAACTTTTTAAATGTCTTGATTGAATACAACCAGACTTTTAAAATCTTTAAAAGTATTTAAAAATTTTAATTGAATACACCCCCCTAAAGCTCTCTCTCATAATATATTTAGATCTGCATATTGATTTTATGAGAGAGGTTCACCAGAGAGTATAGCTGAATTTGTTATGTCTACATGCCTAGTCAGCAAAATTAGATGAGGTCTCAACTCCGTTTGTCAAGGTGGCTGATCCGTTACGAGAGGGGCACAATTGACCCAAAATTTATAACGTCAGAGGAAAAAATAGTATAAAGTGAACGTTGGACATCGAAATAAACGTCATGGGCATTTTTGAATCTTTACCCTTTAAAGCTCTACGTATTACTCCCTCCATTCCTTAATATAGATCGTTTTAGAAAAATATTTGCATTCCTTAATATAAGTCCTTTGAGAATTTTAAGTAAGCATTAATTACTTAGTTTCCAATATTAAGCTAAGTATTAAATAAAACTTTAATTCTCTCACTATTCAATGTTTAATAAATAACACTATCTTTTTTCAATACTCCCCCGTCCTTAATTATTTGACGTTTTAGAGGTGGACACAAGAATTAAAATAATGATTGGAAATCATTAAATATAGTATTTAATTGTCTATAATACCCTCAAATTTTTTGTTGGAATAAGAAGAGTTTTGTTGGGATAAGGAGAGAGAAAGTTTAAAATATCAAAAAAAATATGTAGAATAATGAAGGGTAATTTTAGAAAAAATTGTTATTAATTCTCCTAGATTTGAACAAACGTCAAATAATTAGGAACAAATAAAAAATTTTAAAACGTCAAATAATTAGGGATGGATGGATATAAGAATAATATAGACAATTAATATTATAATTATTGCTTTCTAATCATTTCCTTAATTCTCGTGCACAAGTTATTTTTAAAGAACGGATGGACAACCATTTAAACTCGAGTTGAACCTTGTCGGCTATATAGATCATCTAAAGCTCAGGACCGGCGTTACAGTTCATTTAAAGCTCTACGTATTATTCCCTCCGTCCCATAGTTATAGGCTGATTTTCTATTTTGAAATGTTCCAATACATAGGCTACTTATTATTTATAAAATTTAATTGGTTCATTGTTTTATTTTTATGCTCTTATAATAAATATTCAACCATTATTCTTTTTTTGAAAAAATAATATCATTATTTTTATCACCACATTTAATATTATTGTATTCTCTTTGATTAAAATTCTATGATTATAAATTTTAATGGTCAGTACACGTCAACTAATATAGTTGAAAATTTCAGTGTGATAAATAAGGAGTAATTAATTTATTCATTAATTTTATATTAAGGGGTATATATAAAAAATTTATGTTAAAAATTGTCATTTAAATTAATTTTTTTAAATTATGTGCCAAAAAAAAAATCAAAGACGGAGGGAGTACCATCCACCACAAGCTCAATCGCTATGAGCCCAATACATAAATAGTTAATCAGACAACTCAACTCCAAAAAATCCTTAAATTACATGCATGCCTCCGCTCATACTCATATTCGATAGCCAACAAAGCCTCGTTCTGTTCCCTGATAAAATACCAGAATTGGAGCAAAATTCAATTTCTTCCCCCACTCACAAACCAAAACCGAAAGAACAAATTTTATCACAATTCAAAATTCAGCATCAAATCCATACGAATAATATAACCAGGTATAATTAAACAAAAAGAAAATCATTACTACAATCCAGACCACAATTTCAATACTATTAAGAAGAAAAAGAAAGAATATAGAACAGAAAATTTTCGCGACAGATATCTTCGACTGATTAAATCAAATCCCTCTTTTTTCATCCGTCTGTAGAGTAATCATTTCTAAAAGACAGCAAGAGATCGAGCTTGTATCTCTCTTCATACGTGAATATTATAATTCTACATATAAATCAAATTCTAACGATCTTAGCAGCTTTAACCACCGGATTCTCCCTAGAAATCGCCTCACGACCAGCCGCTTTATAATCGTAGCTGCAATCGTGCCGATCTGAGTATCTATGCTCGGAACAAAACAGCTCCCCGCACCGGCACCGGAATCCGGTCAATCCGACCTTCCTCCGGCATCCAGAGCACCGATTCACCTCCCTCTTAGCGACCGCGATCACATCATCTTTAACCTCAACCGTCACCGCCCCATCCTGACCCCTCAGATCCAAATTAACCTCCGACGGATCAGAGTTCCTCGCCGGCGACCTGATCGAGACGGATCTACGAGTTTTCTCGGAGAATTTACCTCCAATCGCGGCGGCGGAAGAGGAAGAAGAGGCGGTGCTAGTGTTGAAGCATTTCTGGCACATATTGTTGGTGGCCGGATTTCCGATGACTCCACAGTTGTTTATACAAAGCGTTATGGTTTCAGGCACGACCTCGAATTCCGTCTCTTCTTTCTCTGTCCTCTGAGCCATTTTTACCAAATAATTAACAACAAATACCTTATATATATACACGTATGTCTTTATATAAAAATTTAGAGAGAAAATTGAGATTTTTAGAGAGAGAAAGTTGAAGGTTTGTGGTAGAATTTGGGTATGGAAGAGTAGAAATGGAGTTTTTTTAAGGGGGGAGAGGAGAGAGAAAGAGGTCGGTAATGGCGATGGAATATGAGACTGGTAACGAGACGCGTATGAGGTAATTTTTCCTCTTTTTTGTTGGGTTTCTTTTGAAATGACGAAATTGCCCTCATAATCACCTCGGAGGTGACGGGGATGATGATGAAAATGAGAATGGGGTTTTCTAGATTCTGTGGATTAGGTCTCTGACGTGTTAATTACGAGAGCAGATCTTTTGTCCTTAAATTCTCTGTCCCTCTTGTGTCCTTTCACTTAAATCTTGACACATATTCTTTTATTTAATTTTAAAATTAATTAATGTTAAATAAGAGACTATGTGTCAAAATTTAAATAGAGAGACACAAGAAAACAAAAAATTTGAAAACAGAAGATCTGCTCTCGTTAATTACTACTTCTGTGCTAAAAACCGGGACAAACCAGGGAATGAACAAATAATGTTTCAAAAAATAATAATACAAAGACTATTATTTAGACTTTTTTAAAGCTCTATTATAAAATTAATTTTTTTTGTTTTGAAAAATAATCCCATTTATAATGTTTACAAATTTTAATGATTTTTTTTCTTTCATGTTATTTTTAAATTTATTGAAATTTTAAAATGACTATTGATATTGTTAGAGTAGAAATAATATTATTAGTGTAAATATATATTTAAAGATATTTTATAGTTATTTTAAGAGCATCTAAAAATAGTAACAAAAAAAACTCTTTAAATTGAAGTTTGTTGACATACGTGGCAATTTGAAGAGTATTATTTGCTACTTTCATATTTTTGTCTTATCAGTCTCTTCAATTCAATGAGTTGTACATCAAACTCATCGAGCGTAATAAATGTTTTTAGCCTTTAATTATAGATCTGAAGAGTGTGAAGAGTGATAAGGAGGTTGCAGATTTGATGACTAAGATTAAAGAGACTGTTGAAGATAAATTTTCTAATGTGATTTATTTATTTAAAGTATTCCAAAGTAGTTAAAGAGATCGTTGTAAATGTTCTAACTAGACTGACATTTTAAACTACACTTTTGATAATATTATTTTTATTTTGACAATATTAATCAAAATAAGATTTCTATATGTTCATGTGGGCTTCTTTCCCCTCAAAATATAAAGGATAATTGTATAAAGTAATATTAGTATTAGGATAAATTTAAAATTATATGATTTTTTTAAAATTTTATAATTAGTACTAATTTTTATTTTAAAATTGTATTAATAGTTTATTTTTTTGAAAATGACGTAGATCAATTTTTTTAAAAAAAATCATCAATGTATGACTTTTATTTCTAAAATGGATGAAGTAACTGTTGATTAATCCAAAAGCAAAAACTCCTTCAGTTTTAAAACTGGAGATAAATTTTGATATTTTAAAACCGATTTGTGAAATTTTAAAATTTAAAATTAATATAAAATTATTTAGTTGTAATACAAATAAATATAATACTAAGAATTTTATTATATTAATTTAAAATTACACGTATATTAAGAATTTTATCTATAATTTCCCGCGACTAAGGCTGTAAACGAGTCAACACTGTTCGGACTCGATTCGGACTCAACTCGAAAAAATACGAACGAGACTCGGATTCGTTAATAATATGATCCAAATTTGAACATTAAAAATAGTTCGAATAAAAATATGAGTAGAATCGAAGCGAGGTTATACTTAAACTCGTTTAAGATTCAAACTACTCTGAATTTTTGATTGTGATTCGATACATACCTAGGAGTTAATACATATTACCGATTAGATGTTAGATATATTCTCTTATAATATATACAAATTTAAATCAAATTAGGATAATTAGTTATTATTTTATTTTATTTTTAATTTTTATTGTGATTTTATATTTGTAAAGTGTAATAATAAATATATTTTCTCATTTTTAAGTAAAATAACAAATTTAATTTATAATTATATTTATAATAAAACTAGTTATTATGTGGAGACTGATTTGAGCTTTTAATTTGAAAGCTCACGAGTAGTTTGAATAAATATTCGGAGTCGAGTCGGATCGAATTGAGTAATAAATATTGAGTCAATCGAATCTGAGTATGATTTTTTTAAATATAATTCAATTAAAGGCGAATTTGAGATGCAATTTATTTTTTCGATAGGCTCTTTGTTCATTTCCGGTTCATTTCGTTTATCTCTTCTACCATGACAAAAAGAGGGCAGGCAGAGTTAGGTGTCATCTCCGGCTTTCGGCCGCCCTATATGACTGACCCCCTATTCACCTCCTTTCTTTTGACGGCCCCACTTCTGTTCCGTGGAATACACGTGTCTGTAATTCGTGTTTTCGCCACATGGATTCCTTCATTTCCTTGTATTAGCCGACACGGAACCTCTTACAAACTGCATTCGGTGCTCCCGTCGTCTCCTTGCCTAGTCACCGCGTCCCAATTGACACCGTCACCTCAGCCCAACTTTTTATTTGTTTGATTATAAGTCAGCATATGGAGGTCCAAATACGTATATTATATGGATCATGATCCCTCCGTTAAATTTAGTATCTTCTAATTTTTCTTAACATACATCTAGTGACATTCGTATAATATTTATAATAATTTTAACGACATAATTATTTATGACAAATTTTATATCGTAATTAATTATTTATAATAAATTTTACTTTATCATTAAATATAATATATTATGTCCTTAAATTATATATTAAAAATAAATTAAAAAACATATATATATAATGGAGGAAATCATAATCCATATTATATATTTTGTTACAAAATATAAGTTCAATATTAATTTTTTAAAAGATATTTTTAGATTTTTAAAATTGACAGGGGTTATTTAAATTTTGAAATTAATAAAAATCTTATAACTAGTAGTACATTTTAGGTAATTTATGATATTCTTAACTATTTCTTACATTTTAAAATTAGAGATATATTTATAAAAGCGACAATATTTAAAGATAATTTTATGTTACGAAACCTTAGTATTGGTAAGAAATTAGATTGTGGGGGTGTGATATTAAAATAATAGTAAAAAAATAATGACAAATTTAGAACATAATATCACTCTATAGTCTTAAAATAAAAATATATCTCTAATATTGAAACAAATTAAACATATATATCTCTAATTTTAAAATAAAAGATATATATTAGTATAAATTAAATAAGTTCATGTTAATTTTAAATTTAAAATATTTAAAATTAACTTTTAAAAAGTTAAGTCATAATTTGGAACTAATATGATTCATTGTTTTTGGACTCCAAATTATACGTGTTTAGATCTCTCAAAAATATAGAGGCATGTTGTCATCAAATTAATTTTGATTAATATAATATTAATACGGATGTCAGGAGTTGATCTCTTTGTGTGTATTAGTATTCTGTATTAATCAAATGATCAATTTATCATAAAATTAATTTTATGATAACAGCAACCAAAAAATTGTACTAATTGCCCGTAGACGATTAAGCACTTTCAATAGAGTACATCAATTTGCGTGGCCTGTTTTGATTGGGTAATATGGAGACTGGAGAAGTTAAACAACAGGGGATTGTGCCACACACTTGCACCGTGTGGTGTGACCTGCGTTTTCCTCTAAAAGCTACTTTCCTTTTGATTTGGACTTTACAGCTGTAATTTTTTCTCAGTGGGTTCAGGTGATGGACCGGAACTGAATGGGTTATGGGTCCAGGTACCGTCGCACTCCAGCTCTCTTTAAATATAAAACAATATCATACTTTTAATATATTACTCCCTCCGTCCCAAATTAATTGTTCAGTTTTAACTTTTTAAAATTAAATTGACTATTTTTAAAACTAATCTTTTTACTATTTTTGCTAAAATATAGGTGAAGAGATTATAACCAAAAGAAAGTATATACAATTTATTACTAATCCCAATTTTTATAATTTTAGAAATATATTTATATATGCTTAATTATTAATTCTAAAAATAGTCAATTTGACTTAAAAAGTCAAAACTAAACAATTAATTTGGGACGGAGGGAGTATTATTTTTAAGTTTAAATATAATTTACTATCTTAAACTATAGGTCATATTCTACTTCATTAATCCAACTTTTAATTTTGTCATTTAAATAATTGAACTATCAATTTTTTCTAATTCCACCAAATTGAGTCTGTCACGTCAAAAATTATTGACGTGACTATTTGAGTAGGCCATTAGCCAACTAAGTTGTAAAGAGAAAATAATATTTTATTTATTGATTAAACAATTTTTATATAATAAAGGACAAAATGGTCACATCTCATTTTTCATCAAAGCAAAGAACAATCAGGCTTTGCATCTGAGCCTGACCACCACCGAGAAAATCCTCCGGCATCAAATTAAGTTCAGCGAGGCTTGTCCAGTCAAAATTAACGGAACTCGAATTGAGCTTGTCATTAAGCGAGTTCATTCTGGCCAAAGTAAAGAAGCGATCATCAATTTCAAGTAAGGACTCCAGCACATTATCGAAAGGAGAAGGAGAAAGAGAAGGAGAAGGAGAAGGAGACAAAGAAACATGACTATGTCTATGGCTATGTTCTTTACTGCTGAAAATACCCATCACCATTTTTTGAATACTCAATTTCTTCTAGTATATCCGACAAAGTACCCAATTGTAAGACTCCGAATTTTATAAAATAAAAGTATTCAATTTTCTTATAATTATTATTCTATTTAGTAAATGGTTAAATTGATAAAAGGTTAAAGTTAAGGGTGAGATGTGAAAATTTTACAAAGTAAGCAAATTGTCATAAAATATTCGCTTGGTTGGGGAATATTCTTTTTTATCGGGGAATATCCGTACGACGACACAATCATTGGTGGATCCCACAACGGAATAATTGTCGGATTTAGAAAGCGACAAAAATAACCTTTTAACAAAAATAACGGCAAGACTTTTACCATTAAACTGTTGAAATACCCGGTGATAAAAATACGATGTCTGGCGTTGTTTCAAGAAGATGGCATCTTGTATTACCTGATATCTCTCGATTATTGATGCTTACATAAGAAGTCACTCAGTTTTATTAAATTATTGCAACAATAGTTGCTGCATAATATCTCATATTATTGATTCAATTATTGTCACACTATCATCTGCACATTATTTTATATTATTAAATCAATAATTGAGACAATAAAGTTATTCATATTATTATTTGTATTATTGACAATGTCTAAAAAGTTTTGTCGAGAAAAGGGGTTTGGTCACCTAATTGCGCGCCAATAAGGAGAAGTCCTTATCAGAAAACCCCATCTTTCCTGGGAATGATATGGTTGTTAATATTGTGAGTTATAATATTAATGATGAATAAATATTATTAAAAATGTGTTTTGAGAAGCTAAGTGAATTGAGATAAATACATGGGTTTTTTTATGAAGTATTTATTGTAAATTTAGCTTATTACATGAACCTCCCACTTTCTCATTTTTCAAAATCATCGGTAGAAAGTTATCTCAGTTTTGTTTTATTACTTATATATATATATATAAATGTTTTGTAAGACCCCAACTTTTATGAATAAAGAATAATTTTCTCTAAATATCATTTTGAATATTATGGTATGGATTTGATATAATGTTGTAGTTGTGAGTAATATTTATAAATTTTACAAAGTAAGCAAGTTGTCATAAAATATTCGTTTGGTCGGGGAATATTTGCACGACGACACAATTAGGGATGTTCATCGGTAAAAAACCGCACCGGACCGGCCCGAACAGAACTGAACACCAAAAGTAGTCAATTTTATGTACCGATACCGGTACCGATTAAACCGGTATACCAAACTGATTATCCGGTTCAGTACCGGTTTATACATGGTTTATACCGGTTATATGTAAGAAAAAAATAACACATTCATGTATAAACACCCTCAAACTCAATTGACCCATTCATGATTCATGTACCTGTTATGTTCATGTATAAAACACCCTTAATTCCTGTTCATGTACCTGGGCAGTGAATAATGGACCCATTCATGACACCATAATGATTAAACATAAAGTGATCATGTTGTAGCTTGCATTCTTACAAGGTAGTGACCACTGACCAGTGAGCCTGTTAAGTGTTAAGTCTTAACCATAGTATCAATACAACTACATGATAAAATAACTTCTCCAAAATAGGACATAACATCAATACAACTAGACTTCTCCAAAATAAGAATATTATACAATATAATACTTCTCCAAAATAGGACATAGTGTGACGCCCCCAAAATAGGTATACATCACCCATCTTGAGTCGCCCAAATACATGGTACAAAATTCAAATAAAATCTTAAATATACAACATGAGCTGTGAATTTTAATACAAACATTATCTTCTAGACATCATTAAAACTTAAAATAATTCCTCAATACATTTATTAACACACTATTTCACAGAATAGTGAGGACTACTAATGCTATTCTTCTGACCGAGTAATACTCCTCGTTCCCCCGACTAGTCCTCGCCACGTTCTCATTTCCAAGAGAAAAAGTGAAAGAAAGGTGAGCTCTCAACTAGCAAAGAAGAAATATTATGACTAAGATAATGCGTAGAATAAATTATCATTAGCCTTCAACATTGTTAAAGCGATAAAATATAACAAACATCAAGTTTAAGCTGCGGTGAACAAGCAATCCATTAGAAAAGTCAAGTAGAGAATAAAATCTACTATCTTCTATGATTTAAAAAGGTTTTTCATGACTTTTATCATTTGAGACTCGACTTAATAAATAATCCACATCCTTGAATCACTTACGCACTACTACCAAGGATATTCTTTAGTATCACGACCACAAATTATCCATGCACCACTGAGCCGAGGATATTCGTGTATTCATTAATGGTCATGATCATGCCAACAACTATCCATCAATGCACTACGGGCCAATGAGGACTTTTTCCACATCATTTGTAACATTACGGTCATGATTACACCGAATAATCCACGGTCATAATCATACCAAGTTCATCTATGCACTACACGAATATGAGATGACTTTCAACATATTATAAATATGAGGATGATGACAATGATATAAGAATTCAATAAAACAAGTTCAAGAATTAATTTATCCGAGGAACTAATAACGTCCAAATTGTCAACATAATCTTTGCTTTGTGGAGTAAAATTCAAGAATGCTCGGAAGAATATTTTCATGAAAAGATCTTTGGATGAAGCGCAAATATCAAGGATATTCCACTAATTTCATGGAGTATAGAAGTCAAAACTTTAACCAACCGAGTATAATAAAGAATGGAATAATAACAAAAATCACCATGCATGCGGTACCCGCATAGGCGAGTTATTCAACGAATACCAATAAAGAGCGGAACCGGTCCGTAAAAACGCATGTGACGAGGATATTCAACGGAATAATAATAATAAAGACGGAATTAAGTCATGCGTGCATACTTAGAAGGGGGTTGAATAAGTGATGAGGTAAAACTATGACCAATTTTAAACTTTAAATTCAAACTATTGAATATACCCCTCTTTATATCAAAGAATGCAAACTTCAATTTTGAATGAATGCTATTGATCTCTCGAATTGAATTTTTGTTTAAGAAAATATCTTGGTGAATTTATTTATAAGTCGAGATAAAATACTTGATGAAAATATACTATCTCAAGATGAAGCAAAAGTTTATATTTTAAATATTAAGAAAACTAATTATCTTGAGAAATATTAAAGAAAATCAAGCAATAAAATAACACCAAGATTTTTTACGTGGTTTAAATTTATTACCCTCTATAATAATAGCCTAGTCCACGTCCAATACCAACTAGTATTGGAGACTCACTTTTATTTCTTTAAAATGACCCTTGTTACAAAAGCAGATTCAATCAAATTGAATTACAATAATTCACTTGAGCACACTTGCGCTCCTTGTGCACCAATGCACCCTTAAGCTCCTAAGCTTCCTTGAAACTGTTTGTAAACAAACCTTAATCCACACGGATTAAATTCCTTTAGACAACACTTAGTCTAAAAATATAAGATTACAATTTATAGAGGTCTAATGATCAAAGCAAATAAATAATTTAACAATGCAAGGCTCAACTAATGTATCTGATGATCAAATAATAATAGAAGGATATTCTGGATTTATAGCCCACGAAATTATATTTGAATATAAGTAGAATTATAGAAGCACAATAACATTGATTTCAATTGCACCAAAATATTAAATAGCTTTTTAAATTATATAATTATTGCATTTGTAGAAATCGTAAATAGAACTAAGAAAAGTTTATGCAAATAATTTATAGCCAGAAAATATTTTCGTTCTTGACATTAAAGTTTACGTTGTTAAATGCAACGTTAAAAATTCAAAATATTCCATTTGGGAAGCATTTTAATCGGATAACAAAATCCAATAATTTTCGGAAGTAAAATATGTGTTGGACTCTATCCAATACTCTAGAAAGAGACTTCTTAAAAGGATTAGACAATAGCAATTATGATTTCACAAATATATAATAAGCCACTGTTAATATATATACCTTTAATAACATTGAATAAAGCAAAGAATTAAAAGATAAGAGAGAGACATGAGCAGACTATACAAGATAATGATTATCCTTCATTTCCAAGATATACATGTAAATCAATCTTTTGAGATAAATCATATCTTTTACCAATATATCTCCAACAACTTTTAATTGATTTAATTCAAAATATATATATCTTTTAAGGCATATGCTCAAAAAATAAATCACTAAATTAAAGATAGTTAACATAATAATAATATATTTTAGTCATGCATAAAATATTGAATCATTTTAATGCACACAAATAAAATGTCCTAGAGCCTTGTATCAAAAAATCAAATATTTGCAATGACCTTACATATTTTCTTAAGACTCAAATCTTCAAAGTCTTTCATCAATGATCTTTCATCAACTTCCTGAAATTTCACAATAGACAAATTAGTCTATAGTATTAAGTCATCATCAAAACAAAAAGGTTAGAATATTACAAACCAACATTCTCCCCCTTTTTGATGATGACAACACCAAAATTATAACTTATAACTCCCCACGAATTCATGCATAAAAAATTAACTATTTATTAGGAACCAAATTGAAAATTTAAAACCATTAATATGCATTTATTAGTATTATTAAAATCTGATAATTCAACTTATATCATAATATCAAAATTAAACCCATCAGTCTTAATTTTTTAAAACCATAGTCTTTAAAAAGATTAAAAAAAACACGCGGAATGAAATTTCTCCCCTTTGTCATCATGCAAAAAAAAAAGACCTCAATCAATCAATATCTTGAGATTGGCCCTTTGTTGCAAAGACGATTGGTAAAGTATGAGTCGATATGCGAAGGCGATGTAAGCGTTCTTCAAAGTATAATCGTTGGCAAGTCGAGGTGGTCTAGGAATAAAGGTTGTAGGAGGAAGCTCCATATCGAGAAAATCTCCCTTGTTTCGACCATCCAATTGTTCATTGGCCATTCGAGAATTGGAGAATACATTGTGGGAACATGAAATCTTTGGCCGATAGCATTGAACACGGTGGCCATGAAATCTGCAAGCTCCCCTAGTTGATAACTAATAAATTTAACCTCTTGACTTAATTGACACGTGTTTAGATTGAATTTTCTTTGAAGTGCTTCAACCATAGCTAGTGTACGTATCTCAAAACCCGCTTTGAAGATCGATAAATTCATCTTCAATTCGATGATACAATTTGTTAATTTTGGAGGCGTCCATTGGTAATTTTCCTTTTCTAGAATCACAAGTCGATTTCTTATTTCGACCAAATCGGCCTTCACGCGAATTTTGATTTTGTAAAATCTCATTCAAAAGCAGTCATAACATCGGACCCAAGAGCATTTGGTAAAGAAGATGAAGATGAGTCAGGAGTAGGAAAAATAGGAGGAGGACGGGTAATAGGAGGATCGGGGATAAGGCGAACAAATTCACCGGCATGAAAAGTAATGTGAGATTTTGTCAAATTGGCGGTGTCAATAAGCTCATGATTTGTGATGAAATTTCATCATCAAAGAGATTTTAAAATGTGTAAAAATTTTGTTAAAAACTCTTTGTAAAGGCGAGACATTTCTTTGTTTGTGAATACAACTTTGCATATGTGATAACATCATTTTTGAAAAATTAAAACTTTTTCCTTTGAGAATCATAGCCACAACAACTAAATCTTGGTAAGTAAAATCGGCTCCCCCACCAAGGCGTGGAAGCAAATTATACCGAACCAACTTATGGAGAACACATGCATTAGGACAAAAACAGCGATAGTTTTTGGTAAAAGCGGAGATGAAAGAGAATAGTCATTCATGACTATATGAAGTTATTCTAAAGGATGAAAAGGAATATTAGCGGCTCCTTTGAGAGTGAAAGGACATGGTCGATGAAGAAACACCGAGAATACTTCCAAAATCTATACTTGTGAAAAATAAAGATTTACCCTTGACAAATGTGGTAAAAGCGGTCTCCATTACATTCAAGATTGGTGTAAAATTGTTGGACCAACCAGAGGATGAGCAACCTTGATGAGGAGGAAGCGACATAGAAAAAATGTTGCACTTTCGGTGAAAAGTTTTTTCAAAAATAGAGTGTTTGAGATAAAAAGATCCAAAGTTTTTTCATACACAAATTGTTTTTGTAGCAATGGAGTTTTTTAAAGCGAGTTTGAAACTAGGTCCTCTAAAAAAATTGTCTTGCAAATCAAAGGAAGATGAGAATGGATTTACAGATTTGAGGAGACTACTGGTTTGTGAGAAAAAGCTATTCTTCATCCATTGGTGCCTTCAACTTTCCTCGGTGAGGCGGTTCGATGTCTGAAGCTTTTAGGAAAGAGAAACTAGAATCTGAATCGTCGGATAAGATTGTGGCATCGAGACGACACATGCACGAGAAGATTTCTTTACTTTTCGCATTTCGCTTAGATTTCATCTTTAGTTCGGTGTGATTCTTCAATGAAGATCCTTCTTCGTTTGATTTTCCGTAGAACTCGATCGCTTACTAGCTCTAGTTTTCATGGTGTTAAAGATTTGTGAAAATGAAGGATTTTTGATAAGTGATGGAGATGTGAAGATGCAGGTTAAGAAAAAGCGGAGGATATAAAATATGAAAAATAGAAATCAATTAAGAGCTGTCACCAAAAGATGTGCGTCTTTTCAATTTGAAAAAGCTGTTAATTTCTTTGTTAGTATTTCAAGGTGGAGAACTCTACATTTCCCAGTCGGCGATAGACATTAATCTTTAAAAAGCGTGTATCTATAGCTTAAATGGAAAGTGTTGGACTGATGAGCAGACTTCTTGAGCGTCATCTTTTCAAATATCAAATCCATAAATATAGATATAGTGAACCGTGCGAGGCAGAATCACGCCTTCTTTTTGGGTTACATATGAGATAATGTTTATCAAAAACATAGTTAAAATAATAACATGCAAATATATTGTAATTATGAGATATTAATGCATGAACTATTTTAATACGTAAACATATTAAACCATACACATTCAAGTTCTCTTCTTAGCATAAGAACCTTTCTTCACTTAAGGGTTTAGTAAAGATATCGACCCACTATTTTTTACATTGGAATAAAAATTAATTTAATTAATCCTTTTGAAACATTATCCCTTAGAAAATGATGTCGACTTCATATATGCTTTATGCGTGAATGTAAACACAGATTTTTAGAAATATCTATTGCCTAGAATTATCACGATTATATATAGGCACATTATCACATAAAATATCAAAGTCACATAGAGTTTGTTTTAACCATAAAATTTGAGAACAACAACTCCTGCTGACTAGATATTCACCCTCGGTGGTTGATAAAGCAAGCTGAAGTTTGCTTTTACTATGCCACGTAACAAGGATTGTGACCTAAAAATGTGCAAGCACCTTTGGTACTTTTTCTATCAATTTGACACCTGCATAGTCGACATCTGAATAACCCATTAGTTCAAAATGATTGCAAATTGGATAAAATAATCCCAAATTTATTGTACCACTTAAATATTAAAAATCCTTTTAACAGCTTGTAAATGAGATTCTTTAGGTTTTGCTTGAAAGCGTGCACATAAACAAACACTATACATAATATCTGGTCTAGATGCAGTTAAATATAATAAACAACCAATCATGCCTCGATATTTAGTTACCTCCACATCTATACCTTTTTAAATGGGGCGTAAGCTTTATTGAAGTGCTCATTGGTGTAGCCTTTGAATTAGATCCTTCAAAACCAAACCTTTTGAGAAGTTCTTTTGTATATTTGGTTTGATGGATATACATATACAGATTCGTTGTTTGTTTGATTTGGAGTCCCAAAAAGTAATTAAGTTCTCCCATTAGACTCATATCGAACTCCTGTGCATGCACTTCGAAAACCACTCACAAAGAAAATTATTAGTAGCACCAAAAATTATGTCATCTACATATATTTGTACAATAATAATATCTTTATTTTCATGCTTAATAAATAATGTAGAATCAATTTTTCCTCTAATAAAACCATTTGAAAGCAAGTACTTACTCAACCTGTCGTACCAAGCCCTTGGAGCTTGTTTTAGTCCATAGAGAGCTTTCTTTAGCTTGTAAACATGATTTGGATACTTCTCATGTTCAAATCCAGGAGGCTGTTTTACATACACCTCTTCATTGATGTATCCATTGAGAAAAGCACTTTTTACGTCCATTTGATAAAGTGTGAACTTCTTGTAACATGCAAATGCTAACAGGATGCGGATGGACTCTAGTCTGGTATTTGGGCGTAAGTTTCTTCATAGTCTATCCTTCTTGTTGATTGTATCCTTGAGCTACTAGCCGTGCTTTATTCTGAGTGATAGTTCCATGTTCATCAAGCTTGTTCTTGAAGACCCACCTTGTTCAATAATAGAAACATTTTTAGGAGGTGGCATAAGTTCCCAGACTTGGCATCATTCAAATTGTTGAAGTTCTTCCTGCATTGCCATTAGCCAGCTTTCATCTAGGATAGCTTCCTTAGCATTCTTTGGCTCAACTTGGGATAGAAATCTTTGAAAAAGCACATTGATTTTGCAATCCTCTTCTTGTAGTGATTCCTTTGTTTATATCTCCAATGATGTTTTCCGGTGGATGGTTCTTGAGATATCTTGCAGTCTTTGGCATTTGTACATCATGTATTACTTCTTCTTGTTGAGGAAAGTCTGCTTCAAGTTCTTCTATTGTATCTTGTTCTACATCCTGAAAGTTTTCCAATTCAACTTGCTGAATTTGTTCACTTGGTTTGCTGAATAGGTTCTTCCGGTTTGCTGGATTTACTAAGATCTCAATGTACTGCATCCTCATCTCTTTCTTTTGGAAGATCATTGTGAGTTTCATTAAATCGAATATGAGCAGATTCTTCAACACTCAACTTGTTAATGTTAAATACGATATGCTTTACTATTACGTGAATACCCGATGAAAATTCCTTCATAAGATTTAGCATCAAATTTTCCTAGGTTATCACTAGTATTTAGAATAAAACATTTAGATCCAAAAACTTTGAAATAACTAATATTAGGAATCTTATTATTTAACAGTTCATAAGGAGTCTTCAAAATGATTGGACGAATAAGTACTCTATTCAAAACATAACAAGATGTGTTTACAGCTTCGGCCCAAAACTTTTTAGGAAGTTTACTTTCTTGTAATAAAGTTCTATTTGTTTTTCTTGTAATGTCCTATTCTTTCTTTCTACAACTCCATCATTGAGGGGTTCTAGGAGCGGAAAATTCATGACTAACACCCTTTTGATCACAAAATATTATAAAGTCTTTTAGAAACTCGATTACCATGATCACTTCTTATCCTTACAAGTTTTTAGACTATATTTTGTTTCCAAGTTTACGATTAATTTCTCAAATTCCTTGAATGCTTCATCTTTAGTTCTCAAAAATAATACCCATGTATATCTAGAGAAATCATCTACTATTACAAAAGCATAAAACTTACCATTTATACTAGGATGTCTTTACGGTCCAAATAGATCAAGATGGAGTAGTTGTAAAGGAGAAGAGGTTGATACCATGTTCTTTCTTTGTAAATGGCGTTCTTACTTGTTTCCAGGAGTTGACAAGGAACACAAATTCCCTTCTTTTCATATTTGATTTTTGACAACCCTTTGGCGAGATTCTTTGAGGATAATTTCTTGATTAAATCCATATGAACATGTCCCATCCTCTTGTGCCACAAATTAGCCTCATCTTGTACAGATGCTAAACATACTTCTTCATCCTGTTGCTCAAAATCAATAGCATATATATTTCCTTCTCTTTGTGCAACTAGGGTAACATTGTTAGTACCATGAGAAATAGTGCATTTTCTTTATCAAAACTAACTTGGTGACCATTATCCATTAATTGGTGATACTAATAAGATTAAATTCAAGTCCATTAACAAGGTGTACATTATCGATAATTACCTTACCATTTCCAATTTTACCTTTTCCGATTATCTCGCAGGTTCGATTATCTCCAAATGTAACTGTACCATTTTTCTTCTTGATTTTTAGCTCCATGAACTTTGTTTTGTCACGGTCATGTGGCGTGAGCATCCTTATCAAGAATCCATTTTTGAGATGGAACCCTTGCCTTGAGACATACATCAAGAAAAAATAATTCATCCTTTTGGTACCCACATCTTTTGGGTCCTTTTACGTTAATTCTTGGTAAATCATCCTTTTTAACCCAAACCTTCTTAATCTTATTTTTCTTAAAGCAATTTATGTCCAAATGACCTTTAATGCCACAATTTCTACACGTTGTAAAAAGGTGAACAATAATTTAATCTAAAGCGTGATTTTGACTTTAGCATTTTCATATTACCCTTTTCATGCATAGAATTATAACCAATTCCTTGTCTTTCAAAAGTAGGTCTTTGTTTACCCAAAATGACATTTAAATTTTCTTCACCTTGAGCGAATTTAGCAAGAGATAATTTTAGTGAAGCTATTTCTTTTTTGAAGTTCATCATTAGGAGATGTTTTAACAGGCGATTTATCACTAAATGCATCAATACACACATCTCTCATTTTTAACTCATTAGTCAATTTTTGGACTTCATTATTTAAGAATTTCACCTTATTGAAAAGTATTTTATTAAAGTTGTCTAAATAACCAATCTTTGCAATCAAAACCTTTTTCTTCATTACATGTAGAGTTCTTTTCAATATCTTTCTTTTCATCTATTAAAAAGTCTACTTAGCCCATTAATGTATTTACCAAGTCTTTCAAATATGCATTTTTTTCTTTCAATTTATCATTTTCTTGTTTCAAAGAATTAAACTCAAAATTAAATACCTCGTTTGATTCACCTTCTATTCCCATGAAGCATACTTGAGCTATCTCATCCTTGGCGTCGACCTCAACTTGATTCTTCTTCATCACTCCAGTGACTAGTGCCTTGTTTCTCTTATTATCCTTGAAGCTTGTTTTTCCTTTATTCTTTAGTTGAAAAGCAGTCCTTCTTGAAGTGCCTGGGCGTCCACATTCAAAAACACGTCTCCTCGGTTTGTTTTCCTTTGCCTTTATTTGAGTTGAAGATATTCTTTCGTTTATTCTTTCTTTGAAGAAGTCCTTTGAGTCTCCTTGTCATCAAGGCTATCTCTTCATCGAGAATCATCATCAAGCTCTTCTTCATTTCCTGCATTAAGAGCTAAAACCTTTCTTGAGGAGTTTTCGTCCTCATCATCATACCTCTTTAAGCGATGTTCATATTCCTCAAGTTCACCAAAAGGGTTAATGTATCCATAGTAGATATAGTAGAGGAATCTTGAAGAGTAGTGATTTTAGAAGCAAACCTCTTGGGGCATGGCAAAGTAACTTTCTGATTAATCTCACTTTGTGGAATAGATTTGTCCAGTAGCTTTAATTGAGTTCGGAAGAACAAGGAACCTTGCTTGAGCCATCTTTATAGTTTCATCTTTCTCGAGTTTGAACATTTCATAATCATGCATGAGCATGCTTAGCTTGACTTCTCGAACTTTTGAAGTACCTTCATGACTTACCACTAAAGTATCCCACATCTCTTTGGCTGTGTTGCATGAAGAGACTTTATCTATCTCGGATTGTACCATGCCGCTGAGAAGTGTGTTCATTGCTTTCGAATTATATGAGACCATGTAGATTTTGTTTGGATCCATTTCTAGTAGAATCTTTGGTGTCCCATCTTCTCTTCGTGGAATAACTGGTCCGTTCTCCACAACCCACCATTCCCAAGGATCTCTTTGAAGATAGATCCTCATTCGGAATTTCCAGAAGTTGTAATTTTCTATTCCATACAGCAAAGGAGGTCTATTTGTTGATTGACCTTCTTGATTGTTGTTCCCGAACTGTGCCATGTCAGAATCTTTCCCTACAAGTCACCTTTAAGACCAAGTAAGTAGAGCCTTGCTCTGATACCAAATGAAATTCAGATATGGCACACTTAGAAGGGGGGTTGAATAAGTGTGGGAGCAAACTATGACCAATTTTTAAACTTTAAATTCAAACTATTGAATATGGCCTACTGTATCAAAGAATGCGACTTGCTGAATGAATGCAGTCTAGAATTGAATTTTTGTTTAAGAAAATATCTTGGTGAATTTATAAGTCAGATAAAATACTTGATGTAAATATACTATCTCAAGATGAAGCAAAAGTTTATATTTTAAATATTAAGAAAACTAATTATCTTGAGAAATATTAAAGAAAATCAAGCAATAAAATAACACCAAGATTTTTTACGTGGTTCAAGTTATTACCCTCTATAATAATAGCCTAGTCCACGTCCAATACCAACTAGTATTGGAGACTCACTTTTATTTCTTTAAAAATGACCCTTGTTACAAAACAGATTCAATCAAATTGAATTACAATAATTCACTTGAGCACACTTGCTCCTTGTGCACCAATGCACCCCTTAAGCTCTAAGCTTCCTTAAACTGTTTGTAAACAAACCTTAATCCACACGGATTAAATTCCTTTAGACAACACTTAGTCTAAAAATATAAGATTACAATTTATAGAGGTCTAATGATCAAAGCAAATAAATAATTTAACAATGCAAGGCTCAACTAATGTATGCAATGATCAATTAATAATAGAAAGATATTACCGATTTATAGCCCACGAAATTATGCTGAATATAAGTAGAATTATAGAAGCACAACAGCAGATTTCAATTGCACCAAAATATTAAATAGCTTTTTCAGTATATAATTAGTGCACTGTAGAAATCGTAAAGTAGAACTAAGAAAAGTTCATGCAATTTATATAGCCAAAGAAAATATTTTCGTTGCAGCATAAAAGTTTACGTTGTAAAATGCAACGTTCCAAAAGATATTCCGTTGAAAACCAACATAACAAAATCCAATAATCTTCGGAAGTAAAATATGTGTTGGACTCTATCCAATACTCTAGAAAGAGACCCAGTCAAATAGGATTAGACAATAGCAATTATGATTTCACAAAGTCAGCCGCCACTAGTATATATAGCAACTAAAGCAAGAAATTAAAAGATAGGAGAGAGACATGAACAGACTATACAAGATAATGATTATCATTCATTTCCAAGATATACATGTAAATCAATCTTTTGAGATAAATCATATCTTTACCAATATACTCCAACAACTTTTAATTGCTTCAGTCAATATATTTTTTACGCATATGCTCACAAAATAAAATCAGTTAAAGATAGTTAACAATAAATAATATATTTTAGTCATGCATAAAATATTGAATTATTTTAATGCACACAAATAAAATGTCCTAGAGCCTTGTATCGAAAAATCAAATATTTGCAATGACCTTACATATTTTTCTTAAGACTTAAATCTTCAAAGTCTTTCATCAATGATCTTTCATCAACTTACTGAAATTTCACAATAGACAAATTAGTCTATAGTATTAAGTCATCATCAAAACAAAAAGGTTAGAATATTACAAACCAACACTGTGTAGTTCTCGGGAAAGAGGGGATTTCAATAAGGATTTCTCCCTATCATTGGCGCAGCAATTAGGTGACCAAACCTCTCCTTGATGTAACTTCTAGACATCGTTAATATTGCAAATAATAATATTAATAACCTTGTCGTCTCAATTATTGATTTAATAATATATAAAATATTAACAATAATTGAATCATATAACGTGAGATACTATGCAGCAATTATTGTAGCAATAATTGAACAAAACTGAGACACTTCTCACGTAAGCATCAATAATCAATACCGTGTGCTACTATGCAACCACGCGCAGATATTCTTGTACTTTAACACTTAATTGTTTCAGCGATTAACGATAAAAACTTCCGTCGTTATTTTCATAAAGTATTTTTGTTATTTTCTCAATCCGACAATAATTTCGTTGTGGGGTCCACCAATGATGATTGTCTTAGTTATCGAATATTCCTGTTAAAAGCGAATATTCCCAACCAATCGAATATTATATAACAACTTCGTGCATTTTGAAAAATTTATAAATATTACCCACACCTATAACATATATCAATTTTACTCCATAATATTCAAAAATGATATTTATAGAAAATTCATCTTTATTTATAAAAGTTGGGGTCTTACAACCCCCCATTCTTATGAAATTTCGCCCTCGAAATTAGGGTACGTACCTGGTATGTCGAAGAGGTAAGGATACCTTGATTTTATTTCAGATTCTAACTCCCAGGTCATTTACTCAACATCGTGATTTCTCCACAAAACTTTGACTTGAGGTATAACCTTGGAGCGTAGAATATGTTCCTTCTTATCCAAGATTTGAACATGAACCTCTTTATCGTCAAATCTCAAACTATTTCGTCCGGTTCTAACTCAATAATGTGGTTCGGGTCTTCCACATATTTACGTAACATGGATATGTGAAAAGCGTTATGAACACGAGACATACTTTGCAGATAAGCGAGTCTATAGGCCACAGTTCCTACTCGATCGAGGATTAAAATGGGTCGATGAATCGAGGATTGAGCTTTCCTCTCTTTCCAAATCTCTTAACTCCTTTCCATGGAGCAACACGTAACAACACATGATCTCCTATATTGAATTCCCGTCCTTTCGATGAAGATCAATTATAACTCTTTTGTCGATCTTGTGAAGTTTTTATCGTTCTTGGGATCGTTTGAATCTTTTCCGTAGTCATACGTACGCAACAACTCGGTCCCAAAAACGTTGCTTCACCCACCTCATCCCAAAGACATCTTTGAAAGCGACACTTTCTTCCATACAATGCCTCAAATGGAGCCATGCCAATACTTGCTTGATACTTTGTTATTGTAGGAAAACTCCACCAATGGTAAGAACTTGTCCCAATTTCCCTTGAAGTCAAGGACACATAGTCTTAATAGATCTCCAAGAGTTTAAATAGTCCTCTTTGACTGCCCGTCCGTCTGAGGATGATATGCCGAGCTAAATCGTAAATCTGTGCCCATAGCTTTCTGCAAACTAATCCAAAATCATGAAGTGAATCTTGGGTCTCGATCAGAAACTATGGATCTTGGCATACCATGCGATCTTACAATCTCATTTATGTACATCTGAGTAAGGCGTTCAAGTGTATAAGTTTCTTATATCGTAAGAAATGAGCGGACTTTGTCAATCTATCAACAATGACCCAAATCGCATCTATGCCTTGAGAAACCTTAGGAAGACCCAGAACGAAATCCATGGTAATGTGTTCCCACTTCCATTACGGAATTTCAAGTGGTTGCAATGGACCTTTTGGTACTTGATGCTTTCGCTTTAACTTTCGTTGACAAGTTAGACACCTTGAGATAAACAATGGCTTATCTCTCTCTTCATATTTCCCCACCAAAATGTATGTCAAAGATCATGATACATTTTGGTACTCCCAGGATGGATTGCAAACGGTGTGTTGTGTGCCTCCATCATGATTTTATATTTTAAATCAGGGTCATTAGGAGAACAAAGTGCGGAGTTGACTCAAGTATTCCTTCTTCATCGATTCTTGCTTCCTAAGATAGCACCTTCTTGCACTTTCTTCCTCATACGATCAACTGTGTCTCGTAGCGAAAGCAACTTTAACTTTATCGATTAAAAGTCGGTTCTACTCGATATTTGCCATCATCACATGGGTCCTCGAGTCTTTAACTCTATCTCCATCCTTTGCAAGTCACACAAAATGAGCCTTTGCGTTGACAATATAACTTTTCGCATTCGCATATGATCTTCTACTCAATGCGTCAGCTACCACGTTCACTTTTCTAGGATGGTATTGGATGGTATGATCATAATCTTTCAACAGTTCAAGCCAACGTCGTTGTTGCATGTTGAGTTCCTTTTGAGTGAAGAAATATTTGAGGCTTTTATGATCCGTAAAGATCTCCACTTTCTCTCCATACAAGTTATGCCTCTGAATTTTAAGTGCGAAGACAACATCTGCCAACTCTAGATTATGAGTAGGATAATTCCTCTCATATTCTTTGAGTTGTCTTGAGGTATAGGCTATGACTTTCCCATGCTGCATGAGAACACATCCTAACCCTTTGCTCGAAGCATCACTGTAGATGACAAATCCCTCAGAGCCAGATGGTATTGTCAGAACATGTGCTGAAATGAGTCTCCTCTTGAGTTCTTGAAAACTCTTCTCATATTCCTCGCTCCAACCGAATTTTGTATCTTTCCGAGTCAGCTGAGTTAATGGAGTAGCGATTCGAGAAAATCCTTCCATGAATCTCCGATAATAACCAAATTTCGAGAAAGCTAGAACTTTGATCCACCGATTGGGTTGCTCCCAACTTTGAATAACTTCAATCTTTCTTAAGGTCAATCGATATTCCATGACTTGATACTACGTGCCCAAGGAATGCTACTTCCTCGCCGAACTCGCATTTCTTCAACTTGGCATAAAGCTTGTATTCACGAAGCTTTTGAAGTATCAGCCTCAAGTGTTGCTCATGATCTTCACGGCTTTTGGAATAAATAAGGATGTCATCAATAAAGACGACCACAAAGTGATCCAAATATTCCTTGAATACTCGGTTCATCATATCCATGAAGGCAGCAGGAGCATTAGTCAATCCAAAGGACATGACTAGGAATTCATAATACCCGTACCGAGTTCTGAAAGCTATCTTTGGAATATCCTCAGTTTTAACCTTCAGTTGATGATATCCAGAACGAAGATCGATCTTTGAAAAAAATTTAGCGCCTTGCAACTGGTCAAATAGGTCATCAATACGTGGCAATGGGTACCTATTTTTGATGGTGACATGATTCAACTCCCGATAATCAATACACAATGATACTCCCATCTTTTTCTTCACAAATAGAACAGAGAACCCAAGGAGAAGTACTAGGACGAATAAAGCCAATGTCTAACAATTCTCGCAGTTGGGTCTTTAACTCCTCGAAGTTCAATAGAGCCATTCGATATGGGGCTTTGGAAATGGGTTTTGTCTAGGGTTCAAGGTCGATACAAAATTCAATTTCACGCCTGGGGTAGGCAGGGGAAGTTCTTCGAGGAATACGTCAGAAATTTATTAATAATAGAAATATCATTCAAAACTGACGTATTTTTGTTTAGATCCGTGACATGAGCTAAGAAAGCTTGACATCCATTTTTCAATAGACGAATGGCTTTATGGCTTGAAATGACAGTGATTGATTTTAATAGTTTAGTTGCTTGAATTCGCATAATAGGTTGGTTAGGAATATGAAAGCTAACAACCTTACGAAAATAATCAATTTTTGAATGATGAGTAGTTAACCAATCAATCCCTAGAATCACATTAAATGCAAGTATTTTTAATGAAATAAGATCGACAGGTAATGTGAGGGTACCGATTTGAACTAAACAAGACTTATAAATAGTGGATGTAATGAAGGTTTCTCCCAACGGAGTTTCCACAGATAAGTCAAAGTCTAATTTCTCTGAAGTCAAATTTAATCGTTGAGCGCAAGTAGGAGAAATAAAAGAATGGGTAGAACCGGTATCAAATAAGGTATAGACTTCACTAGAGTTTATGATAAGCTTACCCGTGATGACTTCGTTCGAGTTCCTTGCTTTCTGGGAGGTCACTTCAAACGCTCTCCTTTGCACCACCGGCTTTGAATTTTCTGGGACGACCTTTGGTGCCTCCATCCTAGCTGAACTTATCTTCGGTGAATGACAAAATTGGGCTAGGTGACCTTCTCTTCTACAATTATAACATGCTTTGACTGGCATCGCTAGCTTGGGGTGATGTGTCCCTCCCTCGCATTTGAAGCATATGATAGGTGGTCGTTCTCCTTCCTTAACAATGGTCTTTGGTCTTGACGTCTTTCCATCATTATTGAATCTCCTCTTCTTGAAATGTCCATTCTTATTGTTTTGGCCCTGATTACCACCGAAGTGATTACCATTTCTGGCCTGTTGATTCCCTCCACGCTTGTGTCACCACTTCGATGACTGCTTTCACTGGTATTATCATTTTGCCGGCTGCTCTCTTTTAATTGCGTTAACTCATTATCGTGCTCCAATAACTGAGCTCTATTTACAACATCTGAATACAAACACAGTTTATGAGAAATAAGATATTGACGTATCTCCGGTTTCAAACCTCTTAAAAACATTCGCGTCATTCTCTCCTTATTATCAACCAAATGGGACGCAAACTGTGACAACTCGGCAAACTTGGCTTCGTACTGCGATACGGTCATGTTGTTTTGCTCCAGCTTGATGAATTCTACTTCTTTCTTGTGACGAATACTTTCGGGAAAGTACTTGTCGTTGAAAAATTCTTCGAACTTCTCCCAAGTCATCTTCAGTGCGTCAGGTTGAGTACGCTTTACCGATTCCCACCAGTAATCTGCATCTCCTATAACATAAAGGTGGCAAAGGGAACCTTTTGCTCCTCGGAGCATCCCAAGACATCAAATATCTTGGTGATCTGCTTTATCAATGCTTACGCCTTAAGTGGTTTTGGCTTCCAATAAACTCCGGTGGTCCCAGCTCCTTGAACTGTTTTAGGGGTGACCGTCAAGAGAGTTTCAAGTGTTTCCACCTATATTTTGGGAGGAGCCGCTCTACCGATGTTACATGAATTGCATAAAGCCTCTGGAACATTCCATCATTCATCATTTGGTCAGTGTTGTTGTTTGCATGAGGATTGTCGCCTTCCTGATGCACATTATCCTGATTATTGATATGTGGAGACTCAACGGTCTCCTGTGCTCTATTGCTATTCTCAACATTCTTGGATGTCATTTTCAGATACTGCCACAAAATAAGGGTTAGTTGACATGTAACATATTATCTCTATACTCTGACCAACCAATTAAATACAAAATAAATTTAAGTAGGTCATACTAGCGAAGGAATTCTCCGTCTCTCCCCTCCTAGTTTTAGTCTCACATCTTAGCTAGGGATCATATCCCTAAGCTTTGATACCAACTGTGACGCCCCCAAAATAGGTATACATCACCCATCTTGAGTCGCCCAAATATATGGTACAAAATTCAAATAAAATCTTAAATATACAACATGAGCTGTGAGTTTTAATACAAACATTGTCTTCTAGACATCATTAAAACTTAAAATAAGTCCTCAATACATTTATTAACACACTATTTCACAGAATAGTGAGGACTACTAATGCTATTCTCTGGACCGTCACTTCGTTCCCCGACTAGTCCCTGCTATGTTCTTATTTCCTGAAGAGAACAGTGAAAGAAAGGGTGAGCTCAACTACCCAGTAAGAAATATTATGACTAAGATAATGCAGAATAAATTATCATTAGCCTTTAACAGTGTTAAACTGATAAAATATAACAAACATCAAGTTTAACTGCAGCGGAACAAGCAATCTATTAGAAGAGTCAAGTAGAGAATAAAATCTACTATCTTCTATAATTTAAAAGGTTTTTCATGACTTTTATCGCTGAGACTCAGCTTAATAAATAATCTACATCCTTGAATCACCCCTGCACTACGGCCAAGGATATTCTTTAGTATCACGACCATAAATTATCCATGCACTACGGGCCAAGGATATTCGTGTATTCATTAATGGTCATGATCATGCCAACAACTATCCATCAATGCACTACGGGCCAATGAGGACTTTTTCCACATCATTTGTAACATTACTAATCATGATTACAACCGAATAATCCTCGGTCATAATCATACCAAGTCCATCTATGCACTCACGAAGCCACGGATGACTTTCAACATATTATAAACATGAGGATGATGACAATGATATAAGAATTCAATAAAAGAAGTTCAAGAATTAATTTATCCAGAACTAATAACGCCCAAATTGTCAACATGATCGCTTTGCAGGAGTAAAATTCAAGAATGTTCAGAGGAATATTTTCATGAAAAGATACTGGATGAAGCGCAAATATCAAGGATATTCCACTAATTTCATGGAGTATAGAAGTCAAAACTTTAACCAATTGAGTATAATAAAGAATGGAATAACAAAAGAAATCACCGTGCATGCGATAGATCGCATGCATAAAAGTTATTCCAACAGAGTAATAATTAACGGAACCAAAGTCATGCGTAAATGCACGTATGAGGATGTTCCAATGAGCGATAAATAATGGAACCGGTCATGCGTAAAAGCATGCATGTGATGTTCCAACAGAATAATAAAGAACGAAACCAGTCATGCGTAAAGCATACATACATGATGTTCCAATGTAATAATAAAGAACGAAATAATAATGTAAGAATTTCACCAAGTATAGGGGTAGTTCAGCAGATACGGAGTTATTCCAATGAATAATAAAGAATGGAATAATGACTTTCTCTTCATGAATACTGAAAATAATACCCCCTTAGTAAGTACACAACAAATAATATCCCCTACCTTAGAAAGAATAAGATTGGATATAGAAGTAGTGAAGAAGCAGAACACTTTTCTTCTTTCTCTTTATAGTTTCTCTCTCAGAGTTTCAAAGTGAATTGTAAGAAATAATGAAGGAATGAGCTTCTATTTATAGAAGAATGGAAGGGCACTGTTCATGAACGAAATAATTTTGCAAGAGTCACAAGCGAAAGGAAATTTTTCTTTTTAGAATATAACGTAATTATCCCACATGTGAATTCCTTTAATTCAACAACAACTATATATATATATATATATATATATATATATATATATATATATATATATATTATATAAAATAACATGTTGGCTACTTATATATATATATATATATATATATATATATATATATATATATATATATATATATATATATATATATATATATATATATATATATATATATATATATATATATCCCATTTTAGACTCCACCTTCCGTGACAACATCATTTCCCCACCAATATCAATTCATGTCATACATATATAAAATACTCACCACCACCCACCAAATTCCCTTTCATATTAAAACATATAATCCATTCACCCACCAAAATCCACTACCACACACACACACTCCTACACACACGAAAAAACACACACACACACATGTCAAATATATATATATATATATATATATATATATATATATATATATATATATATATATATATATACTTACTTTATGACTTCCTTAGATAAATTTTCAAAAATGAGTGAGTGGGAATCTAAATAATGAGTAACAAAATACCTCATAAAAATTACCTCAATATTTTTAACAACATTTATCATCATTATTATAATTCGCAATATTAATCGACCAGGTCGTTCCCAGGAAATAGGGGACTTTCCAATAAGGATTTCTCCCTATTGGCGCGCAATTAGGTGACCAAATTTCTCCTTGACAGAACTTCTAGACATCGTTAATATTGCAAATAATAATATTAATAATCTTGTCGTCTCAATTATTGATTTAATAATATATAAAATATTGACAATAATTGAATCATATAACGTGAGATACTATGCAGCAATTATTGTAGCAATAATTGAACAAAACTGAGTGACTTCTCACGTAATCATCAATAATCAATACCGTGTGCTACTATGCAACCACGCGTATTAATGTACTTTTAACACCGGGTGTTTCAACAGTTAACGATAAAAACTTCCGCCGTTATTTTCATAAAGTATTTTTGTCATTTTCTCAATCCGATAATAATTCCGTTGTGGGGTCCACCAATGATTGTGCCGTTGTACGAATATTCCCTGTTAAAACGAATATTCCCCGACCAATCGAATCTTATATAACAACTTGTGTACTTTGCAAAATTTATAAATATTACCCACAACTATAACATTATATCGATTTTACTCCATAATATTCAAAAATGATATTTATAGAAAATTCTTCTTTATTTATAAAAGTTGGGGTCTTACACATAGCATCAAAACAAAATAATAAAACATCAATATTGTAGTAGTAATAAAACAACCAAAGACTTTCAAAGAATTCAAAGACAACATATGGTTATCGGCAATAAAAGCGATTCAGAGCCACCATTCAGATGTTAAGGGAAGCATGATATGTAACGAATGATTTGTTTGAGTTGTGATTCTGAGGACAGAATCCTTGTAAGGAGGGAGTGATGTAACATTCCAGAATTTTAAAGTGTAATATTAAATATTTATTGATTTATATAAATATTTAATGGATATATTTATTATTGAATAAATAATTGTTCAATTTGAGTTGATGTGATTTAGTTAATTATTTGTTGAATAAATAATTAAATATTAAATATTTATTTACAATATTAAATATTTATTGAATTATATGGCAATTTGAGTTGATGTGGTTTAGTTAATTATTTGTTGAATAAATAATTAAGGAGCTAAGTAAATTAATTGTTATGAGGTTATATACCAATGTAATTTAATAAGTAAGCTAGAGAGCTTATAGTGATTTAAATAAATTATAATATTTTAAATGGGAAATTATAATTTAAAATATTAGTTGGTTAAATAAAATTATAATTATAAAGAAATTATAGTTTTGTGATAATGATTTATGTATTAAAGTAATTTAATAGATTAATATTTGAATTGATTAAATTGATTATTTAATTAAATAGAAGTGTGACAAATAATCCTGCTATAAAGGAGTTATTAAAATAAATTAAGGGAGTTTAATTTAGTTTTGCCAAACATGTCTTATTGCATAATAAGTTTTTAATCTAATAGTATTTTATCAAACAAGGTATAAGGATTAATCCATTTATTTTAATTCAGTTTACCAAACAAGGTGTAAGGATTAAAGGGTTATTTTATTAGCTTAGCCAAACAAGCCTTATGGCTTTTGATTTTTAAACAAAATATAACTGATATAATTATATCTATATTTATATTATATCATTAATAGATATTATATCATATCGTTATATTTTTATTACGTAGTTAGAGTTAGGAAGAGAAGAAGGCTCGGTTGAAGAAAAAAGAAGAAGAAAAAATACTGAGAGAAAAGTTGAGAGAAACTTAGAGAAAATTGAGAAAAGAATTGGGGAAAAGAAGATTGTAATCATAACCATTTCTTCTAAACTCTAGAGTATCATCTTCTTAATCAAAGGTAGGATATTAATCCTTATATTTTATTTTTAAAGTTTAGTTTTCTTCTTCAAAGAATTCTCTGTAAATAATTATGGATGATGAATTCTTGTGTATATAGCTTTAGATGATGATTGTTGTTGTAAAACTGTTTTGTTGAGATTATGTATGATTATAATCAATTACTTTATGTATGTATGTAAATTGTGAAGAAATACATCACAGTGAGTTCATATGGAAATATATATATATATATATATATATATATATATATATGAATATGGCTTAGTTTAAAGTAGAAATTAAGGTTTTATTTGTTGTTAAATTGATAAATTGATTGTTAGAATTGATAGAGTATGTAAAATCATAATCATGATGTTTTGAATTTACTGTTTTGGTTGAAAAACAAAATCATAGTGTTGATTTTCATTGAAAGTATAAAAAAATGGAGTTTTGCCAAGAACATTGAAATTGGATGTTGTATATTTGATGTTTGTGTTATTTTATGAGTATAAACATGTTAGAAGTCTTCACAATATGTTTATATGAAGTCTATATGTAAATTACATGATAATCAGTCTATTAGATTCGAGCTTTTAGGCCAATTTGGCTTTTTTTCGCAATCTTGTTAAGAAAAGTAAGTAAAGCTAGGTTTTCAGCTTGTGGCGCTACCAAGAGATCGTTCGTGGCATCAAGCATGTTGCCATCACGCCTATTTGCAGCGGCTTTGTAAATATAATCATCGCGACGCAACGCCATCACCACGCCGCAAGCGCTTTGTAGTAATATAATCATCGCCGTTAACGCCTTATCATGCCATGCCATGTGCGACACCACGATGTAAGCTGTGGCCATAGCTTGTGTGATTAGTAATGGTTTGACAATGTACTTTTTGTACACAAAATTTTAAGAAAACATTTTTGTGATGATAGTAGGACTGTAAAATATAGATTTTAGTATTTCTATACTATGAATAATTATGTTATTAAGGATTAACTTGTGTTATAAGTTGATTATGTGATTAAATAATCAAACCTATATGACGAATGTATTAGTTATATGATAATGACTACCTATGTCACGATTACATATGTATATAGGATATTGTGATTCAAATTGATTCGGTTTAGTCTACGAGCAAGGCAAGTTTTCTAACTCAAAACTTCATTGTGCGAGTTTAATTTCATTTGGTACATTATTGTTTTCAAATTCAATTACAATTGTTATAAGTTGCTACTTCTACACTTTTCGTGAGAGCTAGATTTCCTATGATTGAGTAAGTCATTGTATCTAGTTACTCATTGCGATGCAAGTTTTCTAATCCTTTGCCTTTTGAGCTAATTATTGTTTTCAATTCGATTATCTTATAATGATGTAAGTGGTCTAAACTTTGGTTTGATGTTGAACAAGTTATTCTTGTATTTCAATTATTGATTAACATGCATAAGCGAATTGCCATGCATGTTTAGTATTCAATCCTAATTAACATTGGCTTAGTATTGTTCAAGCAAGGTATGCTATATTTATTCAAATTGTATGCTATTAGATTATTCCTAATGCATGACTTTAGTTACTATGATTGATTCAATCACTATTATTACGTAGTATAGTGTTATTGGTCTTATTCAACTACTCCTTAGTTGATGTTCGTTAAATTCAAATTTCCTTGAAAGCTTATCCAAACCAAACTTACTTTAGTGCGGACTTGTATTCTAAATCTTTGAGATGAACAACTCTTTTAATAGAGGTTTACGCTTAGCGTTGAAATGGTTGTGCACAATACATTGTACGAAGGGTTGATCCCCTAAGTATGTGGAGTCCTTATAGTCTTTATGGTATTAAAGTTAAAGTTGAAAGATTACTTATAAGCTGTGGACATGATTTGTGGTCATTAGACCCTCAGTGAATGTTATAATTTTTAGAAAGTTAATAGAATATATTGTTCAGTTCTATTGAGCCTAGTATTGGTAATTGATGTAAAAGTTTAAAGATTTATTTATTGTTATTTCAAATAGGCCTTGTTTGCTCACTCTTGCCTGTAAAATTTCTTACAGCTAAAGTTGAAACTGGTGACGTAACTAGCACCAATAAAGGAAAAGGAAAGATGAACAAGTACTGAAGACTTGTAATAGATTTGATAGTATTATTATTAGACTTTGGTTTAAAGATTGTAATGAAGTTTATTTAATTTCCGCATTTGAATGATTGTTGTTAAAGGTTAGACAACCTGGAGAGATTTTTATTTGAGTTTAATCCTGTATGGGCAGATTTTTATTATTCAATTTTATTATAATTGGGTAGTTATAAATGAATGTTTTGATTAAGTGAACACTGAATCCTGTGGAAATGAAGTACCAGGATTTAGGGGTGTCACATGATCCACCATTACTGCAAAGCATAAATCCCAAATGTTAGTTTTGCAAACAAACATACATGACCAATTCTATTGCAAACAAACTAATCTTTACAGTCAATTGAACTCCAACAGTAATTAAAATGACAATTTAGGAATAAAGACTCTAACTGAAAATTTGATCTCTCTTTCTGTTTCAAACACATTTCACCATCATACAGAGAAAGAACTAGTCAGTTGGCCCAGTTCTATTGCAACTCAGGACTACTGACTCAAGAAAACAAACAGTGACAGAAGTTTAATTCCCATACATTGCAAGTCAGGAAGAGCTATGCATTTGAAAATAAAAATCTGCCAACAGAACTTCAGAGATTTCATTACAAATAAATAATTTTTTTATGTGATACATACTTTTTTAATGTGATCTATCATATACCAGAACAATCACATGATACAAACTTTTTAATATGAAATTTAATACAATCAGTCATCCATATTCTTACCCGTGCCTAGACTTGGCAAACGGCCCAAGCCCATGTAGCCTTTACCGCCATAAAAGCTGGGATTTGGGTCGCATTTCTCCATTTCAAAACTTAGGGCCTTTTGGCTCCTAACCCATTTTTGGTCTGACACATGAGCGCCTGACCACTACCACGTGGCCCATGATTTTTTTTTTATATAAAATAAAATGTTACTACTTGTGGGTTGTGAGGCTTGAACACAAGACTTGTAAGTAAAAAAATAAGAGTTCAAACCAACTGAGCTACAACAACTATTTGTTTTTAATGCAATCTTCAATATATTTTAACTATAATTGAAAACTATAATTAAGATATGTAGTTAATGTAGGTAATTAATTAATAATACTAATTTATAATACTATTAAAGTTTTAATTGATTGAGATATGTAGTTAATGTAGGTAATTAATTAATCGTGTTTGTTTGTATTATTGTTTATTATTGTTTATTTTATTATTTTTAATATTTATTATTATTACTATTTCTGGTGTAGCAAAGAGTTTGCAAAAAAAAAAATTTAAGGGAGAAGCCCACTGGTCGGTAGTTTGTCAATACCATCTGAACCTCATATTTCAAACCCACCAAAACGGGCCTTTTGGCCCTACCACCGCTTGCCAAAGTCTGCAGGTGCCATGCCAACTGCCATATTTCGATTAAATTCTGCCATCCATAGCTAAAACTTCCGCAAATTCTAAGAAGATCAAAATAAATAAAATTAGTTAAAGAAAGTCATTAATATATAAATATTATAGATGAAAGCTATATAATTTAAAATTAAGGATCACCTTTCTCAATTATTTTAAGTGAATCTAAGTTCTCCTCTACGGACATTGGTTGTTTGCTTGAACGAAGCCAATCTTGAGCACAAATAAGAGCTTGTACCATTCTAGGAGTTAAAGAACTCCTAAATGGATCAAGTACACTACCACCGGTGCTAAATGTCGACTCGGAAGCAATGGTTGACATAGGAACCGCCAATACATCTCTAGCTATTTGAGAGAGAATGGGGAATCTAGGAGAATTATTTTTCCACAAACTCAAAACATTATATTTTGAAGTTGTTTGATCAACATGCTCACTCAAATACTTATCTAATTCAGTATTATCCCCTCATTGAACATCCGTAATGTGTTCTACAAATTTTTCCATCCTCCTCCTCCTTGCCCATTCTCGACCATGCCCATCAAAATCATCACTAGACACGTTTGATTGCACACTTTGGGATGATTGTTCACTTTGGGATGATTGTGCATTTTGGGATGCATATTTGAGACTATAACATCTAAACAATTCTTCAATGGCATCACACACAGATTTTATCATTTTATTTGCCATTTTAGTCCCATTCCCATACATTGAATTAAAACTAAATTCCACAAAGACAAATTTATGTCTAGGATCTAAAACAACTGCAATGTACAATAATTTATTCATCTTCTCAACATTCCCCCAATATTTCTCTAATTTTTCTCTCATCCTCAAAGACATTTGTCTCATGCCAATGTCACCCCCATATAACAATTCATTCAAACCATCATCAAGATCAAGAAATTCATGAAAAAAGTATTCGATGTAACATAAGATGTACCCAAAACCTTCACCGTAATGTCAAAGAAATACTTTAAGAATACCACCAATTGTTTCACAACTCCCCAATCTTCTACGCTAGGCCACCCATCACCCGATTCCATTTCCAATTTGAATAAAGGGTCTTTGCTTACAAGCCTATTAAAAGCACGGTCGAAGTCTATGGCCACATTCAACATAGAATAAGTGGAGTTCCATCTAGTGGACACATCTAGGATCAACAAAGTTCTTTTTTTTTTAATTTTCTCAATTTCAACACATTCTTTGAATTTTTGAATCCTAGAAGGAGATTGTCGCTCCCACCTAACCAAAGATCGAACACGAGATATTGAAGAACTCGCATCTTTCAACCCATCACATACAACCAAATTAACAATATGAGCAACACACTTCACATGGAGAAATTTACTATCACAAATGATATGACCCCAAACATTCAATTGATTTTTCAAATAAGAAATTGCAACATCATTGGAACTAGCATTATCAACTGTGATTGTGAAAATTTTATCAATGCCCCATTCCCTCAAACAATTTTCAACTTACATGTCTATGTCTTCCCCTTTATGACTAGTAATTGGGACAAAGTTGATAAATATTTTTTGCAAATTCCACTTATTATCAACTTAATGAGCAATCAACACCATGTAATTAATTCGTTGTATGGAAGTCCATGTATCGGTAGTAAGACAAAACCTTTGTGATGTATTTTTGAAGTAAGCTTTCAATTTCAATTTTTCCTCAAAAAATCGCTTCAAACAATCTCTAGTTATGGTGGCACGTGAAGGCACATTCAATTTTGGACATGCAACTGACATTAAGTATCTAAAGCCCACATTCACCACATGGCTAAAAGGAAGTTCATCTACAATTATCATAAAAGAAATTGCCCTCCTAATTAACTCTTGATCAAATTTTTATAAACAAACACTATTGATTGATTCCCCTTCCAACTCTTGACCTCCTTCACTAATATTTGATGGTGGAAAATTTAATAGTGCTTGTTTTCTTTCCTTTAATTGAATATTAGGAGGGTACAATTTACATCTTGCATTATGATTCCTTAAACCACTTGTCCCATTCTTTTCCGAGTTGGTTTTTAAAACTTGACCATAATACTTGCACTTTGACTTTATTTCATCATTTTGCTTAAATCATATATAATGTTCCCATATAATAGCACGAGTCTTACCGATTATTTGATCAATCTCTTCCTTTGGATTTAAATATCGCATCTCTCGCATCCTCCATTATCTCCTCCATCATTTGGGACTTGGCTTGTATTGGATGATATTGGTAAATCATTATCCATATTTTTCATCAAACTGTTAAAAACACAAACAAATTATTTTAGACACTAAATGAATAAAAACATTGAATTGTGATGAGAACACAAGTTTATTTTAATCTACTGATCCATCTTCAAGCAATATAATCACTCAATAGGTAGTGTAACTGTGTAGGTGATGAGTGAGTTTTATACTCATAATTGAGTGCGTTTGAACTTGATCTTTTGGATGTTTTTAAGTATTTATGTCTATTCATGAATGTTTTATGTTTTTTTGTAGGAATTGGGACAAAAGTTACTTGGATCGACGTTTGGGGTGGCTAGATGCGCGTTTTCGGCTTGCCATTTACATAACAGTCACTTCAGAGCCAATTTGAGTATTTCTCGGGACCTTATTTCAAAAAACGTAAAGAATGAAGGTTGTAGATCTACGTCTCCTCTTTCCGTAACATCTTGAATTCGGAGTTCGTATGAAGAAGTTATGGCCATTTTCCCAAAGGACATTAGAGCAGAAAATATTCGAAAAGACCCGGTGGCAGGGGCATCAAACCAAGGCCATTCCGGTAGCAGGTGCCCAAATGCAAGAAATCGAGGATGAGGTTGGGCAAGCTTGGACACATTTTGAGGCAAATTTTGACACTTTTTTGACTCCAAATAGGATTGGGTTTGTTCCTAAGCTAAAAATTGAACTTGTAACCTATAAATACATGATGTAAGGCATAAAATAAAGGGAGATTACATAGATTAGACTAGATAAAACACTCCATTAGATTAGAATATAAACCTTAATTCTTAATTAGCCATTGGAGATTGAAGCAAATTGAAGAACACTGAAGATCAAGAGCAAGAGCAAGAGGGGAGCATCAGATTTGCTGACAACAGATTCTATTCTTTTCTCTTATCATACTTTTATCTTTTAATGTCTATTCAGTTGTGAATTCTTGATTTTAATTCAATGACTATGAACTAATTCTTTTATTAAGACTACAATTGAACCTTTTATGTCTATAAATTAGTTATTCAATTTATTCCAATTATTTATATCAAAGTGAATTGTTTATCTTGTCTTGTGCTTATTGCTTAATTATTTGATCAATAATTACCTTGTTACTCTAGAAGGAATTGAAAGAGGAATTCTAGGGTTAGAACTGGGCATGATAACACGTGACTTAGTTATTTGCATGGGAATAATTAGGTTTATGAATTGAATGGAAATATCTGTTCACCGCATGTAACACATAAGGAATTGGAATTGAAGGAGTTTAATTCAATTGTTTTGCATAGGAATATAACAAGATTAATCTGGATTAAATAGAAGTCAATTGATCACTTAGAAAAGAACTTTTGGTATTTGAGAATTCCTATTAATAATTCAGTAGGCATAATAATTCGGATAATTAGATAATTGATTTATAGTTCATAATTGGGGATATTGAAGTCTTAATCTTTATTTATCTGAATTCAGTCATAAAGTAATTCAGTTTAATTAGTTAATTTAGTTTTCTTAATTAGAAAAATCATGATTTGAGATTGTTTAAATAAAATTAGTTTGGTTAAGAATTAGTACTTGGTGATTTTTATTAAATAATTCCTCGTGGGAACGATACTCTACTTTCACTTTATTACTTGTTGACCGTGTATACTTGCACGTATTCATTGATGGCCATAACTTCTTCATAAGAACTCCGATTTCGATGATTCAAGATGTTTCAAAAAGAGGAGACGTAGATCTACAACTTTCATTCTTTAAGTTTTTTGAAATAAGGTCCCGAGAAATACTCAAATTGGCTCAAGTGAGTTGTGTTGTGTAAATGGCGTGCCAAAACGCAAGATCTAGCCACCCCAAACGTCGATCCAAGTAACTTTTGTCCCAATTCCTACAAAACAACATAAAACATGCATGAATAGACATAAACACTTAAAAACATCCAAAAGATCAAGTTCAAACGCACTCAATTATGAGTATAAAACTCACTCATCAGTAGGCATTGCAGTCATTACCAAGATTCAAGCAAGCTAATCATTTTAGAGACAAATCTTTGAAATAGCAATAGGCAGTGTAACTGTGTAGGCAGTGCAGTCATTAACAATAAAAATAGTGATGGGGAAGATGAACAAAATGATTTCAACTACTATATTTGCTACAAGTTTCTGCAACTGCACAGTTGCACTTGCAAATAACTTTTTATAGTATCGGCCGATTGCATTCAAACTATAGAACCCAAGCTGCAAATGAATTTTGTTGTACTATTTAGCTACCAAGGACATCAACTTTAAAGCATTACCCAAAGAACCAAAACCAAACAGACATACTCTCTGCAATCACTTTTATTTAAAAAATCATTGAAGACATGCATGAACAAGGCTAGAAAATCCATATGCCATATATAGAGTATAGAGTATAGACCACCAAAATAAACAAACCACCGGGGAAAAAAAAGCCCTAACAAAGTAACAAGTAATAGTGTAACACCCATATGCCATATATAGACAAATCGACATAAATAGAGAGAAATCAATTAACTAAATCTCAAAATTACCTAAGAAAATTTTGATTATGGAATCTAGAGTTGGAGTCTTGGAGACTGGAGAGGCTACTGTGAATCTGCGATGCGGCGACTGACGAATGGATGGATCGTCGAGGTGATTCGAGACTTCAAGATGGATGGACTGGGTTCGACTGTTTGAGACTTCGAGATGGAGAGGGCTGGGTCTGTTCGAGACTTCGAGATGGAGAGGGTCAGAGGGTTGGGTTCGACTCTTAGAGTCTTAGAGATGGGAGAGAAAGGTTTGGCGTGTTTGGGAATAAATTAAGAAGACTGAAGATATACTGATTAATATTATTAATGAGACTGAAGTTACTCTGAAGTATTAATGTATTATACACTGAGATATTTTTATTTTTTTAATATTATTAAATAAACTGGTACACCTGTTCGGTTCGGTATATACCGACCAAACCAAACCCCCTACCGAAATCGATATCGAAAACCCGGTATGTACCGATTCTGTGTACTGGTACCGAACCGCTTCCTCTTTGTACCGAACCAACCGGTTTGAACCGGTTCGGTTTCCCTAAAAACTGAAAATACCATTTTTAACACCCCTAGACACAATCATTGGTGGACCCCACAACGAAATTACTGTCGGAGTTAGAAAATGAAAGAAATATCTTTTTATAAAAATAACGGCGAAAGTTTTACAATTAACTGTTGAAATACCCTGTGATAAAAGTACAGTAATACGCGTGGTTTCATAGTAGCACATGATATTGTATAATATCTTTGATTATTCATGCTTACGTGAGAAGTCACTCAGTTTTATTCAATTATTGCCACAGTAATTACTGCATAGTATATCACATTATTGATTCAATTATTATCACAATATTTTATATTATTAAATCAATAATTGAGATGACAAAGTTATTCATATTATTATTTGCATTATTGACGATGTCTAGAAAGTTCTATCAAGGAAAGGGGTTTGGTCACCAAATTGTGCGCCAATAAGGAGAAATCCTTATCGGAAAGCTGTTAGGTTTGTAATATTCATGAACGCAATTAAATTACACAAAATAAGCGGAAACGTGGAAAATCGGAGTTTTAAAATTTTAAAAACCATATACCCGGATCATTCTTTATGCACAATTATTAATTAAACGAAAAGATAAAGAATAAGAATCATACCCTTGAAAATTCGAGCTTCCTCAGGTACAAGTTCACCTCTAATCCTTTTCGCGTTCAACTCGAATCCACCGGATTTGGTTCCTTCCTTTGATCAATGTTAGCCACCCAAGTGTTTGGCCTCTAGAGGTGATCCACCAAGGAAGAAGAAATATTCAAGAAGATGGGTGGTTGTCTAAACCCTAGTTTTTCTATCTCTATAAAAAATAGTGTACTCTCCAATAATTTGGAATTACGTATATATTGATATATGATATAAGACTCCTCTTATAAAGATATCAGTTAACCCTTCTAATCTAATTAGAAAATAGGGTATTATTTAATTAATTAAATTCCTTTAATTAATTAAGCTCCCTAATCTTATTAGAGAGAATTAATTAAACTCTTTTAATTAATTTAACCTCCTAATCTTATTAGGAATAAATGAGTGTATTTTTATTAATTAATTCCCAAACTCCTTTAGGAATTAAATAATAATAATAGTAGTAGTAATAATAATAATAAGACTCCTCTTATTAATTTATATTTAATATTTTTAAAATATTAAATAATAAATATTAAGCTATTTAATTTAATATTTATTCTATCACTATAGATTAAATTAAATATACTTAACTTATTATTACGATTATGCCATTAACTTCTTAAATAATTATTCTTCCTTTTATGGTGTGACCTTTTAAGTTCTCCGTATTAAACCGGCTGTGAATAAATCAATTAAAATAATTCTAATCTTATTCAAATAAATAAATTAAAATATTAATTTATTTAAATAAATTGTATTTATTCTACAATAGGGATAAGTCTCCCTAGCGATTAACGACTTTCTGGATAATATAGATTTCAACATTAATCATAAAAGAACCTTTGAGTAAATAGTTACCGTACAATTCAATCATTCCACCATACAATGTCCTAATTAAATATAAGACATGGAATTACTGTCAAGTCTTAATTTATTTAATTATATGTATTTCGATTCTTAAATGCACAACTCCAAATAATGTAAATTAGAAACTCCTTTCTAATTTCATTCTGCCTTGGCCAAGGACTATTGGGTTGTCATTTATCAAATCATATATGACATTTTTCTTCTTTTACTAGAAGTGGTAGATTCTTTATTGATCATACATTATCTCCATGTACAACTTATTATACCTAATCATACCCTTTGATATACCCTAATGGTCTTAAGGAATAAGTCAAAGTATAACTCATCATACACAAGATACTATGGTGATCTCAAGTCCAAGGATCACTTGTACTACTATCACTACAGGAATTCCTATTGACAGGCAAGTAAAACTCCATTAGGTATTCCTTAGCGAGCCACGTTTAGTGAACTTATTCTCTAATAAGCACCTACATACTTGCTTTAGTGTCTCCACACAAATGATCATGAGATCAATCATCTTCATCCAATGAGCAAGCAACGTATGTACCAATCTATTCGGATTCACTAATCCCCAATTTAGTAATCCAACGATTGTGAACTATTTTAGTTTTAAGCTTTCTAAGAATTTAGATCTAATTAGAATGATCATCATCATTATTCTAAAAGCATTGTTTAAAACTATGAGTTTATCACATATTATAAAACAACATCATGTAGATAATTAAAAGCCTTTAATAAATTAATACTTTTTATTAATAAATAAATTTTTGTTATAAAGTATATGCGTTATCATCAAACATGATTAGGTTGTGTGCATTTTACTTTCAATCTCCCACTTGCACTAAAGCCAATCGCCATGGTATCTCATACCCTTCTTCTCTAAGTGACGATTATCCTGCTGTTGGATAAGCTTTAGTTAATGGATATGTAATATTGTTCTTGAGAGTTCACTATCTCTATAGTGATTTCCCATCTTTCAATGATTCCTTTAATCAAATAAAAGTGTCGCAACACATGTTTAGATCCAAGATGAGACTTAGGAACTATTCCTAGTTCTGTAATGACCTTTTCATCCAAACAATCAACTTGCAGCTTCATTTACAGCTGTATACTTTGTCTTTATTACTTAACCAACAACTCTTTGCTGTTTGGAACCTTTCCAATTTCACTGCACCACAGTTCAAGGTAACGTTTTACCTTAAAGTGAATTTTCTGTCGTCTTGGTATGTCTGAAAAACTTGAGTCTGTTAAGCCCTCTAGTTTTAATTTAGACCAACCATAAATTGTAATCACATCCTTAGTGTCAGTTAAAGTACTTAAGATGTTTTTCACTGACTCACAGTGAACTTCTCCAGAATATGACTGATCATCATCAGGTCTCGTATATTTCATTATATACATGATTGTTACTCATGCGATCTCTCTTTTAAGGAGTCTATGGGGACTATTGAGAGAGATACACTCCATGGCTCATCAACATGAGACATCTTTTGGACTTTGCTATGCTAAACGACTTTAGCATCAAATGAATATACGTTCCTTGGGTTAAGCTGAGCATCTTTTTAAATCTATCTATATAGATTTTTATCCCCAATTAAGATACTTTTCCCAAATCATTCATGGAGGAATGTTTAGACAACTTTATCTTTACTGATTGTAGCATTAGTATGTCATTCCTTATCCATAATATATCAACATATAATATTAGGAATGTCACGACGCTCCCACTGACCCTTTTGTACACACAAGGTTCATTCTTATTTGTGATAAAATCAAACTCTTTTGATTTGTTTCATCAAAGCGAATGTTCCATTTTTGAGAAGCTTTCTTCAATCCATTTCTCTGAGTGTCTACAACTCTTACCTCATTGTATGTAACTGGATCATTATCTTCTATGATACATACCTCATCATCATCATCCATGATGAATCCTTACCTCCCAGGTATCTTTGGTACTATTCTAGATTTACGATTCGATTGTGGTACAATAGGTCTATCAAGAGGTTCCTCTTATTTGACTTATAGTGTTTTGTGGTTCTTGAACTCTTCAAGATGTATTATCATTCTACTAGCCCCTTCAATGATAAACATCTTTATCTTAGAAGGGAGCATGTTTCGCAGCAAACACCTTTTGCTAAGTAGGATTATAGAACATATACCCTAAACTTACTTTAGGATGTCCCACAAATCTATACTTGTCAAATCTTGTCCCGAGCTTATCCTTTGAAACTTTTTTCACTTAAGTTAGACAACCCCTTATCTTAACATACTTAAGATTAGGAATCCTCCCTGTCCATAACTCTTATAGAGTCTTGGGGTCGAATTTTGAGGTTACCTTTTTCATAGATATGCAGCCATTTTTAGGGCATGACCCCAGAAGGATACTGTAATGTCGGTAAAATCATTATGGACCGTACCATGTCCAACAAGGTACGATTTTTCCTTTCAGATACATCAATCATTTATTGCGTATTAGGAGCGTCCATTATGAGAAAACTATTTGAGATGATCTAGAAACTTATTGCACAAGTATTTATTCCTTGATATAATCAAAGAATCTTAATACTTTGTCAATTTGTTTCACTTCTGAAATTTTTGAACCTTTCAAATAATCCACACTTGTATTTCAACAAATACACACATTCAACTTTTTGAATAATCATCTCGTTTTTCTTATACTAGTTTGTTCAATTTGCAAAATAATTTTTACGTAAGTCAAGTACACAAAATCCATTAAGTAATATTTCAGTTCTATACAAAACATTGTTATTATAAATAGAACAATAATTGTTCTTAAATATAAAACCAAAGATTTCATTATCCAACAACAAAATGGAAATAATGTTTCTAACAAGAACTGGAATATAATAACAACTTATTGACTTAATAGATTTGCCCGTAGGCATTGCTAAACTATAAGTTTCTATGGCTAATGCAACAACCTTAAGTTTATTTCTCACACATAGAATTAATTATCTCTTGTTTAGCTTCCTACTTCTATTTGGTCCCTTCATAAATCTATATTTATGATAACCAAAGCCGGTATTTAATACTAGGCCAAGTAGAACCTTGACTTAAAGAAAAATTTATTTCAATCATGAACAAAAAATTATATTTGTAATCGAAACTTCACTAAGCTTCTTCTTGTTATCCTCTACAAGATGCTTCTTGTAATTTCTTTCCAGTGTCCAGGCTTATTGCAGTAGAAGCAAACTCCTTTGTTTTCCGTATCAGTTTTGTTCTTATTATCCTTTGTCTTCGCCTTTCTATTTACCTTCTTTGAATCGTTCTTCTTTTCAGAAGATCCTTTGATCCCTACCAGTAAGACTTGGTCTTTCTTGGTTGGAAAATGACTCTCAACATTTTTCAACATGTTAGGTAAATCAGCGAGGCTGATATCTAGCTTTTTCATATGAAAAATTCACAACAATTGTGAAAGGAGTCCGAGAGTGAGTGCAAGATCAAATCTTGGCACAACTCTCCATGCATGACAAAACCCGTTGTCCTAATTGATCAATCGAATTGATTATGTTAAGGACTTTTATCTGTACTGTAGTGTCATCGGTCATTCTAGATTGGAAGAGCTCCTTAGATATCTGATATCTATCAGTCCTACTTTCCTCACCATCAACTACTTGATGTGCAGGAATATAGTAAGATCATCCATAGTTTCATGCTGACGCTAAAGCACGTTACTCATGGATGCAAGAATGATGCATTGAGTCAACTGTGCATCATCTTGTCACTTTCTAAAAGTAGCAATCTCTTCCTCAGAGGCATTGTCTGCAACCATTGCAGGGATAGACGTATTAAGGACATATGATAGCTTTTCAGCCGTGAGAACTATTCTCAATTTCCTTAACCAATCAGTTTAATTCGGTTCGGTTAATTTAGCATCTAATATGTTACATAATGATACTAATTTAGACATTGTTAAATTCTATAAATGAAATTGTAATTAAAATATTTTAGCATACATTCTTTTATTAATTACCAAAATAATTTAGGTCTTGTTTTAAATTAGTATCTCCCACTATTTTCTTCAAACTATATTACCGTCACTTATATAGTTCGGCAAAATCTAATTAAAGATTTGCTAGTGAGAATAAGGATCCCATTTCAAATGTATATAGCCTTGTGGTGACACAACAAACTATATATAAATAAATAGGTAGACAACTCTTGTCAATTATATCAGCTATGCAACTCCTTGTATTTTGCCTCTTAAATTATTTTGATCAAGTGGTGGCACATCCGAATCAAAATTATCCAAGTTAAGTCCAACCTAGCACTCCATATATTCAAAAAAGAAAAATATTGTCCTTGTGGTGACACAACAAAACAACATTGTTTAATTTTCTTTATAAGCCTCAAATGTGATAAAATTAACATCTCAAAGAATTAAGATAAGCCTTGTGGTGACACAACAAACTTATAATAATTAATTGATACTCTATTATTTTTATAATGCTAGAAGGCGACATTCGATATTCCAAATATCTTTGAACGTTTAAGACTTAATATAAAAAATTTGAGGGGTTTGTTATTAATTTGTCTCATCTTGTTTTAAGCATGCATATATATATATATATAAAATACGCGTATATTAATTAACATGCGAAGCATGTTTCCATAATATATATATATATATATATATATATATATATATATATATATATATATATATATATATATATATATATAGTATAAGCATGCACATGTAGAATACTATATTCTACCCGGATTGATTATGGACTTTATTCTAGTTTGATTCACTAGAGCCACCAAGTGAACCAAAATGTCAAACCTAGGTGTGCAAGAATTAATATTTAAATATAACTATTATATTTAAACACGGGCTCCATTACAAACGGGTCTTCAAGCGCTCCTTGCTCCTTGATCTCCAATTCTTCTAAATTAATTCTAACTATTCCTATTACAAAACTATTTAAAATAAATAGAAACCTTGATCAGCAGTCAAGGGGAAGTACATATGAGGGAGTTAGAATTTACATTAAGAAACATTTAGAGAAGACGAGGTACGCAGACCTCATTTAATAAAACTCATACATTCATGCATCCAACTAAAATAAAATCGTATCACATTGGTCAATAGTCCATAATCAATCTCATTTATTATCATACACATCACAATATACATCAATAAATAACATTTATCTCATGAATAATAAACATTCAATATATATATTGATATCATTTAATGGGTAAATTTAGTTAGCATAAAATCTAATTTTGAATCAAAATAAACTCCTTTATTTTAATCCAAATTTAAATCAAAATAAACTTTTTTTATTTTAATTTATCCAATTTTAAATAAAATAAACTATTTTATTTTAATCAAAATAAACTCATTTATTTTAATTAATTATGGAATCCAATTTCAAGTAAAAAAAACTCCTTTATTAAAGGAAATACGAAATTTCTTTCCTATTCGCAAATAAACTCCTTTATTTTGAATAATATGAAATCTTATTTCATATCTAAATAAACTCCTTTATTTAAGGAAATACAAATTCTCTTTACTATTCACAAATAAACTCCTTTATTTTGAATAATATGAAATCTTATTTCATATATAAATAAACTCCTTTATTTAAGGAAATATAGAATTCAATTTCAATTCTAATTAGTTATCATAGAATCCAATTCCAACTCTAATTAGTTAGCATGAAATCCAATTTTAAAATTAAAATAAACCTTTTATTTTAAGATTAAAATAAACTTTTATTTTAATTATAAAATAATTAAGATATATATATATATATATATATATATATATATATATTTTAAGAGATCAAAAGCATTCTCTTAAATAGCATTCCTACTTAAATAGCATTCTTTTATTAAAACTACACGTCGTTTTTGGAGGGGGCAGCGGTGACATTTTTGTAAATACAATGTCACCGCGTATTCTAAAAATGTCATCGCGTCCCTCCAAAACGCAGCGTAGTTTTAATAAAAGAATGCTATTTAAGGAGGAATGCTATTTAAGGAGAATGCTCTTTGATCATATATATATATATATATATATATATATATATATATATATATATTAGAATAAGAAGTAAGTTAATATAAATATTATATATATTATCTGTAAATATATATATATTATTCATATTAACCGAACACCTGACATGTATAACCAAAGATATCCTGCACGTTAACCAAAATAATAGAACCTGTTAACTATATATACATAAGTTTATCATATATACCACATAAGTAATATGATTCAATAGTAACAGGTATCTATATCACGTGAATCAGGATAAACGAAATCACGTATTTCACTATTTTTTTTTAAAATTTTATACAAAAAAATTATGTTCAATTAAATTGTTTTAAACACATATCAATATATATATCAAATTAAAATAATCAATAATTCGCATAAATGTTTGGTTTTGATACCACTGTTAGGTTTGTAATATTCATGAACGCAATCAAATTGCACAAAATAAGCGGAAACGTGGAAAATCAGAGTTTTAAAATTTTACAAACCATATACCCGGATCATCCTTTATGCACAATTATTAATTAAACGAAAAGATAAAGAATAAGAATCATACCCTTGAAAATTTGAGCTTCCTCAGGTACAAGCTCACCTCCAATCCTTTTCGCGTTCAACTTGAATCCACCGGGTTTGGTTCATTCCTTTGATCAATGTTAGCCACCCAAGTGTTTGGCCTCTAGAGGTGATCCACCAAGGAAGAAGAAATATTCAAGAAGATGGGTGGCTGACTAAACCCTAGTTTTTCTATCTCTATAGAAAAGAGCGTACTCTCCAATAATTTGGAATTACGTATATATTGATATCTGATATAAGACTCCTCTTATAAAAAAATCAGTTAACCCTTCTAATCTAATTAAAAAATAGGGTATTATTTAATTAATTAAATTCTTTTAATTAATTAAGCTCCCTAATCTTATTAGAGAGAATTAATTAAACCTCCTAATCTTATTAGGAATAAATGAGTGTACTTTTATTAATTAATTCCCAAACTCCTTTAGGAATTAAATAATAATAATAATAGTATTAGTAATAATAATAATAAGACTCCTCTTATTAATTTATATTTAATATTTCCAAAATATTAAATAATAAATATTAAGCTATTTAATTTATTTTATCACTATAGATTAAATTAAATATACTTAACTTATTATTACGATTATGTCATTAACTTCTTAAATAATTATTCTTCTTTTTATGGTGTGACCTTTTAGGTTCTCCATATTAAACCGGTTGTGAATAAATTAATTAGAACAATTCTAATCTTATTTAAATAAATAAATTAAAATATTAATTTATTTAAATAAATAGTATTTATTCTACAATAGGGATAAGCCTCCCTAGCGATTAACGACTGTTCCATATAATATAGATTTCAACATTAATCATAAAAGAATATTTGAGTAAATAGTTACCGTACAATTCAATCATTCCTGTGACGCCCCCAAATCCGTGTAACATCGATTACAGGACATGGTGCTCACGATATAACATAAATCATCATCTATCTAAGTAACTCTAATAATAATAATAATAATAATAATAATAATAATAATAATAATAATAATATTAACTATTACACACTTATTCAAAATAAAGTCCCAAGTCTTTACAACCTTTAATAAACTGAAACTTAAACTTAGCTTTTATCGCTACATCACATCATATGCGGAAATATAATTATTACATAAATAACTCTCATCATTTCATCTTAGACTTTCCTTTGTCCTTGCTCGAGCCCTCCTCATATCATATCAAAATTTAAATCGAAAAGTTTAAGCAAGAATGAGCACAAATTGCCCAAACAAGTATATAAAGTAGTTTGAGAACATACATCAGAAGTAGAAGCATTAGTATGAATATTTCTCAATAGTTGAAATAAATATCAAGAGATAAACTAGAATATCAAGATAAGAGTTCTGGAATTCTCAATAACATACTAAGGGGTGTTAGATACCCTGAACATTACTTTGTTTCATCAAAAACCATCAGACGGTTTAACAATCAAATAGATTGTAAACGGTCTCTGCAAGTACTCTAGGTGATCAGCCTATCGTACCCTACATTGTGCACAAGTATAAAGTTTAAACGCATAAGCGTAAATGGGACTATATGCCCGTCATCAGTTACCCCGTTATCCGGGTTGTTCATCTTAGTATTCATACGGGACCTCACCAAAGCAATTTGGATTGGTAAATATCATATAGCTTCAAAGGATTTGAATTGTTTAAACAATATACTATGTTTGCATCAATAACATCTAGCTGGGACGAAAGCTAGAAAGCATGCTTGAATATAGTTCATTAAGGGAATACGAACTTTAAAGTATAACAGTTGCAATAGGAACTGAATAATCATCAATAACGTTTCGCATCACAATTGAAGTTATAGAACTTTACAATAAAGGAGCTTGCATGAATGATTAATTAATTACAAGCCCAAACTTACCCTCGCTGCAATCAACTGAATAAGAGTTGAATAAATTCATAATGAAAAATAGGGTAAGAAACTTGCCTTGATCGTTGTTTACCAATAATAGATTAACAGCTTACAGCTATTTGCACTTCACGTGCCCTACACAATTGTATAATCATGCACATCAACTATTAGCAATGCATAGTAGTTGTAATATAAACTTTACTCTATAATTTTCAGAGTTCACTCTATGATTTTCACTGACTCTACGATTTTCAGTGTTGACTCTACGATTTTCACTCTACTATCTGCACTCTACTATTTTCAAAGTTTACTCTACGACTTTCATTAACTCTACGATTTTCAGAGTTTACTCTACGATTTTCACTGACTCTACGATTTTCAGAGTTAACTCTACGATTTTTATTGACTCTACGATTTTCATAACTTGCTCAATTTAACTCCTTTTCCTATGAAATTTGGACAGGTTGTACCTCATGTTACATACTATTTTATAAAATTATTACATACGTTAATCGAGTCATATACACCATGATCCCGAGGCTCCGAAAAACCCCAAAAATCACAGATTACTAGTTAAACCCAATTTGATAAAAATCTGGGATTTTGCTTCTAGCATGCAATTAAATTATTCCTAATGTCCAGATCATCCACTCTCACATGTTTTCACATTTCACAACATCAAACTTCAACAAACTTCCACCTTTTTGATTAATTTAGCACATTAGAGACATTTTATCAAAGGTAGAGCATGCATTGCTTAATTCTTTGATTTTCTATGAATTTGATGCATGATTAACCCATATCTTTTGTTGTTAATGATCTATAATCATCAAACAACAGTAACATGGCAACACAAAGCCACAACAAATCATTTACCAATTTTATATGCATTTTCTTCTCATTTTTGTTATAAAAATAAAATGGGTTCATGAATTACCTTTTGATGAATTTCTTCTTGGTTTAATATGATGCTCCTTCTCCTTGCTTGTCAAATCCTCAGTAATCCTCCAAAATTAGTTCTAACTCTCTTAGGCTCTCAATTTCTCTCCATGTTTACTCACTTGGTGGAATTTTCTTAAAAGAAAAGTGTGTTTGTATATATGTATAGCTTTGTTAGAGTCTTTTGATTCCCATAACCCCCAACTCCCATAACCCCCAACTCTAATGATTAGTTACTCACAATACTTAATACTACAATAATATAGTTAATTAATAGGAAGAATGTGGGAGTTAAAGAAAATGAATGTGGGAGTTAGAAAAATAAAAAGAATTTTGATTTTAAGGAATAAAATAAATTACTTCCACCTTAGCTATTATGTAATATACGTATACTCCCTCCCTTGTCCCAATTTAATAGTCTCATGGGTCCATCAGTTCAGCTGATTTCTATTAAAAAAAATACATAAATTATTTTAATCAATTAATAAGCTATTTGACTATTTTACCCTTCGGAACCAAACTTTGCAAACCATATATCGATTCCTACTAAAGTCGACGTTCCGGACGTCAAGGGACTATCCGTTTAGTCAAATTCATCTCTGAAATTCATAGTTGACTTTTTCCTCGAAAAAGTCAATAGGTTGACTTTGACCAAAAAGTCAACTGTGACACTTTTTCGTGATTACAGTCTATCCTGACTAATTTCGACGTTCCGGACTCGAATACACAGTTCGCATCTCTAAATTCTGCTCCTAACTCCAGCTCATGATTTAATACCATCCCACGTAATAAAATAGAATAATTCCCTACTTAATTTTATTTAAATAGTTAAATAAAACTAAACCAACCATTTAAATACATCTCATCACATATCTTGAAATAACACATATATGTACCACACACATATATCTAATAAATTAAATCACCCAAAAGTTTCATATAAATTCGTTTATTAACAATTCTTAAATTACATAAAAAAAAATTAAAAATAAAACTCGGATATTACAATTCCACCATACAATGTCCCAATTAAATATAAGACATAAAATTACTGTCAAGTCTTAATTTATTTAATTATATGTATTTTGACTCTTAAATGAATAACTCCAAATAATGTAAATTAGAAACTCCTTTCTAATTTTATTCTGCCTTGGCCAAGGACTACTGGGTTGTCATTTATCGAATCACATATGACATTTCTCTTCTTTTACTAGAAGTGATAGTTTCTTTATTGATTATACATTATCTTCATGTACAACTTATTATACCTAAGCATACCCTTTGATATACCCTAAGGGTCTTAAGGAATAAGTCAAAGTATAACTCATCATGCACAAGATACTATGATGATTTCAAGTCCAAGGATCACTTGTACTACTATAACTACAGGAATTCCTATTGACAGGCAAGTATAACTCCATTAGGCATTCCTTAGCGAGCCACGTTCAGTGAACTTATTCTCTAATAAGCACCTACGTACTTGCTTTAGTGTCTCCACACAAATGATCATGAGATCAATTATCCTCATCCAATGTGTGACGCCCCCAAAATAGGTATACATCACCCATCTTAAGTCGCCTAATACATGGTACAAAATTCAAATACAACTTAATTATACAACAGTCGTGTAAAATACGACTAAACATATGCTGTGAGTTTTAATATAAATATTATCATCTAGACAATATACAAACTCAATGGGGTCCTCATTACAATTATTATTACAGTATTTCATAGAATAGTGAGGACTACTAATGCTATCATTTGGACCGTCACTCCGTTCCCCGACTAGTCCCTGCTACGTTCTCATTTCCTGAAGAGAACAATGAAAGTAAAAGGGTGAGCTCAACTAGCCCAGTAAGAAATATTATGACTAAGATAATGCAGAATAAATTATCATTAGCCTTCCACAGTGTTAAACTGATAAAATATATCAAACATCAAGTTTAACTGCAGCGGAACAAGCAATCCATTAGAAGAGTCAAATAGAGAATAAAATCTACTATCTTCTATGATTTAAAAGTTTTTTTATTACTTTTATCGCTAAGACTCAGCTTAATAAATAATCCACATCATCCCTGCACTACGACAAGGGATATTCATTAGTATCACGACCACGAATTATCCATGCACTACGGGCTAATGATATTCGTGTATTCATCAATGGTCATGATCATGCCAACAACTGTCCATCAATGCACTACGGGTCAATGAAGACTTTTTCCACATCATTTGTAACATTATGGTCATGATTACACCGAATAATCCCTGGTCATAATCATACCAAGTCCATCTATGCACTATAGGCCACAGATGACTTTCAACATAATATAAACATGAAGATGATGATAATGATATAAGAATTCAATAAAACAAGTTCAAGAATTAATTTATCTAGGAACTAATAACGTCCAAATTGTCAACATGATACTGCTTTGTAGAGTAAAATTCAAGAATGCTCAGAAGAATATTTCCATGAAAAGATACTGGTTGAAGCACAAATATCAAGGATATTCCACAAATTTCATGGAGTATAGAAGTCAAAACTTTAACCAACTGAGTATAATAAAGAATGGAATAACAAACACTACTAGAAATTTGACATAAAGCGACGAGCTATAGCGACAGTCCACACGGAACCATCGCTATATGATATCTATAGCGACGGTCGACGAGGAACCGTCGGTATAGAGGTTTTTTAAGATAACCTCCCACTTTCTCCAAATCATTTCAGTATTTCATTCTTTCTCTCTCGACTACGATCCGAGGTACTATTCTCTCTTTTTCTCCATATATATATAAGCTTTCTGCAATTCAAAAATCAGATATCACAATTGCGTTTGGTGCAGATGGTGGTCCAAGGAGACGGTGGCAATTGTGATCGGAGCGAACAAGGGTATAAGATATGCGATGGTGAGGCGGCTGGCGTTGTCGGGGCTAACGGTGATCTTAACGACTACGGATAATGAAAGGGGAGTAAAGGCACTTACGACACTAAAAGGATTAGGGCTACATGTACAGTTTTTTTGCTTGGATGTATCGGATCCGGATTCAATCAAATTATTTGCTTCTTGGTTTGCACAGAGATTTGGAAAGCTGGATATACTGGTTAGTGGTTCATATTTGTCATTTGTGGATTGGGGATTATATTTTATTTTAGTGGTTACTAAGACTCAGAAATGCTTAATTATGCAAGTCAAAGCTTTAATTTTTTCCCGCAATTAGTGTTATTGGTCACAGCATATTGACATAGAAAAGTTCAATTTGGGTTATGTGTGTCTCGAATTCTTAACCTGGATTCGACTAATGTTTTGACCTGAAATAGTGTGTGCAACACAATGGAAAAGAAAGTTGAGGTTTAGTGGTGGGTGGGAGCAGAGGGCTTGGGCTAATAGCTATGAACCTGTTCAGTTTTTGGCCTTTATGGATTATTGTAAGTTTGATTGCATTCTCTTCTTTTGGCCTTTATGAATTATTTATGAAGAAAAACCAAAGAAGAAACTGAAAATATTGTTTTATGGAAAAGAATATGGATGTTTTAATCAAGCAGTGAAACAAATATATTCACTATTATATTTTACAGTTGCAATTACTATCTTGTTTTGATAGCTACAAATGTATTTCTCTTCATTCCTTTTGCTGGTGATAAATATATATATATTGGTGTATTACTCTACTCATATTCTTGTCTTTTACTAAATTTACTTGCAGGCGTTTATTTGCTTTGGGTTATCCTCTGTAAGTCAGTCATTTGATGCAAACTGTAGAGTGGTGAAGCATTTTTATACTCTTCTGTCATTTAATTTGTAAAGCTTGGTCATAAATTTAGTTTTGTTTACTTAGTGTTGCATGTTAGTATATCTAATTACATTCTTGGTGGTGTTAATATTAATTGTTTTGTTTATGGACAGATATGCTTCAATTAGGGCAATTGAGACAAATTCAAATCACCAAATGAGGAATTTGCTCGCATATTGGATTCTCCTTTCTTCGATTTCCCTCTGAGTAATTTAGAACACTTACCCAAGCCCTTTTCATCCTGGCCATTTCCCAAGTTCCGAACAAATGCAGAATTATCAAGGCTCATTACCATTAATTGCCACATTGATACAGTTAGATCATCTCTGCCTTTCCACCAACCCAAGACTAATAGTATTACTTCCACACTTATCTTATTGATACGCTTTTTTAAAATGAATTATATCATATCGTCCACTAGAAATCTGATTTTGTGTCTTGTTTTGGTGCGTGAACCTTTGTAAAAAAGCTTGCTCTGAGTATGAAAAGCTTGGTGCAAGTTCCAAGAAGGCAAAATCTATTTTGATTGGAAAGGTTAGTTCTTGTTATCCTTGTCCATGACCTAATTTACGAATAGTATTCTTTCAATCGCAAATTAGTGAATCTGCTTTCTCTATTACGGCTCATGAAAGCTGTCAAGATGTTTTTCATATGATTGGATGATGTTTTGTGCGGGTAGATTGTGATGAACATAAGGAGTTTGCTGACAAGTTCGGAGTTTCGGGTACCCCACCATTCAATGGTTTCAAAGGGGTCTTTGGAGCCTAAAAAGTGAGTTTTTGCGTTATTAGATACACAACCCACAATTTGTTAGTGCACTTGTTTTACGTATGATTCCATCCCCTAATACTCTTGTAATTTATCCTTTGCTCCATTTAATTGATTCCTTTACTCAAAATGTATGAAGGCGCTCGCACCGCTGAAGCCCTTGCGGAGTTTGTGAATAGTGAAGAAGGTAAGAGTCTTTCTTATTGTTTTTAAACGTTTTTTATGTTGCGAGATAAGTTTTTAAACTTATTGTGTGATAAATTTTGTTCACTATTTATAATATTAAAATATTAGGAGTTCCCATTCTCTTGCAGGGTTAGTTAATTGTCAACAATGGAACTAGACTTTTGTGCTTATATGGGGGTTTGGCTTCTAAGCCAGTTTATTTGGTTCTTTGAATGCAAGGTCGTCCTTTTCCTAGTTATTATTTCATTGTTTGATTCTTCCTTTATCTTGAAATATCATCAAGAATTATTTGGCTAATATAGTGGTGGTGCTTCAGTGTAGAATTTCATCTCTATTGCGAGTATTGCCATTGATAAAATTTTAGGATATAAATGCGTAAGGGGTTTATGTGTAGTGGATGGTTTGATAATCATAGTTTTGCTTGCAGCAATATGACCCACCCTTAGAATTTAGATCATCCCCATAAAAAAGATACTAACAATTTTTGTTTTTATCTGAGGGACCACTATTAACTAAATGAAACTTGTTTGTTTTGTGCGTGAGCTCATGCATTGAAGCAAGGAAGGCTAGCCTATAAGTTTATTTTAGAATGATTGAAAACTCTTACGCCATTATTACTATCATAAAATCTGGCAGCACTTGTATTAAGCAATTGTTAAGTCTTGAGTTGTAATGTGAATGATTTTAAATGATGTATATAATATTTTTTATGTACATTATTAATTAATTTTTTTTTAAATCTAAAGCGTCTATAGCGACGGTCACGACCGTCGCTATAATCTAAAAGACCGTCATTATAGAGTTTACCGACGGTTCTGGCGACTTCTATATGCGATCATCGTCGGCCAGTTTCTATAGCTATAACGGTCTTTAGGCTTATAACGATGGTTGCCGACCGTAGCGATAGGTCAATTTTCTAGTAGTGAAAAGAAATCACCAGGCATGCAATAGACCGTACAGACAGGTTATTCCAACAGAATAATAAATAATGGAACCATGTCATGCGTAAACGCACAGACAGGATATTCCAACAGATTAATAAATAATGAAACCAGGTCATGCATAGACGCACAGACAGGATGTTCCAACAGAATAATAAAGAATGAAATAACAAAAGAATTTCACCAAGTATAGGGTGTCCCGCGTATACAGGTTAATCCAACAGAATAATAAAGAATGGAATAATAGAAGAATTTCACCAAGTATAGGATATCTTGCGTATACAGGTTATTCCAACAAAATAATAAAGAATGGAATAACAGAAGAATTTCACTAAGTATAGGGTATCCCGCGTATACAGGTTATTCCAACAGAATAATAAAGAATGGAATAATAGAAGTTCTCTTCACTAATAAGAAAGAAAGAATACCCCTTACGAGTACAACAAATAATATCCCTTGCCGTAACAGAAGAGTATTTCGACTGGTAGGGCGAGGATATACTCGAAGAAAACTTGCACTATGCTCAAAGCTTTCTCAAACTCTAAAGAAATACGCTCAAGATTATAGAAGAAGAACTCTCTCTATAGTTTCTCTCTCTAGAGTTTCAGTGAATTCGTAAGAAATAATGAAAGAATGAGCTTCTATTTATAGAAGAATGGAATGCATAGTAACTAATTCATGAACGGTCCAGATTGATTTACTTTTAATCGGACGGTCCTTATTTAAAGCAAAATCTTTTAAATAAAATATACTATATTCTATTTATAATATAATAAAACGAATAACTTTATAAAAGTATTCTATTTTATATAAAAAGATTTTACTATGCAAAACACTATACAGGCACTATGCAACACTATGCATAATAAAATATAATATATTCTAATTATTGTCTAATAAAATAAATAACTTTATAAAAGTATTTTGTTTTATATAAAAAGATTTTTCTATACAAAACACTATGTATGATAGTATATTATATATTCTATTTATAGTCTAATAAAATGAATAACTTTATAAAAGTATCCTGTTTTATATAAAAAGCATTTCTGTTTTATTACATTAATAATACTAATAAAACAAAATTTATCATCATTATTATAATTCACAATATTAATCGACCAGTCGTTCCGGGAAAGAGGGGTTTTCAATAAGGATTTCTCCTCATTGGCGCAATTAGGTGACCAAACCTCTCCTCGATGTAACTTCTAGACATCGTTAATATTGTAAATAATAATATTAATAACTTTGTCATCTCAATTATTGATTATAAAATATTGACAATAATTGAATCAAATAACATGAGATCTATGTCGCAATTCTTCGTAACAATAATTGAACAAAACTGAGTGACTTCTCACACAAGCATCAATAATCAATACCATGTGCTACTATGCAACCACGGCGATATTCTTGTACTTTTAACACCGAAAGTGTTTCAACAGATTAACGGTAAAACTTTCGTAGTTATTTTCAAAAAAAGTATTTTATCATTTTCTCAATCCAAACAATAATTCCGTTGTGGGGTCCACCAATGATTGTCTTGGTTATCACGAATATTCCCCACCAATCGAATATTATATAACAACTTGCGTATTTTGCAAAATTTATAAATATTACCCACAACTATAACATTATATCAAATTCATTCCATAATATTCAAAAATGATATTTATAGAAAATTCATCTTTATTCATAAAAGTTGGGGTCTTACAACCTCCCCTTCTTATGAAATTTTGCCCTCGAAATTGGGGTACGTACCTGGTATATCGAAGAGGTAAGGATATCTTGATTTCATTTCAGATTCTAACTCCCAAGTTATTTCCTCAACATCGTGGTTTCTCCACAAAACTTTGACTTGAGGTTTAACCTTGGAGAATAGAATATGTTCCTTCTTATCCAAGATTTGAACATGAACCTCTTCATATGTCAAATCTTCCGCTATTTTGTTCGGTTTTAACTCAATAATGTGGTTCGGGACTTCTTCCACATATTTACGTAACATGGATATGTAAAAAATGTTATGAACACGAGACATACTTGGCGGTAAAGTGAGTCTATAGGCCACAGTTCGTACTCGATCGAGGATTAAAAATGGGCTGATGAATCGATGATTGAGCTGTTCTCTCTTTCCAAATCTCGTAACTCCTTTCCATGGAGCAACACGTAACAACACATGATCTCCTATATCGAATTCCCGTCCTTTCGATGAAGATCAATATACTCTTTTGTCGATCTTGTGAGGTTTTATACATTGTCGATCGTTTGAATCTTTTCCGTAGTCATCACGTACCAACTCGGTCCCAACAATGTTGCTTCACCCACCTCATCCCAAAGATCTTTGGAGAGCGACACTTTCTTCCATACAACGCCTCAAATGGAGCCATGCCAATACTTGCTTGATAACTGTTGTTATAGGAAAACTTCACTAATGGTAAGAACTTATCCCAACTTCCTTTGAAGTCAAGGACACAAAGTCTTAATAAATCTTCAAGAGTTTGAATAGTTCTCTCCGACTGCCCGTCCGTCTGAGGATGATATGCCGAGCTAAATCATAAATCTGTGCCCATAGCTTTCTGCAAACTAACCCAAAATCGTGAAGTGAATCTTGGGTCTCGATCAGAAACTATGGATATTTGCATACCATGCAGTCTTACAATCTCGTTTACGTAAATACAAGCAAGACGTTCAATTGTATAAGTTTCTCGTATCGGTAAGAAATGAGAAGATTTGGTTAATCTATCAACAATGACCCAAATCGCATCTATGCCTTGAGAAACTTTAGGAAGACCGGTAATGAAATCCATGGTAATGTGCTCCCACTTCCATTCTGGAATTTCAAGTGGTTGCAATGGACCTTTTGGTACTTGATGCTCCGCTTTAACTCGTTGACAAGTTAGACACCTTGAGATAAACAACGCTATCTCTCTCTTCATATTACTCCACCAAAATGTATGACGAAGATCATGATATATTTTGGTACTCCCAGATTGGATTGCAAATGGTGTGTTGTGCGCCTCCATCATGATTTTATACTTTAAATCAGGGTCATTAGGAACAAAAAGTCTGGAATTGATTCGAAGTATTCCTTCTTCATTGATTCTTGCTTCCAGCATAGCACCTTCTTGCACTTTCTTTGTGAGACCCCAGATTTTATGAATAAAGATTTAATTTTCTCGAATAATTTTTTTTGAATATTATGGTGTGGATTTGATATAATGTTATAGTTGTGGGTAGTATTATAAATTTTGCAAAGTATGCAAGTTGTCATATTATATTCGATTGGTCGGGGAATATTTTATCAGGGAATATTAGCGTGTAAAGCGGCACAATCATTGGTGGACCCTACAACGGAATTATTATTCGATTGAGAAAATGACAAAAATATTTTATGAAAATAACGGTAGAAGTTTTAAATTAATCTTTGTTGAACTACTCGGTAGTAAAAGTCTGATGTCTGCTGTGGTTGCATAGTAGCATATGGTATTGATTATTGATGCTTACGTGATAAGTCACTCATTTTTGTGTTATTGGTATTATTAATGTAATAAAAGCGGAAAAACTTTTTATATAAAAGCAGAATACTTTTATAAAGTTATTCTATAAATAGAATATATATTATATTCTATTATATAGTGTTGCATAAGTGTATACGTATAGTATTTTGCATAGTAAAATCTTTTATATAAAACATAATACTTTTATAAAGTTATTCTATAAATAGAATATATTATATTTTATTATGCATAGTGTTTGCATAGTGCCTGCATAGTATTTGCATAGTAAAATCTTTTATAAAGTTATTCGTTTTATTAGATTATAAATAGAATATATTATATTTTATTTAAAGGATTTTGCTTTAAATATGGACCGTCAGATAAAAAGTAAATCAACTGGACCGTTCATGAGTTAGTTACTATGCAATCCATTTTTCTATAAATAGAAGCTCATTCATTCATTATTTCTTACGAATTCTTTGAAACTCTAAAGAGAGAAACTATAGAGAGAAAGAAGAAAAGTGTTCGCTACTTTTTACTACTTCTATATCTAGAACTCTTCTTTCTAAGGTAGGGAATATTATTTGTTTGTACTCATAAGGGGTATTCTTTCTTTCTTATTCATGAAGAGAACTTCATTATTCCATTCTTTATTATTCATTTGGAATAAATATGTATACGCTGGATACCCTATACTTGGTGAAATTCTTACATTATTTGATTCTTTATTATTACATTGGAATATCCATGCATGCGTTTCTTGCCGGACCGGTTAAAATCTTTATTATTATTCTTTTGGAATATCCTATACAGGCTTTTACATGGGACCGTTAAAATCTTTATTGGTATTACGTTGGAATAACTTTGTCTATGCGCAAGCACCGCATGCATGGTGATTTCGTTATTATTCATTCTTTATTATTACATTGGAACATCCTATCGTGCTTTACGCACGATGATTGGTTCCGTTAATTATTATTCTATTGGAATAACTTTGTACATCTGAAATACCGCATGCATGGTGATTTCTTTTGTTATTCCATTCTTTATTATACTCAGTTGGTTAAAGTTTTGACTTCTATACTCTATGAAATTAGTGGAATATCCTTGATATTTGCGCTTCATCCAGTATCTTTTCATGGAAATATTCTTCTAAGCATTCTTGAATTTTACTCTACAAAGTAGTATCATGTTGACAATTTGAACGTTATTAGTTTTTGAACAAATTAATTCTTGAACTTATTTTAATTGAATTCTTATATCATTGTCATCGTCCTCATGTTTATATTTTTTTTGAAAGTCATCTGTGGCCTGTAGTGCATAGATGGACTTGGTATGATTATGACCATGGATTATTCAGTGTAATCATGACCTTAATGTTACAAATGATGTGGAAAAAGTCCTCATTGGCCCGTAGTGCATTGATGGACAGTTTTTGGTATGATTATGGCTATGGATTCTCTTGGGCCGTAGTGCAAAGATGAATTGTTTTATGGCATGATCGGGACCGTTGATGAAAACATAATTATCTTTAGTAGTAGTGCATGGATAATTCGTGGTCGTGATACTTAAAGAATATCCTTGGGTCAGAAGTAGTGCGAGGGTGATTCGATGATGTGGATTATTTATTAAGCTGAGTCCCAACGATAAAAGTGATGAAAAACCTTTTAAATCATAGAAGATAGTAGATTTTATTCCCTACTTGACTCTTCTAATGAATTACTTTTTCCGCTGCAGTTAAACTTGATAGTTATTATATTTTATCAGTTTAACACTGTTGAAGGCTAACGATAAATTATTCTGCATTATCTTAGTCATAATATTTCATACTGGCTAGTTGAGCTCACCCTTTCTTTCACTTTTCTTCGTGAAATGAGAACGTAGTTTGGGACTAGTCGGGGAACAGAGTGATGGTCCTAGATGGTTCATTAGTAGTCCTCACTATTCGCGTGAAATAGTGTGATAATAATTGTAATGAGGACTCCTTTTGAGTTTGTATACTCTCTTGTAGACAATATTTGTATTCAAACTCACAGTTTATATTTTGTCGTATTATACACGACAGTTGTATTATTAAGTTGTATTTGAATTCTGTACCATGTATCTGGCGACTCAAGATGGGTGATGTATACCTAATTTTGGGGGGCGTCACATTCTTCCTCATACGCATCAGCTCCAGGTCTGTAGCTTGAACAACTTTAACTTTATAAATTAAAGTCGGTTCTACTCATATATTCGCCATCATCACATGGGTCCCTGGAGTCTTTAACTCTATCTCCATCCTTTGCAAGTCACACAAAATGGGCCTTTGCGTTGACAATATCGCGACCTTTTCGTGCTTGCATATGATCTTCTACTCAATAAATCGCCTACCGTTTCGCTTTTCCAGGATGGTATTGGATGGTATGATCATAATCTTTCAACAGTTCAAGCCAACGTCGTTGTCTCATGTTGAGTTCCTTTTGAGTGAAGAAATATTTGAGGCTTTTTATGATCCGTAAAGATCTCCACTTTCTCCCCATACAAGTAATGCCTCCAAATTTTAAGTGTGAAGACAACAGCTGCCAACTCTAGATCATGAGTATGATAATTCCCCTCATATTCTTTGAGTTGTCTTGAGGCATAGGCTATGACTTTCCCACGTTGCATGAGAACACATCCCAACCCTTTGCCCGAAGCATCACTGTAGATGACAAATCCCTCCGAGCCAGATGGTATTGTCAGAACAGGTGCTGAAATGAGTCTCCTCTTGAGTTCTTGAAAACTCCTCTCACATTCTTCGCTCCAACTGAACATTGTATTTTTCTGAGTCAGCTGAGTTAATGGAGTAGCGATTCGAGAAAATCCTTCCACGAATCTCCGATAATAACCAGCTAAACCGAGAAAGCTACGTACTTCGGTCACTGATTTAGGTTGCTCCCAACTTTGAATTGCTTCAATTTTTGCCGGGTCAACAGATATTCCATGACTTGATACTACGTGCCCAAGGAATGCTACTTCCTCAAGCCAGAACTCGCATTTCTTCAACTTGGCATAAAGCTTGTATTCACGAAGCTTTTGGAGTATCAGCCTCAAGTGTTGCTCATGATCTTCACGGCTTTTGGAATAAATAAGGATGTCATCAATAAAGACCACCACAAAGTGATCCAAATATTCCTTGAATACTCGGTTAATCATATCCATGAAGGCAGCAGGAGTATTAGTCAATCTAAAGGACATGACTAGGAATTCATAATGCCCGTACCGAGTTCTGAAAGCCGTCTTTGGAATGTCATCGGTTTTAATCTTCAATTGGTGATATCTAGAACGAAGATCAATCTTTGAAAAGAATTTGGCTCCTTGCAACTGGTTAAACAGATCATCAATACGTGGCAACGGGTACCTATTTTTGATGGTGACATGATTCAACTCCCGATAATCAATACAAAGTCTCATACTTCCTTTTTTTTTTCTTCACGAATAAAACAGGAGCACCCCAAGGAGACGTACTAGGATGAATGAAACCAATGTCTAACAATTCATGCAATTGGGTCTTTAACTCCTGAAGTTCAATAGGAGCCATTCGATATGGGGCTTTGGAAATGAGTTTTGTACCGGGTTCCAGGTCGATACAAAATTCAATTTCACGCTCTGGGGGGTAGGCCAGGAAGTACTTCAGGGAATACGTCAAGAAAATTATTACAATAAAAATATCATTCAAATCTGACGTATTTTTGTTTAAATATGTGACGTGAGCTAAGAAAGCTTGACATCCGTTTTTCAATAAACGAATAGCTTTATGGCTTGAGATGAGCGTGATTTATTTTAATGGTTTGGTCACTTGAATTCGCATAATAGGTTGATTAGGAATATGAAATCTAATAACCTTACGAAAACAATCAATTTTAGCATGATGAGAAGTTAACCAATCAATCCCTTGAATCACATCAAATGTAAGTATTATCAATGAAATAAGATCGACAGGTAATGTGAGGGTACCGATTTGAACCAAACAAGACTTATAAACAGTGGATATAATGAAGGTTTCTCCCAACGGAGTTTCCACAGGTAAGTCAAAGTCTAATTTCTCCGGAGTCAAATTTAATCGTTGAGCGCAAGTAGGAGAAATAAAAGAATGGATAGAACCGGTATCAAATAAGGTATAGACTTCGCTAGAGTTTATGATAAGCTTACTCGTGATGACCTCGTTCGGGTTCCTTGCTTTCAGGGAGGTCACAACAAATGCTCTCCCTTGAACTACTGGTTTTGACTTATTTGGGGTGGTATTTTGTGTCACCGTTCCAACTGGACTTGTCTTCGGTGCAAGACAAAATCGGGCTAGGAAACCTTTTCTTCCACAATTATAACACACTTTGGATGGCATCGCGCAGTTTGGACTGATATGTCCATCCCCTTCGCATTTGAAGCATATGATAGGTGGTCGTTCTCCTTCCTTAACCACGCGGGTCGATGTCGACGCGTCTTTCCATCATTGTTGAATCCCCTCTTCTTGAAATGTCCATTCTTATTGTCTTGGCCATGATTACCACCGAAGTGGTTACCATTTCTGGCATGTTGATTCCCTCCACGTTTGTTGTCACCGCTTCGATGACTGTTACCACTGGTATTTTCATTCTACCGGTTGCTTTCTCTTGGTTGCGTTGACTCGTTATCGCGCTCCAATAACTGAGCCCTATTTACAACATCTGAATACAAACACAGTTTATGAGAAATAAGATATTGACGTATCTCCGGTTTCAAACCTCTTAAAAACATTCGCGTCATTCTCTCCTCATTATCAACCAAGTGAGGCTTAACCGGGATAACTTCAAACAAACTTAGCTTCCGATTGTTGTTACGGTCATATTGTTACTGCTCAACTTGATGAACTCTACCTCTTTTATGTGACGAATACTTTCGGGAAAGTACTTGTCGTTGAATAGTTCTTGGAACTTCTCCCAAGACATCTTCAGTGCGGTAGGTTGAGTACGCTTTACCGATTTCCACCAGTAATCTGCCTCTTCTCACAACATAAAGGTGGCAAAGGGTACCTTTTGCTCCTCGGAGCATCCCAAGACATCAAATATCTTGGTGATCTGCTTTATCCATGCTTCCGCCTTAAGTGGTTTTGGCTCTCTAATAAACTCCGGTGGTCCTAGCTCCTTGAACTGTTTAGCGGTGACCGTCTGAGAGTTTCCAGTGTTTCCACCTATATTTTGGACATGAGCCGCTCTCGCTTGATGTTGCATAAATTACATAAAGCCTCTGAACATTCCATCATTCATCATTTGGTCAGTGTTGTTGTTTGCATGAGGATTGTCGCCTTCCTGATGCACATTATTTTGATTATTGATATGTGGAGACTCAATGGTCTCCTGTGCTCCATTGCTATTCTCAACATTCTCGGATGTCATTTTTAGATACTTCCATAAAATAAGGATCAGTTATCATATCACATATTATCCCTATACTCTGACCGACCAATTAAATACCAAATAAACTTAGGTAGGTCATACTAGCGAAGGAATTCCCCGTCTCTCCCCTCCTAGTTCTAGTCTCACATCTTAGCCAGGGATCATATCCCTAAGCTTTGATACCAACTGTGACGCCCCCAAAATAGGTATACATCACCCATCTTGAGTCGCCAAATACATGGTACAAAATTCAAATATAACTTAATTATACAACAGTCGTGTAAAATACGACTAAACATATGCTGTGAGTTTTAATACAAATATTGTCATCTAGACAATATATAAACTCAATGGGGTCCTCATTACATTTATTATCACACTATTTCATAGAATAGTGAGGATTACTAATTCTATCATCTAGATCGTCACTCCATTCCCCGACTAGTCCCTGCTACGTTCTCATTTCCTGAAGAGAACAATGAAAGCAAAAGGGTGAGATCAACTAGCCCAGTAAGAAATATTATGAATAAGATAATGCAGAATAAATTATCATTAGCCTTCAAATGATGTTAAAGCGATAAAATATAACAAACATCAAGTTTAGCTGCGGTAGTGAACAAAGCAATCCATTAGAAGAGTCAAGTAGAGAATAAAATCTACTATCTTCTATGATTTAAAAGGTTTTCATTACTTTTATCATTTGAGACTCGACAATAAACAATCCATCATCATCCTTGACTACGACAAGGATATTCATTAATATCACGATCACATATTATCCATGCACTACGGGCGAGGATATTCGTGTATTCATCAATGGTCATGATCATGCCAACAACTGTCCATCAATGCACTACGGGCCAATGAGGAATTTTTCCACATCATTTGTAACATTACGGTCATGATTACACCGAATAATCCCTGGTCGTAATCATACCAAGTCCATTTATGCACTACAGGCTACAGATGACTTTCAACATAATATAAACATGAGGATGATGATAATGATATAAGAATTCAATAAAACAAGTTCAAGAATTAATTTATCTAGGAACTAATAACGTCCAAATTGTCAACATGATACTGCTTTGTAGAGTAAAATTCAAGAATGCTCAGAAGAATATTTCCATGAAAAGATACTAGATAAAGCATAAATATCAAGGATATTCCACAAATTTCATGGAGTATAGAAGTCAAAACTTTAACCAACTGAGTATAATAAAGAATGGAATAATAAGAGAAATCACCAGGCATGCGATAGACCGCACAGATAGGTTATTCCAACTGAATAATAAATAATGGAACCAGGTCATGCATAAACGCACAGACATGATATTCCAACATAATTATAAATAATAGAACCAGGTCACGCGTAGACGCACAGACAGGATGTTCCAACAGAATAATAAAGAATGGAATAACAGAAGAATTTTACCAAGTATAGGGTGTCCCGCGTATACAGGTTATTCCAACAGAATAATAAAGAATGGAATAACAGAAGAATTTCACCAAGTATAGGGTATCCCGCGTATACAGGTTATTCCAACAGAATAATAAAGAATGGAATAACATAAGAATTTCACCAAGTATAGGGTATCCCACGTGTCGAGTTATTCAATAGAATAATAAAGAATGGAATAACGGAAGTTCTCTTCACGAATAAGAAAGAAAGAATACTGGTTTACTAGTACAACAAATAATATCCCTTACTGTAATGGAAGAGTATTCAATTGGTAGGCGATGATATACTCGAAGAAAACTTGCACTACATTTCAAAGCTTTCTTAAACTCTAAAGAAATACGCTTCAAGATTATAGAAGAAGAACTCTCTCTATAGTTTCTCTCTCTAGAGTTTTAATTGAATTAAGTAAGAAATAATGAAAGAATGAGCTTTATTTATAGAAGAATGGAATGCATAGTAACTAATTCATGAGCAGTCCATATTGATTTACTTTTAATCGGACGGTCCATATTTAAAGCAAAATCTTTTAAATAAAATATAATATATTCTATTTATAATCTAATAAAACGAATAACTTTATAAAAGTATTACATTTTTATATTAAAAGATTTTACTATGCATGCATGCACTATGCAACCTTATCATAATAAAATATAATATATTCTAATTATTGTCTAATAAAACAAATAACTTTATAAAAGTATTACATTTTTATATAAAAAGATTTTACTATGCAAAACATAGTAAAATCTTTTTATATAAAATGAATACTTTATAAAGTTATAAATATTAATAGATTATAAATAGAATATATTATATTTTATTTAAAAGATTTTGTTTTAAATACAGACCGTCTGTTTAAAGTAAATCAACTGGACCGTTCATGAATTAGTTACTATGCGGTCCATTCTTCTATAAAGCGTAAGCTCATTCCTTCATTATTTCTTTTAATTCAATCAAACTCTAGATAGAGAAACTATAGAAGAAAAAGAAAAAGTGTTCGCTACTTCACTACTTCTATATCCAATACTCTTCTTTCTAAGGTAGGGGTATTATTTCTTTTGTATTCATGAAGAGAACTTACCGTTATTCCATTCTTTATTATTCTATTGAATAACTCAGATATGCCAGGCTACCCTAAACTTGGTGAAATTCTTTGTTATTTCATTCTTTATCATTATGTTGGAATAACTTTGTCTTTCACAAGTATCGCATGCATGGTGATTTCTGTTATTATTCCTTTCTTTGTCATTATGTTGGAACATCCTGTCTGTGCTTTACGCATAACCTGGTTCCATTATTTATCATTCTGTTGGAACATCCTGTCTGTGCTTTACGCATGACATTCAGTTACATTCTTTATTATTACATTGGAACATCTGTTTGTGCTTTTACGATGACTGGTTCCATTATTTATCATTACTGTTGGAACATCACATGCATGCGTTTACGCATGACCTGGTTCCATTATTTATTATTCTGTTGGAATAACCTGTCTTTGCGGTCTATCGCATGCCTGGTGATTTCTTTTGTTATTCCATTCTTTATTATACTCAGTTGGTTAAAGTTTTGACTTCTATACTCCATGAAATTAGTGGAATATCCTTGATATTTGCGCTTCATCCAGTATCTTTTCGTGGAAATATTCTTCTGAGCATTCTTGAATTTTACTCCATAAAGAAATATCATGTTGACAATTTGGACGTTATTGAGTTCAGGATAATTTAACTTATAAATCTTTAAAATTTATTCTTGAACTTGTTTTATTGAATTGTCATCATCCTCATGTTTATAATATGTTGAAAGTCATCTGTGGCCTGTAGTGCATAGATGGACTTGGTATGATTATGACCAGGGATTATTCGGTATAATCATGGCCATGCAATGTTACAAATGATGTGGTAAAAATCCTCATTGGTAGTAGTGCATTGATGGGCCGATTGTTGGCATGATCATGACCATTGATGAATACACGAATATCCTTGGCCCGTAGTGCATGGAAAATTTGTGGTCACGATCTTAATGAATATCCTTGGTAGTAGTGCGGGGATGATGTGGATTATTTATTAAAGTCGAGTCTCGGTGATAAAAGTAATGAAAAACCTTTTAAATCATAGAAGATAGTAGATTTTATTCTCTACTTGACTCTTCTAATGGATTGCTTGTTCTACTGTGATTAAACTTGATGTTTGATATATTTTATCGGTTTAACACTTGTGGAAGGCTAATGATAATTTATTACGCATTATCTTAGTCATAATATTTCTTCTTTGGGCTAGTTGAGCTCACCCTTTTGCTTTCATTGTTCTCTTGAGAAATGAGAGCGTAGCGAGGACTAGTCGGGGAGCGAAGTGGCGGTCGGATGATAACATTAGTAGTCCTCACTATTCTATGAAATAGTGTGATAATAAATGTAATGAGGACCCCATTGAGTTTGTATATTGTCTAGAAGACAATATTTGTATTAAAACTTACAGCTCATGTTGTATAATTAAGTTTTTATTTGTATTGTTTACCATGTATTTGGGGAATCAAGATGGGTGATGTATACCATGGATTTATCTCGGCATATCATCCTCAGACGGACGGGCAGTCGGAGAGGACGATTCAAACTCTTGAAGATCTATTAAGACTCTGTGTCCTTGACTTCAAGGGAAGTTGGGACAAGTTCTTATCATTGGTAGAGTTTTCCTACAACAACAGTTATCAAGCAAGTATTGGCATGGCTCCATTCGAGGCGTTGCATGGAAGAAAGTGTCGTCCTCCAGTATGTTGGGATGAGGTGGGTGAAGCAACATTGTTAGGACCGGAGTTGGTACGTATGACTACGGAAAAGATTCAAACGATCCGACAACGTATAAAAACCTCACAAGATCGACAAAAGAGTTATGCTGATCTTCATCGAAAGGACGTGGAATTCGATATAGGAGATCATGTGTTGCTCCATGGAAAGGAGTTACGAGATTTGGAAAGAGAGGAATGCTCAATCCTCGATTCATCGACCCATTTTAATCCTCGATCGAGTAGAAAGCTGTGGCCTATAGACTCGCTTTTCGCCAAGTATGTCTCGTGTTCATAACGTTTTTCACATATCCATGTTACGTAAATATGTGGAAGACCCGAACCACATTATTGAGTTAGAACCGGACGAAATAGCAGAAGATTTGACGTATAAAGAGGTTCTTGTTCAAATCTTGGATAAGAAGGAACATATTCTACGCTCCAAGGTTATACCTCAAGTCAAAGTTTTGTGGAGAAACCACGATGTTGAGGAAATAACTTGGGAGTTAGAATCTGAAATGAAATCAAGGTATCCTTACCTCTTCGACATACCAGGTACGTACCCTAATTTCGAGGGCTAAATTTCATAAGAAGGGGAGGTTGTAAGACCCCAACTTTTATAAATAAAGATGAATTTTCTATAAATATCATTTTTGAATATTATGGAGTAAATTTGATATAATGTTATAGTTGTGGGTAATATTTATAAATTTTACAAAATACGCAAGTTGTTATATAATATTCGATTGGTCGGGGAATATTCATTTTAACAGGGAATATTTGTACAACTGCACAATCATTGGTGGAGCCCACAACGGAATTATTGTCGAATTGAGAAAATGACAAAAACACTTTATGAAAATAACGGCGGAGGTTTTTACCGTTAACTGTTGAAACACTCGGTGTTAAAAGTACAGTAATACGCGGGGTTGCATAGTAGCACACGATATTGATTATTGATGCTTACGTGAGACGTCACTCAGTTTTGTTCAATTATTGCTACAGTAATTGCTGCATAGTATCTCACATTATTTGATTCAATTATTGTCAATATTTTATATATTATTAAATCAATAATTGAAACGACAAAGTTATTAATATTATTATTTTCAATATTAACAATGTCTAGAAGTTCTGTCAAGGAGAGGTTTGGTCACCTAATTGCGGCATGATAGGGAGAAAATCCTTATTGGAAAACCCCTCTTTCACAGGGCGACATTGGCCGATTAATATTGTGAATTATAATAATGGTGATATAGTTTGTTTTATTAGTATTATTAATGTAATAAAACAGAAAAACTTTTTATATAAAAAGCAGAATACTTTTATAAAGTTATTTATTTTATTAGACTATAAATTGAATATATAATATTCTATTATGCATAGTATTTTGCATAGTAATTTTTTTTATATAAAATGTAATACTTTTATAAAATTATTTGTTTTATTAGACAATAATTAGAATATATTATATTTTATTATGCATAGTATTGCATAGTGCACGCATAGTGTTTTGCGATAGTAAAATCTTTTTATATAAAAGCAGAATACTTTTATAAAGTTATTCGTTTTTATTAGATTATAAATAGAATATATTATATTTTATTTAAAAGATTTTGTTTTAAATCTGGACCGTCCGTTTAAAGTAAATCAATATGGACCGTTCATGAATTCGTTACTATGCAGTCCATTCTTCTATAAGAAGAAGCTCATTCCTTCATTATTTCTTACGAATTCACTGAAACTCTAGAGAGAGAAACTATAGAGAGAAAGAAGAAAAGTGTTCTGCTACTTCACTACTTCTATATCTAGTACTCTTCTTTCTAAGGTAGGGGCTATTATTTCTTTTGTATTCATGAAGAGAACTTCTGTTATTCCATTCTTTATTATTCTATTGGAATAACCTGTATACGCGAGCTACCCTATACTTGGTGAAATTCTTTTGTTATTTCATTCTTTATCATTATGTTGGAATAACCTGTCTTTGCGAAGTACCGCATGCATGGTGATTTCTGTTATTATTCCTTTCTTTGTCATTATGTTGGAACATCCTGTCTGTGCTTTACGCATAACCTAGTTCTATTATTTATCATTACATTTGGAACATCCCCATGCATGCTTTTACGCATGACTGGTTACATTCTTTAGTATTCATTGGAACATCCTGTTTGTGCTTTTACGCATGAATTTGGTTCCATTATTTATCATTCTGTTGGAACATCATGCGTGCGTTTACGCATGACCGGGTTCCATTATTTATTATTCTACATTGGAATAACTTTGTCTTTTATGATCTATCGCATGCACGGTGATTTCTTTTGTTATTCCATTCTTTATTATACTCAGTTGGTTAAAGTTTTGACTTCTATACTCCATGAAATTAGTGGAATATCCTTGATATTTGCGCTTCATCCAGTATCTTTTCGTGGAAATATTCTTCTGAGCATTCTTGAATTTTACTCCACAAAGCAATATCATGTTGACAATTTGGACGTTATTGAGTTCAGGATAAATTAACTTATAAATCTTTAAAATTTATTCTTGAACTTGTTTTATTGAATTGTCATCATCCTCATGTTTATAATATGTTGAAAGTCATCTGTGGCATGTAGTGCATAGATGGACTTGGTATGATCATGACCAGGGGTATAATCATGACCGTAATATTATAAATGATGTGGTAAAAATCCTCATTGGCCGTAGTGCATTGATGGACAGTTGTTGGCATGATCATGATCATTGATGAATACACGAATATCCTTGGCCCGTAGTGCATGGAAAATTTGTGGTCGTGATACTAATGAATATCCTTGGCCGTAGTGCAGGGATGATGTGGATTATTTATTAAGGTGAGTCTCAGCGATAAAACTAATGAAAAACCTTTTAAATCATAGAAGACAGTAGATTTTATTCTCTACTTGACTCTTTTAATGGATTACTTGTTCCGTTGCAGTTAAACTTGATGTTTGATATATTTTATCAGTTTAACACTGTTGAAGGCTAATGATAATTTATTCTGCATATCTTAGTCATAATATTTCTTACTGGGCTAGTTGAGCTCACCCCTTTAGCTTTCATTGTTCTCTTCGAGAAATGAGAACGTAGCAGGGACTAGTCGGGGAACGAAGTGACGGTCCAGATGATAACATTAGTAGTCCTCACTATTCTATGAAATAGTGTGATAATAAATGTAATGAGGACCCCATTGAGTTTGTATATTGTCTAGAAGACAATATTTGTATTAAAACTTACAGCTCATGTTGTATAATTAAGTTTTTATTTGTATTGTGTACCATGTATTTGGGGAATCAAGATGGGTGATGTATACCTATTTTGGGGGCGTCACATACATAATGAGCAAGCAACGTACCAATCTATCCAGATTCACTAATCCCCAATTTAGTAACCCAACGATTGGGAATTATTTTAGTTTTAAGCTTTCTAAGAATTTAGATCTCATTAGAATGATCATTATCATTATTCTAAAAGCATTGCTTAAAACTATGGGTTTATCACATATTATAAAACAACATCATGTAGATAATTAAAAGCATTTAATAAATTAATACTTTTTTATTAATAAATGAATAAGATTGTTATAAAGTATATGCTTTATCATTAAACATGATTGGCTTGTGTGCATACTACTTTCAAAAGCCCCCTCTTTCCTAGGAATGATCTACTGTTAATATTATGAGTTATAATATTAATGATAAATGTTATTAAAAATGTGTTTTGTGAATCCAAGTGAATTGAGATAAATAGAGGGGATTTTTATGATATATTTGTTGTAAATTTTATTTATTATATGGACCCCCACTTACCCATTTTTAAAAATTGTCAGTAGAAAGTTATCTCAGTTTTGTTTATATATATATAAATATATTAATAATTTTTTTAATGAAAAATAGAATATATTATATTTTATTGCATAGTGCTGCATAGTAAATTAAATATTTTCAGCCGAAGAAGCACCCGTGAATTTCTATTACTGTGCGTCCTTGATTTTTCTTTTCAAATAATATCCTACCATTCTCCTATAAATAGGATGCTCATTTTAGAATTGAAAATCACACTTGTAAGACCCCGAATTTTATGAAATAAAAGTATTCAATTTTTCTATTTAGTAAATAGTTAAATTGATAAAAGTTTAAAGCTAAGGGTGATATATATAAATTTTTCAAAATAAGTAAATGGTTATAAAATATTCATTGTTGTCGGGGAATATTCGTTTGGTTGTGGAATATTCGTACGACGACACATCCATTTATGGGCCCCATAACGAAAAACTGTCGGATGAAGAAAATGACAAGTATGAGTTTTTTTTATAAATAACGGCGTATTTGTTACCGTTAACACTGTTGAAATACCCAGTGTGTAAAGTAAAGTAATACGCGTTGTTGCACAGTAGCACACAGTATTGCACAATATTTTTATATTATTGTTAATTCAATAATTGTCACTACACAATATTTCCCATTATCAGATCTGTTAGTTCCCGGAGGCACAATAGTTATCAAGAAGTGGGGGTTGAATATATATTTAAAATTATTTTCGTTTTACTTTGTTAGTTTTGATAATGATTCAAAGACATCGGAATTAAGATTTGTTTAATCTCCCTTTTAGATATAGTGAGTTAATGAGGGTGAGGCAGTTATAACAGTTATATCAGTTGTAGCAAGAATGCAATAGACACAACAGTTTTAAGTGGTTCAGAGCACTTAAAGCTCCTAGTCCACTCTTCTACTCTTCGAGTAGGAAATCCACTAAGGATATCTTTTACACTTTCTGAATCTCACAGATTCCTTCTAGACCAGCAGTCTAGGCACTTCTCAATTCACTCTTGAACTCTTCAAGTCCAGCAGACTTGGTTCTTCACAGTTCACTTTAGAGCTCTTCTGACTTGGAACTTCTTACTTCACTTGATTGGTAGTTGATAAGTTCTTGATTGGTGCTACTCAGTTGCCGTTATGCTCTTGTTCGAAAGAACTGAGTAGCTGAGCAAGCTTTCCCCTTTTCAGATCGTAGAGTTGAGTGTTGAGTGTTCTTCAACATTTTGTACAATGCTTGCTTAGTTGAATCATCTGCAGATGTTTTGCATATATGTGATCCTTGAAATCTATTCGTTGAAGACATCCGTTGAAGACATCCGTTGAAGCATTAAATGCGTTTGACATTTTTGAACTTTGATGGAGACGTTTTTACACATCTTCTGAATTGCATTCTGGCCCACTGACACAACAGACTGCTTTCTCATGTAACATCTGAAAAGGTGTTTTCCATTGACCAATGGTACTTTCCTTAGCTTCTTCAATACGTTTCTTTGTTGTATACTAAGGATATCTTTTATATCATTGGGACTAATGAGGACTTCAACGTTTATAACCCATTCCACATTTGTTGAGATTTATCTTTAAACAAATGGTTAGGGCTTGATGCTTCTGACAAAAATAGATGATACTCTACAATTCAGATCGTTGTGTCTTGCCACCTTGGTGCTTGATCCGTTAATAACAAACAAGAACACTACGATTCTCTTAAGGACTGGCACACTACGATCTTTACTTACTTGTCTTGCAGACTCTACGTTTCCGAGAGCACACTACGATCTCTGAGTTGGCTCGGCAAACATTGGGACCACTTTACGATTTCTGGAGAGGCCCTTCAAGGTAGACATACTACGATCCTCAATGCTCTACGATTCTGCCTTGGCTTCTACAAACTCTTGATCAGCTCAATAGACTACGATTTTGTTGAAGCCTATCTATTACATCTCAAGACATAGATCAATCTAACATCTTTGATCTCTTCATATATACATCCATTTACAGAATGATAAACATTAAAAGCTTAGATCAACCTAACAAATTTGATCTATCACTAAGTCCTTGTACATATATTCCTTGAAGGACTTTACATATAATCATATATGAGCATTTACTTTAAACATCGAATCAAAATATGCAGTCTCCCAACAATCTCCCCCTATTTGATGTTGACATAACCAAGGAGATTTGTTGTCATGATTATCAATTTCTAGATGCAATTACCAGAAAGTAAATATGACTTAATATTTTAGTGAATTGCTGAAATTTCTAGAGAATAAGCATGAATTTATTGATGTTTGAAGATAGATATTATATTTAAGTTTGGCTACATCAATAAGAATTAAATTTCAAATTATCTCTATTTCTTCGGCCTTTTGCCTCGTGGAGGATTGGCATACTCCTCAGCCCTTCTTTTCCTGCTGGCTTCGTCTCTCCTGGCTAGATCTTCTAGCTTGCTTTGACTTAGTCTTGGATTGTGATCATGTCTATTCATGAATGCAGGATCTCCAATTGGAATTCTTAGACCTGTGGTGGTCACTTCTTGTGAGTTGGGAGTTGGCCCTTGACTCCTTAATGGTTGAGCCATGATAATTAGCTCACCATCAGATCGTTGAGTTTGATGGCCAGATCCTGGAGTCTGATGGTGATACTGCCTTGGAGGAGGACTTCTTGTTGATTGAGCTAATAATGTGCCTCTGCCCTTGCCTTTATTCTCCCCCTTTATGTCCGCATCATGGGTTTTAATGTCTTCTGAGAGGCGAGTCATTCCTTGGACAAGCTCGTTGAGCTGACTTTGGGTTTGAGCAATGTCCTCTCGATTCTCTTTGATTAGAGCATCAGATCAAGCTTCCCTTCTTTGGAGGATGTCCAGGACATTGTCAGTCTGCTTCCCTTGGCTCATGAAAATTCTTGGAATTCTTTCACGACAGTTTGTATATTTGTGATGTTGTCCAACATAAGTTTGTTCTAGGACTCTTGAGTCATCTGCAAGAGAAGAACAACATCCATGTGTCTCTTAGCAGCTTGAAAGTGGATCTGATCACTGTCATCTAGGCTCTTAAACATCTCTTTTATGATCACCCTAAGCTTCTTTGTGAGCTCAGAGCTTAGGGTGGTTGGGAGAGCATTGGCAACATTGATCATTTTAGTCAGTCTCATTTAAATGAGTTTAGTGTGAGCTTCAAGACTGTCGTCTATGTCCTTGGTCACTTTCTTGGATGCTTCTGTCAACTCAATTTTGGTGGGCACATCTGAGATGAGTTCAATGAGTTGCGGACTGTTTGGAGGAGGGGCTCTTATGTATTGATCTTGTAATGTGTAGAGAGCAAGATCAAGGTTGAAATATTCATTTGAGGATTAGGAAGGAATATCTGATGGAGGGGCTTGTGTTTGGACTTCTTAAGTAGGTGGCTCTACGATTTGAGTGCGTGACTCTACGATTGGGATCGAGTCAGTAATTGTATAGATGAGAGGAGATGGTATCAAAACAAAATTTGGCATATTTGGTTCGATAGTTACAGAATGTTGGGATTCTGTTACTAGGAATTGATTGAGTGGATTGAGGATCACTTCCAACCATTTTGGGAATTTATAGAATTGACTGAAGAATGACGGTGGATAGTGATTAACTCTGAAAGAGATTGGATAAATAGTACCTCATGCTCATTCCTTGAAGAAGGGCCATTTGTGATTAGCTGTCTGGAAAAGTTAAAGTTGCCTGGAAATCCATGAGCTAGCACTGAGATTACAGGATATGCTTTGAAGCTCCAGAACATGTAATCCCAGATGTTGAGAATTTGAGCTCTGTGGAAATGCATCACGGGTAGATAGGAGAACAGATGATTGTAGTTAGCTCTCCTATACCCATTATAGCCCACATCTATAATCTCGATCTCATCATCTTCTTCTTCTTCTCTGTCTTCTTTCGAGGATTCCACTACATCAACGACATCTTTTTGACTGTCTTGCTCTGGTGTTCTCTCATCTTTCTCAGGTCCAGCTTCTATTTCCATAGGTATATCACGAGGCTCCCCCTCAACATGATCATCCATTTGTATTTTAAATAGCTCCCCCTTAGCTGGAGCATTCTCTAGAGTGAGAACTTCAGGCATCTCCCCCTCAGCTTGAGCTATTTCCTTCTGGCTTACCTTGGTTAACTCCTTCACAGAAGCTATCTTTTTATCTTCTTCTTTAAGTACTCCTTCATTGACGAGGATGTACTTTTTGACCAATTTTCTTCTTGGTTTTCTAGGCTTAGTCACAACCTTAGGACTTTCTTTAGCTTCAGCTCTGAGTGGTCTATCAGTCCGAGAGTCTGTTACAGCAACTCCTTTGGGAGATGAGTCCAGTCTGGTCTCTATGATCGAAGAGACAGAGGTCATATTGGATTTGTGACTGTGTTTATTCTTCTTCAGCAGCTGAGAAATGGTAGCTCTATCTTCATCTACCTCAGCCTGATGTTCTTTCCTTCTCAAAATCCTCAGAGTTTCAATGTCAGAACACTCATGAGGTATATCAGTGGTTGACCCCTGAGGTTCTTCTACCATTTGAGTCTTCAGCTTTCTTTTGCCCTTACTTTTTCTGACTAAAGCAATGGGTTCTTCTTCGTTGATCTCTTCCTCTTCTTCTTCAGTCTCCTTGACAATAAACATGTTTCCTGGAATCCCTGATTCCTTTGCATCACCTGTCCGTTCACTGGACTCAGACATCATTCTTACATTCTCTGTTGGATTCCTTTTCCAGTTCTCGAACAGCTGCTGAGCCATTCTTCTGTTCGGATTGATGGACTCTCCTTCATCATTCCCAATCTTATCACCCAAAACAGACTGTAGGATGATACTTATGAATCGCCCGTAGAGCATCTTTGCAGAGCTCTTTGACTTCTTCAAGCTAAGTATCCACTTCCCAAACCATTCAAGTAGTAGGGCTCCATAGTTGAGTTGAATCCCATAACTTATGGCTGTCATGAGCTTGAGCTGCACTTCATTTATAGAGTCATGGCCGGAGCTCTTGCAGCATATGCATTTCCCAACAATGTCTGCCAAAAATTCATACCTCTGGGGGAAATCTTTCTTCTTGTACCCTTTGACAGTGGGGAACTTCTTGTGGTGCATTCCCTTAAGTCCTTCATGGAAATCGACGCCCTCTATGAACGAAAACCCTTTTGATTTGAAACCTAGGGCTAGATTTATGTCCTCAGCCTTGAGCTTGATTTCCACGTCCTTGACCCTCGTAGTGATGACGTCGTTCTCGAACACACCATTTCTGTAGAATTCCTTTATCAGCTTAGGGTAGATCCATGTGCTCATACCTAGGGCCTCTTCAAGACCAGCTTTCTTTATCAGAGACAGAGTTTTGAAAAACTTGGGGTCAGCTATCTTGAACTCTTCGAAATAGTCTGTAACCAGAGATGACGTTTGAAGCTGCCATTATTTTCTTTGCACTGTGTATGATTGTTTGAGCTTTTTGGAAGGTTAGGGTTTCTTGTAGAGAGAGAGATAGAGATGAGCTTTATGAACTTCTGATTTCAAAAAGGTGTTTTCAAACTATACTTGTAACTTCCCTCTCTCCATTTTCTTAGTGGGGCATGTGTCAAATTCCTGATTTTCCCTTAGTTCTTTCTGAGCTAATGTATCCTTTGGGATGACTACGATCGTTGAGGTAGTCTTTATGCTTGTCAAGTCTGCTCTGCAATCATCGTGTCTGCTCTGTATTCGTCGAGTCTACTCTGCATTCGTTGAGTCTGCTCTGCATTCGTTGAGTCTGCTCTGCGATCATCGAGTCTGCCCGGGTCCTTATGATGAACTTTTGACTCAGCATTCTTCTTGGCTTAAGGTAGCTCAGGAAGGGCCACCCTCATAAAGTGAATCACGGGTTAGGTTTGTTCCTGAGGCGCTTATCAGAGAGATTGCTTTGTTTTGTTGAACTTTATCATCACATGATGCTCCTTTATTTTGTTGATGGAGCTCTGCCATCGTTAAGTCTTCATTACGATCGTTGTCTCTTATGTCACTGCAGCTCTATGATCGTGAACTTCCTTTTATCATGTCTACGATTTTGAACATTGCCTTTATATCTGCATGGTTAGCACAAACTAGAGCATAGATTTCATGGTTGTAAATTAAGCATGCCTAGCTCACTTATTAATTTGTTAAACCCGGATTCATCTAGAGGCTTTGTAAAGACATCAATAAGTTGATTTTTAGTAGAGATATATTATAAAGATATGGTTCCATTTTGCACATGATCCCTAATGAAATTATACCTTATTTCTATATGCTTAGTCCTAGAATGCATGACAGGATTATGAGTTATTGCTATGGCACTTGTGCTATCATAGTGAACATGTATAGATTTGAATTCAAACCCATAGTCATGTGGTGATGATTTTTTCATCCATAGGATCTCGAAAACAAAGAATTGCCGGTGAAGAATGTATTCAAACTGGTTGAAGTAGATACTGAGTTTTGTTTTTTGCTAAACCAGGACACAAGTCTTTTTCCTAGCATCTGACATGTGCCACTGGTACTTTTTCTATCTATTTTGTAACCTGCAAAGTCAACATCTGTATATCCTGTTAGTTCAAATGAGGACTCCTTGGGATACCAAAGTCCCAAGTGAGGTGTGCCCTGAGGTACCGGAAATCCTTTTACAAATAGATTAAGTGTGATTCCTTAGGATTAGCTTGAAATCTAGCACGTATGCATGTTGCAAACATTATGTCTAGTCTACTGGCAGTCAGATATAGAAGAGAGCCTATTATACCTCTGTATTGAGTTATGTCAATACTTTTACCTTTTTCATCTTTGTCAAGCTTGGTTGCTAGAGCAATTGGGGTTTTCATGGGAGAGGCTAATTCCATGCCATAGTTTTTAAGTAAGTCTTTAATGTACTTGGCTTGGTTTATGAAGATTCCTTCATCAGTCTGCTTCACTTGCAGTCCAAGGAAGAAGTTCAGCTCACCCATCATGCTCATTTCAAACTTGGTCTGCATAAGCTTGGAAGATCTCTTGCATAACTTTTCATCAGTAGATCCAAAAATAATGTCATCAACATATATTTGAACTAATAAGACTTTGTCTTTATACTTTCTAAGAAATAATGTGGTATCTACTCTACCTCTAGTGAACCCATTTTCAATAAGAAAGTTAGTTAGTGTTTCATAACATGCTCTAGGTGCTTGTTTAAGACCCTATAAGGCTTTGTCTAATCTATAAACATAATTAGAAAGAGATGGATTAATGAAACCTGGAGGTTGCTCTATATAGACTTCTTCTTGAAGTTCACCATTCAGGAATGCACTTTTGACATCCATCTGAAAGACCTTGAATTTTATGTGAGCAGCAAAGGCAAGGAATATTCTGATGGCTTCTAGTCTGACAACAGGTGCAAATGTCTCATCGTAGTCAATGCCTTCTTCCTGAGAGTAACCCTTGGCCACTAGTCTTTCCTTATTCCTGGTTATTACTCCATCTTTATCCATCTTGTTTCTGAAGACCCACTTGGTTCCAATGACAGGATGACTCTTTGGTCTTGGTACCAATCTCCATACTTTGCTTCTTTCAAACTGATTAAGTTCTTCATGCATGGCTTCTATCTAGCTGGAGTCTTCCATAGCATCCTCTATCTTCTTAGGTTCTATTTGTGACAGGAAGCTTAGATAGAAACATTCATTTTGGGTGGCAGCTCTTGTTTTGACTCTTGCACAAGGATCTCCAATGATTAAGTCTTGAGTGTGATCTCTTGCCCATCTATTTCCTGTTGGGACATCTGTCCTGATGCCTTCTTGTCTGAGATCTTCGAGATCAATTTCCGCTTCTTGATGTGGGGGTTCATTGTCTTGCGTAGGCCTCTCTACGATCTCATTTCCTTGCTCAACGATTTCGCTGTCTGGAACTACGATTGTAGTGTTGAGCTCAATGACCTCATTCGTAGTGTCTGAACTATCATTCGTAGTGTCTTGAGGCATTGTTTTGTCTAAGTCTGTTTCATCAAAGATGATGTGGATCGAGACTTCAACACTCAGTGTCTTTTTATTGAACACTCTGAAGGCTTTATTGTCTGTGGCATACCCAAGAAAGATTCCTTCGTCTGACTTGGGTTGGAACTTTGTCAAGTACTGCTTCCCATTGTTGAGAATGTAGTATGCACAGCCGAATACATGGAAGTAGCTGACATTTGGCTTTCTTCCTTTCCACAGTTCGCAGGGAGTCTTCTTAATCATAGAGTGTATCAGTGATCTGTTCTGAGTGTATCATGCAGTGTTGACAGCTTCTGCCCAGAAGTATTCAGGAAGATGGGCTGCTGCTAGTAGAGTTCTTGTAGCCTCTATCAACATTCTGTTCTTTCTCTCAGCTACTCCATTTTGTTGAGGAGTTCGTGGAGCTGAGAAGTTATGACTGATACCATTGTCTATGCAGAACTGGTCCATTTCTGAGAAGTCGAATTCTCTGCCATGATTGTAACGCCCGAGAATTTTGGATTTTTAATGAATTAAATTTTTATTATGTGGATTAACTGAATTTAATTGATTGATTATGTGAGTAGGATGTTTGAAGGTCATTCTATGACCTAGAATGTGTGGATGTGGTTAGTATTCTGGCTATATGCTAGGATTAATTATTTTGAATTATTAAGACGAAAAGGAATATTTTTCGAGAATTTTCCCGTAAAAACACAATTCATCCGATTTCGTTCAGAGCTTAGGTTTGAAATTCTAAGAAACGTGTAATGATAGAATATGAAGATATTATGGAATATCCAATAATATTTTCGTTATGGCAAACGAAGTTTTTGCCTGCGGACTTAAAACATAAGCGTTTGTGAAAGTGATTTCCGAAAGGGGAATGAAAGGCATATAATCATTTCGGTTATTATACGTATGAGATACGAGTATTATACTAGTTGAATACGAGTATGTTATGAAGAATAGTACAACTTATAATACGAATATTGTATGAGTACTAAACGAAGGGAATACGGAAGTTATACGCGTAGAATACAAGAAGTTCTATTGGATTAGGAGTTAAGGATTTTTGTATAATCCAATTGGACTTGGACTAATAGCAAGCCCAATGAATTAAGTGAACAAGCCCAAGTCATGGCCCAATATTAATTAAAGACAAGCCCAATCCAATAAGTTAAACCGCGGGTCGAACCAACGGGTCAAAGGATGGGTAAAACCCATGGGGCAACCCATGGGATGATCCATAAAGGAGGTGGGCCGGCCACTTGGCCACCAAGTAAAGTGATTACTTGGTGGCTAAGTTGAAGAGGAGGTGGAATAGTAAGAAGGTGGCATGTTGATAATTTTGTCCTCCAATTGGTTTCTTATAAATACAAGGCTTGTGTTGGTTATTTTGATGTTTTACAAAGATTGTCCAACCTATATTGAGAGAGAGAAAGAGATAGAAACACTTAATCACTCTATTTCCAAGCAAACCATACGACGTTTTCTAAGAACGTGAAGAACGACAAAGGTAAATTCTCATAAACCGTAGTCTTCATCTTTTTTTTGATTTCTTTCTCGTAGAAGAATCGTAGATTGGTGGAGCATGTTTATTGAGGATATATAAGGATGTCTATTAATGATCAAATCATTGACAAGTCATGACCAAATAGAAATCGTAAGTATTTACGTAAGTTGAAACCGTATAAAATTAGGAATGTGAACTTGGTTGTGAACGGACGATTTAAAAACCGTCATAGCTAGGGTATGTGCATATTGTTTGGTTAGGATGTATATGATGAATCAATGGAGTGTTCCATTTGATTTGGCTTATAGAACACGAGTAACGAAGTTATGGCAAATTTTGCGAAAATATACGTTAAACGTCGAAAACGTAAAAATCTTGGATTAAGGGTCAAAAGTTGCAATGTGACTTAAAAACGTTGGTTTTCAATGTTAACACGTGAGATAAGGTAAATAAGAGTTGTGGATGCAAGAATCGTCGAATCCTGACTTATAACGAAGAAAACGAGTATTGAACGGTCGAAAATGATAAACGAATGCTCAAAATGAACTAAAAGGTGAATTCCGAGTTAACGGATTCGGAAGTGTGAAATTCTTATATGAACACATAGAGGATGTAATTTGGGAGTTGTAGGTTTTCGAATGAGTCAATTCGGATGTAAAACGAAGAAGTTAGGTAGCCGGGAGTTTCGTTAGAAAAAAAAAACTATTTTGGCTAGCTGGTGCATGGGTGAAGTATACTACGCCGCCAAACCCAAAGACAAATGGTCCACGTCAGCTTGATGCCGGATCCGGCCTTGTCCCCTGGAGAGTGGCACCATGGCAATGAGAGTTAGTACTAGGGATGGATGCATAGCCGCAAGCGATAAAGGTAAAAATGTTGACCAAGTTAGGTTTTTGTTCTATTTGAATGTAGACCTAAGGTAAGACAATGAAGGTACTTAATGTACATAATAAGGCTAACCTTAAATCACTTATAAGTGATACCATTAGAAGGTTTAGTATAGTTTAATAAGAATTAAACGAAGAACGCAAAAGTATAAGCAAGTAAGCCATGAATGAGGATTCAACGATGGTATTTCACCAATGATGATCGAATGTCGGTTAATAACGTAAGAACGTTAATGAGCCGTAACTAAGCATAGAAAATTGAATGGACTTTATTAACGAGATAAAAATTCAAGTAAGACATAGAAGAGAAAGTGTAACAATCCGAAAATTTAAATTGTAATTTTAAATATTTATAGAATTATATAAATATTTAATTAATGTGTTTATTGTAGAATAAATATTTGTTTAATTTGATTTGATTTGATTATTTATTTGTTGAATAAATAATTAACGAGTTAAGGAAATTGATCATCATGAGATAATATTTTAATATTTGGTTGATTAAATAAAATTATAATTATAAAGAAAATTATAATTATGTCGTATTGGTTTATGTGGTGAATTAATTTAATAAATTGTTATTAGAATTAATTAAATTGAATATTAAAATTTAATTAATTAAAGTGTGACCATAAACTATATTATAAAGGAGTTATTAAAATAAGTTAAGGAGGTTAATTGCTTTTTTTTGCCAAACAAGACTTAATGAATGCTAAGTCTTTAATTTAAATCTGTTTTACCAAACAAGGTGTAAGATTTAATGGGTTAATTTTTAGTTAGTTAGCCAAACAAGCCTTATGGCTTTTGAGTTTAAGAAAAAAACTCATGTCAGTTAAAGTTATAATTATATTATATACTTAATACATATATTATTACCTATACGTTATATTGGGTTTAATACGTAAGTTAGAGTTTAGAATAGGGAGAAAGACCCAAAAGAAGAAAAAAAGAAGAGAAGAAGAAAATTACAGAAAAAAGTAAGAGAGAATTGGGAGAAGTCTAGAGAGAAGAATTGGGGAAAAAGAAAGCTTCATAATCAAAAGAATAGCCATCATCTTCTAAAATTAAGGTATCCTCTTGCTTGTATTTTTCAAAAAGTTGTAGTTATATTCTCTTCTAAAATTCTCTGTAAAAACTTTGTGAATGTTGAATTGTTTGTTGTATATAGCTTTATATGATAAATTGTTTGTTATAAAATTGTTTTCATAAGTTTATATATGAGTATAGTGAATGAATTCATGTTAAGTATGTATTTTGTGAAGGAAATCATATTACAGTGAATTGGTATGAACATATATGAATATGACTTAGTTTAAAGTAAAATTAAGGTTTAATTAGTTGTATAATATATAATTTGACTATTGAATTCGAAAGAGGATGAATAAACATAAGCATAGTATGTTGAATTAACTGTTTTGGTTGAAAAACTAAAGCACAGTGATGATTTTCACTGAAACATTCAAAAAGTGAAGTTTTAGCAAAAATAGTGAATATTTGTGACACCCCTAAAATATGTATACATCACCCATCTTGAGTCGCCAAATACATGGTATAAAATTTAAATACAACTTAATTATACAACAGTCGTGTAAAATACGACTAAACATATGCTGTGACTTTAAATACAAATATTGTCATCTAGACAATATACAAACTCAATGGGGTCCTAATTATATTTATTATCACACTATTTCACAGAATAGTGAGGACTACTAATGCACCATCTAGGACCATCACTCTATTTCCCCCGACTAGTCCCTGCTACGTTTTCATTTCCTGAAGAGAACAATGAAAGCAAAAGGGTGAGCTCAACTAGCCCAGTAAGAAATATTATGAATAAGATAATGCGAATAAATTATCATTAGCCTTCAACAAAGTTGTTGAACGATAAAATATAACAAACATCAAGTTTAATCTGCGCAATGAACAAGCAATCCATTAGAAGAGTCAAGTAAAGAATAAAATCTACTATCTTCTATGATTTAAAAGGTTTTTCATCACTTTTATCGCTAAGACTCGGCTTAATAAATAATCTACATCATCAAATCATCCCTGCACTACAGGCCAAGGATATTCTTTAGTATCACGACCACGAATTATCCATGCACTACGAGTCAAAGATAATCGTGTTTTCATCAACGGTCCTGATCATGCCATAAAACAATTCATCTTTGCACCCTTGACAGAAGAGAATCCATAGCCATAATCATACAAAAAATTGTCCATCGATGCACTACAAGCCAATGAGGATTTTTCTCACATCATTTGTAACATTACGGTCATGATTATATCGAATAATCCCTGGTTATAATCATACCAAGTCCATCTATGCACTACAAGGCCACAGATGACTTTTAAAAATTATAAACATGAGGATGATGACAATGATATAAGAATTCAATAAAACAAGTTCAAGAATTAATTTATTCAGGAACTAATAACGTCCAAATTGTCAACATGATACTTCTTTGTAGAGTAAAATTCAAGAATGCTCAGAAGAATATTTTCATGAAAAGATACTAGATGAAACACAAATATCAAGGATATTCCACTAATTTCATGGAGTATAGAAGTCAAAACTTTAACCAACTGAGTATAATAAAGAATGGAATAACAAAAGAAATCACCATGCATGCGGTACTTCTCATAGATAGGTTATTCCAACAGAATAATAATAACGGAACCAAGTCAGGCAAAATTCGCATCGACAGGATGTTCCAACAGAATAATAAAGAATGGAATAACAACAAAATCACCATGCATGCGGCATTTCAGATAGACAAAGTTATTCCAATGTAATACTAAATAATGGAACTGTGTCAGCGTAATGTCACCGATTGCAGGATGTTCCAATGTAATAATAAAGAATGGAATAATGTAAGAATTTTACCAAGTATAGGGTAGCTCAGCGTATACAAAGTTATTCCAATAGATTAATAAAGAATGGAATAATGTAAGTTCTCTTCATGAATACAAAAGAAATAATACCCCTACCTTAAGAAGAAGAGTAATCGGATATATGAGTAGTGAAGTAGAATCATTTTCTTCTTTGTCTCTATAGTTTATCTCTAGAGTTTCAAAGTGAATTGTAAGAAATAATGAAGGAATGAGCTTCTATTTATAGAAAATGGACTACATAGTAACTAACTCATGAAACGGTCCAGATTGATTTACTTTAATCTGACGGTATCCATATTTAAAGCAAAATCTTTTAAATAAAATATAATATATTCTATTTATAATATAATAAAATGAATAACTTTATAAAAATTTTTACTATGCAAACACTATGCATAATAAAATATAATATATTCTAATTTTTATCTAATAAAACAAATAACTTTATAAAAGTATTCTGCATTTTATATAAAAGATTTTACTATTAGCCTAATAAAACGAATTACTTTATAAAAGTATTCTATTTTATATAAAAGCTTTCGCTTTTATTACATTAATAATACCAATAAAACAAAACCGAAAGTGACTTATCACATAAAGATCAATAATCAATACCGCAGCTACTATGTAACCACACTGGCATTACACTATACTTTTACTACCGAGTAGTTGAACAAGATTAATGGTAAAACTTTCAACGTTATTTTCAATAAATTTTTTTGTCGTTTTCTCAATCCCATAATAATAATTACATTGTGGGGTCCACTAATGATTCAGATTGTCGCATAAATATTCCCCAAAAAAAGAATATTCTCCAGACCAATGGAATATTATACAACAACTTGCATACTTTTCAAAATTTATAAATACTATCCACAACTATAACATTATCTCAAATCCACACCATAATATTAAAAAAAATATTTTGAGAAAATTAAATCTTTATTCATAAAATCTGGGGTTTCACAATCTCCCCTCCTTATGAAATTTCTCCCTCAAAATTTACGACGCACTCGGTATGCTTTAGAAAAGGGTGAGGATACCTTGACTTCACTTCAAATTCTAACTCTTGAGGTATAACCTTTGAGCATCGAATATGATCCTTCTTATCCAAGATGTTAACATGTATCTCCTCATACGTTAAATCTTCTACTATCTCGTCCGGATCTAAATTAATAACGTGGTTCAGGTCGTCCACATATTTACGTAACATTGATATGTAAAAAAAAATGTTCTGAACACGCAACATACTTGGCTGTAAAACGAGTCTATAAGCCACAGTTCCTACTTAATCGAGGATTTCAAATGGGCCAATTAAATCGAGGGTTGAGATTTCCTCTCTTCGTCGATTCTTGTTTCTAGAATAACGCCCTCTTGAACCTTCTTCTTCACATTCATCAGCTCTGAGTATGTAGCTTGAGCGGCTTTAACTTTATCTATTAAAGTCGATTCTAATCGTATATTCGTTATCTTCACGTGGGTTCATATATTTGCACTTGTAACCGCATACGATCTTCTACTCAACGCGTCAGCTACCACGTTCGCACTTCCACAATGATATTGCATGGTATGATCGTCATCTTCAACAGCTTGAGCCAACGTCTTTGGCGCATGTTACGTTCGTTTTAAGTAAAGAAATATTTGAGGGTTTTAGAAATGGGTTTTGTACTAGGGTCAATACAAAATTCGATTTCAAGCTCTAGGGGTAGGCTAAAAAGTCTTCAAGAATACGTCAAGAAATTTATTAAAAATAGAAATATCATTCAAAACTGTGACCCTCATCCAAGACTTGGATAACACGTCACATTGATACCTATAAACTTGTCATCGTCATTCACAACGTCTCCTACGGAAAGTCTGGCTTCGGTGCATTCCACACAAGGAAGTCAACAACGAAAGGATCGGGGCTCTTTACTTATGGCTTTATATGACAATGATTGACTTTAGTGGTTTGGTTACTTTGAATTCGTATAACAGGTTGGTTAGGAATATGAAAGCTAACAACCTTACGAAAAGCATGAGGAGTAGTTAACCAATCGATTCCTAAAATTACATCAAAGGCAAGTATTTTCAAAGAGACAAGATCGACACGTAACGTGAAAGTGTTGATTTGAACAAGATTTATAAATAGTGGAGGTAACGAAGGTTTCTCCCAACTGAGTTTAAATAGATATATCAAAGTCTAACTTCTCCGGAGTTAACTCCAAACATTGAACACAACTAGGTGAAAAAGAGTAAGTAGAATCCCAGATTCAACACAGATAGACTTTGCAAGAGTTTATGACTAACATACCCGTGATAATTTTATTTAGGTTCCTTGTCACGAAAAAAAAACGCTCTGTCTTAAACAACCGACTTTAGCTTGTCTGGGACATCCTTTGGCATCACTATCCCAGCTGGACTTGACTTCAGCATATGACAAAATCGAGCTAGGTGAACTTCTCTTCTGCAATTAAAACACGTTTTGGATTACTGCATACAGTTTGGACGGATGTGTCCCTCCTGTCCGCATTTGAAACATACGACCGGTAGTCATTATTCTTCCTTTGAAACGGGTGCTGGTGCCAACGTCTTCACGTTATTGTTGAACCTTCTCTTCTTGAAATGTCCATTCTTATTGTTTTGACCATGATTACCACTGAAGTGGTTACCATTTCTGGCATGTTGATTCCCTCCATGCTTATTGTCATCGCTTTGATGACTGTTATCACCGGTATTATCATTTTTCCGGCTGCTCTCTTTTGGTTGCGTTGACTTGTTATTGCGCTCCACTAACTGAGCCTTATTTACAATATCTGAATACAAACACAGTTTATGAGAAATAAGATATTGACGTATCTCCGGCTTCAAACCTCTTAAAAACATCCGCGTCATTCTCTCTTCATTATCAACCAAGTGGGACGCAAATTGAGACAACTCGGAAAACTTGGCTTCATACTGCGACACGGTCATGTTGTTCTGCTCCAACTTGATAAATTCCACCTCCTTCATGTGACGAATGCTTTCGGGAAAGTACTTGTCATTGAACAACTGATAAATTCCACCTCCTTCATGGAGTACTAATTCACGCAAACTATGCCCATCTCAAGTACATTTTAGTCTATTTTAGCTGCATTTTATGTTAATTTGCATTTTGCATACTTAAAACTCCTTTTGGTGAATAAGTGCAGGAATTGGCCTAATTTGGTGGTGATATCGGGCACGAGGCTAATGAAAGCGTAAGGCGAGGCAAAAGATAGGATGCACATGGGATTGAGTGGAGCATGGATGGACAAGCATGGATATATATAGGACATGTCAGTAGCAGCAGCAACATTGCAGAGCCAAGCTAAGGAGCAGAATCAGAAGATAGAAACTGCATGCCACGCGACCGCGCGACAAAGATAGCTTGAAAGCGCTCGCCCGCGCGAGATCCCAGCCAAACCAGGACAACCTATTGCAAGTTGCGCGGCCGCGAGAAAGACAAGCCTAGGGAGCTCGTGCTCACGCGCGAGAACGGCCAAACATACGAACCTACTGCAAGTCTCATGGTACGGGAGAATATCATTGAGGAGATAGCGTCTTGGCGTGAGGCTTGAAAGTCAACGATTTGTTTTATTTTATTTCCAAATTTTAAAGGTTGTAATTTGATTTAAAATGATTTCTGACTGGTGTCAGGGGTATCACTTGACATTTTATTAGTTTTTCACGTATCTTTACATCGTAATTAGGGTTTTACTCTCTGGGAGGAAGTCTAACGTAGAAGGAGGCTACAACTGTATCTTTCTGTTCCTTCTTGGGATTTTCTACCAGAGTGGGATTATTATTATTAGTTTTGTTGGAATCGTATGAGGATTTGAATTTTGATTCGTATTCCGCAATTGTGTATTGATAGTTTAATCTTTCATCTTTCAATTGTCATTTATTGATCATGTTTAGATTTGATCCCATAATGGCTTTTGGTTCAGTCATGAACTAAACTCCATTATGGGATTCTAACGGATTTTAATATGTAGTTTGATTGCATATTTAAATGCTGGATTGTTTTGCATATCATATGGGATGTCTATCATGATTGTTTTGCATGTATGAATGCTTGATCACCATTCGTTTCAGTATTGTATGGAATTGACAATGAACATGCAAATATGGAATATAATCATGATAATATACGTATATAGGGTTGTGTTGTATGGCTTATGTATTTCGTGAACCAGATAGACATATACTGTTTCACCGTATAAGTTAGAGTAAGGGGTTGAACTTAAAATCAATATAATTGCAATTTCACATAGACATATAGTGATGTTGGTTATATTGATGATTACATAGAGTCTATCATCTGTGGATGCTGTGTAAATAGGTCTTAGTGCATTGAAAAATGGCTAATACTCTTTTAGTGCTCTTGGTTACTTTCCTATGATATGTGAGCAAGTCATGCATGATAGTGGCGATTGAATGAAGTATTAAATGAAGTTAGAATCCCATTAGTTCCAATATCATTTATTTTATCGTTATTATTATTTTAGTTGTGATTTGTAGTTCAAGAACAAACCAAGTTTAATCAATAGTGTGAGCATATAAATATAGTGATTTAATTAATGAATAGTAGTTTAAGTTAAGTAACTTTCTCTGTGGGATCGATACTTTACTTGCTCTGTATTACTTGTTGACGCATGTATGCTTGCATGAGTTAGAGCTCTTTTGTTAGTCGTAAAAAAGAGGCAACAAGTTTTTGGCGCCGTTGCCGGGGAAAGGCGTTTAATTTAGTATTATTATCATTAGTTTTAAGCTATATTGTATGACTTAGACAATTCTAGTCTTATCTCATTTCAGTTTTTGTTTTTATTTCAGGAATTTGGACAAATTTTTATGCGCACACGGTCAACCAACCCCCAGTTAACACCTTTTCAGGATAATATAAACGGGAGAGGTTGGAAAGCGGGTGTTTGTAGAAATTTACAAGAGCAGTTGGAAAACACGACAGCTAAATGGCAGCCGAGGCATAAGGAGAAGAGCAAAGAGAGGAACATAAGGCTCTGAAGGAGTATTCCATGCCCAATATTAATGGACTACAATTTAGCATAGTCAGACCAGCGATAGCAGCAAACACATTCGAGACAAAAATTGGCACTATTTAAATGGTGCAGAACACAGTTCAGTTTAGGGGTGCTGCTACAGATGATCCGAATGAACATCTGTTGAGTTTCATCGAAATTTGTGATACATTCAGATACAACGGTGTGACAAAGGATGCTATTAGACTTAGGTTGTTCCCATTTTCATTGAGAGATAAAGCGAAAAGTTGGCTTCATTCTCCGCCAGCAGGATCTATAACTACATGGGAGGATTTAGCTCATAAATTCTTAGCTAAGTTCTTCCCAATGGCTAAGACTGCCAAGATGAGGACAACTATCTCTCAGTTTGAGCAACAATAGGGAGAGTAGTTATATGAAGCATGGGAGAGATACAAAGAAATGCTGAGAAAGTGCCCACATCACGGTATGTCAGATTGGATGGTAATCAACATGTTTTATATTGGATTGGGATGGCAGTCGAGACCGATTGTAGATGCAGCTGTAGGAGACGTATTATGGGCAAAGAACTATGAGGAAGCCTATGATCTTATCGAGACAATGGCATCGAATGAGTTTCAGAATCCTACATCCCGAATGCCACAAACCAAAGTTGCAGGTGTATTGGAGGTTGATGCTATTACTCAATTGTCAGCACAGATGGCAGCCATGGCAATGAAGATAAATACTTTGGCAGAAGGAAAAGTAAAGACGGTTGCCTTTGTATGTGAGATTTGTGCGAGGTCACACTCGGACGGATCAATGTGCTTATCACCGTAATCGAATCGGTCACGATATGTGAGAAACTATAGAAAAGACCAAGGTCAATTTTTGAATACATACCACCCCAACAACAGAAATCATCCAAATTTTAGTTGGTCGAATAATCAAGGGAATCAGCAGACTCAATTTCAATCAAATAATCAATTTCAAAAGCAAATTAAATACATAAATTAGCAGATTTAATCCTAGACCACCCCTTCCGCCTTGAGATTTTCTCAACATCAACAACACCATCACACTCCATTTGCACCTCAAACAAGAAAAGAAATCGAAGTGGAGGAGATGATGATGAAATACATGGCAAACATGAAGTTATGATTAAGAGCCAAGCGGTGGCTATAAAGAATCTGAAGCGAAATGGGGTAGATGGCAAACATACTTACTAACAGCCCTGTGGTTCATTGCCAAGTGTCTGAGAGACAAATCCAAGGAGAGAAGGAAAAAAAGTGTCAAGCGATCACATTGAGATCTAGGAAAGATTTGTCGATTCATCGCAAAAACGCTGCGCCCGCAGCGAGAATGCATCGAGGAGGGCGGCGCATGCATGAGGTAGAGGAACCAACCACTGAGCAAGAAAATTTGGAGAAATCTGAGGATCAACAGGAAGAGAAAGACAAAGCAGGTTCAGATGAGACGGTTAAGAGTCCAGTACCACCATTGCACATTCAAGTTCCGTATCCGCAAAGATTAAATAAGAAAAGGGAAGATAAATAGTTCAGCAAATTCTTGGAGGTATTCAAAAAGCTGCAGATCAACATACCATTCGCCGAGGCTTTGGAACAAATGCCAAGCTACGCAAAATTTATGAAGGGTATATTGTCAAGGAAGAGGAGATTAGATGAGTTTGAGACAGTAGCCTTGACAGAGGAATGCAGTGCAGTGCTTCAGCAAAAATTACCTCCAAAGCTGAAGGATCCAGGCAGTTTCACAATTCCATGCACAATTGGAAAGATAAACTTCAGTAAGTGTTTATGTGATCTTGGGGCAAGCATAAATTTGATGCCCTTGTCAGTATTTAACCAGTTGGGATTGCTGGATCCAAAGCCGACAAACATTGCATTGCAGTTAGCGGACAAATCCATCACATATCCATGGGGACTTGTTGAAGATGTGTTGGTTAAGGTGGAGAAGTTTATTTTTCCAGCTGACTTCATCATTTTAGACTACGAGGAGGACAAAAGCATAACAATAATACTGGGGAGACCATTCTTAGCCATAGGCAGAACATCAATAGATGTGCAGAAAGGTGAACTCACTATGCGTGTCCAGGATCAAGAGATCACTTTTAACGTCTTTAAAGCAATCAGTTTACAAACGGATGAAGAAGAGTGCTTCCTAGTTGACGAGGTGGATTTGTACCTACAGGATGAAGTACAGAAATAGAGGGATTATGGACCATTGATATGTGCAACGGGTGAAAATTCAAATTTGAAGAAAGTGCCATTGACGAAAGATGAGGTCATTAAATTTCAGGGTGCAGAGGAAACGAAGGAAGGCACCTCAATTCCATCTGTAACATGAAGCTCAGAGACAGTCAAGCTAATTGACTATAACTTAGCGCTGGATGGGAGGCAGCCCATTAGTATTCTCTCCGTTGATTTGTTTTTAGTATTTCATTTGAGTTATTTCAGTAGTTATATCAAACTCCTTTTTAATAGGATACTTGATGTTCATGGTTGAGAGTGTAACAAGAATTGCTGTGCGAATATTTGGAAGATGTTAGTGTTATGGGATCACTAAGTCATGTCTTAACAAGATGCCTTAATATCTATGCAGGAACCATCATTGGACGGTACCACTGACAGGTAGAGTGAAACTGAAGTTTAGCATTGCAGATATTAGCATCGCAGGCTTGCTAGCATATAGTCACCACATTAAAACCAAGGCGCCCGTGGCATCAAGCCAAATTAGACAACAAGTCATTCTGCAAGTCTCATGCCCGTCGCGCTTGATTTTAGTAAAAAGCAGCGTGCCGCATGCCGCATGACACGTAAGTTAAGACAAAGCTGACTAGTTTAAAAATAGAGTTGTGGACCATTTGTACTCTCATTTGGGATATTAACAGAAACAAAATTCTCTCACTCTCCATAACTCACGTTGTTATCCCTTCATCAGTTACAAGTTGTGCCGTACATCTCTCAATAAATTAGCCACGATTCTCTCCTCAATCAAAGTCCATATCTCCTCAACTTCTCTAAAGTGCACTATAAATCTAGGGTTCCAAGTTGGATTGAAGAAACGAGTATTGAGGGTAGAAATTCTTCAAGCTTTTCTTCATTCTCCATCATATAATATGTGCAACCTCTATCAAATCACATATGGAGCCTAAGCGAGCAAGATCTATTACGTCATCTTCTTCTTCCTCTTCGGCCAGTTAAGAGGCTGACGTTGTGGATCACACCAAATTCCTAAATTTGGAAGCTCAACAAGAATACTACTGCATTGTGGCGAAGACATTCGTCAAGGAGCGAGGATTCAAGCCGGAGGGGCAGGATGGCCAGTTGTGCGCCATGATTCAAGAGAGAGGCTGGGGTAGACTGACGGCTACTCCAATACCTGTTCCTATTAGCGTAGTCCGTGAATTCTATGCCAATGCAAAGGTCACTATGAGCGGGACATCTCTGGTTCGTGGTATCGAGATAGATTAAAACCCCCGTGCCATCCGATAATTTTCAAAATTACGGATGCACTGCCAGTGGGGGCTGCTAATTGGGTAATCGGCGCTCATTTGGAGACCGACATGGAGCTGATCATTGCAGAGTTATGTGTACCGGGTATGAAATGGACGTATAAAGTTAGCACAACACAACTGCGGTTATTCCCACCTGCAACCTTAAATCGTTATGCAAAAGCGTGAAACTTGTTCATATGTGCTAAGCTCATGCCTTCTGCCCATCAGCACGAAATATCAGCAGAGAGGGCACGCCTTCTGTGTGGCATAATCACCGGAAAGTACATCAACATTGGTCATCTCATTCATGAGAATATGCTGCGCTATTTACGGGGAGTAATAATTGGGAGAATTCCACACGCATCCGTGGTAGCCATGCTTTGTGCTAATCAGGGATGCAACTGGGGAAATGAGCAGATGCAATACCCATGCCAGGACATTACTCATGCCACTATCGAAAAGTTTGAAGACTGGGCAGGTGGTGTACCGCACCCACGCGGACTAGGATTCATCCTTCAGCCTTTTTTTCCAGAGCCACCACAACAACCCCCGCAAACAGACGAGGCGGATCCGTCTATGCACGCACGTGCCACCAATGGCGATCGCCAGCTCCGAAGGTTGGAGCGCAAGGTCTATACCATGTATGACAATTTAGGCACATTTGTGACGGGACTCACAAGGGCTTTAGCCGAAGCGTTTGCGCAACAAGGAACAACACAAGAATGGCCTCAGTTTGGAACCGCATCACCATATCCACCACCGGATTCACCACTCGAGGATGGTGGCACCACTGATAATTAGAGGAGTTTTCGTACCCTTTACCTTCATTCAATTGGGACATTGAATACTTTAAGTTTGGGGGTATTGGATAGTAGTTAATATTTTTTGTTTTGCATGATTAGTTTAATTTAGTTTTGCATATAGTTTTGCATGATTCATATAGTTTTGCATGATTAGTTTAATTTTTATGTGCATGTTTAGATTACATATGAGCATATAGTTGCATGTTTATAATTGCATACCTCACAGTTCTTACCGTTTTAAAAAAATTTTGTCTAGCCAATGATGAAAGTGAAGTTTTTAAATGATTTCTGAATATTTTGGATAACATGAGCTGAGATGTAACGTTTTATACAATGAAATTCATAATGCTGTTTAAATTCTTTCGGTTTGCACAAATGTGTTCACAAGCACTTGGAGGTATAAGAAGTACGTTGTGCCTTGTGCGATAGACAAACGTAGTCTTAAAAAGAGAAATATGTGAAAAGTGACTTTTGGACTGTATAAAACATTGATTTTTAAACTTTGGGAAAACGTGGGTATCTGTGTATAAAAAAAAGAAAAATAAAGAAAAGTAGAAATAACATGGCTAAGTCTTATTTCGGGGCCCTGGTTACTTTAGTAAGTACGCCCGAGGGGATTGTCTCTACACCTAGCGCCCTAAGGTCTTTCATAGTTTGGGAGTCGTTGGTCGAAAGCTCGCTAAGGGGTAGAAGTGTGCCTAATGGAGTAAGACATTGCACAATCATGAAGAAAAAGAAAGAAAAGAAAAATAGCAATAAACACCGCGAGAAAGTGCGAAATTCGCCCTCGTGAGTACAATAAAGCAGTTAAGCCCATTGTTGAACCTTAGTTTAGTTTAAGATGATGAAATAGTCCGAGTCACATATATATACATAAGTCTTGATTTAAGCTATAATTTTTCTGGTTTGAGCAAGATAGCATGTGCACTCTACACCGAAATCAAGTATTGGGCGAACACAACACACACACACACAACATCTGTACAACATGTTTGAATTATATGAGTATATGACATTATGCCTGTAGTGTGGTTTGAATATGAATTCTCGAATCTAGAAAAACTTTGCTGAGGCAAATTAGACTGAATTTTTATGATGGTTGGGACAATGTGAGAATTAGTTGCATAATAATATAGTTGCATTTTTATTGTCCATTAGTATGCATTGCTTGAGGGCAAGAAATGGTTCAAGTTTGGGGGTATTTGATAAGTAGGATTTACACCTACTTATGGAGTACCAATTCACGCGAACTATGCCCATCTCAAGTACATTTTAGTCTATTTTAGCTGCATTTTATGTTAAATTGCATTTCGCATACTTAAAACTCCTTTTGGTGAATAAGTGCAAGAATTGACCTAATTTGGTGGTGATATCGGACACGAGGCTAATGAAAGAGTATGGCGAGGCAAAAGATAGGATGCGCATGGGATTGAGTGGAGCATGGATGGACAAGCATGGATATACATAGGACATGTCAGTAGCAGCAACAACATTGCAGAGCCAAGCTAAGGAGCGTAATCGAAGATGTAAAGCGCATGCATGCCATGACAAAGATAGCTTGAAGCGCATGCGCCCGTGCGAGATCCCCAAGCCAAACGGGGAAAAACCCCATCGCAAGTTGCTTGGCAAGAGGAAGACAAGCCTAGGGAACGCGCACCCGCGCGTGAGAACGGCCAAACATACGAACCTCTCAGAAGTCTCGTGGCGAGAATATCACTGTTGGAGGAGTCTTGTGACCACAAGGCGAAGTCAGGCCTTGATTTGTTTTATTTTATTTCCAAATTTTAAAGGTTGTAATTTGATTTAAAATGATTCCTGACTGGTGTCAGGGGTATCACTTGACATTTTATTTTAAGTTTCACGTATCTTTACATCGTAATTAGGGTTTTACTCTCTGGGAGGAAGTCCAACGTAGAAGGAGGCTACAACTGTATCTTTCTGTTCCTTCTTGGGATTTTCTACCAGAGTGGGATTATTATTATTAGTTTTGCTGGAATCGTATGAGGATTTGAATTTTGATTCGTATTCCGCAATTGGGTTTGATAGTTTCATCTTTCATCTTTCAATTGTCATTTATTAATCATGTTTAGATTTGATCCCATAATGTCTTTTGGTTCAGTCATGAACTAAACTCCATTATGGGATTCTACCGGATTTTAATATGTAGTTTGATTGCATGTTTAAATGCTGGATTATTTTGCATATCATATGGGATGTCTATCATGATTGTTTTGCATGTATGAATGCTTGGTCACCATTCGTTTCAGTATTTGTATGGAATTGACAATGAACATGCAAATATTGAATGTAATCATGATAGTATACGTATATAGGGCTGTGTTGTATGGCTTATGTATTTCGTGAACCAGATAGACATATACTGTTTCACTGTAACGCCCCGAAATCCGGTCTATCTTCACACCCAGATTCCGTACGTCACGAGTACATCCTTCATCCAACATACATCATTATATACCGAAATATAACAACATACACTCTCAAATCCCAGGTTTTGGAAACCTTATAACCTTTTTTATTACAAATAATAATAAATAAATTATTCATTTCATCTTACAAGAGTGACTTTTATCCGCCACCAAGGATACATAACAGTTCCTTAAACTAGTCTAGAGTTTAATTCATCTTTCTAAATTACAAGTCTTCACTTGATCTTCTCGCTACCTTCACCCTCTGAATGACAATTCATCTGGAGACCGTCAGCTTGATCTTTACGGGATCCTTAAGTTCTTCTAACCTTGTTCGTTGAAAATTATTTTTCATTTAAAGCAAGTGTGAGCATTCAATTGCCCAGCAAGTCATAATAGTTGAACAAACAACTTCAAAATTAAAACATTTCTTTAGAACTTCTATAACCGAACAAAGGTTATGAAGCAGCTTGAATGATAGGATTAGTTTCGATTCCTATCATCTTAAAACATCAGTCACTTTCATTTTTAAATACTTTCATTCCTCTACCTTTTTCATACACATCCTGTCTGGCTAGAATTATTAGCACAGACTTAACAATAACAATTCATGTATAAACAGAACATACGTGTATTGAACATCTCAATCACAGAACAATTCATATCATAGAAACACCGAAGTATTCAAATTGTGGCACAAGGCCTCATACATACTACCACATTGTACATACATCGCATATATGCACATAGACAAGACTTCTCAAGTACAACATCCGAGAAGTTTAAGAAACTAACATTCATGTAATATGAATGAAGTTAGGAAACTTTGCCTACATACTACCACTGCTACTTATTTACCGCTGCTCGCTTCAATTCCTATATAACACATAAGAAGAAAACATAAACACCAATTAGTCATGTATCGAACTTACACATTGGTTTACTTAACTTTACTTCTTAGGGTTTGCGTTCTTGCAATATAAGTTTACGCGATTAACTTCCTTTACCAGTTTACGGCTTTATGACATACGGAGATGTCTTACTCAACGTTCATCATCTTGGATGATTATATTCTTATCTGACTCACATTCGGCTTTCATTAATCTTATTACCGTTCATTACGGCTTTCCTGATAATTCATATTATATTTAATACTTTTGTTATCCATTACATGAACCCCATGTTCATTACTCGTTCTTAGTTTCGAAGCCCTACAAATTGTTGTATGTTAAGACCGATCGTTCATCGCAACAACGTTGCGTTCACAGCTACGTCTATCATACTTCACACTTATCTCTCATTATCATGATATAACATCAAAATGTTATTCATTACCCTAAATCACTCAACGTCTAAGGAATCACAACCTAGCAATTCTCACGTTCGTTCATCCGACTACTGATCATGGGACGCCGATTACGTAACTCGTGATTTATATTCTTTGTTATTTAATCTCGTTTAATCTATATGTTCAACCTTTAATAAAGGTTTGAATCACTTGATTAAGTGTTACATTAGTTGAATATTATATTCTTTATCGTCCCTTACATTTCCCCCAAGAGCTGAGCAATTAAAAGCTCATCTCTGGCTTTTTCCCAACACTGGTGTCGCGACGCCACTCCCTTTGTTATCTCTCATCTTGCATGTATGAAGTTAGCGTAACTCGACCCTTGGTGCAGTGCTACTGGCGCCACTCTATAAAACATGACTAGCGCCACAAGGCAAAGAATATAACCCTAGAAAATTTCTCTAAGTGTTAAATCCAATTTGAGACACTTACTTCCCTATCTCATAACTCCTTCGTTATAACTCGGAACGAGGTCATTCCAAAGCCATTCCCTTCCTTATCTTACGTAGTTTAATACCCATTGAGCAGAAATTTATTCTAAATCCGCTAGCATGCCATTCGATTTGCTTGATCTTCACCCTTTGTTCATTTTACGCTTTTAACGCTCTTCATTTGTTCATCCGTAATTCGGTCATCCGAACTCGGAACTCGTTCGTTCTTGAGTCCATGACTCACGTTTTCTATGTTCTCTTACTTTCTTATGAAACCCTACCCACTCGGGTTCATTTACTAACTTTCTAATTCTCGTTCGTCTTTTACAAAATTTCGCCATAACTTCGTTATAGCTAAGTTTTAATCCGTTCTTCATGAACGTTTCTACCGTTCCTAACCAAGAAATATGCAACTAACTTATACGCGATGGTTTTAAACTTGTCCATCAACAACAATTATCCTACGATGGTTTTAAATTTGTCCATCAACAACGTTCTTCGTGTTCTTCGCGTGTTCTTTGTGTTCTTCACTCGTTCTTCGTTTTAATCGATATTTTGGATTACGATTCCACTTTTTATTGGAATTTAATGTTATAGAACATTATTCCTTACTTATTTCACCTACTTATTCATATAATCCATTCGGGTCGCTCTAATTCATTATAAATCTTATACTTCCTTAAGAAATTTATAAACTAAATTTCTAATTCTTATTTCTTCATTTTCTTATGATTTCAACCATATGAAATCATCTCTAACCTAATCTACCTCTTATCTTCATTAAGTTATGTTTTTAAACATAAAAACTTAAAGAAAATTTTAAAGAGATTAGGTTAGGATTCTGATTCTTATTTAATCCTCTTCCGTTATACAAAGTCGGCGATTTGCAAGCTTTGCTATTACACGATCACTTTCGATCCGATCATTCATGCTCATGCTCTTCCTTCTCCCTCCCTTTCGACTTCTCTCTCTCTCTCTCTCTCTCAAGTGTGGGATTTTCAAAATCCAAAATAATGAAATGAGCTTCCTATTTATAGATTTTCAAGGCTAAGGGCATTTTAGTCATTTCGCCCCCCACCTCCTTAATATTCCCATCTCCTCCAACACTTAGCCACCAAGTTTACTTGGCCACCACCCTTACTTGGTGGCCAAGTAGCCGTCCCACATGCTCATGGGTCAACCCATGGGTTGCCCATTGGTTATTACCCATTCGTTTACCCATCGGTTCGATCCGCAATTTCTTTTCTTGGTTTGGGCCTTAACCTTAATTCTTATTGGGCCTAACTTGGCTTGATTTCACAAAGCATTGGGCTTGACATAATCCAAGTCCAATTGGATCTTACAAAGTTAATGAACTCAAAGTCCATTAAGACTAATCGTATTCTACGCATTCTATTCTCGTATTCTCGTATTCTCGTAATCTATTCGTATATTGTTCGTACGATATTCGTATTATATGTCGTAATAATCTTCATACTATACTCGTATAATAATTCATATAATACTCATATCTCTCACGCATAATAACCCTAATTAATATCGTGATCATAAAATTCTGAACTCACTTTTCCTAACCCTTAGGTTTTGAGTCCAAGTAGCTTAAAACTTCGTTTTTGCCATAAGCGAAATATTATTGAATATTCCATCACGTCTCAAAATTAAACGTAATCTATAGCTTCTCGGAATTTCAAAATAAATCTCCGAGCAGAAACGGATGAATAGTGCCTATTTCGTCTTTTTCCCCAAAAATATTTTGTTCCCGAAAAACTTCTATTTTCGTCTTGAAAATTCTTATTCGCTCAATCTAGCTCATAGCCAGAATACTCCCGATTTATAATCATCCTAGGTTATAGAACGATGAATAAACACATAGCACATAATAATATTAATAAAAATTCCTTTTATTAATAATTAATTCTTTAACCCTAAATTCTAGACGATCCGAATGTCCGGGTTGTCACATTAACCGTATAAGTTAGAGTAAGGGCTTGAACTTAAAATTAATATAATTGCAATTTCACATAGACATATAGTGATGTTGGTTATATTGATGATTACATAGAGTCTATCATCTGTGAATGCTGTGTAAGTAGGTCTTAGTGCATTGAAAAATGGCTAATACTCTTTTAGTGCTCTTGGTTACTTTCCTATGATATGTGAGCAAGTCATGCATGATAGTGGCGATTGAATGAAGTATTAAATGAAGTTAGAATCCCATTAGTTCCAATATCATTTATTTTATCGTTATTATTATTTTAGTTGTGATTTGTAGTTCAAGAACAAACCAAGTTTAATCAATAGTGTGAGCATATAAATATAGTGATTTAATTAATGAATAGTAGTTTAAGTTAAGTAACTTTCTCGTGGGATCGATACTTTTTTACTTGCTTGTATTACTTGTTGACGCATGTATGCTTGCATGAGTTAGAGCTCTTTTGTTAGTAAGTAAAAAAAGAGGCAACAAGTTTTTGGCGTAATACGGGGAAAGGCGTTTAATTTAGTATTATTATCATTAGTTTTAAGCTATATTGTATGACTTAGACAATTCTAGTCTTATCTCATTTTAGTTTTTGTTTTTGTTTCAAGAATTTGGATAAATTTTTATAAGACACTGGCCAACCAATTGACCCCGAGTTAACACCTTTTCAGGGATAATATAAGCAGGAGAGGTTGGAAAAGTCGGTGTTAAGTAGAGAAATTTACAAAGCGATTGGAAAACACGATGACTAAATGGCGGTGAGGCACCTGAGGAGAAGAGCAAAGAGAGGAACATAGGGCTCTGAAGGAGTATTCAATGCCCAATATTAATGGACTACAATCTAGCATAGTCAGACCAGCGATAGCAGCAAACACATTCGAGATAAAAATTGGCACTATTCAAATGGTGCAGAACACAGTTCAGTTTGGGGGTGCTGCTACAGATGATCTGAATGAGCATCTGTTGAGTTTCATCAAAATTTGTGATACATTCAGATACAATGGTGTGACGGAGAATGCTATTAAACTTAGGTTGTTCCCATTTTCATTGAGAGATAAAGCGAAAAGTTGGCTTCATTCTTTGCCAGCAGGATCTATAACTACATGGGAGGATTTAGCTCATAAATTCTTAGCTAAGTTCTTCCCAATGGCTAAGACTGCCAAGATGAGGACAACTATCTCTCAGTTTGAGAAACAATAGGGCGAGTCGTTATATGAAGCATGGGAGAGATACAAAGAAATGCTGAAAAAGTGCCCACATCACGGTATGCCAGATTGGATGGTAATCAACACGTTTTATAATGGATTGGGATGGCAGTCGAGACCGATTGTAGATGCAGCTGCAAGAGGAGCATTATGGGCAAAGAACTATGAGGAAGCCTATGATCTTTTCGAGACAATGGCATCGAATGATTTTCAGAATCCTAGATCCTGAATGCCACAAACCAAAGTTGTAGGTGTATTGGAGGTTGATGCTATTACTCAGTTGTCAGCACAAATGGTAGCCATGGCAAAGAAGATAGATACTTTGGCAGAAGGAAAAGTAAAGACGGTTGCCTTTGTATGTGAGATTTGTGCAGGGTCACACTCGAAGGATCAATGTGCTATCAGCTCAGAATCAGTGCAGTATGTGAGCAAATATAGAAAAGACCAAGGTCAATTTCAGAACACATACCACCCCAACAACAAAAATCTTCCAAATTTTAGTTGGTCGAATAATCAAGGGAATCAACAGACTCAGTTTCAATCAAATAATCAATTTTAAAGCAGCGGTAAGCAAATGGTAGATTTAATCCTAGACCACCCTTTCCGCCAGGATTCTCTCAACATCAACAACAACATCACACTCCAGCTGCACCTCAGCAAGAAAAGAAATCAGAAGTGGAGGAGATGATGATGAAATACATGGCAAACACAGAAGTTATGATCAAGAGCCAAGCAGTGGCTATAAAGAATCTGGAAACAGAAATGGGGCAGATGGTAAACATGCTTACTAACAGGCCCCAGGGTTCATTGCCAAGTAATACGGAGACAAATCCAAGGAGAGAAGGGAAGGAACAGTGTCAAGCGATTACATTGAGATCTGGGAAAGATTTGTCACGATCGCAAGTCGCGCGCCCATGAGAATGCAGAAGGAGGGAAGCTTGCACATGAGGAAGAGGAACCAACCACTAAACAGAAAAATTTGGAGTAATCTGAGGATCAGCTGTAAGAGAAAGACAAAGCAGGTTCGGATGAGACGGTTAAGAGTCCAGTACCACTAATGCACATTCAAGTTCCGTATCTACAGAGATTAAATAAGAAAAGGGAAGATAAACAGTTCAGCAAATTCTTGGTGGTATTCAAAAAGCTGCAGATCAACATACCATTCGCCGAGGCATTGGAACAAATGCCAAGCTACGCAAAATTTATGAAGGGTATATTGTCAAGGAAGAGGAGATTAGATGAGTTTGAGATAGTAGCCTTGACAGAGGAATGCAGTGCAGTGCTTCAGCAGAAATTACCTCCAAAGCTGAAGGATCCAGGCAGTTTCACAATTCCATGAACAATTGGAAAGATGAGCTTCAGTAAGTGATTATGTGATCTTGGGGCAAGCATAAATTTGATGCCCATGTCAGTATTTCACCAGTTGGGATTGCCGGATCCAAAGCCGACAAACATTGCATTGCTGTTAGCGGACAGATCCATCACATATCCATGGGGACTTGTTGAAGATGTGTTGGTTAAGGTGGACAAGTTTGTTTTTCCAGATGACTTCATCATTCTAGACTACGAGGAGGACAAAAGCATACCAATAATACTGGGGAGACCATTCTTAGCCACAGGCAAAACGTCAATAGATGTGCTGAAAGGTGAACTCACTATGCGTGTCCAGGATCAAGAGCTCACTTTTAACGTCTTTAAAGCAATCAGTTTACCAACAGATGAAGAAGAGTGCTTCCTAGTTGACGAGGTGGATTTGTACCTACAGGATGAAGTACAGAAATTGAGGGATTATGGACCATTGATATGTGCAACGGGTGAAAATTCAGATTTGAAGAAAGAGCCTTTGATGAAAGATGAGGTCATTAAATTTCAGGGTGCAGAGGAAATGAAGGAATGCACCTCAATTCCATCTGTAACATGAAGCTCAGAGACAGTCAAGCTAATTGACTATAATTTAGCGATGGATGGGAGGCCACCCATTAGAATTCTCTCCATTGATTTGTTTTTAGTATTTCATTTTGAGTTATTTCAGTAGTTATATCAAACTCCTTTTTAATAGGATACTTGTTGTTCATGATTGAGAGTGTAACAAGAATTGCTGTACAAATATTTGCAAGATGTTAGTGTTATGGGATCACTAAGTCATGTCTTAACAAGATGCATTAATATCTATGCAGGAACCATCATTGGATGGCACCACTGACAGGCAGAGTGAAACTGAAGTTTAGCATTGCAGATATTAGCATCGCTGGTCACAAGCAAAGATAGTCAAGATAAAACTTCAAGGCCTTCAAGTGTCAAGCCATATTAGACAACCAGTCATTTTGCAAGTCTCGCAGCGCGCCTTTTGACCAAATTTTAGTAAAACGCTTTTCGCGCACAGCATCACGACAAATGTTAAGACAGAGCTGACTAGTTTAAAAATAGAGTTGTGGACCATTTGGACTCTCATTTGGGATATTAACAGAAGAGAAATTCTCTCACTCTCCATAACTCACGTCGCTATCCCTTCATCAGTTACAAGTTGTGCCGTACATCTCTCAATAAATTAGCCACGATTCTCTCCTCAATCAAAGTCCATATGTCCTCAACTTCTCCAAAGTGCACTATAAAGCTAGGGTTCCAAGTTGGATTGAAGAAACGAGTATTGAGGGTAGAAATTCTTCAAGCTTTTCTTCATTCTCCATCATATAATCTGTGCCACCTCTATCAAATCACAAATGGGGCCTAAGCGAGCAAGATCTATTACGTCATCTTCTTCTTCCTCTTCGGGAAGTTAAGAGGCTGACGTTGTGGATCACACCAAATTCCTCAATTTGGAAGCTCAACAAGAATACTACCGCATTGTGGCGAAGACATTCATCAAGGAGCGAGGATTCAAGCCGGAGGGGCAGGATGGCTAGTTGTGCGCCATGATTCAAGAGAGAGGCTGGGGTGGACTGACGGCTACTCCAATACCTGTTCCTATGAGCGTAGTCCGTGAATTCTATGCCAATGCAAAGGTCACTATGAGCGGGACATCTCAGGTTCGTGGTATCGAGATAGATTACAACCCCCGTGCCATCCGATTAATTTTCAAAATTACGGATGCACCGCCAGTGGGGGCTGCTAATTGGGTAACCGGCGCTCATTTGGAGACCGACATGGAGCTGATCATTGTAGAGTTATGTGTACCGAGTACGAAATGGACGGATAAAGTTAGCACAACACAACCGCAAAACAATTCTTGGATGTCATTTTCAGATACTGCCACAAAACAAGTGTTAATTAACATGTAACATATTATCACTATACTCTGACCGACCAATTAAATATCAAAAAAACTTAGGTAGGTCCTACTAGCGAAGGAATTCCCCGTCTCTCCCCTCCTAGTTCTAGTCTCACATCTTAGCCAAACATCATATCCCTAAGCTTTGATACCAACTGTGACGCCCCCAAAATAGGTATACATCACCCATCTTGAGTCGCCAAATACATGGTACAAAATTCAAATACAACTTAATTATACAACAGTCATGTAAAATACGACTAAACATATGCTGTGACTTTTATTACAAATATTGTCATCTAGACAATATACAAACTCAATGGGATCCTAATTACATTTATTATCACACTATTTCACAGAATAATGAGGACTACTAATGCACCATCTAGGACCATCACTCTGTTTCCCCCGACTAGTCCCTGCTACGTTCTCATTTCCTGAAGAGAACAATAAAAGTAAAAGGGTGAGCTCAACAAGCCCAGTAAGAAATATTATGACTAAGATAATGCAGAATAAATTATTGTTAGCCTTCAACGGTGTTAAACTGATACAATATGACAAACATCAAGTTTAACTGCAGCGGAACAAGAAATCTATTAGAAGAGTCAAGTAGAGAATAAAATCTACCATCTTCTATGATTTAAAAGGTTTTTCATCACTTTTATCGCTGAGACTCAACTTAATAAATAATCCACATCATTAAATCATCCCTTCACTACAGGCCAAGGATATTCTTTAGTATCACGACCACGAATTATCCATGCACTACTGGCCAAAGATAATCGTGTTTTCATCAACGGTCTTGATCATGTAATAAAACAATTCATCTTTGCACCCTTGGCCGAAGAGAATCCATATCCATAATCATACCAAAAATTGTTCATCAATGCACTACGGGCCAATGATGATTTTTCTCACATCATTTGTAACATTACGGTTATGATTATACCAAATAATCCCTTGTCATAATCATACCAAGTCCATCTATGCACTACAGGCTACAGATGACTTTCAAAAAAAATATAAACATGAGGATGATGACAATGATATATGAATTCAATAAAACAAGTTCAAGAATTAATTTATTCAGGAACTAATAACGTCCAAATTGTCAACATGATACTTCTTTGTAGAGTAAAATTAAAGAATGCTCAGAAGAATATTTCCATGAAAAGATACTGGATGAAGCGCAAATATCAAGGATATTTTGTGACGCCCCCAAAATTAGGTATACATCACCCATCTTGAGTCGCCAGATACATGGTACAGAATTCAAATACAACTTAATAATACAACTGTCGTGTACAATACGACAAAACATAAACTGTGAGTTTGAATACAAATATTGTCTACTAGAGATTATACAAACTCAAAAGGAGTCCTCATTACAATTATTATCACACTATTTCACAGAATAGTGAGGACTACTATTGCACCATCTAGGACCATCACTCTATTCCCCAACTAGTCCAAGCTACGTTCTCATTTCCTGAAGAGAACAGTGAAAGAAAGGGTGAGCTCAACTAGCCCAGTAAGAAATATTATGACTAAGATAATGCAGAATAATTTATCGTTAGCCTTCAACAGTGTAAAACTTATAAAATATAATAACTATCAAGTTTAACTGCAGCGGAACAAGCAATCCATTAGAAGAGTCAAGTAGGGAATAAAATCTACTATCTTCTATGATTTAAAAGGTTTTTCATCACTTTTATCGCTGGGACTCAACTTAATAAATAATCCACATCATCGAATCACCCCCCGCACTACTGACCAAGGATATTCTTTAGTATCACGACCACAAATTATCCATGAACTACGGGCCAAGGACATTCGTGTATTCATCAATGGTCATGATCATGCCAACAATCGTCCATCAATGCACTACGGGCCAATGAGGACTTTTATCACATCATTTGTAACATAACGGTGGCCATGATTACACCGAATAATCCTCGATCATAATCATACCAAGTCCATCTATGCACTATGTGCCACGAGATGACTTTCAACAAAATATAAACATGAGGATGATGACAATGATATACGAATTCAATAAAACAAGTTCAAGAATTAATTTATCTACGAACTGATAACGTCCAAATTGTCAACATGATACTGCTTTGTAAAGTAAAATTCAAGAATGCTCAGAAGAATATTTCCATGAAAAGATACTGGATGAAGCGCAAATATCAAAGATATTCCACTAATTTCATGGGTATAGAAGTCAAAGTTTTAACCAACTGAGTATAATAAAGAATGGAATAACAAAAGAAATCACCATGCATACGATAGACCACACATGCAGGTTATTCCAACAGAATAATAAAGGATGGAACTGTGTACTAGCGTAATCGCATACAGACAAGATATTCCGGATGTGAATAATAAATAATGGAACCAGTGTCCGCATAAACGCATAGATGTGATATTCTCGGCTGAATAATAAATAATGGAACCGAGTCCGGTAGAACGCATGCACAAGATATTCTAATGAATAATAAAGAACGGAATATTAGAAGAATGTCACCATGTATAGGGTAGCCAGCGTATCAAAAGTTATTCCAATGAATAATAAATAATAGAATAACAGAAGTTATCTTCATGAGTACAACAAATAACATCCCTTACCGTAAAAGAAACTGAATATAAGAGTAGGGAAGTAGTAGAATACTTTTCTATAGGTTCTCTTATAATTTTCTCTATAGAGTTTCAGTGAATTCGTACGAAATAATGAAGGAATGAGCTTCTATTTATAGAAGAATGGACTGCATAGTAACTAACTTATGAACGGTCCAGATTGATTTACTTTAAACGAACGATCCAGATTGGTTTACTATTAAAACTTAAAACAACGGTCCATACTGATTTACTATTAAAACTTTAAACCAGCGATCCATAATGATTTACTATTATAACTTCCACCAGCGGTCCATATTGATTTACTATTAAATCTTCAACCAACGGTCTGAAAAATTAGCACATCTCCTCATGGAATAATATTGTACCCAAAAATGATTTGGACCGAAAATAAATATATCTTACGGGTGAATAGTACCCCGTGAATAACTCGTGAATAGTAACTCGTGAATAGTAACTCATGAATAGTACTTCGACACGAAAATGTCCCGAATACGCAATTGAACAATATATCCTCCAGACATCAATTATACTAACACAAATAAGTCCAACACAATGGAACTATAAAATTCATCTTTAATCAACACGAACTTATTCATCATTAATATTATAATTCACAATATTTAACAACCAGGTCGTTCCCAGGAAAGATGGGGCTTTCCGATAAGGATTTCTCCTTATTGGCGCCGCAATTAGGTGACCAAACCTCTCCTCGATGTAACTTCTAGACATTGTCAATATTGCAAATAATAATATGAATAACTTTTTGCCGTCTCAATTATTGATTTAATAATATATCTTATAATGCGAGATGATATCGTAACAATAATTGAATCAATAATACGAGAAATATGATGCAAAGAATTATTGTAGCAATAATTGAGTATAATCGAGTGACTTCTCACGTAAGCATCAATAATCAATATCGTGCATCTTCTTTGTAACTACGCCAGACATCAGATTTCTTTTTACTAATGAGTAGTTCAACAGTTTTAACGGTAACACCTCCGCCGTTATTTTCATAAAGTATTTTTGTCGTTTTCTCAATCCGACAATAATTCCGTTGTGGGGTCCACCAATGATTGTGCCGTTGTACGAATATTCCCTGTTAAAACGAATATTCCCCGACCAATCGAATATTATAAAACAACTTGCATACTTTGCAAAATTTATAAATATTACCCACAACCATAACATTATATCAAATCAATACCATAATATTCAAAAATATAATTCGAGAAATTATTCTTTATTCATAAAAGTCGGGGTCTTACATATTCCACTAATTTCATGGAGTATAGAAGTCAAAACTTTAACCAACTGAGTATAATAAAGAATGGAATAACAAAAGAAATCACCATGCATGCAGATTGCATGAGACAGGTTATTCAATGTAATAATAATAACGGAACTGTGTCAAAGTGAAATTAAATCAAGCGAGGATGTTCTAACAGAATAATAAAGAATGGAATAACAACATATATCACCATGCATGCAGTACTTCTCATAGACAAGTTATTCCAACAGAATACTAAATAACGGAACTAGGTCAAGCGTAATACGCACCGACAGGATGTTCCAACAGAATAATAGAGACGGAACTAGGTCCCGCATAAAACGCACAGACAGGATATTCCAACAGAATAATAAAGTATGGAATAACAGAAGAATTTCACCAAGTATAGGGTGGCTTCACGTATCTGAGTTATTCCAACAGAATAATAAAGAATGGAATAACAGAAGTTCTCTTCATGAATACAAAAGAAATAATACCGCCTACCTTATGAAGAAGAGTATTGGATATATGAGTAGTGAAGTAGCAGAATACTTTTCTTCTTTCTCTCTATAGTTTATCTCTCTAGAGTTTTAGTGAATTCGTAAGAAATAATGAAGGAATGAGCTTTATTTATAGAAAAATGGATCCAGCATAGTAACTAACTCATGAAAAGTCAGATTAATTTAATTTAATCTGACGGTCCATATTTAAAGTAAAATCTTTTAAATAAAATATAATATATTCTATTTATAATCTAATAAAACTAATAACTTTATAAAATTTTTACTATGCAAATACTATGCGAGCACTATGCAAACAAAGATCGTGCAACTATGCAAATACTATGCATAATAAAATATAATATATTCTAATTATTGTCTAATAAAACAAATAACTTTATAAAAGTATTCATTTTTATATAAAAAGATTTTACTATTAGCCTAATAAAAGTAATTACTTTATAAAAGTATTATGTTTTTATATAAAAGCTTTTCATTTTATTACATTAATAATACTAATAAAATAAAACTGAGTGACTTATCACATAAGCACCAATAATTAATACCGTGTGCTACTATGCAACCACGCGTATTACTATACTTTTACTACTGAGTAGTTCAACAGTATTAATGGTAAAACTTCCGCCGTTATTTTCAATAAAATATTTTTGTCGTTTTCTCAATCCGATAATAATTTCGTTGTGGGGTCCATCAATGATTGTACAGTCGTACGGATATTCTCCGACAAAAAGAATATTTCCCGACTAATCGAATATTATACAACAACTTGCATACTTTTCAAAATTTATAAATACTACCCACAACTATAACATTATCTCAAATCCACACCATAATATTTAAAAAAATATTTCGAGAAAATTAAATCTTTATTCATAAAATCTGGGGTTTCACAATATTAATAGTTGTAATTTTGATGTTTATGTTGTTTAGATGGCTAGAAACGCGTTAGAAAACATTAGATTATGTTTCTGTAAACCTATTATACCTTAGATAGGTTGGTATGGTTGTTAGAAAGGAGTTTGGAGGCCTAATTTGGCTTTCTGTAGTATTGCAGAGCATAAATTCGCAAAACGTTGAAGTGACCCCCATCCCGGAGGGCCCCACCAGTGAAAAAACCCCCACCCCTGAAGGGGGTAGTCTACTAAGCCAATTTTGGAAAACAAAATTAACAAAACATAGTTTACTAAAATGGGCATAACCTTTTCATACGAATTCCGATTGATGCGATTCAAAATGATCCGGAACGTGGACGAGTAAACCTATAACTTTTATTGTTTACGTTTTTCAATTTGAAATCGTTATGAAGGGGAAAAATGGTCATCTTTAAGACTGTTATGTATTTGGAGGCAATCGGAGGGCGTCGGGATGCACGAATGCAACTGCAATTCTTTGTGTGTTAGTATAACCTAATGATAACATGTTGTACATATAATAGGATGTTGTATCAAGTTGTTAATATGTATGTGATGAAATGACATGATCACTTAAGTAGTTGTAATAAAGATAAATAGTGATGTTCATGAAAAGATGTGACGTGGTTAGTGAGCTATATGAAACTAATATTAGTGTAACTAATGTGTATTGTCAATACATATGGTATGTGTAGGAATTGTGGTGAACGTGAGTAGTGATTGTTTAACCTACGCACGAGGAAAGTTCCCTAACCTTTGCTACTTTATTATTCAGCAAGATTACTTTTCACTGTCATGATATACTTTTGCAAGTTCTCTATTTCTAATCTCTTGTTGAGCAATTTATTGTTATGCAAGTTCTTTAACTCCCATTTACTGTTGAGCAAGTTAATTAATCTTTATTTCTTTATTCCAAATGAGATTACTTTGGTTATTCAAAGTCTGTAATTTTGTTATAAGAAATGTGTTTATTCAGCTATTAATAATTGTTGTTTGACCTTCGTTCTCCAATGCCATTGTACTATTGTACATTATTGTACTGAACTCTAAGTTGCCTAGCGATTCTTTACCAATTCAACATATCCTTAGTTGATGAATGTTCTAAACTCTAAATTACCCTTGAATTCAACCCAAACCAAACTTCCTTTGGTTTGCATATGTACTCACACAAATTTTGAAAGCATGTTAACGATGATAATATTTGTTCAATTTAGAAATTGTTAATACTCTAGCTCTTATTGATTCATCGATATACCTTGTTCATGAAGATATTATAATCAAACTCTTGAATAGTTATTGGTCTCTATCTGATTCAACCAGTACTTGGCTGATGAGAATTCTAAAGCTCTAGAATTCCTTTGAAGTTAATTCCCAACAAAACTTCCTTTGGTTTGGAACCTGATAATCTAAGCTGAGATGAACAACCCTATATTAGGGGATTATTTTAGAGGTACGCAATAGCGTTAAAATGTTTGCGCAATACATAGTACAAAGGGCTGATCACCTGGAGTACGGGATGATGGTCCATATAGTCGTTTAGACTGTTAAAGGTTACAATAGAAACACCTATTAACCTAGGACATAGATGATGATTATATTCTTTTAGACTGTTAAAGGTTAAAGTAGAAATACTTGAAAACCTAGAGTATAGTTCGTGGTCTTTTGACCCTCAGTGTATTCTTTTATTTTGATATCTATTGTTAACTTAAACGTTCATTATTCCTTTGAACTTGTAGCTTTTGAATTAAAGTTTATCGTTCCGGTAAGAGAATTTTACCATTGAAAGTTCAGTTATTGTCATTCATAAAATGTTATTGTATACTATTCTTCTTGTGAGCAAATGTTTGCTCACTCTTGCACCAAGCAATGCAGATGAAGTTAAGAAATTTGAAGAGCTTTCTTCAAGCAAGCGCAAGGACAAAGTGCTTGATTAGACGACAATGTTTAATTTACCTTTTATTTATGAAGTTTATGTAACAGATTTGATTATGGCTATGTTTTAATTTTCTGCTGATGATTGTAATAAATGTTAGATGACCTGGGATTTATCTTGAGATTATGTAACCCTTGATGGGAGATTTATTATTTAAGCTTTTGAGTTTAATTATATCTTTTGTTTATGGGTAGTTAGTTATAATTTATTTGGATAATGAACACTCTGTGGAATTAAATGACCCGAATTTGGGGGTGTCACAAGTTGGTATCAAAGATTTAGGTTATGAACCTTAGGTGGGGAAATCTTAGGCTATAACCTTCTAGGAGATCGAAAACGTAGAGGTGATAAACTCTTATCGAGTTCTGAGGAATGAATTAAGGAAATTCATTGAAGATAAAATGATAAAAGACTTTATGTCCTTATGTGTTAATGACTTATGTGTTCGTGAGTACTTAGTTGTAACAAGTATTATACATATCAAGTTGTGGAGTTATTAAAACTTTGTTGTCAGAGAGATTGATGAAGGAAGATAGGGATTAGGAGCCCTGAGAAGTTATATAGTTTGAGTATGATTGGTATTAGGAAAGCTATACCCGTGGATTTTTGTTGTAGAACTTGGGTATAAGCCTGAGTTTGATCCGGAAGATGAATTTTAGAAGGTAAATATGAAGTATGAGTAAGAAGAGTTAGGAAAACCATAGAGCTAGCGTAAAAAGATGTCGCGACTCAAGACTTTACCGCACGACTTGCAGATGTAGAGTAGAGATTATCTCAGTTAAAGTATGAAAGAGGATAGTTATTAGTTATTAACGAGATTGCACATGAATGGCTAGGGAAAGGAGTCAAAGAAAGCGAAGCGAAAGTCGAGGACGCATGGATGAAGGCTTCTAAATGCATAGAACGTGTTGAAGACAAGTCAAAGAGTGCCAAGCGAATGATGGAACTTAGCATTTAATCTTCCACTCTCCTGATGATTCGTATCGTGGAGCAAGAGGGAAATGAAGCTTTACAACGTGGACTGTTCTTGTAGATTGCAAGACAAATAATAAGATGATATATAAAACATGAAAAATAAAAAATAAAAAAATTACTAGATGTAAATCCTAACTTTTGAATTAAATAGTGGGATGTGATAAGTAATCCTGGAATTTTATTATTTCGGAATAAATAATATAAATAGCAACGAGGCTATTTTGTTTTGTGTGGTAAATGAAAAAAGTATTATCATTGTTTATTAAGATATATTATGTGTTATCTATAAGTGGTTAGGATAAGTTTGAAAATGTTAATGTGTGGATGAATGATGATCTAATAGTTCAAGTTTTAAGCAAGAAGATGCGCTTAGAAGAAGACAACAACATCAACAGAGCCCCAAGGAAAATGCATACAATAGGGAAGCTAACATAAATCCAAATTGCTACAATTGGTGAATTTCTTTGGTGGGAGCCTTGGCAAATCAACTCAATTTCTTCTTTGTATAATCAAATCTCAATGTTCCAACCAAATTTGTTTACTACTGAGGGTTGGAAAAAGAACGATGATGAGACGGGGAAGGTAATACGCCGCATACAATCAAGAGTGGAGGGAAAGAAGAGTGAAGATGATAAGGTGGGTGATAGTCATAACCCAGAATATATTTGGTAAATGAAAGTGGGACAATAATATTAATTCTAAAAATCAGCAAGGGAAGGAAAAGAAGAAGGTGGAGGCGTGTAGCAACTGCGAAAAGAAATATGTAGGTGTTTGTTTGAAGGGAAGGAGGGTGTGCTTTAATTATGGCTCGAAGGATCACATTGCACCAAAATGTTCAAGACCGAAGAAGAGAGACTGCTTCATGTGTGGATCGAAGGAGCACTTGGCTCGAGGTTGCCCAAAGAAAGCGGTAGGAAAAGCAAGTGGAAGCAAAGGGAGCAGTGGTAAACTGGTTATTATAGAGTCAGATGCGCCGTGTCGACACACTGAACAATCATCCAAAATGAAGATCCAAGACGCAATGCAAGGTATGTTTCCGATCAGTTATCTATACGGCTGCGTGTTATTTAATTTAACCGCCACTTGTTAATTTATGCCTGATGAATTCGTTTAAAAACTAGATTCGCTTCGGGAAGAGTAAGACTATTCCCTAAATATAGAAAGTGTGAATATTGATTCCTTTTACGTTGGTGTGTAAAAATTTCGTGTTGTATTAAAGGCCACGTGTTAAACCATATGGTGATAAGTCATTGTCATAGAAAGCACATAAACCTTAAGACTCCGAGGAAGTCAAAGGTAGTAGTTTATTCTTTTAGTTGCAAGACGTCTGTACGGTAGAGTTATTTATCGATGTTGTAAAATAAGAAGTTATTAAGAAAATAATCTGTGGGTTATGTGAAGAGCAAAATAGTTACTTAGTTAGCTAAATTGATGAGGAAATCGGTGAAATTTATATGGGCAGGAAATTATGAAGTGAATTTTCAAGAATTGAAGAAGAATTTAGTATGGCACCTATGTTGTCTCTACCAGATAGTACATAAAACTTTGTGTTGTATAGCAACGCATCATACAAAGTATTAGGCGGTGTGTTTAGGCAGAATGACATGGTCTTTTCTTACGCATCGCGTCAGTTAAATTTTTTATGTGAAAGGGTATTCGACTCACGATTCAGAGTAGAGGTATTAGTGATTGTCCTGAGGATTTAACGATGTTATTTTTGAGTAGTAGGGTGAGATATAGAAAAAAGAAGAAAAAAGGGTAGTAGTTATTTTTGTTAACTGTGAAAAATGGGTTCATAATAGAAATGACTAAGTGGTGGTAGGAGGTAAGATATATGAAAAGGCAGAGGAGAAGCTTTTTAGATGAAAACAGTACAACTTTGTTGGATAGAGTTAAGGAAGACTATTCAGATAAAGGTAGTGTCAATTCAAAAATTGATACTGAAGAATAGTTGAAGTTAGAAGGAAGAAACTAGCTTTCGCTAATACCAAGAATTAAAAATGAAGTTTTGCATAAAATTTATATATTGAATCAACTAGGAAGCACAAAATTATATATTGCCTTTGATATTACTATTGGTGGCAAGACATGGCGGTAGATTTCTGGTCTGTCTGTCAAAGTTAGCGTATTACATATCGAGCAGTGTGTGAAGTTATGAAATCATTTCAAGACACGATGTTTCTGTGTCAATTGTGTCGAACCGAGATTCACGATTTACATCGAATTTTCAAAAGGGTTTGCAAGAACGTGTGGAACGCAATTAGAAATAGGTATGTCATATCGTTTGCAAATCGATTGTCAAACTAAAAGGAAGTCCAAACATTGAAAGGCATCCTAAGCGCACTAGAAGTTTTTGATAATGTCATATGAGGAATCCGCATTGAGCAAGTTATGGGTAAGTTAAAATAATTTAAGAGTAAAGTAATGTTAGGTGGGTTTTCAACTGAGGACTCATATGGTGACTAAGTCGTACAAACATTTGTGTGGGCAGAGGTTTTGTGCATATACTTGGTTTATCACGTTGATAATCATTGGAATAACGATATCACGCTATCAATGTATGTGTGGTGGAAAGGTGATTCTTTTCTCATGTATATATTTAATAGTTAGAGGTTGTTAAGATTAAGATAGATGATATTGAGATTAGGTTCGGTTCTTAAAACTAAAGAATATGGTAAGTTCGTGACTCATAATCATATGGTATGTTTTGAACTCCTCAGCGAATGGACGCCTATGGTCTGACTAGGATAAGTTCCTAAACTCATATGATTATGGAAAGTTCCTGGATTTCCAAAGTGTGGTAATTTTGATGAACTATTGGGTATAAAACAGTTATAGTATAGGAAGCGTTGATGAAGTTGAAAGATGGTTTTGAGGTAGACTTACCTCTATAGTTAGAGCGCATTCGAAATGTTTTTCATGTTTCGGTGAGATGATCGAACAAGCTCGACTGCAATCATGTGATCAAGTATGACAATATCGAAGATGCTACGTGGGAACTCGAAACTGAAATGATGAAGAATTACCATGAGTTATTTGTTTAATAAGTGTCTTCGATTCTGGGGACATAATCTTTGTAAGGAGGGAAGAATGTGACGAACGAATTGCTTGAGTTATGATTCTGGGGACAGAATCCTTGTAAGGAGGGAAGGATGTAACAATCCGAAAATTTAAATTGTAATTTTAAATATTTATGGAATTATATAAATATTTAATTAATGTGTTTATTGTAGAATAAATATTTGTTTAATTTGATTTGATTTGATTATTTATTTGTTGAATAAATAATTAATGAGTTAAGGAAATTGATCATCATGATATAATATTTTAATATTTGGTTGATTAAATAAAATTATAATTATAAAGAAAATTATAATTATGTTGTTTTGGTTTATATGGTGAATTAATTTAATAAATTGTTATTAGACTTAATTAAATTGAATATTAAAATTTAATTAATTAAAGTGTGACCATAAACTATATTATAAAGGAGTTATTAAAATAAGTTAAGGGAGGTTAATTCAGTTTTTGCTAAACAAGGCTTAATGAATGCTAAGTCTTTAATTTAAATCTACTTTACCAAACAAGGTGTAAGATTTAATGGGTTAATTTTTAGTTAGTTAACCAAACAAGCCTTATGGCTTTTGAGTTTAAGAAAAAAACTCATGTCAGTTAAAGTTATAATTATATTATATACTTAATACATATATTATTACCTATACGTTATATTGGGTTTAATACGTAAGTTAGAGTTTAGAATAGGGAAAAAGACCCAGAAGAAGAAAAAAAGAAGAGAAGAAGAAAATTACAGAGAAAAGTAAGAGAGAATTGGGAGAAGTCTAGAGAGAAGAATTGGGGAAAAAGAAAGCTTCATAATCAAAAGAATAGCAATCATCTTCTAAAATTAAGGTATCCTCTTGCTTGTATTTTTCAAAAAGTTGTAGTTATATTCTCTTCTAAAATTCTCTGTAAAAACTTTGTGAATGTTGAATTGTTTGTTGTATATAGCTTTATATGATAAATTGTTTGTTATAAAATTGTTTTCATAAGTTTATATATGAGTATAGTGAATGAATTCATGTTAAGTATGTATTTTGTGAAGGAAATCATATTAAAGTGAATTGGTATGAACATATATGAATATGGCTTAGTTTAAAGTAAAGTTAAGGTTTAATTAGTTGTATAATATATAAATTGACTATTGAATTCGAAAGAGGATGAATAAACATAAGCATAGTATGTTGAATTAACTGTTTTGGTTGAAAAACAAAAGCACAATGATGATTTTCACTGAAAATTTCAAAAAGTAAAGTTTTAGCAAAAATAGTGAATATTATTAGTTGTAATTTTGATGTTTATGTTATTTAGATGGCTAGAAACGCGTTAGAAAACATTAGATTATGTTTTTGTAAACCTATTATACCTTAGATAGGTTGGTATGGTTGTTAGAAAGGAGTTTGGAGGCCTAATTTGGCTTTTCGTAGTGTTGCAGAGCATAAAAATCGCAAAACGCTGAAGTGACCCCATACTGGCGGGCCCCCAAAGGTAAAACCCCTGCCCCAATGGGGGGGGTAAGTAAAGTCTGCTAAGCTAATTTTGGAAAAAAAAACTAACAAAACATAGTTTACTAAAATGGGCATAACCTTTCCATACGAACTCCGATTGATGCGATTCAAGATGATCCGGAACGAGGATGAGTAGACCTATAACTTTTATTCTTTAAGTTCTTCAATTTAAAATCGTTATGAAGGGGAAAAATGGTCATCTTTAGGACAATTATGTATTTAGAGGCAATCAGAGGGCGTCGGGATGCACGAATGCAAGTGCAATTCTTTTATTTATGAAGTTTATGTAATAGATTTGATTATGACTATGTTTTAATTTTTCGCTGATGATTGTAATAAAGGTTAGATGACCTGGGATTTATCTTGAGATTATGTAACCCTTGATGGGAGATTTATTATTTAAGCTTTTGAGTTTAATTATATCTTTTGTTTATGGGTAGTTAGTTATGATTTATTTGGATAGTGAACACAAAATCTATGGAATTAAAGTACCCGGATTTGGGGGTGTCACAGAAAGAAGTTGGTTAGGACGATAAAGTTAGTTGTTTGTTAACTGATTACAGTGTGCTATGTGAATATATTATGTAGATCCTGTAAAGACTGAGAATTGATTGAATTGTGTATTCGAATACGCTTGAAGGCAAGTCTTTCTTAACGCTTGTCTAACCTCCGTGTTAGCCAAGTTTTCTATGATTCATGTTATAAGATGCATGTGTGGTTTTAAAGAAAGAGTCGATGACTGTTTTAACTCGGCTAGACAAGTATTGAAGAATTAATTGATTTGTTTACAAGTCTTTCGATATAGAACTGTTAACACTATCCTATGCCAAGTATTTTCGTCGATTATTCGATGGGCACGCGAGGTTGCCAAATGTTAAACGTAAATACGTTTAACAGAAGAGTGTTGATCAATATAGAGTACAATAGGCTGATCACCTAGAAGTGCTCGTAAGTAAAAACAGATGGATGGCCTTAGTGCCGGATGTCCTTTTCAAGTATGAAAATGGAAACAGTATGTTCATGGTCTTTAGACCGGTTCAGAATTCCTAAGCTATTATATATACTTTGGAATCATTGTGGTGAAATGAGAAGTACTATTCAAATGTTTCATAGTACTTCATAGTTAATTGTTCTGTTATATAAGCTGAGCATAAAATTTCAATGTGTTACTCATATGATTACTTGTTAGACTTGCTGAGCTAGTTATGCTCACTCTTGCTTGAACTATATGATTGCAGCTAAAGCTGAACGAACTGAGAGTTCTAAGAGAGATAAAGGCAAGGATAAGATGGACAATTAACTGTCCTGTAATAGTTTAGTGTATTTGTATGTAATATACTTATGAAGAACAAAGAATGTATTCGGTTTACGAACTTGGGATACGACTTGGTATTATTGTAATACAAAGATAGTAAATACAATCATTTTGTTGTTATTTCAATGGAATGACTGTATGAATTGTAGTATCGTGGACACCATCTGCCAGGTTGGAAGATACCCAGATTTGGGGGCGTCACAAGTTGGTATCAAAGCATTAGGTTATAAAACTTAAGGGGGGGGGAGAACCTTAGGCTAATAACCTCGTTAGGAAAGGAAAGGTCCGAAGAAAGTTAACTCGCGTCAAATGAGTTAATAAGGCATTGAGGAAACTCGGTACTGAAAGATTTAAAAGATGGAAAGTAACCCTAAATGGATTAAATGTGATTTATGCTTATATTATTGTGTAATATGTACTAATCAATTTGTTATGTGTTATTGTAGATGTCAATATATATCTTGATGTATAGGGATATACATGTGGTAAGCGAGGAGTCCGTGAACAGAGTAGAGCCAGTACCTATGCTCGTAGCGGAGATACCTTTAGTGATTCTAGAAGGATCAGAGCCCGAGGAGTATTTCTCAGAGGAGGACTATTCGGAGGAGACCATGGGAATATCATCATATCTGAATATGATGATAGATGTGAAGGATGATATGGAGGTAACATCGGTTAATATAGTGATGCCTGCCTTAGAGTCAACACCTACAGAGACGATGAGGGAAATGTACCTCTCGGTGCTTGACCGTAACGTGCAACTGCACAATATGGTGCAGAACCAGAAAGAAGAGATCAATGATCTCTGTGGTGCCAAGGAGTCTGCAGAGTCAGACTATAAGATAGAGCATGGTGAGAAAGTGCTCATGACTGACAAGGTTAGGGACTATAAGAACGAGGTCATAGAACTTCGTAAGAAACTGGTTGCAAAAGACCAGAAGATAGCACGGATGTCATATATAAATGATAGTGCGCACGAGGATTTCAAGCTTAAGATAACTTGTTATTCTATTGTGTCGGGACAAACTCGACATACTATAAGTCGAGATATTGTGTAACGATCGAGAAATTTGTAATTTAATTTAAATATTTATGGAATTAAATAAATATTTAAAATAATTTATTTATTGAGAAAAATAAATATTTGATGAATTGTGATGAATTAATTTAGTAACTAAATTAATTAATCGAATAATGATAATTTTGGATTTAATTTAAGAAGATAATTAAATCAAATCAAATGCTTAATATTTAAGAAATTAATTAAATTAAATGAATTGTTTAATTTAATGGAAATAAATATTTGAAATAAAGTGATGTTTCTAATTAAATTAGATATGTAATTATTTATTAATTTTAATGATAATGAGATTTTTATTATTATTATATAAGTTATTTAAATTAACTAAACTAAGTTATTTAAATTAATTAGAGTGTGACACAAATTAACTATGCAATATAAATAATATAATAATAAACTAGTTTGGGAATATTGTGGTAGCCAAACAAGGCCTTGTGGCCTTTGGCTTATTCAACTGACGAGTCTTTTTATTTTTCTAACGTAAGGGAACGTGGGAGTGGTTATATTTTTCTATGCGTATTATTTTCTAAGACTTGCTAGATAACTGAGGAAGAGAGAATTACAGAGTGTTGAGAGTGAGGAATTGAGAGAATAATCTCTGTGAGTTTGCCAAGAGAAGGAGGAGACTAGCCATCTTACGCTAGTCTATAATCAAGAGGATTAAGGTATAATTCACTCCTAAATCTCCAAATTTTAGTTTTGTCTAAGTTCTCTGTAAATTGGTTTTATGGATTTGTTGTTCAAGCGTTATGTATATTGTGTTGATTAAGTTGTAGAATCTGTTATCATCTTGTATGCATGTTGTATAAGTTATCAAATTGTGAGAAATTGATTTTAGAAAGGAATTGAAAATCACAGTGTTCATATTCATAATGTATGGCTTTAGAAAGTACGAAATTTGATGCTTTATATATGTGGTAAACTGTGGTTTGTTATTGGTTTATGCTAGTCTATTAAGTAACACACATAGCGTAATTTGAACAAAGTAATTCGGACAAGAATCGAAGTCACAGTGGTGATTTCTGTGGAATAAGTTCAAAAATAGAATTTTATATGAAAATATGGAATTTTGAGAAATTAAACTAGTGTTAGTTGATGATAAATTGTGTTAATAGATTGTAAATGTCAGCAATCATGTTTGTAATAGTCTGTACCAATTATAGATGTTAATTTCACTATTTGGTGGGTGAAATTCGTGTTAGTTGGGCTAAAAACGGCTACTGTTCACTGCCGAGTTTGCGTCTGTCTGTGCACCAGCGTAGCTGCGCCAATTCCAAGTCTATGTGTGGCACAACTGCACCACACCCTGCACTAAGACAGTGAGGTCTGCTTGTTTGCAGGTCAGGCTTGTCGGACTTGTGTTAGTTTAGTGAGTATGTTAATGATGTTAAAACATGTTATAAACTATAATAACAGATGTTAATGTGTTGAAATGCAAAGTACAAAGATTTGGAATAATTATTTAAATAAGTTATAAAATGAAACCAAATGAGATGTTTTCGAAAAATAGAGTTGAACGACTAAGTTATGTTGATCAATGTGTAATTTCAGAAGCATTAAGTATGTTAACCTAAATGGTTAGGTGCTAGGTTAGGGTTATGACCTAAATGATGGTTTAAACCCTAAAGTTAATATTCATACAATTAATTGTTGTTGCGATTTCGATGATATGTGTAGGGTAATTGGAGATTATTTCATTTGTGTAGCTTTCAAACAAGGCAAGTCTTCTAACGCCACACTTTCATTGAGTTAGTTTATTATGGTTATGCAAGTTCTCTAACTCAACTTTCATAAATGTGCAAGTTTCTAAATCTTATATTTGTCATTGGGAAAGACTATTGATTCTATTCTGATAAATGATTGAATAAGCTAATTTAACCTAATTCGTTATATCGAATGAGTTTCACATTCTCATTTCTTGTTATTAGTATTCAAAACATATATTGTTCTAACACATTGATTCAAAGGAGATTGTTTTAATTCCTTGAATATAATAATTTTCATATATATCATGCTTATTTAGTTATATATTGTCGATATTCGATCTTTGACTTTGATAGCCTTGTTCAGTTATACATTCTTGTATTAAATCTTTATTTATGGAAATTGAATAAGTGTTCTAAAATTCTAGAAACACTGATAAGCTAGTTCCAAACTAAACTTTCTTTAGTGCGAAAATTCTAAATTCAAACTGAGACGAACAACCCTAACATAGGTGATTTTGTGACGCTACCAAAATCGGTATACATCACCTATTCTAAGTCGCCAAATACATGGTACAAAATTCAAATACAACTTAATTATACAACAGTCGTGTAAAATACGACTAAACATATGCTGTGAGTTTTAATACAAATATTGTCATCTAGACAATATACAAACTCAATGGGGTCCTCATTACATTTATTATCACACCATTTCATAGAATTGTGAGGACTACTAATGCCATAATCTGGTCCATCACTCCGTTCCCCGACTAGTCCCAGCCATATTCTCATTTCCTGAAGAGAACAGTGAAAGAAAGGGTGAGCTCAACTAGCCCAGTAAGAAATATTATGACTTAGATAATGCAGAATATATTATCATTAGCCTTAAACAGTGTTAAACTGATACAATACAATAAGCATCAAGTTTAACTGCAGCGGAACAAGCAATCCATTAAAAGAGTCAAGTAGAGAATAAAATCTACTATGTTTTATGATTTAAAAGGTTTTTCATCACTTTTATCATCATTTGGGACTTTTAATAAATAATCCACATCATCGAATCACACCACACTACGACCAAGGATATTCTTTAGTATCACGACCACAATTATCCATGCACTCTGAGCCAAGAATATTTGTGTATTCATTAATGGTCATGATCATGCCAACAACTGTCCATCAATGCACTACGGGACAATGAGGACTTTTACCACATCATTTGTAACATTACGGTCATGATTACACCGAATAATCCCTGGTTATAATCATACCAAGTCCATCTATGTACTACAGGCTACATATGACTTTCAAAAAATATAAACATGAGAATGATGACAATGATATAAGAATTCAATAAAACAAGTTCAAGAATTAATTTATTCAGGAACTAATAACGTCCAAATTGTCAACATGATACTGCTTTGTAGAGTAAAATTCAAGAATGCCTAGAAGAATATTTCCATGAAAAGATTATTCCAACAGGATGTTCCAACAGAATAAAAGAATGGAATAACAACAGAAATCACCATGCATGCGGTACTTTGCATAGACAGGTTATTCCAACAGAATACTAATAACGACGGAACCGGTCCCGTAAAAACGCATGAGCATGAACTATTCCAACATAATAATAATAAAGACGAGAATCAGTCAAATTGTAAAAGCATATATAGGCAGGATATTCCAATGAATAATAAAGAATGGAATAATGTAAGAATTTCACCAAGTATAGGGTATCAGAGCATATACTGAGTTATTCAATAGAATAATAAAGAATGGAATAATGAAGTTCTCTTCATGAATAAGAAAGAAAGAATACCCCTTATGAGTACAACAAATAATATTCCCTACCTTAAGAAGAAAAGTCTTGAATATATGAGTAGTAAAAGTAGAGAATACTTTTCTTCTTTCTCTCTATAGTTTATCTCTCTAGAGTTTCAGTGAATTCGTAAGAAATAATGAAGGAATAAGCTTCTATTTATAGAAAAATGGACTGCATAGTAACTAACTCATGAACGGTCCAGATTGATTTACTTTAATCTGAAGGTCCATATTTAATGCAAAATCTTTTAAATAAAATATAATATATTCTATTTATAATCTAATAAAATGAATAACTTTATAAAAAATTTTACTATGCAAACACTATGCAGGCACTATGCAAACACTATGCATAATAAAATATAATATATTCTAATTATTGTCTAATAAAATAAATAACTTTATAAAAGTATTCTGTTTTATATAAAAAGCTTTTTTTTGTTTTATTACATTAATAATACCAATAAAACAAAACTGAGTGACTTATCACATAAGCATCAATAATCAATACCGTGTGCTACTATGCAACTAGGTGTATTACTGTACTTTTAACACTGGGTGTTTCAATAGTTAACGGTAAAACTTCCGCCGTTATTTTCATAAAGTATTTTTGTCGTTTTCTCAATCCGCAATAATTCCGTTGTGGGGTCCACCAATGATTATGCCGTTGTACGAATATTCCCTGCTAAAACAAATATTCCCCGACCAATCGAATTGCAAAATTTATAAATATTACCCACAACTATAACATTATATCAAATTTACTCCATAATATTCAAAAATGATATTTATAGAAAATTCATCTTTATTTATAAAAGTTGGGGTCTTACAGATTTTGTACGTGTATCGTTTAGATGTTTGTGCATAATACATGGTACAAAGGGCTGATCCCCCTGAGTACGTTAAGAAAAGTATGTACAGTCTAACGACTGTTGAGGTTAAGGTAATAATACCTAAACACCGTGGACATAGTTCGTGGTCTTAAGACCCTCAGATAATTAAAGTTCGAACTTGTTTTCTATTTTGATTCGTAGAACAAGTTCTTTATCATTCAATATTCATTGTTCACTCTCATGTTGTTATTATACTCTCTTTATGCCAGTGAGCAATTGTTTGCTCACTCTTTCAATTAAACAATGTAGCTAAAGTTGAAAGAGGTGATGATCCATCTACTAGCAAGGGAAAGGGAAAGATGTCTAAGTGATGGAGAATTGTTTAAAGTTTATTTAAATAATTGAAGTCTTAAGTCTTGTTTTATTTTATAATGTATTCCGCAAACTGATGTAATAATTTTAAGGTTAGATTACCTGGGATTTGTTTTGAGATTATGATGTAACCCTTTAATGGGAGAGATTATTGTTTAAGTTATTTAAATTATATATTTATCCTTTGATTATGGGTAGTTAGATATAATAGTTTTGATAAGTGAGCACCAAATTTGGTGGAAATGAAGTACCCGGATTTGGGGGTGTCACAGGTTGGTATCAAAGCTTTAGGTTATGAACCTTAGGTGGGGAAAACCTTAGGAAGTAGCCTTTAAGAAGTCAGAAAACATAGAGGTGATTAACTCTTATCGGGTTTTAAGGAATGGATTAAGGCATCCATTGAAACTAAACAATAAAAGACATTATGTGCTATGTGTTAATAACTTATGTGCTCATGAGTATCGATAATGTTAAGTAAAACTTAAAATATTTTGTTGACAGGATGTCTAATGAAGGAGGGTCCAGTCTAGCTAGAGAGGTGATACCTCAGGTACCTAGAGATGATGAACCGGGATATTCACGTAGTCTTGAGGAGCGATTGATCCAAGAGGATAAGCACATGGACCCGATCCCGAGGAGGATGATGATGAAGAGGATCCTGAGGAGTTTCCACCAAACTCTGTATCGGCTGAGATGTATGATGCTCTGTATGACCGTAACATAGAGTTACATGATAATATAGAGGAGATGGTAGAGATGCATCACGTTGCATTGGAACAGAAGGAGGTAGAGATTCAGGAACTTGACTCAAAACTTGGAAACACGGGATGAGAGCTAGTTCATACCAAGGGTCAGCATGAAGACCTATTGGCAGTGAACGAGAAGATGAAAGATGACTTCAAAGAGGAATCAACTAAGCGTGCAAGAGCAGAGGATGCTTGTATGAAGGTGACTCAACGTGCAGATCGTGCTGAGGCTAAGGTCCAAGTGAAGAAAGCCAAGATGAAGGAGATGGATTATGTTTTTAATTTGGTGATTGATAGGGCTCAGGATCGAGTCCATTATTACCCACCTCAATTTGAAGACTCGCATTGATTTGTGATGGATCGTAGGACTGGGTATCGTATCATGGAGGAAGAGCGTCGAGAGGCCATACGACGTCTTAATATGAATAGATAGAAAATAAGAGTGATAATAATATGTGGTTAATTATGTGAGTAAATAGATTGTGAATCCCTTATTTTGAGATTAATAAAGGGATAGTATGAGTATGTAATCCTGAAACTGGTTTAGTTTAGAAAAGTGGATGTTTATAGCAGATATGCTATCTTTAGTATGTTTAAAACATGACGAATGAATAAAATATTAGAGTTTATTTGAAATGTAATGTGTTAAAGCTTCAATTTTGGAATGTTTAAGTTAAACCTTGAATACCCAAGAATTTGATTAATGAACTAATAAGCGTATATTTTAACAGAAAATGCCTCCTAGAAGAAGACAACCACGTCAGCAAGTACCTCCTGAGGGGTCTACTAACAATAACAATGAGACCAATGTGAATCCAACAAAGCCAGTTGGTAGCTTTGTTGTTGACGGAGCACTTGCAAATCAACCGCAAGCTCAAGTTATGACTTTCAAGGAATTCAAAGCGGTTGGACCGCCAGAGTTTCAAGGGTCTATGAATCCAGTGGAAGCGCAAACCTGGATCATGGAAATGAAGAAGGTGTTTGATGTTGCTAGAGTTAGCGAAGATCAGAAGACTGCGTTCGCGACGTTTATGCTTAAGTCCGAAGCTAGCTACTGGTGGCAAGCAAATAAAGTTCGTGGAGGACAAGGAGTGATAGTGTGGGATAGATTTAAAGAGATGTTATTTGAAATGTACTTTCCAGCGAGTTCTCGGAATCAGTTGGTAGTGCAATTTCTTGAGCTTAAGCAAGGAACTATGACGGTGCCAGAATATGCTGTGAAGTTTAATGAGTTGGCAAGGTTTGCCACTTATCAAGTCAATACGGATGAGCGTAAGGTGAGAAGGTTCGAACAAGGATTGAAACCCTGGTTGTATAGCAAGGTTTCAATGTTCCAGTTAAATACATTTGTGGCTGTACTGGAAAAAGCAATTATCGCAGAAGGTGGAAGCGATGCCTTGACCAAGTATAACCAAGATCAGAAGAAGAGGAAGAATGATAACGAGAATAAGGCTGGTTGAAGTAATGTTGGAAGTAACCATCAGAAGAGGAAATGGAACGAGAATTCGACTACGGGAGGACAACAAGGAAGTCAGCAGAAGAAAAAGTTTGAAGCTTGTGCGACGTGTGGAAAAAATCATATTGGGGTATGTTTGAAGGGAAAGAGAGTGTGTTTCAACTGTGGTCAGGAGGGACATATTGCACCGAATTTTTTTAGTCTGAAGAAAGGAGCATGTTTTACCTGCGGTTCAAAAGATCACATGGCTCGTGATTGTCCTAAAAAGCCAGTGGGGAGTGCAAGTGGAGGAAAAGTGAATAACAATGGTGGTGGTGCATTGACTATCACTGGACCAGCTCAGTCAAGCCGACCTACTGCAAGAACTTTTAATATGAGTGCGGGATCTTTATTCGATCTAAGGATGTGGTGGTGTCGTATCATTAGATTAATGGTATTAATGTTTATGTACTATTTGATTCGGGTGCTACTTGTTCTTCTATATCCGATGAATTTGCTCAGAACTTAGAATTGCTCCAGGAAGAATTAGAATTTCCCTTAAGTATAGAGATTGCTAATAAGGAAGTGATTCATGTTAGATTTGTATATAAGATTTGTAAAGTGGTTATAAAGGGTCAAGAGATGAGGGTAGAATTGATACCAATTAGACTGGGGGAGTTTGATGTTATACTGAGAATGGATTGGTTATTCAATCATGGAACAGTGATTGATTGCCAAAGAAAATGTGTTAACCTTATGACTCCGTCAAAGGTAATGTTCTATGGAAGCAAATCACCTCGACAAGCAAGTTGTTTAACGGTGATGCAAGCCAAGAAGTTGTTAAGACAAGGATGTGTATGATACTTAGCCTACATAGTTGATACATAAAAGAAAAGTGCAAAGTTAGAAGAGACACCGATCATAAGAGATTTTGCAGACGTATTTCCAGACGATTTGTTGGGTCTTCCGCCAGATCGACAAATTAAGTTCATGATTGATTTAGTACCAGGAACAGGCCCGATATCTAAGGCACCATTCAGAATGGCCCCGGTAGAGATGAAAGAGTTGATGGTGCAACTACAAGAATTGCTCGACAAGAAGTCTATCCAGCCGAGCGTATCGCCATGGGGAGCGCCAGTGTTATTTGTGAAGAAGAAGGATGGATCGATGCGGCTCTGCATTGACTATCGAGAATTGAATAAGGTTACGATTAAAAATAAGTATCCGTTACCAAGAATCGACGACCTGTTTGATCAACTGAAGGGTGCGAGATATTTTTCAAAGATAGACTTAAGGAGTGGTTATCATCAGTTGAAGGTGAGGTCAGAAGACGTACCAAAGACGGCATTCAGAACTCGGTATGGTCATTACGAGTTTTTGGTTATGTCATTTGGTTTAACCAATGCACCTGCAGCGTTCATGGATTTGATGAACATGGTGTTTAAACCATTCTTAGATAAATTTGTGGTAGTGTTTATTGATGATATCTTGGTGTATTCTAAGACCAAGGAAGAACATGTTGAACACTTAAAAGTGACATTGGAGACATTGAAAAAGGAGAAGTTGTACTCAAAATTTTCAAAATGTGAGTTTTGGATGGAACGTGTACAGTTTCTCGGGCATGTTATTGATAAAGACAAAATTTCGGTGGATCCATCAAAATTTGAAGCTGTAGTAAACTGGGATCAGCCAAAGACACCGTCAAAGATAAGGAGTTTCTTAGGGTTGGCATGTTACTATAGGCGTTTTATTAAAGATTTTTCCAAGATCGCGACCCCGTTGACAAATTTAACCAGGAAGGCGGTAAGTTTGTTTGGACGGAGAAGTGTGAGGAAAGTTTTCACGAATTGAAGAAGAGATTGAGCTCAGCACCTGTGTTGTCATTTCTTGATGATACAGGAAATTTTGTGGTGTATAGTGACGCATCGCATAAAGGACTAGGTTGTGTGCTTATGCAGAACGACAGAGTTATTGTGTATGCATCACGTCAATTAAAAGATTACAAAAAGGGGTATTCGACTCATGACTTAGAGTTGGCTGCGGTAGTGTTTTCCCTGAAGATTTGGAGACATTATCTTTACGGAGAGAGGTGTGAGATATATACTGACCATAAAAGTCTAAAGTATATCTTTACACAAAAAGACTTAATCATGCGACAAAGAAGATGGTTGGAACTAATCAAAGATTATGATTGCGAGATCTTCTATCATCCCGGAAAGGCGAATGTTATTGCTGATGCCTTAAGTAGGAAGGGACAAGAGAAGTTAATGTTGTTGACAACCCATGAGAAGCTAGTGTCGGAAATGGCTAAGATGGAGTTGGAAATTAAATATACGATAGAATCCGATGAAAAGTTATTCCAGATAGGAAATGATTCAACGTTGGTAGATAAAGTGAAGAATGCACAACTTCAGGATGAAGACTGCGGTATGAAGGCAGTCTCGTGGGGCTAAAACTTGCCCGTTCAATGGGCATCAAGCGGTTAACTGTCCTTGGAGATTCAGAGTTGGTAATCAGACAATCCACCGGAGTCTATCAAACCAAGGAACTACATTTGCTCCCTTACCATCGGCAGGTTTTGGAGATGGTTTTGGAGTTCGAAAAAATCTCCTTTCTACACATTCCTCGTAATAGGAATGATTTCGCGGACGCATTAGCAACTTTGGCCTCCTTGATTTGCATATCAGACAAGGAACACTTGCTAAGCGTCACAATTTCCCTGCACAAGGCCCCAGCCTATGGGAATTACGTTGGTGAAGTATCGGATGAGCTACCTCCCATCCAACCTCTTTGGTATCAGCATATCAAGGAATATCTGGGAGATGGATCTACACCCGCTGAGGCGAGCCTGACTGAGAAAAGGCTGATCCATCGACTTGCTATGAAGTTCTACCTGAGTGGAGATGCGCTCTATAAAAGAGATGCAGGACTAGGTCTCCTCAGGTGTCTAGACAAAGATCAAGCCCAAAGGCTTATGGATGAAATCCATGGCGGAGTCTATGGCCCCCACATAAGTGGCCCCCTCCTTGTCAAAAAAATCCTCAGGACGGGACATTATTGGTTGTCTCTCAACGCTGATTGCAACGACCACGTTAGAAGATGCTATCAGTTCCAGATTCATGGGAATGCTATACACACCCCTCCACGGGAGCTCCACAATATGAGTTCGCCTTGGCCCTTCTCAATGTGGGGAATGGACGTTATTGGGCCCATTGAGCCTAAAGCCAGTAATGGTCACCGATTTATCTTCACCATGATCGACTACTTCGCCAAGTGGGTAGAAGCAGCCTCCTTCCCCAGGGTCACTAAAGAAGTCATCATTGCTTTCATCAGAAACAATGTCGTTTGTCGATATGGACAACCAGAGGTGATTGTGTCAGACAATGCCAAAAACCTCAACAACAAAATGATGGAGGAGTTATGCGAAAGAAATTCCACATCAAACATCTTAACTCTGTCATCTATCGTCCAAGATGATGAGCGGTCTTTGTTGAAGTGGCTAACAAAAATATCAAGAAGATTATGCAAAAGATGTCAGTCAACCACAAAGATTGGCCTAACATGTTGCCTCTTACTCTGTTAGCCTACAGAAACACAATGCGTACCTCAACTGGGGCAACCCCCTACGCTTTAACCTATGGGATGGAAGAAGTGCTCCCCATAGAAGTTGAGATGGAATCTCTCAGAGTATTGATCGGCCTTTCAATTTGGATGAAAACCAATGGGTACAAGACATGTATCACCAATTGTCTACGATAGCGAAAAAGCGAACCATGCTATCTTCCATGGTCACTATATCAACAAAGGATCGCCAGATCCTAAAACAAAAAAGTCCGGCTACGACAATTTAAACAACATGACTTGGTTCTGAAGAAGATTCTTGACAATCAAGATCAGGCCAAAGGAAAATTCGCTCCTAACTGGGAAGGCCCGTTTATTGTAAAAGAAGTATTGACAGGAGGCGCTCTCAGATTACAAGAAATTGACGGCGATGAATTTCCACAACTCATCAACTCAGACACCGTGAAATGGTATTATGTCTGAAGTAACCAACAAACACCCTGGTGCATCATCATTAGGTCACCAGTCATTCCGGTTCTTTAACCCTTTACCACCTACAACTTTTCTACACTTTGCCCCTCAGGGAAACATACTCTTCAAGCCAGCAGCCTGGCTTTCTCCTTTGCGTTCATACAACTTAGGTCATCCCACCGTGGATTAAACCTCTTGCGTTCGCAATTTGGCTACCCATACATGGGATCAAACTTCTCCACTGCGCAGTTTATCCTCAACCTAAGATTAAACTTTCTCCTCCCCGCTCGACTGCACATGGGATTACGCTTTTCTTCTGCATACGAGGGCGAAATACGTCGACGATCTCCTCTTCAATAGAGTGCGTAGGCAACCATGTTACATGGCCGGTCGTAATAAAACAAAAACAACAAAAACATTTCTACCTCTTTCTCCTTACAAAAACAAAAACAACCAAAAACATTCCTACACCATATCAAATATATATCAAAGATTGAACCTCTTACAGGAGTTCGAACTACGCAGACTGATCTCCTCTTCAATAGAGTATCGTAGGCGACCATTCATGGTGCGGTCTCACCCCCTACCCAAAACACAAACCATTATCAGCGGGTATTGGGATTCTCTTTCAATCCGCTACATTTCATTCGGCTTCAGACCAAAGGGACGGAATTACCTGAACTCCTCCCAAATAGGAGATTCGGCGACCATCTAAGTTGCGGTCATACCTCGAAGAGCAATACTAAACCATAAGAGGTGGAATTAACTAGGCTTCTCCTAAATAGAAGTACTGGCGACCATCTGTGGTGCGATCAATCTCAGAGAGGAAAGCCACTCCTCTCCACATTTCCATTCAGAAAAAAGTCCCAAGACACCAAAGATGGTAGGGATATACATAGATCGATGATCCATTCTGAACTATCCAGAGACAGCTCAATGTCCATCCACCAAGGAAGAATTCAGAATTCATCAGGATCACAAGCCTTGAAGCAGCACGCAAAATATCAAGCAAATAGCAAGGCATATCTAAAAGGGAAGTGATCCAAAAATATATTTCCCTATCATATATAATGCTGTTTGATATATATATAATGTGAACTGTACATGACAAAATGGCTAAGCTAGTCTGTGCAGGTGAATACAAGCTCATATACGAATCAGGGTACATGCGAGCTAGCAAGACCAACATGGCATCCCTCTCAGATGAAGGAGGTAAAGCTGTAATCTCGTGGATAAGAATATCCACACGACCCAACAGATCTGTAGCCATCTGCATGATGACCATATGCTCATCGATATAAGCGCTCATCTCTACGATCATACCCGTGGTAAGGGACCTCGCTGCAGTACTATCTGTGACAGCCACATCACGGGCAGATATAGTACTATCCCGCTCAACTATCACTGCGTCTTTGTCTAACCTGGCCTCATCCCGCTCAACAACAGCGGCATCTATATGAGCTAATGCCTCGTCTCTCTCTAATAGGGCGGTGTCCCTCACATCAAGAGCAGTCGACATCATAGATCGAATTTGGTCTCTCTCAAAGGTCATCAGATGAAGACTCTGTTCTAAATACTATGCCGAGTGCTGGATCACAAAAGTACTGGTAATAGGAGAATCCGGAAGAAATGCTGGCAACCCAACAACGGTATCCTCCTCGATGTAGGTATCAATGTCCTCTATAGGCTCTACATGGTCTAACTCAATCTCCGGTACTGCAAATACTGCTGCAGCCAATAAAACCTCCGTCTCCATCCATGAGGAGTACTCTGCGGAATAACCGGGACGACTGGCATAAAAAGAAGGTAGCTCACGCTGATCCCAACAAGCGTATACACGAGATCGGTCCTCGGCTGAGAGGTATCGAGAAACTGAGCGTTGTCACGCCAATGGATGAAAATCCTGGAACTGGTCAAACTGCGACATCACGGCCAATGGATGATAAGTTGTCACGCCCCTCAAGCTAGCCAAAGGGAGGAAATCCATGCCCGGAGCATGAGTAATGAAGCTGTATGGTGAGAAAAGCCCTGAGCACAGCAATATGCTAAATGGATCTCAGATATCTACCAAAAATACGAACCAGGACTGAGCATCTACACACTCCGATGGCTGAAAAGAATACGACATAGCCACCTTATGGGAGAAATAATACCCGTACCGTCTAAAGGTACCAACTGGTCGCAAGTGTGACATAAACCACACATCTGATGATGTTGAACTCCCGATAAACACACCGACAGTAAATATCTGGCGAAGGGGACGACGATCACAAGGTCTCTACCACGATCATAGGTACAATGGTACGACCCTCCCTGAGAGCTCTCACCGCTATGATAACGCCTATATCTATCTCATCCATGTACCATGGCATGTACACATATGATGATACACATAGTATCGATTACATCAACTACCGTAACGCTAATGATCCTCCAAACACGGTGAAATCCTCGAATGTCGTGAGTAGCTATCCTCCGCACCAAATCGTCCGCCACGTAAAACGCGAGAGATCACATGGCGGATGTCACTCATCCCGCACCACTGCGCCTCAATCCGTGAGAGTTATGAATAAATCACTCATGTCTCCCAAAGCCATGTATATCGCAAGGTCGGTCTAGCAAGGCGGCGATCGTCCAAGCAGGCATACTACCTCCTCAGTAGAGTCAACTCATGGGTGTCAAAGCGAAATACCTGCCTATCAGTTAGTCAATGCTCTAGCATCCCATCTACAAATCCTGCAGGAACCTGAAATGCCAAAAGGGTCATGGTATCTTTTAATAACAGATCTCTGATCACCCTATCGGTGGTGACATGCTATCGCATACCATGAGCGCATACCCAATACCACCACTAACGGTGGGGTATGATCTATATGGCTAACTATCGAAGAAGACATCTGTGCGGGCCGTGTCATAAGACCATCCAGGGGTCAATACCGAGTATCTCTGGACATACATACATATGCATAACATGATACATGCATAACAGATAATGGATGGCAATATGATATAGGGAATGAAAAAACGGTGCATACATTCCTAAATATATCATCATCTAATACATCAGCTCTATACAGCTACAAATACTTGAAAATGGGGTACAAACACCCTACTACTAACAGAGGCCTATCTAAATATATAGCGAGAATGGGGAACAGCCACCCAATATCTAACAGAGGACTATCAAAAGATATAGCGAGAATACACATCATAAGAAGACAATGGTCTCGATGTCCACATCCTCAATCCTGTCCACCTGATGTAACTCCTCCTGAGTCACTGGATCTCTATCAACAGGGATGTTAGGCCTATAAAGGGGAGGATCTGTGCCGACAAAACCAAATGGGTCGTCTGAGGGGCCAGCACCTGAGCTGGAAGGAACAAATGTCTCTGCCTCTGCTGGATCTCTGCCCAAATACCGAATAAATATCTGTGCCCGATCCAACTGCCGGGTCAAGCTATCAATCTGGGTCATATGGGTTGGAGCTCGAACACAAGCTACCCAATCTGTCATCATCAATGATCCAGGAACCATGTCCCCATAAAGCGTGGTGGAACGGATCGGGCCCCAATAGTCTGCGAGGGAGCCACCAGTACCTGGAATATCTCCACGAGTACATGGACCCTCGGATAAATCAAAACCGTCAACTCCAACAATGGAATATCAATGGCGGGTGATCGTGGATATGTGCCAATGAAGCCTAACAGAGGCAAGATCGAAGATCTGAATCTCCCCTGTGGTGCTCGACGATAGACGCTCTCCTAAATAGAGCTCCGGCCTCCATCGGTGAAAAGAGGAAATCTTCGGGTGGAAATCAAATACTCTACTCCAGTAGGGTGTCCATCCTCAAAACCGATGATCAAATGATCCCCTGAATATGGAAGCCATGTGATGGCGTCGGCCATCAACAACTCCAGCTGCATACGGCAATGAGCGAAGCCCTCAGATACATGGACCTCTGGCTAAATAAAATGATGCCATCGTCGTCCTCATGGATAGGTATCTAAGCCTAACACACTCACAGGACGCAAACATGGAAGCCTCTCATAGGCCCAAAACTGCCAACACAATGGCAAAACATCTGCTATCAGTAAACACTCTTAACCTGTGAAAGGAAAAGACAAGAGAAATACTCACCAGCAGAAACGGGTAAAATCCTAGCCAAGCCTCGGTCAAACCCTGTGAGCGCAGACGCATGCCCCGGAGGAAATAGGCAAAGGTGTAAGAGCCCCAATCATACTCTCCTATACGGTCCACATCGCGTGTGGCGCTGACCAGAGCGAAAGATACCGTGGAAGAGTTATTTACTATGAAGCAGCCTCGAATGATTATCAGGAACAATCGCCGCAGAACGCGATCCCTGATCCTAACATCATCAGGCATGGGCACACTTAATAGCCCGCTCATAACATCTACGCTTAAAAGACCTGAACAGACAGTCCTACCTTTGAGCGCACCCGCCGGAACTCCTAACATGAACCGGACGACAGTAGGGGTGATATTCGCCATGCAAGGAACTGGCTCCCCTCCAAACTCTATACATGTGATAAATCACCAATCCATAGGCGTCATCATCACCTCGCAATCCAGCAGGTGGAGTGACTGATTCTGATGAAACCATTGCTTAGATAATGCCCTGAGGTAACCCCAGGGACAACGACGGGGAAGGATGGAGAAAAATGCCCCAAATCCCCACTCATGCACTACTGCTCTATAATCAGGATGAAGCGCCTGGTACATGGAGTGGATGCTAAACCAGTTCCCCGAGGCTGTGTAAAACCTGGAACCTACATGAAGCACAGATCAACATCAGAACCCTTTTAATCCTCATCAATAGGAAAGAAGGAAGATAAAGTTTAACGTCATACCTCGTTAGCATGCAAGTACATCGATGGGTGTCTACCCAAATCACCTAGCAACTCTGGGTTCACCACCTGGATGCTCGGAAGCTCCCTGCGAGGGATATGTACAGCAGGAGCAGGATCCTCAATATCCACCTCATCGTCCTCAATATCTGGAACCTCTACCTAGACGGGATGAATCACAGCCTCCACCAACCAAGCGAGGCATCCCGGCGGAAGCAGGGACGAGGCACTTGAAGCCCTCCGCAAATGACGCCGAGGAAGCGGCCCTATAAGAAGCCGCTTTCGGCTGATCCGGATCCATAATATCTGGACAACAAGTCTCCAAATCACCTCAGAAAGGGTGTGGTATTGCCTTACCTGGAGCTTTCTAAAATGCATTATATGACTATATGCATGCATGCATTTACTTTAACATATAATAGAGTTAGAATGCATGACTACCCAATGCCTACATTTTGAAAAATTTCACCATAGTCCCCTTTGAAAATAGGACTATCCACATGCGCACAGGCATGTCTAGGTGGCCATTCAGTAGCACACTTACCCCAAAGTCATATAAAGAATATATGCATAAAAAATAAAGAACACATGCATAAGGCCAACTCAATGCTAGGAGTATTTTGCCTTTCTACCTTTTGCTAATTGGACCTCAAATAGGACAAAAAGTAGCAGAAAAAGGTGCCAATTTGACTGTCTCAGAAGTCAAATTTTTTCACATCATTATTTTCAGCATGGTTTAATACTAACATTTACTATGTTCAATATTTTTATCAAGTCATTTGTGCATACATAATCACTACTATGTGTTTAGATGCATTTCGTGCAATATCTCACAATCTAACGGACAGAAACTGGAAAAAATACATGCATACGTTACCAGGATAGTGTAGAACACTTGTACGGTGACAGAATTTGTAGAAAGCAGCCCGAACTCAGCAAATCTGGAAGTGGCTCACGGTTTTTTCTAGAGAGAAATAAGTTAAAAGTGACTTATGAAGGCAGGCTGCTGGGATTTATCATCCACGCCTGGCTGTAGGCCCACCTGCGGCTCCTCTATGTGGGCCCCACCCCTCCGGCTTGGTCCAGTTCGAGTTGAAACGGAGTTCTTACGGGCTAGAAATGTCAAATTGGGAATAAAAATGCCACGCGATTGAGCAAAACAGCATACAATCCTGGTCTTCTCAGATGAGACTTTGAATCTGTACATCACTCATTGGTAGTCGCCTGAACACAAGGTATACTCTGCCGATGACCTCAGTTGTCACAAATTATATACGGTAATACCTTATATAGGTCCGATGCCCCCGACTCCGGGTCGTTACCCTACATGGATCCCCGACGGGGGTTACAACGTGAATCCCCGATGGGGGTTACAACGTGAGTCCCCGACTGGGGTTACAACGTAGATCCCCGGTGGGGGTTACAACACGTTCATCTATTGACATGTCCATCAATGAAGGTCAAGCAGCCTTGACGTTATTTTAGCCGATGGCAAGTAAACCCATCGACCTTGAGAACCGTTTGATAGTCGCGTACGTATTCATGTGTCCCCAGTAGGTCCCCGACGGGGGTTACAACGTGAGTCCCTGACGGGGGTTACAACGTAGATCCCCGGTGGGGGTTACAACAAGTTCATCCGTTGACAACTCTATCAACGAAGGTCAAGCAACCTTGACACCATTTCAGCCGATAGCATTTAAACCTGTCAGAGCTATAGAGCTGTTCGAGGTTCTCATACCCAGATGCTCATATTCCCCAGCGGATCCCCGGCGGGGGTCATAATGCAATGCTCCGTTGATCTACACGTCAGCGAATGTCAAGCAACCTTGATGATCTCCTCACAGAGTTCCAGCCGTTGATTCACACGTTAGCAAAGGCCAAGCAACCTTGACGATATATCCACGGGATGTTTGTTAGTTGATTCACATCGTCAGCGAAGGTCGAGGCATCCCCGACAAAGATTTGTTGTTGGCGATAAATCCAATGTAATCATGACATATTCTCAGCGATACTAACCGGGAGAGGTCAACATTATCCAAGAGGATAGATGATGGAATATGTTATACACATCCTCAAACAGATCCAGCTTGATCCCCACAGATCTCTTACACATAAGAGATACCCCTTCAGTATCAAGTCGTTATCAAGAACACAGGAATTTGGTGATAACTCCAACACCAATATCCTAACAGATTCGGCTTGCACATCAGATCTGGTTGGTATTGCCAATCCCCGGTTGAAGCAACAGGGAACCAGCAATCATCCCCAGCATGTTGGGCCACAACCCCGTACACATGCATCATACATTTGCATCATGTTACTATCCATAGTACCATGTTTATATTGTTGCATTTCAAGTGTCTAGGATTCTTTATCCTACCCATGCATCGCCATGCATGAGTATGATAAAGAGGGGCATCTGTAGACACTCGAAAATTCTCAGTACTTCTTATTACTAACATTGCGGGAGGATGATTTGTCTTTAAGAGAGAACCACGAAAGACAATCCAAATCCATACCGGATACTCTTTGAAAGTACAACATCAACCCCGGATCATGAACAAGAATAGCAGTTTCAACCTCGGATCTAACCCCCGAGACTGCAGATACAATAACGGAACACACACCGGAGAAGACCGATTAATCTAGGAGATAACCTCGAGGTATCCGGTCCTCGGTCCTACCATGGGAATAGCCACTAACCTTGGTGATAACCCCAAGGAATGCAATTTCGGAGATAACCCCGAAAATGCTTGTTTTAAATGCCATCAGCTTCAATCTCAGGCACTCACAATGAGATACATTGTACCAACCCTAATAATAACCGGGGAAGACAACCACATCTCAAAGATGACAATGAGGACCTTTAACAAATGCAGCGATCCAATCTCAAATAAGTCTCGAGCAACGTCGCTTATCGCCCAATTCGGCAAAGAATAATTCGGTGAGGGGCAACATCGCTATCTCATCCAACACGATGCCACGCGTCTCGTCTCTACGTAACAATGTCCCACAAGGCTAACCAATCCGAAAGTGACTATTATGCGGGGTAGCGGATGAAAGTTGAAGCTTGAAGACCAGGAGGGCATCGTCCCCATCTTCAAAGACTTCAGACAAACTCTAATCCCATGCCCATCGCATACAACTCTCGACAGCGGCGGTCCCAAAATAGGTCCTGAATAGCTCAAAACGGATGCCCGGATTGCACTTCTCAAAATTCTAGTGGACATTATAGTGCCTGAGTGCACGTACTTTGAGACGACCCAGGCAGACCCAATGAGTAAAGGCCGACCCGCCCGCCTCTGGGTACACTGCTTGGTGAGCCATGCAGTACACCTATGACACCTTTTGCCTATAAATAAAAGGCTTGGGGTGCTGATTTTTAAGAGAAAAAAGACAGGGAAACCTTGCACAATTTGCTCTGCACTCGCCATACAGTGTATTTTCCCACTTTCAAACACCTGTGAGCTCATATATAGCCTCTTTTGTACCCACAAAAGCCCAGTGTTTACCCACTCTAAAGATATAGAAGCCCTTTTTATCAGTCAGCTGTAAGCCTTCTCACACACTTTAGAGTCTTTCTCTTCATCTTTGCACACACCCTTCTACACGTTGAGAGTCGTGTTGCTTGCTTTTGCCCAGAATTCGGTCCATGGTTTCATTCCAGTCTGTATATATATATATTATATATATATTTATATATATATTGACTAACATTATCGAGTTATGCCTCGATTGAGCCTAGACTTGATGGGGCGTTCCATGCTTTTAATATATATATATATATATTATTTGTTTGTCGGACTTTGTTCGATGAGCCTAGACTTGATGCTCCGGTGCATTTATTCGCTTTTTATATATATATATATATATATATATATATATATCAGTAATGTGGGACTTTGTTCGATGAGCCTAGACTTTGGTGCAGTGCGTTTACTCACTTTTATACATATATATATACTTATATATATGAGCTGTAGAATCGAACTATGTTCGATGAGCCGTATTTTACATCCAAATACGTTTATTTATATATATATATATATATATATATATATATATATATATATATATATATATATATATATATATTTATTTTATCTGCACTGAGTTCCTTCATGGCAGTTGATCGCTTTTCTGACTTTCTTTATATTTAGTCCTACTTGGAGTTTACTTCGTGGCGATTGGCCGCATTTATGACTTTATTTACATTACATCACTTTGGAGTTTCTTTTCGTGGCGGTTATTAGTATTCTGACTTTATTTATATTTCTGATCCCCCATGGAGGTGCTTCGTGGTTGGTGATCATGTATGTATATATATATTTACCGCTTTTATATATATACCTGCTTATTGCTTATATACAAATTGCAATATTATGTGCGCCTAGGAATCATGTGATCAAAGATTCATCTCATTGGATCTAGATTCGGTTCCCGTGATGGACATTTTCAGCTGTAAGCAGCTTGTAAATTATTCTGCGATGTCTGTATTTCCTCAGATGGTTTCCATACCCACAAGGAAGTCGGCATTATTTTTGGATGTATTATTTTTCATACGGATGCCTCGCATCCGTCAAATAAAATCAATCCAGCCGCTCACTTAATAAAAATGGAGGTGTAAAAGGTCTCAATTCTATTGAGCATCGAGGTTTAAAAACCTCTTTTATAAAGCGTCATTGCTATATATTGCTAAAACTGAATTTTACATAAATTCAAACCCGTGTATATAGGTTCAACGAGGCCTCGCATAACTTTAATATAACAACACATTGACCCCCACACACACACACTCATATAATAGTTTCACGAAAAAGAGGCGGTCCACCGTAGTAACACGGATGTCAAGAAGTGCCTAACACCTTCCCCTGCATAACCAAGTCCTCGGACCCTAAATGAATCTCGATTTCATAGGCCGTATATCGGTGTCACATCCTTTGGGTCAATGTGCAAACCTTTTCTCGGTTGTGTTGGTACAACCATTTAAAAAACCAATGGCGACTCTTACGGTCCATCGTCGACATTATACATGTCGGACCTTTTTCACTTGTTTTTTTCAAACAAATCTCACCTAAAATGAGAACACCAAAGAACAAGTAACGGAAAGGGACACCCAAAAATCCCAACGTCGACAACGAAACCAATAGAAGAATAAAGAAATAACGAACTAAAGTAAATAACTCAATGAATTGAACTGAACAGAAACCAACAAAACTAATACAATAAAATAATAGGCTGAAACAAATGGCTAGAGTTATTTCATACCGAATGAGCTCAGAAATATACATTGCCACACAGGCAAGTCAAAATAATGCCACACAGGTAAGTTAAAATAATGCCACATAGGCAATTCATACATTGGACCGCGAATCCAAATGTATGCAAATTGGATAGGTGTGTTTGGCACAACATCACAAATCCGCAGAACAAAAAACTAGGGTTAACCCATACGCCTCCCACAACAAAACACCAAATGCTCCACTTCCTCCAGAGCCCAAACGGAGACGTCGTGGACTAATCATGTGACGCCCCCAAAATTAGGTATTCATCACCCATCTTGAGTCGCCAGATACTTGGTACAGAATTCAAATACAACTTAATAATACAACTGTCATGTACAATTTGACAAAACATAAACTGTGAGTTTGAATACAAATATTATCTACTAGAGAGTATAAAAACACAAAAGGAGTCCTCATTACAATTATTATCACACTATTTCACAGAATAGTGAAGACTACTAATGCAAACATCTAGGACCATCACACTATTCCCTGACTAGTCCCAGCTACGTTCTCATTTCTTGAAGAGAACAGTAAAAGAAAGGGTGAGCTCAACTAGCCCAGTAAGAAATATTATGACTAAAAAAATGCAGAATAATATATCGTTAGCCTTCAACAGTGTTAAACTGATAAAATATAATAACTATCAAGTTTAACTGCAGTGGAACAAGCAATCCATTAGAAGAGTCAAGTAGGGAATAAAATATACTATCTTCTATGATTTAAGAGGTTTTTCATCACTTTTATCGCTGGGACTCAGCTTAATAAATAATCCACATCATCGAATCACCCCTGCACTACGGCCAAGGATAGTCGTTAGTATCACGACCACGAATTATCCATGCACTACGGCTAAAGATAATCATGTTTTCATCAATGGTCTTGATCATGCAATAAAAAAATTCATCTTTACACTACGGCCAAAGAGAATCCATAGCCATAATCATACCAAAAACTGTCCATCAATGCACTACGGACCAATGAAGACTTTTTCCACATCATTTGTAACATTACGGTTATGATTATACCGAATAATCCCTAGTCATAATCATACCAAGTCCATCTATGCACTATAGGCCATATGTGACTTTCAACATAATATAAGCATGAGGATAATGACAATGATATAAGAATTCAATAAAAACAAGTTCAAGAATTAATTTATCTAGGAACTGATAACGTCCAAATTGTCAACATGATACTGCTTTATAGAATAAAATTCAAGAATGCTCAGAAGAATATTTCCATGAAAAGATACTGGATGAAGCCCAAATATCAAGGATATTCCACTAATTTCATGGAGTATAGAAGTCAAAGTTTTAACCAACTGAGTATAATAAAGAATGGAATAACAAAAAGAAATCATCATGCATGCGATAGGCCCAGCATGCGCAAGTTATTCAACAGAATAATAAATAACGGAACCGGTCGAGGCATAAACGCATGCATGCGGGATATTCCAAGAATAATAAAGAATGGAACTGGTTAAAAGTGAAGCATGTAAATTGGATATTAAAAGCGAATCATAAATAATGGAACCGGTTAAAGCATAAACGCATGAGACGGATATTACGACGAGAATAATAAATAATGAAATAATGAAGAATTTCACCAAGTATAGGGTAGCAGGGTATACTGAGTTATTCCAAGAATAATAAATAATGGAATAACGAAGTTCTCTTCATGAATACAAAAGAAATAATACCCCTTACGAGTTCAACAAAAAATATCCCTTACCGTAAAAGAAACTGAATATAAGAGTAGGGAAATAGCAGAATACTTTTCTATAGTTTTTCTATAAATTCTCTCTCTAGAGGTTCTGTGAATTCGTAACAAATAATGAAGGAATGAGCTTCTATTTATAGGAAAATGGACTGCATAGTAACTAACTCATGAACGGTCCAAATTGATTTACTTTAATCTGACGGTCCATATTTAAAGTAAAATATTTTAAATAAAATATAATATATTCTATTTATAATCTAATAAAACGAATAACTTTATAAAAGATTTTACTATGCAAACACTATGCAGGCACTATGCAAACACTATGCATAATAAAATATAATATATTCTAATTATTGTCTAATAAAACAGATAACTTTATAAAAGTTTTACATTTTATATAAAAAGATTTTACTATACAAACACTATCGCAGGACTATGCAAACACTATGCATAATAAAATATAATATATTCTAATTATTGTCTAATAAAAGCAGATAACTTTATAAAGGTATTACATTTTATATAAAAAGATTTTACTTATTAGCCTCAATAAAGCGAATAACTTTATAAAAGTATTACATTTTTATATAAAAGTTTTTCATTTTATTACATTAATAATACCAATAAAACAAAACTGAGTGACTTATCACATAAGCATCAATAATCAATACCATGTGCTACTATGCAACCACGCGTATTACTGTACTTTTACTACCGAGTAGTTCAACAGTTTTAACGGTAAAACTTCCGTCGTTATTCTCATAAATTTTTTTTTGTCATTTTCTCAATCCGACAATAATTCTGTTGTGGGGTCTACCAATGATTGTGCCGTTGCACGAATATTTTCTGATAAAACAAATATTCCCCGACCAATCGAATATAATATGACAGCTTGCATTCTTTGCAAAATTTATAAATACTACCCACAACTATTATATCAAATCCACACCATAATATTCAAACAAATATTTCGAGAAAATTAAATCTTTATTCATAGAATCTAGGGTCTCACAATCTCCCCTCCTTATAAAATTTCGCCCTCGAAATTTACGTGCGTACCTGGTATGCCGAACAGGTGAGGATACCTTGACTTCACTTCAAATTCTAACTCTTGAGGTATAACCTTTGAGCGTAGAATATGATCATTCTTATCCAAGATGTTAACATGTATCTCCTCATACATTAAATCTTCTGCTATCTCGTCCGGTTATAAATTAATAATGTGGTTCGGGTCGTCCACATATTTACGTAACATCGATACGTTAAAAACGTTATGAACACACGACATACTTGGCGGTAATACGAGTTTATAGGCCACAGTTCCTACTCGATCGAGGATTTTAAATGGGCCAATTAAATCGAGGGTTGAAATTTCCCTTCTTCGTCGATTCTTGCTTCTAGAATAACGCCCTCTTGAACCTTCTTCTTCACATTCATCAGCTCTGAGTATGTAGCTTGAGCGGCTTTAACTTTATCGATTAAAGTCGATTCTAATCGTATATTCGTTATCTTCACGTGGGTCCCTAGAGTCTTTAACTCTATCTCCATCATTTGTAAGTTATAAGAAATGGGTCTTTGTGTTAACAACATCACACTCGTAAATGCATACGATCTTCTACTCAACGCGTCAGCTACCACGTTCATTTTTCCTACGATGATACTGAATGGTACGATCGTAATCTTTAACAACTCAAGCCAACGTCTTTGGCACATTACGCATTCGTTTTAGGTGAAGAAAATATTTGAGGGTTTTAGAAATGGGTTTTGTACTGGGGTCAATACAAAATTCGATTTCACGCTCTAGGGGTAGGCTAAGAAGTCTTCAAGAATACGTCAGGAAATTTATTAACAATAGAAATACCATTCAAAACTGTGACTCTCATCCAAGACTTGGATAGTACGTCACATTGATACCTATCAACTTGCCATCGTCACTCACGACGTCGCCTACAGAAAGTTCGACTTCAGTGCATTCCACACAAGGAAGTCACCAGCGAAAGGCTCAAGGCTCTTTACTTATGGCTTAATATAACAGTGATTGAGTTTAGTGGTTTGGTTGCTTGAATTCGCATAACAGGTTGGTTAGGAATATGAAAGCTAACAACCTTACAAAAAGCTTGATGAGTAGTTAACCAATCGATTCCAAAAATAACATCAAAGGTAAGTATTTTCAAAGAGATAAGATCGACAGGTAACGTGAAAGTGTCGATTTGAATCAATAAGATCTATAAACAGTGGAGGTAACGAAGGTTTCTACTATCGAAGTTTCAACCAAAAAGTCAAAGTCTAATTTCATTGAAGTCAAATATAAACGTTGAGCGCAAGGAAGAGAGATAAAAGAATGGGTAGAACATGTATCTAATAAGGTATAGACTTCGCAAGAATTTATAATTAACTAACCCGTGCTAACTTCGTTCGGGTCACTCGCTTTTTGAGAAGTCACGAGAAACGCTCTTCCTGAAACCACCGAATTTGTTTTGTCCATATCCGCCTTCCATTCTTCAGCCTGCTCTTCTAACTCATGAATATGATTTTGCAATTCTACATTTTGATCAATAAGTTCTTCTAATAAATCCTCCTCAGGTTCCTCTTCTTCCTCACTCTCAATTTCTACCTTTGCGACAAGCTTGAGTGCAACTTTTAATTCCTCAATCACCACATGGATATCTCTAACCACGTTATCTTGGTTGGTGATTAGAGGTGTCTCCACGGTCTCATGTTCCCCATTACTATTCTCAACATTTTCTGATGTCATTTTCAAATACTGCCACAAAACAAGGGTTAATTAACATATCACATATTACCCCTATACTCTGACCGACCAATTAAATACCAAATAAACTTAGGTAGGTCATACTAGCGAAGGAATTCCTCGTCTCTCCCCTCCTAGTTCTTGTCTCACATCTCAGCCATGGATCATATCCCTAAGCTTTGATACTAACATTGACGCCCCCAAAATTAGGTATACATCACCCATCTTGAGTCTCCAGATATATGGTACAAAATTCAAATACAACTTAATAATACAACTGTCGTATACAATTCGACAAAACATAAACTGTGAGTTTGAATACAAATATTGTCTACTAAAGAGTATAAAAACTCAAAAGGAGTCCTCATTATAATTATTATCACACTATTTTACAGAATAGTGAGGACTACTAATGCAAACATCTAGGAACATCACTCTGTTCCCCGACTAGTCCCAGCTACGTTCTCATTTCCTGAAGAGAACAGTAAAAGAAAGGGTGAGCTCAACTAGCCCAGTAAGAAATATTATGACTAAAAAAATGCAGAATAATTTATCGTTAGCCTTCAACAGTGTTAAACTGATTAAATATAATAATTATCAAGTTTAACTGCAGCGGAACAAGCAATCCATTAGAAGAGTCAAGTAGAGAATAAAATATACTATCTTCTATGATTTAAAAGGTTTTTCATCACTTTTATCGCTGGGACTCAGCTTAATACATAATCCACATCATCGAATCACCCCTGCACTACGGCCAAGGATATTCGTTAGTATCACGACCACGAATTATCCATGCACTACGGCTAAAGATAATCATGTTTTCATCAACGGTCCTGATCATGCCATAAAATAATTCATCTTTGCACTACGGCCAAAGAGAATCTATAGCCATAATCATACCAAAAATTGTCCATCAATGCACTACGGGCCAATGAGGACTTTTCCACATCATTTGTAACATTACGGTTATGATTATACCGAATAATCCCTGGTCATAAACATACCAAGTCCATCTATGCACTACAGGCCACATATGACTTTCAACATAATATAAGCATGAGGATGATTACAATGATATAAGAATTCAATAAAACAAGTTCAAGAATTAATTTATCTAGGAACTGATAACGTCCAAATTGTCATCATGATACTGCTTTGTAGAGTAAAATTCAAGAATGCTCAGAAGAATATTCTTATGAAAAGATACTGGATGAAGCCCAAATATCAAGGATATTCCACTAATTTCATGGAGTATAGAAGTCAAAGTTTTAACCAACTGAGTATAATAAAGAATGGAATAACAAAAGAAACCACCATGCATGCGATAGACCGCACAGGCAGTTATTCCAACAAAATAATAAATAACGAAACCCAGTCCCGCCAGAAACGCGCTTGTGACAGGATATTCGAACAGAATAATAAAGAATGGAACCGAGGTTAGTAAAGTAAATGCACGTACGGGATATTACGACGAGAATAATAAATAATGGAACTGTGTCAAGCGAAGCCATGAGAATAGGATATTAAAGGCGAATAATAAATAATGAAATAATGGAAGAATTTCACCAAGTATAGGTAGCACAGAGCGTATCTGAGTTATTCCAACAGAATAATAAATAATGGAATAATGAAGTTCTCTTCATGAATACAAAAGAAATAATACCCCTTACGAGTACAACAAATAATATCCCTTACCATAAAAGAAACTGAATATAAGAGTAGGGAAGTAGCAGAATACTTTTCTATAGTTTTTCTATAAATTCTCTCTCTAGAGTTTCAGTGAATTCGTAAGAAATAATGAAGGAATGAGCTTCTATTTATAGGAAAATGGACTGCATAGTATCTAACTCATGAACAGTCCAGATTGATTTACTTTAATCTGACGGTCCATATTTAAAACAAAATCTTTTAAATAAAATATAATATATTCTATTTATAATCTAATAAAATGAATAACTTTATAAAAGATTGTACTATGCAAACACTATGCAGCACTATGCAAACACTATGCATAATAAAATATAATATATTCTAATTATTGTCTAATAAAAGCAGATAACTTTATAAAAGTATACATTTTATATAAAAAAGATTTTACTATGCAAACACTATGCGGACACTATGCATAATAAAATATAATATATTCTAATTATTGTCTAATAAAGCAGATAACTTTATAAAAATATTACATTTATATAAAAATATTTTACTATTAGCCTAATAAAGCGAATAACTTTATAAAAGTATTCATTTTTTATATAAAAACTTTTCTATTTTATTACATTAATAATACCAATAAAACAAAAGCGAGTGACTTATCACATAAGCATCGATAATCAATATCGTGTGCTCTTATGCAACCCACAATACATCGCTTTACTTTTACTATCGAGTAGTTCAACAGTTTTAACAGTAGAACTTCCGCCGTTATTCTCATAAAAATATTTTTATCGTTTTCTCAATCCGATAATAATTCCGTTGTGGGGTCCACCAATGATTATGCCAGTGCACGAATATTTCATGATAAAACAAATATTCCCCGACCAATCGAATATAATATGACAACTTGCATACTTTGCAAAATTTATAAATACTACCCACAACTATTATATCAAATCCACACCATAATATTCAAAAAATATATTTCGAGAAAATTAAATCTTTATTCATAAAATCTGGGGTCTCACAATCTCCCCTCCTTATGAAATTTCTCCCTCGAAATTTACGTACGTACCTGGTATGCCGAATAGGTGAGGATACCTTGACTTCACTTCAAATTCTAACTCTTGAGCTATAACCTTTGAGCGTCGAATATGATCCTTCATATCCAAGATGTTAACACGTATCTCCTCATGCGTTAAATCTTCTGCTATCTCGTCCGGTTCTAAATTAATAATGTGGTTCGGGTCGTCCACATATTTACGTAACATCGATACGTTAAAAACGTTATGAAAATACGACATACTTAGCGGTAAAACGAGTCTATAGGCCACAGTTCCTACTTGATCGAGGATTTTAAATGGGCCAATTAAATCAAGGGTTGAGATTTCCTCTCTTCGTCGATTCTTGCTTCTAGAATAACGCCTTCTTGAACCTTCTTCTTCATATTCATCAGCTCTGAGTATGTAGCTTGAGCGGCTTTAACTATATCGGTTAAAGTCGATTCTAATTGTATATTCGTTATCTTCACGTGGGTCCCTAGAGTCTTTAACTCTATCTCCATCATTTGTAAGTTATAAGAAATGGGTCTTTGTGTTAACAACATCACACTCGTAAACGCATACGATCTTCTACTCAATGCGTCAGCTACCACGTTCATATTTCCCACGATGATATTGAATGGTACGATCGTAATCTTTAACAGCTCGAGCAAACGTCTTTGGCACATTACGCGTTTGTTTTAGGTGAAGAAAATATTTGAGGGTTTTAGAAATGGGTTTTGTACTGGGGTCAATACAAAATTCGATTTGACGCTCTAGGGTAGGCTAAGAAGTCTTCAAGAATACGTCAGGAAATTTATTAATAATAGAAATACCATTCAAAAGTGTGACTCTCATCCAAGACTTGGATAGTACGTCACATTGATATCTATCAACTTGCCATCGTCATTCACGACGACGCCTACAGAAAGTTCGACTTCAGTGCATTCCACACAAGGAAGTCACCGGCGAAAGGCTCAGGGCTCTTTACTTATGGCTTAATATAATAGTGATTGACTTTAGTGGTTTGGTTGCTTGAATTCGCATAACAGGCTGGTTAGGAATATGAAAGCTAACAACCTTACAAAAAGCTTGATGAGTAGTTAACCAATCGATTCCAAAAATAACATCAAAGGTAAGTATTTTCAAAGAGATAAGATCGACAGGTAACGTGAAAGTGTCGATTTGAATCAATAAGATCTATAAATAGTGGAGGTAACGAAGGTTTCTACTATAGAAGTTTCAACCAATAAGTCAAAGTCTAATTTCTCCGAAGTCAAATGTAAACATTGAGCACAAGCAAGAGAGATAAAATAATAGGTAGAACCTGTATCTAATAAGGTATAGACTTCGCAAGAATTTATAATTAACTAACACATGCTAACTTCATTCGGGTCACTCGCTTTTTCAGAAGTCACGAGAAACGCTCTTCCTGAAACCACCGAATTTATTTTGTCTGTATCCGTCTTCCGTTCTTCAGCCTGCTCTTCTAACTCATGAATATGATTTTGCAATTCTACATTTTGATCAATAAGTTCTTCTAATAAATCCTCCTCAGGTTCCTCTTCTTCCTCACTCTCAGTTGCTACCTTTGCGACTAGCTTGAGTGCAACTTTTAATTCCTCAATCACCACATGGATATCTCTAACCACATTATCTTGGTTGGTGATTAGAGGTGTCTCCACGGTCTCATGTGCTCCATTACTATTCTCAACATTTTTGGATGTCATTTTCAAATACTGCCACAAAACAAGGGTTAATTAACATATCACATATTACCCTTATACTCTAACCGGCCAATTAAATACCAAATAAACTTAGGTAGGTCTTACTAGCGAAGGAATTCCCCGTCACTCCCCTCCTAATTCTTATCTCACATCTCAGCCAAGGATCATATCCCTAAGCTTTGATACCAACTGTGACGCCCCCAAAATTAGGTATACATCACCCATCTTGAATCGCTTGGATACATGGTGCGTAATTCAAATACAACTTAATAATATTTATCATGTGTACAATTAAATAAAACATAAAGCTGTGAGTTTGAATACAAATATTGTCTACTAGAGTATAAAAACTAAAAAGGAGTCCTCATTACAATTATTATCACACTATTTCACAGAATAGTGAGGACTACTAATGCAAACATCTAGGACCATCACTGCATTCCGATTAGTCCCAATTTACGTTATCATTTCTGAAGAGAACGGTAAAAGAAAGGGTGAGCTCAACTAGCCCAATAATAGAAATATTATGACTAAGATAATGCGAATACTTTATCGTTAGCCTTCAACAAAGACAAACACTATGCAGGGCACTATGCAAACACTATGCATAATAAAATATAATATATTCTAATTATTGTCTAAATAAAGCAGATAACTTTATAAACGTATTACATTTTATATAAAAAAATTTTACTATTAGCCTAATAAAGCGAATAACTTTATAAAAGTATTTTATTTTATATAAAAAGCTTTACATTTTATTACATTAATAATACCAATAAAATAAAAGCGAGTGACTTATCACATAAGCATCGATAATCAATATTGTGTGCTACTATCTTGTCAATGACCCAGCGTATTCTTGTACTTTTTTATTAAAGAGTAGTTCAACGGCTTTTTAGCGGTAAAACTTACGTCGTTATTCTCATAAAAATATTTTTGTCATTTCTCAATCAAACAATAATTCCGTTGTGGGGTCCACCAATGATTGTCTTAGTTACACGAATATTCCCTGATAAAACAAATATTCCCCGACCAATCGAATATAATATGACAACTTGCATACTTTGCAAAATTTATAAATACTACCCACAACTATTATATCAAATCCACACCATAATATTCAAAAAAATATTTCGAGAAAATTAAATTTTTATTCATAAAATCTGGGGTCTCACAAATCACACCGCCACGAAAAGTGTCATGCTTCTCGTGCCAAGACGACATGCCTGTGGTACCCCCACAGGTGGTTATAGCTCAGGTATACCCTACGGTATATTCTAATAAAAATACAATGTCGCAACACATGCGACACAATATCAACACAAAGGGGTTCTAACGTGTACATGTTAAATCGAATGAATTGTCAACACAAGTCTCCAAAAATATACTAACATGTACATCACTACGAAAATCGAAATAAATAATAAATATGATAAACGAGTTCAAAGAGTACAAGTTATGATATTCTTAAGATGAAAATAAACTATCATATGAACTTCACTAAGATCAAGGTATCGAGACAATGTCCGAAATCAAAACGAGAATCAAAACGAACAAACTAAAATTAAAGAGTATCGCTGAATAAGTACGGAATCCGTACCTGATACTTCCAAACCATTTATAACACACTCCACAAAATCTTACCCTCAAATGCCAACGATATCAAATACGAAACGTTATTCACAACCTAAACATATTCACCTCAAATTAAAAATAATCCAAACAAATAATTCCAAAATAATTCATAATCTATTTAATATGCCTTTAATCTTCGCCTTATATCAATTATTAATACTCCAAAATTTATATTTCAAATATAACTCTTTAAATTCCTTCCGCTCGAACTAATTAAACAAAATAATAATAAATATAAGTTTCTAACAAATAAGAAGTAACCTGCATACCTTCATTATTATTATAAAATAGTATGTATCTTTATGTTCTATATACACATATTAGGCCAAAAATATTCACTGCCTTCCGTTCCAATTTACTAAACATGAGATTCATTCTTTACATATTTAAATCATTTAATTCTCCTCACAAGCAGACTAATTGTTAATAATATTAAATCAATTAACTCTCCTCACCTCATTATTCTAATTATTGCCCATAACAATTACCAAAATTAAAATAAAGCCTTTGGGCGGTGGAGCTGTGAGATAATTTGAGTCTTATATTATACAAAATAAAGATACATGGGAGGAAATAAGAAAGGAATAAGATTGTTTGTCCAACCCCACTTTTGGGGTTTTCATTACCTGCATGTTCTATTTTATTTATTTATTCTATACTATTAGCAATTCAATTGATTTTCTAATTCCTATGATCACATCAGTCATGAATAAATTAAAGTAGTGACTTACCCGATCACTTTCTTTTATTCCACGCCCAGCCGCTGTGTCTTTTCCACTTCATAGTTCGTATTACACTTATGCCAGTATATGTATTAGGAAGGAATTTAACCTAGTATATTACTCCTATTCCAATTTGTTTTTTTAAACCCATCACCTTAATTTGGGCTTAAATAGTTTAACAAGCCCAAACTTAAATACTTAAAAATTAGTTTGACCCAATTAATTTAAATACCAAAATTATTGTAATCACATACTTATTAGCCCAAATAAATTAAATAACAAGTTTGACTCAAATAAAAGACAAAGTCCAAACAATATGTTTTAAGAATATAATAATTATTTTTTTCCGGGTATAACATGGATAATCATTGTATTTATCACATGTTGGTATATATATATATATATATATACCTATTGATTGCCAGTATGTATACATTAAGTAAAAGTCGTCTAAGCTATTTGATCAGCTAGACACAGATTTAGAAATATCATTGAATATGATAAAACCTTTTTGTATCCAATCAAATTATTTTGGTTCGAATTCCAGACTAAGTATGAACATCCTGGTCAAGGGAAAACTTTTATGCGCCCAAGGCGGACAGAGTGAGCGATAACATCGTTCTTGCATGTAGTATTGATCAATACAGGGCCCATGTGATGTACACCCTCGCGCCCGTAAGTTATGACGGTTTGCAGATGAAGTTTGGTTTAACCTTTTCAAAAATAGAAAACAATGTTCATAGAATGTCACCTTAAACCTATTTATAGTCAATACGTAGTTTCAAAAAAATGTGATATAGAGTTGTTATGTTATTATTACTGGTTTAGTTTACTTCACAACTATTGAATCGTTGTAGAAGTGATGTATAAAGAAAACATTTATTTCTTTCAGCTAATTATATTTATAATTGTTATTACTTGCTGGGTACCCAAATGCTCATTCTTGCTTTAAATTTAAATGTTTTCAGCTAAGCGTGAACAACTTGAAGGTTCAGACAAGAACAACTGAAAATGAAAGCAAACAGAATATGTTTAATGGTATCTTTTGTAATAGTTAAACTATATTAAGACAATGATATGTATTATCTATCATGTAAGGAATTATAGTAAAGGTTGCGTACTTGGGATTAGACTCTGATATATGTAAATTAAGTTTGATTTTTATATTATTGTTATTATTATTAGTATTATTCCGCTCATAGAAATGGTATCGTGAAGCACCGAGTTCGAGTTTCAAGTACCTGAATTTGGGGGCGTCACAACATGGTATCAGAGCTATAGGTTAGAAACCTTAGGTGGGTAAGACCTTAGGCTATAACCTTAGAACAGAGGGAAACGTTGAAAATACAAATAACTCATATAGAGTTTATAAGGAGATGAATTGAATAAATTCATCGTCAAACAAAATAAAAGATAACTTATATAAAACTATTATTTGCTGTGTGTATATATTATTTGCTAGTCTAGATAGTTTTTCTGTATAGATGTCAGATAGAAAGGATTATGATACACTCAGATCGTAAAGAAGGAGTTGATCTCCATAACCAAACCAATATCAAAGTCAATAGCTGAAATAGAGGCTCACATTGAAAGCTACCATAATGAGGTAATTATACTGGAAAATATAGTACTGGACCCAGAAATGGTAGTATGACTGATAGCTAGAGTATATTTAAAGAATATATGGTCAAGCTCGAGTTCTTAAAACTCATACTTATGGTAAGTTCATGACTTATAATTATATGAAATTTTTGAACCCCTCAACGAATAGACGCCAAAGGTCTGACTAGGATAAGTTCTTAAACTCACATGGTTGTGAAAAGTTCCTGAACTCATGAGTGTGGTTTGACAAACTCAGTATAGTTAGGTGTGAATGGATTATTAAGGATGATGGGAATATATAGAATATTAAGCAAATGCTCCTTCGTGAAGGGGTAAGAAATAAGTAGTATTAGTATTACTGGATTATGTATGATTTTATGTTGTGTATATGATAGGTATGTATGTATAATATAATATTCTTAACTTTTGTATAAGTTATGGCAGCGATTCCCGACTTTTAAGTCACAAAGGGAAAGCGGATGTTTAAAGCAATATGTGTTATGGTATGTCAAGTGCTAGGAATATGAGTCTATGTTGGATTAATGAAATAAGTCGGTATAAAGGTAGTAATAATGTATCTGAACACTGGTTAATACAGTAAACTAAGTTTTCAAAATCTAATATTTTGAGTACATGATTATTTGAGTAGAAAATTTTGCGTTATATGTTAAGCGTATAAGGCTTAGAATGTAAGAATAATTTATAATAATGCCACCAAGACGAAAACGAAACCAAAGGACAGAAGAATCTGTCAACAAAGCCGGGGGACAACAAGACTCGACACAGAATTTTGCGAATATGGTAGTTTAAGTTATGCAGAATGGAATACCAGCCGCGGGAAATCAACCAAGTAATCGATCGACAAACGTCAAAGACTTCAAGGCAATCGTACTGCCAGAATTTAGAAGATCAACTGTGTGACGCCCCCAAAATTAGGTATACATCATCCATCTTGGGTCACCAGATACATGATACAAAATATAAATACAAACTTAATTATACAAACGTCGTGTAAAAATACGACAAAACATAGCCTGTGAGTTTTAATACAAATACTGTCCTCTAGAGAGTATACAAACTCAATAGATATCTCATTACATTTATTATCACACTATTTCACAGAGTAGTGAGGACTACTAATACACCATCTAGGACCATCACTCTGTTCCCCGACTGGTCCCCGTTACGTTCTCATTTCCTGAAGAGAACAGTGAAAGAAAGAGCGAGCTCAACTAGCCCAGTAAGAATTATCATGACAAAGATAATGCAGAATAATTTATCGTTAGCCTTCAACAGTGTTAAACTGATAAAATATAACAGACATCAAGTTTAACTGCAGCGAAACAAGCAATCCATTACAAGAGCCAAGTAGAACATAATATCAACTATCTTGTCTAGATTAAAAGTCCATCGTTGATATTTTATTCATGTACTACTCATCAACAGTTCTTTGTTATACTCAAGACAAATAGAACTTTCATCACTTGTCTTCACCTGAACAACCAAAGATGTTAGTTAAATTCACAATTCATATTTATAATATTATGAATTAACAGTTCCTTCTTGCCACAAAGGCTTAATAAAACGTTTACTCAATATCCTTACCCCAAGGGCTGAAGATATTCAAATGTAATAACAATGATCATACCAATCAGTTGTCTATCTTTGCGCTACGGGCCAAAGATATTCAACTATAAAACAAATGGTCATGATCATACCAATCAATTGCCTATCAGTGCACTACGGCCAAAGACATTCAACTGTTAACTAATGGTCATGATCCTGCTAATCACATCATTGAATTATCCATGCACTACGGCCAAGGATATTCGTTAGTATCACTAGTGGTCATGATCATGTCATACACCTATCCATCTTCACACTACGGGTCAAAGCTATCAAAAAACAAATCATCTTTGCACTACAGGCCAAAGATATTCAATAATATATCATCTTTGCACTACATGCCAAAGACATACAACTGTAAAACCAATAACCAAAAGTATAATAAAGAATGGAATAATAAAAGAATTTCACCATGTATGCGATTTATTTTGCATAGGCGAGTTATTCCAACATAATAATAAAGAATGGAATAATAAAAGAATTTCACCATGTATATGAAGATTGCACAGATAGACAAGTTATTCCAACATAATAATAAAGAATGGAATAACGGAAGAATTTCACCATGCATGCGTAAATCCATACGCAGACGAGTTATTCAAAGCAGAATAATAAATAATGGAACCAGTCATGCATAATCGCACGTACATGATATTCCAACAGAATAATAAAGAATGGAATAACAAATGAAATCACCATGCATGCGATAGATCGCATGCAGACGAGTTATTCAGCGAATAATAAATAATGGAACCGAAGTCATGCGTAATCGCACAAAAAGCAGGATATTCAACAAAATAATAAAGAATGGAATAACAACAGAAATCACCACGCGTCGCGATAGACCGCATGAGACGGGTTATTCCAATGAATAATAAATAATGGAACCAGTCAGCGTAATACACGCACCAAGTATGGATATTTCGACAGAATAATAAAGAATGGAATAACAATGAAATCACCATGCATCACGATAAAGCGGCCAGATGCATAAAAGTTATTCCAATGAATAATTAATGGAACTAGGTCAAGAGCGTAATACACCTGATGTGATATTAAACAGAATAATAAAGAACGAAATAATAGAAGAATTTCACCATGTATGCGGTGCTTCGCATAAACAGGTTATTCCAACATAATAATAAAGAATGGAATAACAGAAGAATTTCATCAAGTATAGGGTATTCCGCGTATACAGGTTATTCCAACAGAATAATAAAGAATGGAATAACAGAAGTTCTCTTCATGAATAAGAAAGAAGGAATACCCCTTATGAGTACAGCAAATAATATTCCCTACCTTTAAAAGAAGAGTATTCCGACTGGTAGAGCGATGATATACTCGAAGAAAACTTGTACTACGCTCAAAGCTTTCTTAAACTCTAAAGAAATACGCTAAAGATTATAGAAGAAAAAATCTCTCTATAGTTTCTCTTTCTAGAGTTTCAGTGAATTCGTAAGAAATAATGAATGAATGAGCTTCTATTTATAGAAGAATGGACTGCATAGTAACTAATTCATGAACGGTCCAGATTAATTTACTTTAATCGGATGGTCCAGATTTAAAGAAAAATCTTTTAAATAAAATATAATATATTCTATTTATAATCTAATAAAACGAATAACTTTATAAAAGTATTCTGCTTTATATAAAAAGATTTTACTATGCAAAATATTATACAGGTACTATGCAATACTATGCATAATAAAATATAATATATTCTATTTATAGAATATCTTTATAAAAGTATTCTATTTTATATAAAAAGATTTTACTATGCAAACACTATGCAAGCACTATGCAAACACTATGCATAATAAAATATAATATATTCTATTTATAGAATAACTTTATAAAAGTATTTTGTTTTATATAAAAAGATTTTACTATTAAAACATTAAAACAACGATCCATATTGATTTACTATTATAATTTCAACCAACGGTCTGAAAAATTAGCACATCTCTTCATGGAATAATATTGTACCCAAAAATGATTTAGACCGAAAAAGAAATATATTTTTCGGGTGAATAGTACTTCGGGAATAATACCCTGTGAATAGTACCCCGACACAAAAAGTGTCCCAAATACCCGAGTGAACAATACTAGAGTGAATAGTAATTGGGTGAATAGTAACCCGTGAATAGTACTCTGACACAAAAAATACCCCAAATATCCGAGTGAATAATATTTGGGTGAATAATAACCCGTGAATAGTAACTCGTGAATAGTACTCTGACACAAAAAGTGCCCCAAATACTCGAGTGAACAATACTAGAGTAAATAGTAACCGGGTATTTTATGACAACTTGTCTACTTTGAAAATTTTTCACATATCACCCTTAACTTTAAACTTTTATCAATTTATCTATTTACCAAAATAGAAAAATTGAATACTTTTATTTCATAAAATTCGGGGTCTCACAAACTAACCTTGTTGATGCATTTGTGATAGATAGGATAGCGGAGGGACAAAAGATAGCTTTTGCCACCTATACGATGAAGGGAGATAATTTCGATAACATCGGAAATAGGTCGGGAGTGTATTGAAAAGGAAAGTTTGTGTGCTATAAGTGTGGGCATGAGGGACATATCTCTCCTAACTGCCCCAATCCAAGGATGTATAATGGGTGTTTTATTTGTGAATTAAGGGAGCATAAGGTGAAAGACTGTCCAAGAAGTAGAAGAGAAACAAGGAATGCGAATGTGGGGAAAAGCAGCAGGATGTTGGCGACAACGAGACCAACTTAAACAAACGAACCAACATAACCAACCGCAGAAGTCTTCTACATGACTGTTCAGGATTCGGTAGGAGCCGGGGATCCAACTCCAGGTATTATTTGATCAAAATTTATTTTCTTATATATGATTTTCTTAAATATATAATAAATTATTTTATATAAATTATTTTGAAGGAGGAATTTGAGTTCTTTTAGAAATCAAATTTCTGTTTAAACAGATAGACAAGCTTTATGCTGAAAAGTTAAAGATCGGTTCGATCAATTATGATCGAGATCTACTTGCAATGATTTTGTATGCTATGTACCCGGGTATGTATAGATTTTAAAACGGTGATTTCGGGGACAGAAACTTTATAAGGGACGGTGAATGTAATAACACGATATTTTCTATATAATTAAATCAAAAATTTTGCGTATAAATTTTTTTAAAAAAAATAAATGTGGGGAAATAGATATAAGTCAATGTGTATGTGTATATGTGATAAATAAAAGATATTTATTGCATGAGTAATTACAAATAATTTGTTTTAGAATTATTGCACATTATAAACTATATTCTTATAATAATTAATTTTATATTAGAAATGCTTTTATTAATTATTTTCCATGAAAATATAATTATATATTATTTAATTAATATATGAAATGATTATAGAATAATTATAATAATTAATTTTATTATAAGAAGTTATGCTAGATTAATTAAGCTAATTATTTTAACTTAATTAATAATGTTATTTATGAAAGATAAAGCAGATATGGAATTCAAACCCTAATTTTGGATTTTGATCAAGGAATGAGAATAATAATATAATATTAATTATATTTTGATTTTTCGATCTTTATAAATAAATCTTGTATATGTGTGTGGTGATAATGGTTGTTCAATTATGTTGTATCATGACCAAACCCTATAATTAATTTGTTTCACCCTATTGTGAAATTCAAATGGGAAATTTGAGACTGTGTTGCAACTGTGTTATGTGAAAATTGTCGTGTATTTCAGAATTTAAAGTAATTAGGTAAAACCCTAATTATACTAAGAAAACCTAATTAATTAGGAACCCTAATTAATTGAGAACCCTAATTAATAAATTTGGAAACCTAATTTCTAAATTTAGAAACCCTAATTAGTAATTAAAAACCTGAATTACTAATTGTAAACCCTAATCGTGAAATTAGAAACCTTAATTTTATAATTAAAAAATCTAATTAATAATTAGTAACCCTAATTGTTATATGGGTAATGCTAATTGCTAATTATTTGTTCTAATTGCTAAATTAGTAAGCTTAATTATAATTATTAAATTATTAAACTTAATGTTTAATTTTTAAATATTAGAAAACCTAAATTAATTAAGAAATCTTAATTTTGTATTTTTAGAAACTAAAATTTTATTTTTGCAAACCCTAATTGGAAATTTTACAATTTTTGTGCTAAACCTTAGGGTTAAACCCTAAGTGTGACGCCCCCAAAATAGGTATACATAAGTTATTCTGAGTCGTCAAATACATGGTACAAAATACAAATAAAAACTTAATTATACATCTGTCATGTAAAATACGACAAAACATAAGTTGTGAGTTTTAATACAACATTGTCTTCTAAACAGTATTCAAATTAACTCAAAATAAGTCCTCAATACATTTATTTTCACACTATTTCATAGAATAGTGAGGACTACTAATGCTATCATCGAGGAACTCACACTGGTTCCTCATTAGTCCTCGCTACGTTCTCATTTCACGAAGAGAACCTTTGAAAGCAAAAGGGTGAGCTCAACTAGCCCAAGAAGAAATATTATGACTAAGATAATGCGAATAAATTATCATTAGTCTTCAATAGTGTTAAAGCGATAAAATATAACAAATATCAAGTTTAAGCTGCTAATTGAACAAGCAATCCATTAGAAGAGTCAAGTAGAGAATAAAATCTACTATCTTCTATGATTTAAAGTTTTTTTCATCACTTTTATAATTTGAGACTCGACAATAAATAAACCACATCATCCCAAAGACTACGACCAAGGAAATTCATTAGTATCATGACCACAAATTATCCATGCACTCTGGGCCGAGGATATTCGTGTATTCATCAATGGTCATGATCATGCCAACAACTGTCCATCAATGCACTATGGCCAATGAGGATTTTTACCACATCATTTGTAACATTACGGTCATGATTATACCTAAAAATCCCTGGTCATAATCATACTAAGTCCATCTATGCACTACAGGCCACAGATGACTTTCAACATAATATAAACATGACGATGATGACAATGATATAAAAATTCAATAAAACAAGTTCAAGAATTAATTTATCCAGGAACCAATAACGTCCAAATTGTCAACATGATACTTCTTTGTAGAGTAAAATTCAAGAATGCTCAGAAGAATATTTCCATGAAAAGATACTGGATGAAGCGCAAATATCAAGGATATTCCACTAATTTCATGGAATATAGAAGCCAAAACTTTAACCGACTGAGTATAATAAAGAATGGATTAACAAAAGAAATCACCAGGCATGCGATAGACCGCACAGACAGGTTATTCTAACAGAATAATAAATAACGAAACTAGGTCATGCGTAAACGCACAGACATGATATTCCAAAAGAATAATAAATAATGGAACCAGGTCATGTGTAAACGCACAGACAGGATATTCCAACTGAATAATAAATAACGGAACCATGTCATGCGTAAACACACAGACATGATGTTCCAACAGAATAATAAAGAATGGAATAACAGAAGAATTTCACTATGTATGTAGTACTTCGCATAGATAGGTTATTCCAACATAATAATAAAGAATGGAATAACAGAAGAATTTCACCAAGTATAGGGTAGTTCGCGTATACAGGTTATTCCAACAGAATAATAAAGAATGGAATAACAAAATTCTCTTCATGAATATGAAAGAATAATACCCCTTACCTTAGAAGAATCTGGATATAGGAGTAGTGAAGTAGCAGAATACTTTTCTTCTTTCTCTCTATAGTTTCTCTCTCTAGAGTTTCAGTGAATTCGTAAGAAATAATGAAGGAATGAGCTTCTATTTATAGGAGAAAGGACTGAATAGTAACTAATTCATGAACAGTCCAGATTGATTTACTTTTAAACGGACGGTCCATAAAATATTCTAATAAAACAAAATCTTTTAAATAAAATATAAAATATATTATATATTATATATATAAAAACTCACGGGTCATTACCCCCGTGATACAACCTGCCAATTTTTGTGCCTGCTAACTTTCAAATTATCACATGTATATATATATATAATAATAATAATAATTGTACCCCCTTCCCACCAAATTGTCAAACATTATATATATATAAACTAAAAGTCGTCCTCTAATTATTTCCCCCCCCCCCCCCATTTCCCGTAACCAAAATGTCTTCCAACCAAGACTTTGCCAAACACATGGGTCCCACACGTGGGCCCCCACCTTGTATTATATATATAACCTCCTACCGATTATTTTGAAAAATGGGTAAATGGGGGTCCATAAAATAAGCAAAATTTCATAAAAATCACCTTAATAATTTTAACAACATTTATCACCTTTATTATAATTCATAATATTAATCGACAAGGTCGTTCCCAGGAAAGAGGGGGCTTTCCAATAAGAATTTCTCCCTATTGGCGCGCAATTAGGTGACCAAACCTCTCCTTGGTAGAACTTCTAGACATCGTTAATATTACAAATAATAATATTAATAACTTTGTCGTCTCAATTATTGATTTAATAATATATAAAATATTTACAATAATTGAATCAAATAACGTGAGATACTATACAGCAATTACTATAACAATATTGAACAAAACCGAGTGACTTCTCACGTAAGCATCAATAATCAATACCGTGTGCTACTATACAACCACACGTATCGCCGTTATTTTCATAAAATATTTTTATCGTTTTCTCAATCCCAAGCCAATAATTACATTGTGGGGTCCACTGATGACGATTGTGTAAATCGCACGAATATTCCCAATTAAAATGAATATTCCCCGACCAATCGAATATTATATAACAACTTGCGTACTTTGTTAAATTTATAAATATTGCCCCAACTATAACATTATATCAAGTTCACTCCATAATATTCAAAAATGATATTTATAGTAAATTCATTTTTATTCCTAAAAGTTGGGGTCTTACAACCTCCCCTTCTTACGAAATTTTGCCCTCAAAATTAGGGTACGTACCTGGTATTTCGAAGAGGTAAGGATATCTTGATTTTATTTCAGATTCTAACTCCCAGGTCATTTCCTCAAGATCGTGGTTTCTCCACAAAACTTTGACTTGAGGTATAACATTGGAGCGTAGAATATGTTCCTTCTTATCCAAGATTTGAACAAGAACCTCTTCATACGTTAAATCTTCCGCTATTTTGTCCGGTTCTAACTCAATAATGTGGTTCGGGTCTTCCACATATTTACGTAACATGGATATGTTAAAAACATTATGAACACGAGACATACTTGGCGGTAAAGCGAGTCTATAGGCCATAGTTCCTACTCGATCGAGGATTAAAAATGGGCCAATGAATTGAGGATTGAGCTTTTCTCTCTTTCCAAATCTCGTAACTCCTTTCCATGGAGCAACACGTAACAACATATGATCTCCAATATCAAATTCCACGTCCTTTCGATGAAGATCAGCATAACTCTTTTGTCGATCTTGTGAGGTTTTTATACATTATCGGATCATTTGAATCTTTTCCGTAATCATACGTACCAACTCCAGTCCCAACAACGTTGCTTCACCCACCACATCCCAAAGACATCTTTGGAGAGCGACATTTTCTTCCATCTGGCGCCTCAAATGGAGCTATGCGATACTTCCTTGATAAGCTGTTGTTGTAGGAAAACTCCACCAATGGTAAGAACTTATCCCAACTTCCCTTGAAGTCAAGGACACAGAGTCTTAATAAATCTTCCAGAGTTTGAATAGTCATCTCTGATTATCCGTCCGTCTGAGGATGATATACGAAACTAAATTGTAAATCCGTGCCCATAGCGTTTTGCAAACTAACCCAAAATCGTGAAGTGAATCTTGGGTCTCGATCAGAAACTATGGATATTGGTATACCATGCAGTCTTACAATCTCATTTATGTACATACGAGCAAGACGTTCAAGTGTATAAGTTTCTCGTATTGGTAAGAAATGAGAAGATTTGGTCAATCTATCAACAATGACCCAAATTGCATCTATGTCTTAAGAAACCTTGGGAAGACCAGTAACGAAATCCATGGTAATGTGCTCCCACTTCCATTCTGGAATTTTAAGTGGTTGCAATGGACCTTTTGCTACTTGATGCTTCGCCTTGACTCGCTGACAAGTTACACACCTTGAGATAAACAACGCTATCTCTCTCTTCATATTGCTCCACCAAAATGTATGACGAAGATCACGATACATTTTGGTACTCCCAAGATGGATTGCAAACGGTGTTTTGTGTGCCTCCATCATGATTTTATACTTTAAATCAGGGTTGTTAGGAACACAAAGTCTGGAGTTGACTCCAAGTATTCCTTCTTCATCGATTCTTGCTTCTAGCATAGCACCTTCTTTCACTTTCTTCCTCATACGCATCAGCTCTAGTTCTGTAACTTGAGCAGCTTTAACTTTATCGATTAAAGTTGGTTTTACTCGTATATTCGCCATCATCACATGGGTCCCTATAGTCTTTAATTCTATCTCCATTCTTTGTAAGTCACACAAAATGGGCCTTTGCGTTGACAATATCGCTTTTCGTGCAAGATATGATCTTCTACTCAATCGTCGGCTACCGTTAAGCTTTTCCAGGATGGTATTGGATGGTATGATCATAATCTTTCAACAATTCAAGCCAACGTCGCTATCGCATATTGAGTTCCTTTTGAGTGAAGAAATATTTTAGGCTTTTATGATCCGTAAAGATCTCCACTTTCTCCCCATACAAGTAATGCCTCCAAATTTTAAGTGCAAAGACAACAGCTGCCAACTCTAGATCATGAGTAGGATAGTTCCTCTCATATTCTTTGAGTTGCCGAGAGGCATAGGTTATGACTTTCCCATGTTGTTTGAGAACACATCCTAACCCTTTACCCGAAGCATCACTGTAGATGAAAAATCCCTCCGAGCCAGATGGTATTGTCAGAACAGGTGCTAAAATGAGTCTCCTCTTGAGTTCTCGAAAACTCTTCTCACACTCCTCGCTCTAACCGAATTTTATATCTTTTCGAGTCAGCTGAGTTAGTGGAGTAGCGATTTGAGAAAATCCTTCCACGAACCTCCGATAATAACCAGCTAAACCGAGAAAGCTACGTGCTTCGATCCATCGATTTAGGTTGCTCGACTTTGAATTGCTTCAATCTTTTCCGGTCAACAGATATTCCATGACTTGATACTACGTGCCCAAGGAATGCTACTTCCTCAAGCCGAGAACTCGCATTTCTTCAACTTGGCATAAAGCTTGTTTTCACGAAGCTTTTGGAGTATCGACCTCAAGTGTTGCTCATGATCTTTCGGCTTTTGGAATAAATAAGGATGTCATCAATAAAGACGACCACAAAGTGATCCAAATATTCCTTGAATACTCGGTTCATCATATCCATGAAGGCAGCAAGAGCATTAGTTAATCCAAAGGACATGACTAGGAATTCATAATTCCCGTACCGAGTTCTGAAAGCCGTCTTTGGAATGTCATCGGTTCTAATCTTCAATTGGTGATATCCGGAATGAAGATCAATCTTTGAAAAGAATTTGGCTCCTTGCAACTGGTCAAACAGGTCATCAATACGTGGCAATGGGTACCTATTTTTGATGGTGACATGATTCAACTCCCGATAATCAATACAAAGTCGCATACTCCCATCTTTCTTCTTCATGAATGAGCACCCCAAGGAGAAGTACTAGGACAAATAAAGCCAATGTCTAACAATTCTTGCAGTTAGGTCTTTAACTCCTGAAGTTCAATAGGAGCCATTCGATATGGGGCTTTGGAAATGGGTTTTGTACCAGGTTCAAGGTCGATACAAAATTCAATTCCACACTCTGGGGGTAGGCCAGGAAGTTCTTCAGGAAATACGTCAGGAAATTTATTAACAATAGAAAAATCACTCAAAACTGAAGTATTTTTGTTTAGATCTGTGACATGAGCTAAGAAAGCTTGACATCTGTTTTTCAATAAACGAATAGCTTTATGGCTTGAGATGACAGTGATTGATTTTAATGGTTTGGTTGCTTGAATTCGCATAGTAGGTTGGTTAGGAATATGAAAGCTAACAACCTTACGAAAATAATCAATTTTTGCATGATGAGTAGTTAACCAATCAATCCCTAGAATCACATCAAATGTAAGTATTTTCAAAGAAATAAGATCGACATGTAACGTGTGGGTGCCGATTTGAACTAAACAAGACTTATAAATAGTGGATGTAATGAAGGTTTCTCCCAATGGAGTTTCAACAGATAAGTCAAAGTCTAATTTCTCCAGAGTCAAATTTAAACGTTGAACACAAGTAGGAGAAATAAAAGAATGGGTAGAACCGATATCAAATAAGGTATAGACTTCGCTAGAGTTTATGATAAGCTTACCCATGATGACCTCATTCGGGTTCCTTGCTTTCTGAGAGGTCACAACAAACGCTCTCCCTTGCACTACCGGCTTTGACTTTTTATGGGACAGCCTTTGGTGCCTCCATCCTAGCTGAACTTGTCTTTGGTGAACGACAAAATCAGGCTAGATGACCTTCTCTTCCACAATTATAATATGCTTTGGACGGCATCGCGCAATTTGGAGTGATATGTCCCTTCCCTCCGCATTTGAAGCATATGATAGGTGGTCGTCTCCTTCCTTAACCACGGGTGCTGATGCTGACGTCTTTCCATCATTATTGAATCTACTCTTCTTGAAATGTCCATTCTTATTATCTTGGCCATGATTACCACCGAAGTGGTTACCTTTTCTGGCATGTTAATTCCCTCCACGTTTGTTGTCACCGCTTCGATGACTGCTACCACTGGTATTATCATTTTGCCGATTGCTTTCTCTTGGTTGAGTTGACTCGTTATCGCGCTCCATTAACTGAGCACTATTTACAACATCTGAATACAAACACAGTTTATGAGAATTTAGATATTGACGTATCTCGGGTTTCAAACCTCTTAGAAACATCCGCGTCATTTTTCCTCATTATCAACCAAATGAGACATAAACCGGGACAACTCGGCAAACTTGGCTTCGTACTGCGATACGGTCATGTTGTTTTTCTCCAGCTTGATGAATTCTACCTCTTTTGTGGTGAATACTTTCAGGAAAGTACTTGTCGTTGAACAATTCTTGGAACTTCTCCCAAGTCATCTTCAGTGCGGCAGGTTGAGTACGCTTTACCAATTTCCACCAGTAATCTGCGTCTCCTCGCAATATAAAGGTGGCAAAGGGAACCTTTTGCTCCTCGGAGCATCCCAAGACATCAAATATCTTGGTGATCTGCTTTATCCACGTCTCCGCCTTAAGTGGTTTTGGCTCTCCAATAAACTCCGGTGGTCCCAGTTCCTTGAACTATTTAGCGGTGACCGTCCGAGAGTTTCCAGTATTTCCACCTACATTTTGGACAGGAGCCGTTCTCGCCTGATGTTGCATGAATTGCATAAAGCCTCTGAATATTCCATCATTCATCATTTGGTCAGTGATGTTGTTTGCATGAGGATTGTCGCCTTCCTGATGCACATTGTGACGCCCCCAAAATTAGGTATACATCACCCATCTTGAGTCGCCAGACATGGTACAAAATTTAAATACAACTTTACAATACAACTGTCGTGTACAATACGACAAAACATAAACTGTGAGTTTGAATACAAATATTGTCTACTAGGAACTGATAACGTCCAAATTGTCAACATGATACTGCTTTGTAGAGTAAAATTCAAGAATGCTCAGAAGAATATTTCTATGAAAAGATACTGGATGAAGCGCAAATATCAAAGATATTCCACTAATTTCATGGGTATAGAAGTCAAAGTTTTAACCAACTGAGTATAATAAAGAATGGAATAACAAAAGAAATTATCATGCATGCGATAGACCGCACAGGCAGGTTATTCCAACATAATAATAAAGGATGGAACCAGGTCCGGCGTAAACGCACATACAGGATATTCCGACAGAATAATAAATAATGGAACCAGTTCCGTCATAAACGCACAGACAGGATATTCTGACATAATAATAAATAATGGAACCAAGTCCGTAAGTAAAACGCGCGACGGATATTACGGCGAATAATAAAGAATGTAATATTAGAAGAATGTCACCATGTATAGGGTAGCTTGGCGTGATCTGAGTTATTCCAACAGAATAATAAATAATGGAATAACATAAGTTCTTTCCATTAAGGCGGGAGAAAGAAATAACACCTCTTTACAGTAAAAGAAACCGAATATAAGAGTAGGAAGTAGCGAATACTTTTCTATAGGTTCTCTAATAATTTCTCTCTAGAGTTTGATTGAATTCGTAAGAAATAATGAAGGAATGAGCTCTATTTATAGGAAAATGAAATAAATAGTAACTAATTCATGAACGGTCCAGATTGATTTACTATTAAACGGACGATCTAGATTGGTTTACTATTAAAACTAAAATAATGGTCCATATTGATTTACTATTAAAACTTCACCAGCGGTCCATATTGACGTACTATTATATCTTCAACCAACGGTCTGAAAAATTAGCACATCTCCTCATGGAATAATATTGTACCCAAATACCCGAATGCACAATACTAGAGTGAATAGTAACCTGGTGAATAGTAACTCATGAATAGTAACTCATAAATAGTAACTCCGACACGAAAAGTGTCTCGAATACCTAATTGAACAATATATCCTCCAGACATCAATTATACTAACACAAATAAGTCCAACACAATGGAACTATAAAATTCATCTTTAATCAACACAAACTTATTCATCATTAATATTATAATTCACAATATTTAACAACCAGGTCGTTCCCATGAAAGAGGGGGCTTTAGATAAGGATTTCTCCTTATTGGCGCATGATTAGGTGACCAAACCTCTCTCGATGCAGAACTTCTAGACATTGTCAATATTGCAAATAATAATATGAATAACTTTTTTGTCGTCTCAATTATTGATTTAATAATATATCATATAATGCGGATGATATCTTGTAATAATAATTGAATCAATAATATGAGAGATATGATGTTGAAATCATTGTAGCAATAATTGAGTATAAGCGAGTGACTTCTCATGTAAAGCATCAATAATCAATATTGTGTGCTCTTGTCTTCTTGTCTACTACTGGCAGACATCGTATTTTTTACTAAGGGTAGTTCAAGCGGTTTTAACAGTAACACCTCGTAGTTATTTTCATAAAGTATTTTTGTCATTTTCTCAATCAAATAATAATTAAGTTGTAGGGTCCACCAATGATTGTCTTGGTTATACGAATATTCCTGTTAAAACGAATATTCCCCAGACCAATCGAATATTATATAACAACTTGCGTATTTTGCAAAATTTATAAATATTACCCATAACTGTAACATTATATCAAATCAATACCATAATATTCAAAAAATATAATTCGAAAAAAAATTATTCTTTATTCATAAAAGTTGGGGTCTTACAACCTCCCCTTCTTATGAAATTTCGTCCTCAAAATTAGGGTACATACCTGGTATGTCAAAGAGATGAGGATACCTTAACTTCATCTCAGATTCTAACTCCCAAGTCATTTCCTCCACATCGTGGTTTCTCCACAAAACTTTGACTTGAGGTATAACCTTGGAGCGTAAAACATGATCCTTCTTATCCAAGATTTTAACAGTTAACTCTTCATACGTTAAATCTTCCTCTATCTCGTTTTGGTCCTAACTCAATAATGTGGTTCGGGTCTTTCACATATTTACATAACATAGATATGTGAAAAACATTATGAACACGAGACATACTTAGCGGTAAGGCGAGTCTATAGGCCACAATTCCCACTCGCTCAAGAATTAAAAATGGGCCAATGAATCGAGGATTGAGCTTTCCTCTCTTTTTAAATCTTGTAACTCCTTTCCATGGAGCAACACGTAACAACACATAATCTCCAATATCGAATTCTACATCCTTTCGATGAAGATCAGCATAACTCTTTTGTCGATCTTGTGAAGTTTTTATACGTTGTCGGATCTTTTGAATCTTTTCTGTAGTCATACGTACCAACTCCGGTCCCAACAACATTGCTTCACCCACCTCATCCCAGCATACTGGAGAATGACACTTTCTCCCATACAACGCTTCAAATGGAGCCATGCCAATACTTGCTTGATAACTGTTGTTGTAGGAAAACTCCACCAATGGTAAAAACTTGTCCCAACTTCCCTTGAAATCAAGGACACGGAGTCTTAATAGATCTTCAAGAGTTTGAATAGTCCTCTCCGACTGTCCATCCGTCTGAGAATGATATGCCGAGCTAAATCGTAAATCCGTGCCCATAGCTTTCTGCAAACTAACCCAAAATCGTGAAGTGAATCTTGGGTCTCGATTAGAAACTATGGATGCTGGCATAACATGCAGTCTTACAATCTCATTTATATACATACGAGTAAGACGTTCAAGTGTATAAGTTTCTCGTATAGGTAAGAAGTGAGCAGACTTGGTCAATCTATCAACAATGACCCAAATTGCATCTATGCCTTGAGAAACCTTGGGAAGACCAGTAACAAAATCCATGGTACTGTGCTCCCACTTCCATTCTGGAATTTCAAGTGGTTGCAATGGACCTTTTGGTACTTGATACTCCGCCTTGACTCGTTGACAAGTTAAACACCTTGAGATAAACTCCGCTATCTCTCTCTTCATATTGCTCCACCAAAATGTATGTCGAAGATCCTGATACATTTTGGTACTCCCGGGATGGATTACAAACGGTGTGTTGTATATTTTAAATTAGGGTCGTTAGGAACACAAAGTTTGGAGTTGACTCGAAGTATTCCTTCTTAATCGATTCTTACTTCCGGCATAGCACCTTCTTGCACTTTCTTCCTCATACGCATCATCTTCAAGATGCGTAGCCAAGTGACTTTAACTTTATCAATTAAAGTCGGTTCTACTCGTATATTCGCCATCGTCACATGGGTCCCTGGAGTTTTTAACTCTATCTCCATCCTTTGCAAGTCACACAAAAATGGGCCTTTGCGTTGACAATATCGCACTCGTACTTGCATTTATGATCTTCTACTCAATGCGTCAGCTACCACGTTCGCTTTTCCAGGATGGTATTGGATGGTATGATCATAATCTTTCAACAGTTCAAGCCAACGTCGTTGTCGCATGTTGAGTTCCTTTTGAGTGAAGAAATATTTGAAGCTTTTATGATCCGTAAAGATCTTCACTTTCTCCCCATACAAGTAATGCCTCCAAATTTTAAGTGCGAAGACAACAGCTGCTAACTCTAGATCATGAGTAGGATAATTCCTCTCATATTCTTTCAGTTGTCTTGAGGCATAAGCTATGACTTTCCCATGTTGCATGAGAACACATCCCAACCCTTTGCCCGAAGCATCATCATGAGATGACAAATCCTCAAGGCGGATGGTATTGTCGAACAGTCTTTGAAATGAGTCTCCTCTCGAGTTCTTGAAAACTCTTCTCACATTCTTCGCTCCAATAGAACTTTGTATCTTTCCGAGTCAATTTGAGTTAATGGAGTAGCAATTCGAGAAAAACCTTTCACGAACCTCCGATAATAACCAGCTAAACCGAGAAAGCTACGATTTTGATCCATCGATTTAGGTTGCTCCCAACTTTGAATAGTTTCAATCTTTGTCAGGTCAATAGATATTCCATGACTTGATACTACGTGCCCAAGGAATGCTACTTCCTCAAGCCAGAACTCGCATTTCTTCAACTTGGCATAAAGCTTGTATTCACGAAGCTTTTGGAGTGTCAGCCTCAAGTGTTGCTCATGATCTTCATGACTTTTTGAATAAATAAGGATGTCATCAATAAAGACGACCACAAAGTGATCCAAATATTCCTTGAATACTCGGTTCATCATATATATGAAGGCGCGAGGAGCATTAGTCAATCCAAAGGACATGACTAGAATTCATAATGCCCGTCTCGAAGTTCGGAAAGTCGTCTTTGGGATGTCATCGGTTCTAATCTTCAATTGGTGATATCCAAACGAAGATCAATCTTTGAAAAGAATTTGGCTCCTTGCAAATCGGGTCAAACAGTCATCATCAATACGTGGCAATGGGTACCTATTTTTAATGGTGACATGATTCAACTCCAGATAATCAATACAAAGTCGCATACTCCCATCTTTCTTCTTCACGAATAGAGCAGAGCACCCCAAGGAGACGTCTTAGGACAAATGAAACCAATGTCTAACAATTCCTGCAATTGGGTCTTTAACTCCTGAAGTTCAATAGGAGCCATTCGATATGGGTATTTGGAAATGGGTTTTGTACTAGGTTCAAGGTCGATACAAAATTCAATTTCACGCTCTGGGGGTAGGCCAGGAAGTTCTTCAAGGAATACGTCAGGAAATTTATTAACAATAGAAATATCGTTCAACACTGACGTATTTTTGTTTAAATCTGTGACATGAGCTAAGAAAGCTTGACATCCGTTTTTTAATAAACGAATAGCTTTATGGCTTGAAATGACCGTGATTGATTTTAATGGTTTGGTCGCTTGAATTCGCATAATAGGTTGATTAGGAATATGAAAACTAACAACCTTACGAAAACAATCAATTTTTGCATGATGAGTATTTAACCAATCAATCCCTAGAATTACGTCAAACGCAAGTATTTTTAAAGAAATAAGATCGACAGGTAATGTGCGGTTACCGATTTGAACCAAACAAGACTTATAAACAGTGGATGTAATGAAAGTTTCTCCCAACGGAGTTCTCCTAACGGAGTTTCCACAGATAAGTCAAAGTCTAATTTCTCCGGAGTCAAATTTAATCGTTGAGCGCAAGTAGGAGAAATAAAAGAATGGGTAGAACCGATATCAAATAAAGTATAGACTTGGCTAGAGTTTATGATAAGCTTACCCATGATGACCTCATTCGGGTTCCTTGCTTTCTGGGAGGTCACAACAAACGCTCTCCCTTGCACTACCGGCTTTGACTTTTCTGGGACGACCTTTGGTGCCTCCATCCTAGCTGAACTTGTCTTCGGTGAACGACAAAATCGGGCTAAGTGACCTTCTCTTCCACAATTATAACATGTTTTGGATGGCATCGCGCAGTTTGGACTGATGTCTCCCTCCCCTCCGCATTTGAAGCATATGATAGGTGGTCGTTCTCCTTCCTTAACAATGGGTGTTGGTGCTGACGTCCTTCCATCATTGTTGAATCTCCTCTTCTTGAAATGTAGATTCTTATTGTTTTGGCCATGATTACCGCCGAAGTGGTTACCATTTCTGGCCTGTTGATTCCCTCCACGCTTGTTATCACCGCTTCGATGAATGCTCTCATTGGTATTATCATTTTGCCGGCTGCTCCATTTTTGTTGCGTTGACTTGTTATCGCGCTCCACTAACTGAGCCCTATTTACAACATCTGGATACAAACACAGTTTATGTGAAATAAGAAGTTTAAGTATCTTCGGCTTCAAACCTCTTAAAAACATCCGCGTCATTCTCTCTTCATTATCCACCAAGTGGGATGCAAACTGGGATAACTTAAGCAAACTTGGCTTCATCTCATGCTATACACGGTCATATTATTTTGCTCCAATTTGATGAATTCTACCTCTTTTATATGACGAATACTTTCGGGAAAGTACTTGTCGTTGAATAGTTCTTGGAACTTTTCCCAAAACATCTTTAGTGCGGCAGGTTGAGTACGCTTTACCGATTCCCACAAGTAATCTGCCTCTCCTCGCAATATAAAGGCAGCAAAAGGAACCTTTTGCTCCTCGGAGCATCCCAAGACATCAAATATCTTGGTGATCTGCTTTATCCATGCTTCCACCTTAAGTGGTTTTGGCTCTCCAATAAACTCCGGTGGTCCCAGCTCCTTGAACTGTTTAGCGGTGACCGTCCGAGAGTTTCCAGTGTTTCCACCTATATTTTGGACAGGAGCCGCTCTCGCCTGCTATTGCATGAATTGCATAAAGCCCCTGAACATTTGATCATTCATCATTTGGTCAGTGTTGTTGTTTGCATGAGGATTGTCGCCTTCCTGATGCACATTATCCTGATTATTGATATGTGGTGAATAAATGGTCTCCTGTGCTCCATTGCTATCTCAACATTCTCAGATGTCATTTTCAGATACTGCCACAAAACAAAAGGTTAATTGACATGTAACATATTATCCCTATATTCTGACCAACCAATTAAATACCAAAAAAACTTAGGTAGGTCATACTAGCGAAGGAATTCCCCGTCTCTCCCCTCATAGTTCTATTTTCACATCTTAGCCAGGGATCATATCCCTAAGCTTTGATACCAACTGTGACGCCCCCAAAATTAGGTATACATCACCCATCTTGAGTCGCCAAATACATGGTACAGAATTCAAATACAACTTTATAATACAACTGTCGTGTACAATACGACAAAACATAAACTGTGAGTTTGAATATAAATATTGTCTACTAGAGATTATACAAACTCAAAAGGAGTCCTCATTACAATTATTATCACACTATTTCATAGAATAGTGAGGACTACTAATGCACCATCTAGGACCATCACTCTGTTCCCTGACTAGTCCCAGCTACGTTCTCATTTCCTGAAGAGAACAGTGAAAGAAAGGGTGAGCTCAACTAGACCAGTAAGAAATATTATGACTAAGATAATGCAGAATAATTTATCGTTACCCTTCAACAATGTTAAACTGATAAAATATAATAAATATCAAGTTTAATCAAGAATGAACAAGCAATCCATTAAAAGAGTCAAGTAGAGAATGAAATCTACTATCTTTTATGATTTAAAAGGTTTTTCATCATTTTTATCGTTGGGACTCAGCTTAATAAATAATCCACATCATCGAATCACCCCTGCACTACGGCCAAGGATATTCTTTAGTATCACGACCACAATTATCCATGCACTACGGGCCAAGAATATTTGTGTATTCATTAATGGTCATGATCATGCCAACAACTGTCCATCAATGCACTACGGGCCAATGAGGACTTTTATCACATCATTTATAACATTACGGTAATGATTACACTGAATAATCCCTGGTCATAATCATACCAAGTCCATCTATGCACTACAGGCCACAGATGACTTTCAATATAATATAAACATGAAGATGATGACAATGATATAAGAATTCAATAAAACAAGTTCAAGAATTAATTTATCTAGGAACTGATAACGTCCAAATTGTCAACATTATACTGCTTTGTAGAGTAAAATTCAAGAATGCTCAGAAGAATATTTTCATAAAAAGATACTGGATGAAGCGCAAATATCAAAGATATTCCACTAATTTCATGGGTATAGAAGTCAAAGTTTTAACCAACTGAGTATAATAAAGAATGGAATAACAAAAGAAATCACCGTGCATGCGATCGATCAAGCACAGAGCGGTTATTCCATCGAGATAAAGGATGGAACAGGTGCCGTAAATGCATACGAGGATATTAAGCGAGAATAATAAATAATGGAACCCGGTCCCGGCGTAAAAGGCATAGGCAGGATATTAGATAGAATAATAAATAATGGAACCGGGTCCGGCGTAAGCGCTTGTATGTGATATTACGACGAATAATAAAGAACAGAATATTAGAAGAATGTCACCATGTATAGGGTAGCCCACGTATACAGGTTATTCCAACAGAATAATAAATAATGGAATAACATAAGTTCTTTCCATTAAGACGGGAGAAAGAAATAACACCTCTTACCGTAAAAGAAACTGAATATAAGAGTAGGGAAGTAGCAGAATACTTTTCTATAGGTTCTCTAATAATTCTCTCTCTAGAGTTTCAGTGAATTCGTAAGAAATAATGAAGGAATGAGCTTCTATTTATAGGAAAATGAAATAAATAGTAACTAATTCATGAACGGTCCAGATTGATTTACTATTAAACGGACGATCCAGATTGGTTTACTATTAAAACTAAAATAATGGTCCATATTGATTTACTATTAAAACTTCACCAGTGGTCCATATTGACTTACTATTATATCTTCAACCAACGGTATAAAAAATTAGCACATCTCCTCATGGAATAATATTGTACCCAAATACCCGAATGCACAATACTAAAGTGAATAGTAACCGGGTGAATAGTAACTCATGAATAGTAACTCATGAATAGTAACTCTGACACGAAAAGTGTCCTGAATACCCAATTGAAGAATATATCCTTTAGACATCAATTATACTAACACAAATAAGTCCAACACAATGGAACTATAAAATTCATCTTTAATCAACACGAACTTATTCATCATTAATATTATAATTCACAATATTTAACAATCAGATCGTTCCCAGGAAAGAGGGGGCTTTCCGATAAGGATTTCTCCTTATTGGCGCTCAATTAGGTGACCAAACCTCTCCTTGACAGAACTTCTAGACATTGTCAATATTGCAAATAATAATATGAATAACTTTCAAAATCTCAATTATTGATTTAATAATATATCATATAATGCGATGATAATCTTGTAATAATAATTGAATCAATTATATGAGAGATATGATGTAGCAACCATTGTAGTAATAATTGAGTATAACCGAGTGACTTCTCACGTAAGCATCAATAATCAATACCGTGTAGCTTTATTCAACTACGCCAGATTCTGCATTTTTTACTACTGGGTAGTTCAACAGTTTAACGGTAACACCTCGCCAAGTTATTTTCATAATGTATTTTTGTCGTTTTCTCAATCCGGACAATAATTCCGTTAGGGTCCACCAATGATTGTCTTGGTTATCGAATATTCCTTATTAAAACGAATATTCCCCCACCAATCGAATATTATATAACAACTTGCGTATTTTTTGCAAAATTTATAAATATTACCCACAACTATAACATTATATCAAATCAATACCATAATATTCAAAAATATAATTCGAAAAAAATTATTCTTTATTCATAAAAGTTGGGGTCTTACACACATTATCCTGATTATTGATATATGGAGACGCAACGGTCTCCTGTGCTCCATTGCTATTCTCAACATTCTCGGATGTCATTTTCAGACATCGCCACAAAACAAGGGTTAGTTATCATATCACATATTATCCCTATACTACCGAATTCGACCAATTAAATACCAAATAAACTTAGGTAGGTCATACTAGCGAAGGAATTCTCCGTCTCTCCCCTCCTAGTTCTTGTCTCACATCTCAGTCAGGGATCATATCCCTAAGCTTTAATACCAACTGTGACGCCCCCAAAATAGGTATACATCACTTATTCTGAGTCGTCAAATACATTGTACAAAATACAAATAAAAACTTAATTATACAACTGTCATGTAAAATACGACAAAACATAAGCTGTGAGTTTTAATACAACATTGTCTTCTAAACAGTATTCAAACTCAAAATAAGTCCTCAATACATTTATTTTCACACTATTTCTTAGAATATTGAGGACTATTAATGCTATCATCTGAACCGTCACTCCGTTCCCCGACTAGTCCCCGCTATGTTCTCATTTCCTGAAGAGAACAATGAAAGAAAAAGGGTGAGCTCAACTAGCCCAGTAAGAAATATTATGACTAAGATAATGCAGAATAAATTATCATTAGTCTTCAACAGTGTTAAACTGATAAAATATAACAAACATCAAGTTTAACTGCAGCGGAACAAGCAATCCATTAGAAGAGTCAAGTAGAGAATAAGGCTAATTACTATTATACCCTTTTTGTATAATTGAAGTTTATTTGAAAATATAGCTAAAGCTTTAGTTGGTGACCTACTAATGTTGACAAAGTGACTTATTTATCAACACCTCAGCCAATTTTTGCCAGCAATCTCAGCCATGTGCATTGTATCACATGACTCCCAACCAAGTCTCTATCTCCCAAAACCCACGAAATCTTAATGCATATCAGTCCCAAAATAAAGCCCTACTAACACCTGTAGCAAATCAGAAGCCAGATTCAAGCAATAATCAAAGTGAGGTATAAAACCTAAACCAAAAACTTGATCTTTGATCCTTTGTTAAATGTTATGTTTGAGTGTTTAAATATGTAGTATATAGTGTTAAACAATGATATGGGTTAGTAAAAAATAGATCTATAACATGTAGATACTCAAAATATAAGATTTTTAAAATCTGGAAAACTGAGAAATATGGTCTGACAATCAAATGTCAAGTACCATAAATCTCAGCCTGTTTATGTTTATGTTTTTATTTGTTTAAAGGTTTGTATTTGTTATATGATATAAAGGCTTTACTCTGAAACTTGATTTAGGGTCAGAAGATGTGTAGATTTGTTGTAATTGTTGGTCAAAGGTCGTTGACCGACCATGACTGGACAAATCTGGGCAGCCCAGAACTTGCCTAGATCAGTCTGACAAGATGTTTAAAGGCTCAAATCTGACAGTTGTTTGTTGATTTGTTACGGTTGTTGTATTCAGGTTGTAGTATGTTGTATAGACTGCAAGATTAAGCTTTTACATCGCCTATATATCAAACTAATTGAAGTTAGTGGCTGGTCAAACCTGGGCGGAAGATCCTAACCGAGTTTTCGGGTAACCCGTAAAAACTCAAGAACACGATCTCTGACAACGTTTGACCAACATATATGTTGTGATTGTGTTGTTGTTTTCTTATTTTTATGTATTGTATCTCTACTCTTACATGTTGTTTAAATACTGAAACCTTAAAATCACAAAAATAGTTCATGTGTTGCAAGTTATGAAGATCATAAGTTGCCAACTCAGGCTGTTCTTCATTTATGGAAAACCCAGAAATGAAGAACAGCTTCTGACAAGGTTTTATGAAGCCTAGATCTCTCCGATTTCTTATGTTATGGCTATAGAACTTGATTAGGATTGTAGTATTACATGAATACTACAATACTAATACTTTAGACAAATCAGAAGCTTATCGAATATGAATTTATGGGTGGTCAAACCACCTACCCTGCAAACTGCCATAACTTTCTGGGTTTGACCAAGAACAGCTCAAGAACGCCTATAGCGACAGTTTCGTCGCTATAGGGTCCTTTAGCGACATTTTATTACTAAAATTAATTATTTTTATTAAATAAATAGAAAAATTAGTTTTTAATTATTAAAAATATAAAATAAATTATTAAAAATTATTTTAAAGTCCAAAAATTAGTTTTTAATTATTTTGAATATATTTCATAAATATTTAATATTTTAGAATATTAAAGGTATTTAATTTATTTAATTATAATATTAAATAAATTATTTAAAATGATTTTAATACATGAAAAATCATTTAAAATTATATTATGATATAAGAAAATATTTGAAGTTATTTTAATGACTTTTACTATTTTGTGATGAATTTTCATTAATTAATTAATATTAATGATATTAAAGTTATTTAATAAATGTATTAAATAAATTATGAAAAATAGAATTTATGATATAAAAATTATATAAAAATGATTTAAAGGATTATAAAATATTTTAAGTTATAAAATATAACTTATGATATTTTGTCATGAAAAATATTAATATTTTAATATTAATGATATTAGAATTATTTAATAATTATATTAAATAATTTAGTTTAAAAATGATTTTAATATTTTAAAAATCGAGTTAAATTGAAAATAAAGTGTTTAAAGATATTTGAAGTTATAAAATATAACTTTTAATATTTAAAGGATAATTTCATTAATAATTAATATTAATGATATTAAATTTATTTAATAATTGTATTAAATAAATAGTTTTATTAATTTAAAAATCATTTAAAAAGAATATAAATGAATTAAAAATATTTTAAGTTATAATTAATGACTTTTAATATTTTGATAGATAAAGTATTAATATTTAAATATTAATGGTAATTATTTAAAATGATTTTAATTATTTTAAAAATCATTTAAGGATAATACTGAATACTTTAAAAATATTTTTTTGAGTTATTATAAATAACTTTAATATTCGGGCGGCAATGGTTTCATTAATAGTTTAATATTAATTAAATATTAATGATAATAGAATTATTCAATATTTAAATCATTTAATAATGATTTCGGTGTTTAAAAATTATTATAAGTCATTTAAAAATAATATGACTGATACTTACAGATATTGAACTACAAGATAGAGTCTTAGACTCGATAATTACCCGGTAAAGTCGTTGGTACACCGACATGTTTCAGAAATTGATCCGGACTTTGATATTTTGACTATATTAATGCTTGTTAGTGTTTCAATGACTGTGAAACATGGGTGACAATGTGATTAGGTTATGTGCTAACTGCAATAAGCAGTATTATGTGTTATGATATGTTATTCTAATCAGTAAAATGATCTTATTACTGATAGGTTGATATATAAAAGATAAATCTAAGTTACGTATTGTAAGTAGCAGACCAGGCAAGTATCCTACCTTTTCATTTCCTTTATGCAATAGACATGAGTAAGAGAGTTTCAGATTTATATTATTATTGTACTAGATTATTAACTCTATTGTCGTATATATATATATATATATATATATATACACACACACCTATTGATTGCAAGTATGTATACATTAAGTAAAAGTCGTCTAAGCTATTTGATCAGCTAGACACAGATTTAGAAATATCGTTGAATATGATAAAACCTTTTTGTATCCAATCAAATTGTTTTGGTTCGAATTCCAGACTAAGTATGAACATACTTTTATGCGCCCAAGGCGGACAGAGTGAGCGATAACATCGTTCTTGCATGTAGTATTGATCAATACAGGGCCCATGGGATGTACACCCTTGCGCCCGTAAGTTATGACGATTTGTAGATGAAGTTCTGTTTAACCTTTTCAAAAATAGAAAACAATGTTCATAGAATGTCACCTTAAACTTATTTATAGTCAATACGTAGTTTCAAAAAAAATGTGATATAGAGTTGTTATATTATTATTATCGGTTTAGTTTACTTCACAACTATTGAATCATTGTAGAAGTGATGTATAAAGAAAACATTTAATTCTTTCAGCTAATTATATTTAAAATTGTTATTACTTGTTGGGCACCCAAATGTTCATTCTTGCTTTAAATTTAAATGTTTTCAGCTAAGCGTGAACAACCTGAAGGTTCAGACAAGAACAAGTGAAAAGGAAAACTAACAGAATATGTTTAATGGTATCTTTTGTAATAGTTAAAATGTATTAATACAATGATATGCATTATCTATCATGTAAGGAATTATAGTAAAGGTTGCGTACTTGGGATTAGACTCTGATATATGTAAATTAAGTTTGATTTTTATATTATTGTTACTGTTATTATTATTAGTATTATTCCGCTCATAGAAATGGTATCATGAAGCACCGAGTTTGGGTTTCAAGTACCTGAATTTGGGGGCGTCACAAGAGGGTCACATATCTCCCAACTGTCCTAATCCTAAGAAAAGTCGTGGCTATTTTATTTGTGGGTCGATGGACCACATGGCAAGAAATTGCCCGAAGAAGGGGGCAGAGGGTAGTAAGGGTTCTAGTTGTGGTAATTTAGTCATTACTGGACCAACACCATCATTGGGTAGACCCTCAACCCGAACGTTTAATATGACTATCCAAGATGCGGTTGCATCAGTGGATGTAGTAGCAGGTATCATTCCGGTCAACGAAATAAAGGCTTATGTGTTATTTGACTCGGGTGCTACTTGTTCTTTTATAGCATGTGGATTTGCTAAGCAACTGGGATTAAATCCTGAAAAGTTAGAAATACCTTTACACGTTAAGGTAGCAAACGAGGAGATAATTCCCAATTGAAAACATTCATAGGAATTGTTTCATAGATATTAGGGGTAACAAATTATCGGTAGATCTTTAACCGATAAGATTAAGAGAATTTGATGTAATTCTAGGTATGTATTGGTTAATTAACCATTAAGCGATAATGGACTATCATAGAAAGAGTGTAAACTTAAGGCTTTCTAAGAAACCTGAGGTGGTGTTTTATGGTAATAAATCACCAAGACGTTCTTGTTGTCTAACTATGACACAAGCTAGAAAGATGTTAAAGAAGGGGTGTAAGGGTTACCTGTGCCATGTGGTGGATACCCAAAGAGTGGGAGCATCATTGGAATAGATAGCGGTAGTTCAAGAGTTCACGTATGTGTTTCCGGAGGAGTTACCCGGTATTCCGCCAGATAGGGATGTAGAATTTGTGATTGAGTTGCTGCCGGGTACGGCACCAGTTTTAAAGGCACCATATAGAATGGCGCCAGTAGAAATGAAGGAGTTAATGGTTCAATTACATGAACTATTAGATAGAAAGTACATTCAACCGAGTGTGTCTCCATGGGAAGCGTCAGTATTGTTTGTAAAGAAGAAGGATGGGTCGTTTCGACTTTGTATCGACTATCGAGAGTTGAACAAGTTAACGATTAAGAATAAATACCCATTGCCCAGGATCGATGATCTATTTGATCAATTAAATGGGGAAAAGTATTTTTATAAAATAGATTTACGTATGGGGTATCATCAACTGAAAGTGAGGAAGGAAGATGTACCTAAGATGGCGTTCAGAACTCGTTATGGGCATTATGAGTTTCTGGTTATGTCGTTTGGGTTGAAGAATGCGCCAGCCGCATTTATGGATATGATGAACAGAGTGTTCAAGCAGTATTTGGACAAGTTCATTATAGTGTTCATTTATGATATTCTAGTCTATTCTAAGACGCCAGAAGATCATGCTGAACATTTAAGGATAGTGTTGGAAACACTACAAAAGGAGAAGTTGTATACGAAATTTTCTAAGTGTGAATTTTGGCTTGAACGAGTGCAGTTTCTAGGACATGTTATAGATAAAGATGGCATATCCGTAGATCCAGCAAAGGTGAAAGCAATGAATGAGTGGGAGCAACCAAAAATGCCAACCGAAGTTCGGAGTTTTCTAGGGTTAGCGGGATACTATAGAAGGTTCATTTAGGACTTTTATAAATTAGCTACTCCGTTGACGAATCTGACGAGAAAGTCGGTGAAGTATGAGTGGACAGAAAAGTGTGAAAATAGTTTTCAAGAACTAAAAAGGAGGTTGAGTGAGGCACATGTATTATCCTTACCAGATGATACGGGGAATTTTGTAGCTTATAGCGATGCTTCGCATAAAGGACTTGGTTGTGTGCTCATGTAGCATGGCAAGGTCATTGCGTATGCGTCACGCCAATTAAAGGATTATGAGAAGGTATATCCTACTCATGACCTAGAATTAGCAGCTGTAGTCTTTGCCTTAAAAATATGGAGACATTATTTATATGGAGAAAAATGTGAGATATACATGAACCATAAGAGTCTGAAATATATCTTCACACAGAAGGAGTTTAATATGAGGCAGAGAAGGTGGTTAAAGTTGATAAAGGATTACGACTGTGATATCCTGTATCATCCAGGAAAGGCGAACGTAGTAGCCGACGCGTTAAGTCCGAAGGGTAGGGAAAAGCTGTCAACGTTAACGACTCAGAATGAGTTAATAACAGAGATGACAAGGATGGAATTAGAAGTTAAGTTACCAAGTGAAATGGTGGAGATGTTATTTTCAATAGAGACTCAACCAACGATAGTGGAACGGGTTAAGGAAGTATAGATGAGTACAGAAGAATGTGAGCGAATGAAAAAGATAATGAAGGATGACGTGAAGACTAAGTACAACCTTGATAAAGAAGGTTTACTTAGTTTTAAAGGAAGAATTTGGGTTCCAAATAATTCTGAGTTAAAAGAAGAGATCATGTGTGAGGCTCATAATTCAAGGTACTCGATACATCCTGGTAGTACTAAGATGTATCAAGACCTTCGTCAGAACTTTTGGTGGCCGAACATGAAGAGGGAGACGTAGAATATTTTAGTAAGTGCTTAACTTGTCAGAAAGTTAAGGGTGAACACCAAAGGCCGAGTGGGTTGTTGCATCCACTAGAGATTCCGGAGTGGAAATGGGAACATATCACCATGGACTTTGTGGTGGGACTTCCAACCATGAGAAAAGGATACGATGCTATTTGGGTGATAGTGGATCGGTTAACCAAATCGGCTCATTTTCTACCAATAGGAATTAGATATAACCTAGAGCAGTTAGCTAAGCTTTATGTCAAGGAAATTATTTCTAGACATGGAGTACCTGTTTCGATTGTGTCCAATCGTGATCCACGATTCATGTCGAACTTTTGGAGAAGTTTACAAGAGCAAATGGGAACGTATTTAAGATTGAGTACTGCGTATCATCCACAAACAGATGGACAAAGTGAACGAATAATTCAAACGCTAGAAGATATGTTAAGATCTTACGTTATGGATTTCAAGGGGAGTTGGGACGAACATCTACATTTAGTAGAATTCACGTACAATAATAGTTTTCACATTAGTATAGGCATGCTGCCTTACGAAGCATTGTATGGGAGGAAGTATAGAACACCACTTTGCTGGGATGAAGTAGGTGAACGTCGAATGTTGGGACCTAATATGGTACAACAAACGGCAGACAAGGTTGAGCTAATACGAACTCGATTGGTAGCGGCTCAAGATAGACAAATGAAGTATGCAGATCCTCATCGAGAGAAAATAGAATTTGAAGTAGGATCGTATGTCTTTCTAATAGTGTCGCCTTGGAAAGGGAAGATACGTTTTGGAAAGAAAGGAAAGTTAAGTCCAAGGTTTGTAGGACCTTTTGAAATTTTAAGAAGGGTAGGAGAGGTAGCTTATGAAGTAGCTTTACCTCCAGAGATGGAAAGAATACACAATGTGTTTCACGTGTCAGTGTTGCGTCCGTATAAACCAGACTACAAGCACGTAATAGAATATGAATCTATTCATGTAGAAAAAGACTTAACGTATGAAGAACTTTCGATTCAAATTGTTGATAGGAAGGAACAAGTCTTGAGAAATAAAGTAATACCTTCAGTAAAGGTAATTTGGAGTAACCACGATCTTTGAAGAAGCAACGTGGGGAGCTCGAAAAGTAAAATGAAGGAAAAGTTTCCTCATTTGTTTATGTAAGAATAGCGAGATTCTGGGGACAGAATCCTTATAAGGAGGGAAGAATGTAACGCCCAAGAATTTCGGATTTTTAATGAATTAAATTTTATTTGATTATGTGGATTAAATGAATTTAATTGATTGATTATGTGCATAAGATGTTTGAAGGTCATTCTATGACCTAGAATGTGTGGATGTGGTTAGTATTCTGGCTATATGCTAGGATTAATTGTTTTGAATTATCAAGACGAAAAGGAATGTTTTCCGAGAATTTTCCCGTAAAAACACTATTCATCCGATTTCATTCAGAGCTTAGGTTCGAAATTCCGTGAAACGCATAATGATAGAATATGAAGATATTATGGAATATCCAATAATATTTCCGTTATGGCAAACGAAGTTTTTGCCTGCGGACTTAAAACCTAAGGGTTTGTGAAAGTGATTTCCAAAAGGGGAATGAAAGGCTTATAATCATTTCGGTTATTATACATATGAGATACGAGTATTATACTAGTTGAATACCAGTATGGTGTGAAGAATAGTATAACTTATAATACGAATATTGTATAAGTACTAAACAAAGGGAATACGAAAGTTATACGCATAGAATACGAGAAGTTCTATTGGATTAGGAGTTAAGGATTTTTGTATAATCCAATTGGACTTGGACTAATAGCAAGCCCAATGAATTAAGTGAACAAGCCCAAGTCAAGGCCCAATATTAATTAAAGACAAGCCCAATCCAAGAAGTTAAACCGCGGGTAGAACCGGCGGGTCAAGTGATGGGTACAACCTATGGGGCAACCCATGGGATAATCCATAAAGAAGGTGGGCCGGCCACTTGGCCACCAAGTAAAGTGATTACTTGGTGGCTAAGTTGAAGAGGAGGTGGATAGTAAGGAGGTGGCATGTTGATCATTTTTCCCTCCAATTGGTTTCCTATAAATACAAGGCTTATGTTGATTATTTTGATGTGTTACAAAGATTATCCAACCTATATTGAGAGAGAGAAAGAGCTAAAAACACTTAATCACTCTACTTCCAAGCAAACCATAAGACGTTTTCTAAGAACATGAAGAACGACAAAGGCAAATTCTCACAAACCGTAGTCTTCATCTTTTTTTTTGATTTCTTTCACGTAGAAGAATCGTTGATTAGTGGAGCATGTTTATTGAGGAGATATAAGGATGTTTATTAATGATCAAATCATTGATAAGTCATGACCAAATAGAAATCGTAAGTATTTACATAAGTTAAAACCGTATAAATTAGGAATATAAACTTGGTTGTGAACGGACGATTTGAAAACCGTCATAGCTAGGGTATTTGCATATTGTTTGGTTAGGATGTATATGATGAATCAATGGAGTGTTCCATTTGATTTGGCTTATAGAACACGAGTAACAAAGTTATAGCGAATTTTGCGAAAATAGACGTTAAACGTCGAAAACGTAAAAATCTCAGATTAAGGGTCAAAAGTTGTTGTGTGACTTGAAAATGTTGGTTTTCAATGTCAACACATGAGATAAGGTAAATAAGAGTTGTGGACACAAGAATCGTCGAATTCTGACTTATAACGAAGAAAACGAGTATTGAACGGTCGAAAACGATAAACGAACGCTCAAAATGAACTAAAAGGTGAATTCAGAGTTAACGGATTCGGAAGTGTGAAATTCTTATATGAACACATAGAGGATGTAATTTGGGAGTTGTAGGCTTTCGAATGAGTCAATTCGGATGTAAAACGAAGAAGTTAGGAAGCCGGGAGTTTCGTTAGAAAAGCAAACTGTTTTGGCCAATGGTATTAGGTAGGCGGCAATAACGCCAAACCCAAAGACAAATGGTCAGCGTCGTGGCCGGATCCAAACCTTGTCCCCTGGAGTGTGGCGCCGAGTTAGTACTAGGGATGTCGTGCCGCAGCGCCGGCAATGTAAAAATGTTGACCAAGTTAGGTTTTGTTCCATTTGAATGCAGACCTAAGATAAGACAATGAAGGTACTTAATGTACATAATAAGGCTTACCTTAAATCACTTATAAGTGATACCGTTAAAAGGTTTAGTATGGTTAAATAAGAATTAAACGAAGAACGCAAAAGTATAAGCAAGTAAGTCATGAATGAGGATTCAACGTTGGTATTTCACCAATGATGATCGAATGTCGGTTAATAACGTAAGAACATTAATGAGCTGTAACGAAGCATAGAAAGTTGAATAGACTTTATTAACGAGATAAATTCAAGTAAGACATAGAAGAGAAAGAAGTTGGTTAGGACGATAAAGTTAGTTGTTTGTTAACTGATTACAGTGTGCTATGTGAATATATCATGCAGATCCTATAAAGACTGAGAATTAATTGAATTGTGTATTCGAAGACGCTTGAAGGAAAGTCTTTCTTAACGCTTGTCTAACCTCCGTGTTAGCCAAGTTTTCTATGATTCATGTTATAAGATGCATGAGTGGTTTTAAAGAAAGAGTCGATGACTATTTTAACCCAGCTAGACAAGTAATGAAGAATTAATAGATTTGTTTACAAGTCTTTTGATATAGAACTGTTAACGCTATCCTATGCCAAGTATTTGGTACGGATGTAAAGGTAAGTTTGTCTATGAACAAACAAAAGTATTTTCATCAATTATTCGATGGGCACGCGAGGTTGCCAAATGTTAAACGTAAATACGTTTAACGGAAGAGTGTTGATCAACATAGAGTATAATATAATGATCACCTAGAAGTGCACGTAAGTAAAGACGGGTGGATGGCCTTAGTGTCGGATGTCCTTTTCAAGTATGAAAACGGAAAGAGTATGTTCATGGTCTTTAGATCGGTTCAGAATTCCTATGCTATTATATATACTTTAGAATCATTGTGGTGAAATGAGAAGTACTATTCAAATGTTTCATAGTACTTCGTAGTTAATTGTTCTGTTATATAAGTTGAGCATAAAATTTCAATGTGATACTCATATGATTACTTGTTAGACTTGCTGAGCTAGTTATGCTCACTCTTGCTTGAACCATATGATTGCAGCTAAAGACGAACGAACTGAGAGTTCTAAGAGAGATAAAGGCAAGGCTAAGATGGACAATTAACCGTCCTGTAATAGATTAGTGTATTTGTATGTAATATACTTATGAAGAACAAAGAATGTATTCAGTTTATGAACCTGGGATAAGACTTGGTATTATTATAACACAAAGATAGTAAATACAATCATTTTGTTGTTATTTCAATGGAATGATTGTATGAATTGTAGTATCGTGGAGCACCATCTGCCGGGATGGAAGATACCAGGTTTTGGGGACGTCACAGGTTGGTATCAAAGCATTAGGTTATAAAACTTAAGGGGGGGGGAGAACCTTAGGCTAATGACCTCGTTAGGAAAGGAAAGGTCCGAAGAAAGTTAACTCGCGTCAAATGAGTTAATAAGGTATTGAGGAAACTCGGTACCGAAAGATTTAAAAGATGGAAAGTAACCCTAAATGGATTAAATGTGATTTGTGCTTATATTATTGTGTAATATGTACTAATCAATTTGTTATGTGTTATTGTAGATGTCAATTGATAGCTTGATGTATAGGGATATACATGTGGTAAGCAAGGAGTCAGTGAGTGAGCAGTAGAAGCCAAGATTTTATGCTCATGCATAGCGAGAGATACCTTTAGTGATTCTAGAAGGATCAGAGCCCAAGGAGTATTTCTCAGAGGAGGACTATTCGGAGGAGACCATGGGAATAACATCATATCTGAATATGATGATAGATGTGGAGGATGATATGGAGGTAACATCGGTTAATACGGTGATGCCTGCCTTAGAGTCAACACCTGTAGAGACGATGAGGGCAATGTACCTCTCGGTGCTTGATCGTAATGTGCAACTGCACAATATGGTGCAGAACCAGAAGGAAGAGATCAATGATCTCTATGGTGCCAAGGAGTCTGCAGAGTCAGACTATGAGATAGACCATGATGAGAAAGTGCTCATGACTGACAAGGCTAGAGACTATAAGAATGAGGTCATAGAACTTCTTAAGAAACTGGCTGCAAAAGACCAGAAGATAGCACGGACGTCATATATAAAGGACAGTGCGCACGAGGATTTCAGGCTTAAGATAACTTGTTATTCTATTGAGTCGGGACAGACTCGACATACTATAAGTTGAGATATTGTGATCGTGGAGCTCTGTTCCTGTGGTAACATTAAACTTTCATTTTGGTACCCATACTTGCATGGGTCCTACTTTGTTAGTACCCTTGGGAACCCAAATCTGCTTGATTTTGGGTCTCACATGCATAATATTATAATAGCATTTTGCAGCCTTGTGACTAACCTTATTGCACACTAAACATCTAATATGATGCATGCTTGCGTGTGTATGAGAATTCTTCCTCCATTTGGAATTTTGTGAATCTTTAGTCATCCTTCTGTTAAACTGATTCTCCTTCCATTTGTCCTTATGTTTCATGATTTGTGAGGAGTGTACCTTTCCTCTACTGTTCCTTCCCAGTTGGTTCGTGGAGTTGATTTTACTCGACTCTACAATCCTTTGAGGTTGGAGAGTAGTGGCTGGGTTACTCTTCTCTTGCCTACTCCTGTTCTATCAGAGACACTTCTCTGGCTAGAGATAAGGGAGTCTATGGATGAAGAGGATTTATTCCATGTAGAGATTGTCTTTTCTAGTTCCTTAATTTTAGAGGTTAGACTTGACTCTCTTTGTGTATTGAGCTCATTGGTTTGTTTTAAGAGCTTATTCTCAGCTTTAAACTTGGAGAGAGAGTCAGTACTTAGAAGGGCTATTTCTAGTTCTTCTTGAACTTTCTCTTTCTCCTTTTGAAGAAGTGAATAGTCCTTAGACAAAACTCTAAACCATTTCATGTATTGATGCAGATCAGATGTTATGCCATGTAGTGCAGTTCTTAAATCATCAATGTCTACATAAGGAGACTTGAAGTCAAATACCTCATCTATACTTCCTTTATGTATGTTGGAGTTCTGTTTGTCCTTTGCATGCTTGGCCATCAGGTAAAGATTTACCATTTGAGGATCTTCATCATCTCCAGATTCGGGAGTTGAGTCATTGTCTGAGTCACTACATGATCCTCCAGCTACAAGGCCTTTATCTTTCTTCTTAGGTCTTTTGTTGCCTTTGAATTCCTTCTTTGGATGAGATTTCTTCTTTAGTTCTTCTCTGAGGGGTTTGTTGCAGTTAACAATGAAATGGCCAGGCTTCTTGCAATTATAACATAGATCATTTATCTGCTCCTGGCTGCTGTAGTTGCTGACTTTCTTTAGCTTGCTGATTCTGCCTTGATGCATGAACCTTCTGAGTCTTTTTACCAGCATTGCAAAGTCCTCATCATCATCTTCGTCATAGTCAGAGTCATTTTTAGTATTGACTCTGGAGGTGTTGTCAGTTGCTTTGAGCGCAACACCCTTATCCTTCATTCTTCCTTCAGATAGAGTTTCTGCTAGTTGAGTCAGCTCTAGTTCGTATGTAAAAAGGTTGCCATATAACTATTGAACAGTCATTTCTTGGAGATTCTTTGTCTCTCTAATAGTAGTGGTTTTGGCATCCCACTTGCTTGGTAAGGCTCTCATGAACTTTATGATTAGATCTTTATTTGTATAGATCTTTCCATAGGCTCATAGAGAGTTGAGCAGAACATTGAATCCGCTGCAACTATGGTTGAAAAGTTTTATCATCTACCATATGTTCTAAATCTCTGATTTATTACTGACGAAGGCTATTCATAATTTAATTATCTTTAATCATGATATTCTTTACTGGGCTAGTTGTGCTCACTCTTTTGCTTCATAATTCCTTTCAGGCATTAAGAGTGTAGCTGGGTCGAGCGAGGGTAACAGGGGAATAGAGCGGTGGTCTATAGCTGTTGAGGTTTCCCCTAAAACAGTATAGAAACAATTTTATTGAGAATTTTAGATGTGTGTCATATTTTATACGTCATTTAACCGTTGATTTTGGTGATCCGAATAGGGTAAGGTGAACCCAACTTTGGAAGGGTGTTTTGCCACTATCATACAAGATGTCTAATGACATACGACTTCGTGTTATTATAAGACAGGGTTGTACACATCCACTTTCTGATTATATCTATGAGCACTACCTATATAATCTTGGAGTTTGGTTGAAATATAATTCTCAATTGGAGACAATGGAGATAATTATATGGCAAGAGAAGACTCACCATTGGAAATAACATGATAGTAATCTTTTCATTTTTGTTTGGGGTCTATTGGGTCAACCAAGGATAATTCTCAAGTCATATGATATCTATTATAACTTAGATGCATGGCTTCCTATGTACGAAGGGTTCCTTAAGCATTTTCCAAAGATTTTAATTTTTAAAACATTTATTGATTGTACCTTTATGTAAGGTACCATTGTAATATGTTGTGGTCGAGGCACCATGAGAGTTACATATATTTGTATTAAAACTCACAGTTTAACTGTGGTCGTATTCTGTACGACAGTTTAAAAGTTAGAATTTGTAGTTTGTATTTGGTTTCTGTACCATGTATCTGGCGACTCAGAATTGGTTGTGTGTACCTATTTTGGGGCCGTCACAACACTAGAATCAGAGAATTCTTCTTCTATAATATTGAGCATATTTCTTTTGAGTTTAAGGAAGCTTTGAGCATAGAAAACATTATAAGTTTTCTTCAAGAATATCCCCGTCCTACCAGTCAGAAATACTCTCCTTTTAAGGTAAGTGATATTATTTTTATTCAATATTCGTATGAAATAATATTTTCTTCCATACTCTGTAGTATGTAAGTAATATTATTTCGTTTTAGATTCTGAATTCTACACTCATTTTGTTAAGTATTGCTTCTATACTCCTTAAAATTAATAGAATATCCTTGAAATTTGCTCTTCATCTAGTATCTTTTCATGGAAATATTATTCTGAACATTCTTGATAATTTTTAATCTTTTCATTTCGGTGTACTATTCACGGGGTACTATTCCCAAAGTACTATTCACTGGGTACTATTCACTCGTGTGACGCCCCCAAAATTAGGTATACATCACCCATCTTGGGTCGTCAGATACATGGTACAAAATTCAAATACAAATTACTAATACAACTGTCGTGTACAATACGACAAAACATAACTATGAGTTTGAATACAATTATTGTCTACTAGAGATTATACAAACTCAAAAGGAGTCCTCATTACAATTAGTAACACACTATTTCACAGAATAGTGAGGACTACTAATGTTATCCTCTGGACCGTCACTCCATTCCCCGACTAGTCCTCGCTATGTTCTCATTTCTGAAGAGAACGGTGAAAGAAAGGGTGAGCTCAACTAGCCCAAGAAGAAATATTATGACTAAGATAATCTGAGAATAAATTATCGTTAGCCTTCAGCATTGTTAAGCGATAAAATATAACAACATCAAGTTTAAGCTCAGAATGGAACAAGCAATCCATTAAAAGAGTCAAGTAGAGAATAAAATCTACTATCTTTTATGATTTAAAAGGTTTTTCATGACTTTTATTGCTGGGACTCAGTTTAATAAATAATCCACATCATCGAATCACCCATGCACTACGGCCAAGGATATTCTTTAGTATCACGACCACAAATTATCCATACACTACCAAGGACATTCGTGTATTCATTAATGGTCATGATCATGCCAACAACTGTCCATCAATGCACTACGGGCCAATGATAACTTTTACCACATCATTTGTAACATTATGGTCATGATTACACCGAATAATCCCTGGTCATAATCATACCAAGTCCATCTATGCACACTTCTGAGCCACGGATGACTTTCAACATAATATAAACATGAGGATGATGACAATGATATAAGAATTCAATAAAAACAAGTTCAAGAATTAATTTATCCGTGCACTACAGAATACGAGTCCCGGTGTAAAACACATGCATGACGGAGGATGTTCCAACATAATAATAATAAAAAGACGGAACGAAGTAAGGTGTAAAACACATGAGACGAGGATGTTCCAATGAGAATAATAGAAGAATGTCACCAAGTATAGGATAAACCCAGCGATACAAAAGTTACTCCAAGAGAATAATAAGCAATGGAATAACAACAGTTCTCTTCATGAATAAGAAAGAATAACACCCTTACATTAGTAGTAGATTGAATCTGCATGAGTGTGTAATGTGAATACTCTTCTTCGTTATCTCTTATTCTCTATACTTTTCTCTCTATAGCTTGAATGAATTAAGTGAAAATAATGAAGCACTAGGCCTCTATTTATAGAAGATTTCTAGCTTAGCACTTGAAATGTGAAAAGACAAGTGGTTTGACGACTGGTGATGTGAAAAGAAAAGTGGTTTGACGCTTGTAATATGAAACGACAATTGGTTCGACGCTTGTAATATGAAATGGCAAGTGGTTTGACATCTGGTAAAGGTAGTTACTATTGACGAAGGTAATTACTATTGATGAATGTAATTACTATTGACGAAGGTAATTACTATTGACGAAGGTAATTACTATTGACGAAGGTAATTACTATTGACGATTATTGATTTAATAATATTTTATTTTTAATCAACACATATTTAATCTTTCAAAAATTATTAATAATTTATAACTTGTCGTCTCAATTATTGATTTAATACTATAACATATTATACAGATGATACTGTGACAATAATTTAATCAATAATATAAGAGATATGATGCAAACAATTCTGTAGCAATAATTGAGTATAGGTGGTGACTTCTCACGTAAGCATCAATAATCAATACAATTGTGCTCTTATTCAACCATGCATACATTGTACTTTTACTAAGGGTAGTTCAGCGCTTTTAACGGTAACACCTCCGTAGTTATTTTCATAAAGTAGTATTTTTGTCGATTTCTCAATCCTAATAATAATTTAATAGGGGTCCACTGATGATTGTGCCGTCATCACGAATATTCCCGACACAAAAAGAATATTCCCAGACCAAAGCGAATATTTTATAACAACTTGCTTACGTCGGAGAGGACTATTCAAACTCTTGAAGATCTATTAAGACTTTATGTCCTTGATTTCAAGGGAAGTTGGGACAAGTTCTTACCATTGGTGGAGTTTTCCTTAACAATGCTTATCAAGCAAGTATTGGCATGGCTCCATTGAGCGTTGTATGGAAGAAAGTGTCGTTCTCAAAGATCTTTGGGATGAGGTGGGTGAAGCAACGTTGTTGGGACCGGAGTTGATACGTATGACTACGAAAAAGATTCAAACGATCCGACAACGTATAAAAACCTCACAAGATCGATTAAAGAGTTATGATGATCTTCATCGAAAGGACGTGGAATTGATATAGGAGATCATGTGTTGTTGTGTGTTGCTCCATGGAAAGGAGTTATGAGATTTGGAAAGAGAGGAAAACTCAATCCTCGATTCATGGCCCATTTTAATCCTCGATCGAGTAGGAGCTGTGGCCTATAGACTCTTTACCGCCAATTATGTCTCGTGTTCATAACATTTTTCACATATCCATGTTACGTAAATATGTGAAAGACCAACCACATTATTGAGTTAGAACCGGACGAAATAGCGGAAGATTTGACGTCTGAAGAGGTTCTGTTCAAATCTTGGATAAGAAGGAACATATTCTACGCTCCAAGGTTATACCTCAAGTCAAAGTTTTGTGGAGAAACCACGATGTTGAGGAAATGACTTGGGAGTTAGAATCTGAAATGAAATCAAGGTATCCTTACCTCTTCGACATACCAGGTACATACCCTAATTTCGATGGTGAAATTTCATAAGAAGGGGAGGTTGTAAGACCCCAACTTTTATAAATAAAGATGAATTTTCTATAAATATTATTTTTGAATATTATGGAGTAAATTTGATATAATGTTATAGTTGTGGGTAATATTTGTAAATTTTGCAAAGTAAACAAGTTGTTATAAAATATTCATTTGGTCGGGGAATATTCTTTTTGTCGGGGAATAATATTCTTTTTGTTGGGGAATATTCGTACGACGGCACAATCATTGGTGGACCCCACAATGAAATTATTGTTGGATTGAGAAAACAACAAAAATACTTTATGAAAATAACGACGGAGGTGTTACCGTTAAAATTGTTGAACTACCCGGTAGTAAAAAAATGAATGTCTGGCGTGGTTGCATAGTAGCACACGGTATTGATTATTGATGCTTACGTGAGAAGTCACTCAGCTATACTCAATTATTGCTACAGTAATTGCTGCATCATATCTCTTATATTATTGATTCAATTATTGTCACAAAGATTATCATACATATAATATGTTATATTATTAAATCAATAATTGAGACGACAAGTTATAAATGATTAATAATTGTTGAAAGATTAAATATGTGTTGATTAAAAATAAAATGATTTATGGTAATATTTATTCAATCCTTGATGTATATAAAGAGTTTATTATGAGATGTTTGTGTAAGTTTGGTTATTTTATGAGGGGGGTCGTATGTCATCATCTAAGAGTCTCTTCGTCAATAGTAATTACCTTCGTCAATAGTAATTACCTTCGTCAATAGTAATTACCTTCGTTAATAGTAATTACCTTCGTAAATAGTAATTACCTTCATCAATAGTAATTACCTTCGTCAATAGTAACTACCTTTACCAGACGTCAAACCACTTGCCGTTTCATATTACTAAAAGGCCGAACCAATTGTAGTTTCACATTTAAAGCGCCAAACCACTTTTCTTTTCACATCACCAATCGTCAAGCCACTTACCTTTTCACATTTCAAGTGCTAAGCTAGAAATCTTCTATAAATAGAGGCCTAGTGCTTCATTATTTTTCATTTAATTCATTCAAGCTATAGAGAGAGAAAGTATAGAGAATAAGAGAGAAAGAAGAAGAGTATTCTCATTCTTACACTCTGCAAAAGATTCAATCTACTACTAATGTAAAGGGTGTTATTCTTTCTTATTCATGAAGAGAACTGTTGTTATTCTATTATTTATTATTACATTGGAATAACCTATATCACGCAGTTTAATTCCTATACTTGGTGACATTCTTCTATTATTCGTTGGAACATCCTCGTCATGTGTTTTACACAGGACCTAGTTAAAATCTTTATTATTATTCTGTTGGAACATCCCGTCATGCAGTGTGTTTACACCGGACTGGTTCCGCTTTTTTATTATTCTTTTGGAACATCACATTAAGTTGCAAATTTTGCCCGACACGGATTACATTATTATTATTATTCATTGGAATAACTGTCTATGCAAAGTACCGCATGCATGGTGATTTCTTTTGTTATTCCATTCTTTATTATACTCAGTTGGTTAAAGTTTTGACTTCTATACTCCATGAAATTAGTAGAATATCCTTGATATTTGCACTTCATCCAATATCTTTTCATGGAAATATTCTTCTGATCGTTCTTGAATTTTACTCTACAAAGCAGTATCATGTTGACAATTTGGACATTATTAGTTCCTGGATAAATTAATTTTTGAACTTGTTTTATTGAATTCTTATATCATTGTCATCATCCTCATGTTTATATTATGTTGAAAGTCATCTGGCGTGGCTGTAGTGCATGGAGGCGGACTTGGTATGATTATGACCGAGGGATTATTGATTGTAATCATGACATTAATGTTATAAATGATGTGGTAAAAGTTATTATTGGCCCGTAGTGCATTGATGGACGATTGTTGGCATGATCATGACCATTAATGAATACACGAATGTCCTTGGTACATCTTTGCATGGATAATTTGTGGTCGTGATACTAAAGAATATCCTTGGTCAGTAGTAGTGCATGGGTGATTCGATGATGTAGATTATTTATTAAAATTTGAGTCCCGTTAATAAAAGTCATGAAAAACCTTTTAAATCATAAAAGATAGTAGATTTTATTCTCTACTTGACTCTTTTAATGGATTGCTTGTTCCGCTGCAGTTAAACTTGATGTTGTTATATTTTATCAGTTTAACACTGTTGAAGGCTAACGATAATTTATTATGCATTATCTTAGTCATAATATTTTTCATTGGGCTAGTTAAGCTCACCTTTCTTTCCTTTATTCTCTTGTGAAATGAGAACATAGCAGGGACTAGTCGGGGAATGGAGTGACGGTCCAGAGGATAGCATTAGTAGTCCTCACTATTCTGTGAAATAGTGTGTTAATAATTGTAATGAGGACTCCTTTTGAATTTGTATAATCTCTAGTAGACAATAATTGTATTCAAACTCATTAGTTATGTTTTGTCGTATTGTACCACGGCAGTTGTATTAGTAAGTTGTATTTGAATTTTTGTACCATGTATCCGACGACCCAAGATGGGTGATGTATACCTAATTTTGGGGGCGTCACAAATGGACTGCATAGTAACTAACTCATGAATGATCCAGATTGATTTACTTTAATCGACGGTCCATATTTAAAAGCAAAATCTTTTAAATAAAATATAATATATTCTATTTATAATCTAATAAAACGAATAATAAAAGATTTTTACTATACAAACACTATGCTGAGGCACTATACAAACACTATGCATAATAAAATATAATATATTCTAATTATTGTCTAATAAAATGAGATAACTTTATAAAAGTATTACATTTTATATAAAAAAATTTTACAATACAAAACACTATGTAGACCTTTATATAACACTATGCATAATAGAATGTAATATATTCTATTTATAGAATAACTTTATAAAAGTATTATATTTTATATAAAAAGATTTTTTGTATTATTACATTAATAATACCAACAAAATGAAAGTGACTTATCACGTAAGCATCAATAATTAATACCGTGTGCTACTATGCAACCATGCGTATTATTGTACTTTTAACACCGGGTGTTTCAACAGTTAGCAGTAAAACTTCTGCCGTTATTTTCATAAAGTATTTTTGTCATTTTCTCAATCAAGCCAATAATTACATTTGTAGGGGTCCACCAATGATTGTGCCGTTGTACGAATATTATATAACAACTTGCGTACTTTGCAAAATTTATAAATATTACCCACAACTATAACATTATATCAATTTCACTCCATAATATTCAAAAATAATATTTATAGAAAATTCATCTTTATTCAAAAAGTTGGGGTTTTACAATTACTGTAATAATTATTGAGTAGTGCGTTCTTACGTAAGAATAAATAATACAAAAAAAATCATGCAATATCGTGTCTTCTTTTATGCGACGCCAGATATCTTGTATTTTAACCACCAGGTATTCCAACAGTGTTAACGGTAACAACTACGCCGTTATTTGTAAAAACTCAAACTTGTCGTTTTCTTCATCCGATCGTTTTTCATTATGGGGCCCACAAATGGTTGTGCCATCGTACGAATATTCCCCGACAGCAAGAATGTTCCACGACCAAACGAATATTCTCTGACAACAATGAATATTTTATAACCACTTGCTTATTTTGTAAAATTTTCACATTTCACCCATAACCAAAACATTATATCAAATTAACACCTTATTATTTAAAATAATAATTAGAGGAAATTCAATTTTATTTATAAAACGTTGGGATCTTACAACCTCCCCTCCTTATGAAATTTCGTCCTTGAAATTTACGTACGTACTTGGTGTTTCGAAAAGGTGAGGGTACCTCGCTTTCATTTCCGATTCCAACTCCCATGTCATTTCCTCAATAGCATGGTTCCTCCACAAAACCTTGACTTGTGGTATAACCTTTGTGCGTAGGATATGCTCGTTCCTATCCCAGATCTTGACTGGTACCTCCTCATACGTTAAATCTTCGGTTATCTCATCTGGTTCTAACTCAATAATGTGGTTTGGGTCTTTCATATATTTACGAAGCATAGATATATGAAACACATTATGAACACGAGACATGCTTGGAGGTAATGCGAGTTTTCGATCAAGAATCTCAAATGGACCAACAAATCGTGGATTGAGCTTTCATCTCTTCCCAAATCTTGTAACTCCTTTCCATGGAGCAACATGTAACAATACATGATCCCCAATATTAAATTCCACGTCCTTTCGATGAAGGTCCGCATAAATCTTTTTTCGATCCTGTGCCGTTTGTATACGTTGTCGGATCATTTGGATCTTCTCTGTAGTCATGCGTACTAGTCTAAGGAGAGGTTTGGTCACCTAATTGCGTGCCGGTAAGGAGAAATCCTTATTGGAAAGCCCCCTCTTTCCTGGGAACTGCCTGGTTGTCAGTATTGTGATTCTGTAATATTATTTGTGAATAATTAATTATTAATTTATATGACGAGGAAAATATTCATTTTATGTGGATATAGATGGAGAAAATTTTTAAAGTGACAATTATTGAAAATCGATATTTTATTTTTTCTGATAAAATAATATTTTATTATAATATTATAATATAATAATGATGATATTTTTACAATGAATGTGTGATATATGAGTATATGAGGAGGAAGAGTATTTTTATTGCAAAAGTTGTTTAAAACATGTTAAACATGTCTGTGGGCCCATTTCTTGACTGAAATTTGATTATAGCTTTTTGTAAAATCGTCTGGTTTGTGGATTTGATTCAATTTACATTTGGAATTTGGAAAAACTTTTTACGTAAAGTTGTAGATAATGAAATTTCCTATGAAAAGACATGTGGTTGAATTTTTTTACGACAAAAGGGCTATTTATTATGAATTATTGAAGTTCTGAAGTTCCGAAATAATTAATTTTTGGAAGTTTTATTTATTTTTATTAATAAAAACGTTTTTTACATTTTGAAGGCATCATTAACATGTGCTAGGGGCTGAATTCAGTTGCCAAAGGTGTACGTAGGAAATTTGTATATATATATTTATATTATATTCAATTTTCTGTTTTTGTGTTCTAAGCATTTTCCTATAAATAGGGTGCTTAAGTTATAATTGAAAATTACACCAGAAACTAAAGTTTTTTCTCTCTTTCTCTCTCTATATTGAGCGTATTCTTGTGAGTATTTTAATACTTGTTGCTATACGGTGCAAGTTTAAGTCATAGTCTATATCCGGTGTTTCAACTAGAAGTACTGTCTTTACAAGGTAAGGGATGTTATTTTCTTCATATATGATATTATTTCTTTCAATATCATTATGTCAAGTATTGATCTGAAATTTTATCAAATTTGGAACTTTTGTGTTTGGGGTTACTTATTCACGTATCGATAATTATTCATATATCTGGCACTATTCATAGAAAAATAAAATTTTCTTCTTTTTTGTCCAAAATATCTATTATGGATACTAGCTTTGATTGTATCCATGTTTTGATCATTCTTGAATTTTACTCAACTATGATTATTTATGAGGTATTTTTGGACATGGAATAGCTGAAATACGAATCCTTAATATTTATTCTTTTGTTTTCCTTTGGATTCGTTTTCTTTAAAATATTTTTCATCATCCTCGGTCCTAAATGATGATATTCTTTGAATATCTTTTGCATGTAGTGCAAAGATGAATGGTTTTTCGATGAATATCTTTGGTCAAAGTAGTGCAAAGATGAGCAGTGTTTAGATGAACATGACCGGTGATGAATATCTTTGGCACTGTAGTAAAAGATGAATATTTAATTCGGATATATATTGATTGATGTTACTGGGGATAAAATATCGACGATGAACTTTTAAATTCATGCTCTGTAAGATAGTAGTTTGCATTATCTACTTAACTCTTCTAATGAATTATTATTTCCAACTGCGAAGATTGATTTAAAACTAGTTGTCTATTGCATTCTATTAGATTTTTTTGCTGTTGAAGACTAACGATAATTTGTTCTATGTTATCTTAGTCATAATATTCTTTTCTTAGGCTAGTTGAGCTCACCCTTTTCCTTTTGTTCCATTTTTCTTCTTAGGAGGCGAGAATGTAGCGAGTACTAGTCGGGGTATGGAATGAAGGTTCTAGAAAGTCATTTTAGTAGTCCTCACCATTTTTGGAAAATAATGTATTAATAATTGTAATGAGGGCTTATTTGAGTGTGGATATTGTCTAGATGACAATATTTGTATTTAAACTCACAGTTTTTATGTTGTATTAATAAAGTTGTAGTTGTTTACATACCATGTATTTTGTGACTCGGAATGGGTGTTGTATACCTATTTTGGGGCGTCACGGTTAATATCGAGATTAGGGATATGATCTCTGGCGGAGATCGGGGAATAGAACTAGGAGGGGAGAGACGAGTAAATCCTTCACTAGTGTGTCCTACCTAAGCTTATTTGTTGGTCGGTCATAATATAGGGATATTATGTGATATGTTAATTTGTTAAATTAACCTTTTTTTTATGGCAGTATTTAAGAATGGCAACTGAGAATGTTAATGATGGAGTAAATGAGACCAGTGGAGGCCTTTGTACTCACCAACGAGGAGAACGTACAACAAGCTGGCAATGTTCCTCCTGTGAACAACACCACTGAGCAGATGATGAACGATGAGATGTTTAGAAGCTTTTTGCAGTTCATGCAAAATTAGACGAGGGAGACTCGTGTTCAAAATACAGGAGAAAATGATAGCAATTCACGGTTTATCACAGCCAAGCAGTTCAAAGAGTTGGGACCACCAGAATTTATTGAAAAGCCGGATCCGATCAAGGTAGAGACGTGGGTTAAACAAATTACAAAGATATTCGATGTCTTGGGATGCACGGAGGAACATAAGGTTCCATTCGCCACCTTTATGTTAAAGTGACGAAGGCGGACTCACTTGGTGGGAGTCGTGAAGCGTACCCATCCGGCCCCCTTTCGGCATGTCTTGGGAGACATTTCAGAAGCTATTCAATGACAAGTACTTTCACGAAAGTATTCGTCATATGAAGGAGGTAGAGTTTATTAGGATGGGAGCGAGAATAACATGGCGGTGTCCCGATCTGGCGAAGTTTGTAGAGTTGTCCAAGTTTACACCTCATTTGGTGGAGAATGAGGCGTATGATGACGGATGTTTACGAGAGGTTTGAAACCCGGATACGTCGATATCTCATTTCTCATAAATTTTTCTCTATTAGGATGTTGTCAGTGAGGGCTCAATTATTAGAGCGAGATACTTGAGTACTGCCAACCGAGGGACCACAACCGAGGATCATCTAGGTGATGCGATCATCGAACAACGATAACCGGTGGAGAAAGAAAAATACTGGACAAGAAGCGACAACCACTCTGGTGGTAATCGTGTAGCCATGAAAATAGAAAAAAGCGAGTTGGGGGAGATTTTAAAAGAGGAGATTCAACAATGACCTTTGTGAAGGCGTCGACACAAAGAACAACCTGGTTTTAAGGGAGGAGAAGCGACCACCGTGTGCGTATCTTTATAAATGTGGAAAAGAGGACATATCAATTCAAACCGTCCACAACAGTTCAAAGTATGCTATAATTGTGGAAAGGAAGGACATATCGCTCAAGATTGTACTGTAGTGAAACCAAGTCCAGTGGGGATGGTGACTCAAAAGGCTGTCCCAGAAAAGTCAAAGTCAATGGTTCCTGGAAGAGCGTTTGTCGTGACTAGTCAACATGCGAGGAACCCAAACGAGGTGATCACGGGTAAGCTAATCATAAATTCATGCGAAGTTTATACCTTACTAGATACCGGTGCTACCCATTCTTTTATTTCTCCTGCTTGTGCTCAACGTTTAAACTTGACTCCGGAGAAATTAGACTTTGATTTATCTGTGGAGACTCCGTTAGGAGAAACTTTCATCACATCCACTGTTTATAAATCTTGTTTGATCCAAGTTGGCACCATCACATTACCTGTTGACCTTATCTCTTTAAAGATACTTGCTTTTGATGTGATTTTAGGGATTGATTGGTTAACTACTCATCATGCCAAAATTGATTGTTTTCGTAAGGTTGTTAGTTTTCATATTCCTAATCAACCTGTTGTGCGAATTCAAGTAACTAAGCCATTCATTTATTAAAAAACGGATGTCAAGCTTTCTTAGCCCATGTTATGGATTTGAATAAAGACACGTCATATTTGAATAATATTCCTGTTGTTATTGACTTTCCTGACGTATTTCTTGAAGAACTTCCTGGTCTACCCCCGGAACGTGAAGTTGAATTCTTTATTGATCTTGAACTTGGTACAAAGCCCATTTCTAAAATCTCATATCGAATGGCTCCTATTGAACTTCAAGAGTTAAAGGTCCAACTACAGGAGTTGTTGGACATCGATTTCATTCGTCCTAGTACATCTCGTTCGGGTGCTCCTGTTTTATTTGTAAAGAAGATAGACGAGAGTATGCGACTTTGTATCGATTACCGGGAATTAAACCATGTCATTATAAGGAATAGGTATCCGCTACCTCGTATTGATGACCTGTTTGACCAGTTACAAAGAACACAATTCTTTTCAAAGATCGATCTTCGTTCTGGATATCATCAGCTGAAGGTTAAAACTGAGGATATTCCGAAGACTGCCTTTAGAACTCGGTACATGCATTATGAATTCCTAGTCATGTCTTTTGGATTGACTAATGCTCCTGTGGCTTTCATGGATATGATGAACCGAGTATTCAAGGATTATTTGGATCAGTTCATTGTTGTCTTTATTGATGACATCCTCATATATTCCAAAAGCCGTGAAGATCATGAGCACCATTTGAAGCTGGTACTGCAAAGGCTTTGTGATAACAAGCTATATGCCAAGCTTAAGAAATGCGAGTTCTGGCTTGAGGAAGTAGCATTCCATGGGCACGTGGTGTCAAAACATGGAGTATCTCATTGACACGCGAAGATTGAAGCAATACAAAGTTGGGAGCAACCAAAATCGATGGCCGGAAATCACGTAGCTTTTTTGGGCTTAAATTGGTTATTATCGGAGATTTGTGGAAGGATTTTCTCGAATCGCTACTCAGATTAACTTCGGTGACTCGTAAAGATACAAAATTAGTATGGGCGAGGAATGCGAGAAGAGTTTCAAGATCTCAAGAGAGACTCATTTAAGCACTGTTTGACAATACCATCTGGTTCGGATGGATTTGTTATCTGATGATGCTGTTTGAAAAGGGTTAGGATGTGTTCTCATACTGGCGTGGGAAAGTCATAGCCTATGCCTCATGACAACTTAAAGAATATGAGAGGAATTATCCTACACTCATGATCTAGAGTTAGCGGCCAGATTGTTTTTCGCGCTAAAGATGCGGAGGCCTTATCTATATGGGGAGAAAGTGGAGATATATTCGGACCATAAAAGCCTCAAATATTTCTTCACTCAAAAAGAACTCAACATGCGGCAACGACGTTGGCTCAAGTCATTGAAAGATTGTGACCACACTATTCAATACCATCCCGGAAAAGCAAGCGTGGTGGTGACACGTTGAGTAGAAGATCATATCACGAGAACGAGTGTGATGATGTCAAGTATCGCATAGAACCAACTTTAATCGATAAAGTTAAAGTTGTTTCAAGCCCTGAACCCGGAGGTGATGCGTATGAAGAAGAAAGTGCAAGAAGGTGCTATTCGAAGCAAGAATCGATGAAGAAGGAATACTTGAGTCCACTCCGGACTTTGTGTTCTAACGATTACGATTTGAAGTACAAGATCATGATGGAGGCACACAATACACCATTTGCAATCCATCTGGAAGTACCAAAATGTATCATGATCTTGACATACATTTTGGTGGAATAATATGAAGAGAGATTGCAAAGTTTATCTCGAGGTGTTTAACTTGTCAGCGTGTAAAGGCGGAGCATCAAGTACCTAAAGGTCCATTGCAACCACTTGAGATTACGAAATGGAAGTGGGAACACATTACCATGGATTTAATTCTGGGTCTTCCACGGTTTCTCAAAGGCATAAATGTTATTTGGGTTATTGTTGATAGATTAACCAAGTCTGCTCATTTCTTGCGATATGGGAGATTTATTCCTTGAGCGTCTTGCTAGTATATACGTGAATGAGATTGTGAGGTTGCATGGCATGCCGGTATCCATAGTTTCGGATCGTGACCCAAGATTCACTTCAAGATTTTGGGTTAGCTTGCAAAAAGCTATGGCGCAGTTTACATTGATTAAGCATACCATCCTCAAACATCACGGGCAATCGAGAGAGGACTATTCAAACTCTTGAAGATCTATTAAGACTTTGTGTCCTAGATTTCAAAGGAAGTTGGGATAAGTACCTACCATTGGTGGAATTCTCTTACAACAACAGTTATCATACAAGTATAGGTGTGGCTCCATTTGAAGCATTGTATGGACGAAAGTGTCGCTCTCTCAGTATGTTGGGATGAGGTGGGAGAAGCAACGTTGTTGGGACGAGTTGATACGAATGACTACTGAGAGAGAAGATCCAAACGATTCGACAAGCGTATACAAGCGACACAGGATCGACGAAAAAGAGTTATGTGGATCTTCATCGAAAGGGCGTGAAATTTGACATTGGGGATCATGTATTATTGCATGTGGCTCCATGGAAAGGAGTTACAAGATTTGGGAAGAGAGGAAAGCTCAATCCACGATTTATTGGTCCATTTTAGATTCTTGACCGAGTAGGAAATGTGGTCTATAGACTCACGTTACCTACAAGTATGTCTCGTGTTCATAATGTTTTTCATATATCTGTGCTACGTAAATATGTGAAAGACCCAAACCACGTTATTGAGTTAGAACCGGACGAGATAATAGAAGACTTAACGTCTGAAGAGGTACTGTCAAGATCTTGGATAGGAAGGAGCATATCCTACATACGAAGGTCATACCACAAGTTAAAGTTTTGTGGAGGAACCATGCTTTATTGAGAAAATGACACGGGAGTTGGAAAGCGGAAATGAAAGCGAGGTATCCTCATCTTTTCAAAAAAACACCAGTGCGTCACGTCAATTTTGAGGATGAAATTTCATAAGGAGGGAGGTTGTAAGACCCCAAATTATTAATAAATAAAATTTAATTTCCTCTATTTATCATTTTGAAATAGTAAGGGTTGATTTGATTAAGGTGGTTAGTTATGGGTAAAATCATAAATATTTTAAATAAGCAAGTGGTTATAAAATATTCATTTTTATCCGGAGAATATTCGTTTGGTCGTGGAATATTCTTCTTTGCGGGGAATATTAAATGCGATGGCGCAACTTCATGTGGACCCCATAACAAAAACGATTGGATGAAGAAAGCGACAAGTATAAGTTGTTTATAAAATAGCGGTGTAGTTATTCTGAATTAATACTATTGGAATACCGGTGGTTAAAACCACGATGTCTGGCGTTGTTGCAGACGCAGTAGCTTTTACGGTATTGCACCAATTATTGATTCTTACGTGGGAAGGCACTCAATAATTATTACGATAATTCTTATTCGTTATTTTATTTTATTGATTCAATAATTGCTACGTTGATATTTTATATTCTTGTTGTTTCAATAATCGTCACACTACGGTATTTTCTATTATCGAGACAATAATTCATATTATCTGAATAATATTATTAGATAACATTATTGGCAATGTCTAGAAAGTTCTATCTAAGGAGAGGGTTGGTCACCTAATTTGGCATGAAGAGAAATCCTTATTGGAAAGCCCCTCTTTCCAGGAAGCGCACTGGTTGTCGATATTGTGATTACGTAATATTATTTGTGAATAATTAATTATTGATTTATATGATGAGGAAAATATTCATTTTATGTGGATATAGATGGAGAAAATTTTTAAAGTGACAATTGTTGAAAATCGATATTTTATTTTTTCTGATAAAATAATATTTTATTATAATATTATAATATAATAATGATGATATTTTACAATGAATGTGAGATATATGAGTATACGAGGAGGAAGAGTATTTTTGTTGCAAAAGTTGTTTAAAACATGTTAAACATGTCTGTGGGCCCATTTCTTGACTGAAATTTGATTATAGCGTGTAAAATCTCCCGTTTGTCGATTTCGGTCAATTTCTGTTTGGAATTTGGAAAAACTTTCTTCTGCAAAGTTGTAGATAATGAAATTTCCTAAGGAAAAAATATGTGGTTCGAATTTTTCTGATAAAAGGGCTATTTATTATGAATTATTGAAGTTCTGAAGTTCCGAAATAATTAATTTTTGGAAGTTTTATTTATTTTTATTAATAAAAATGTTTTTTACATTTTGAAGGCATCATTAACATGTGTTAGGGGCTGAATTCAGTTTCCAAAGGTGTACATAGGAAATTTGTATATATATATTTATATTATATTCAATTTTCTGCTTTGGTGTTCTAAGCATTTTCCTATAAATAGGGTGCTTAAGTTAGAATTGAAAATCACACCAGAAACTAAAGTTTTCTCTCTTTCTCTCTATATATTGGCGTATTCTTGTGAGTATTTTAATACTTTGAGTGTTGCTTTATCTGATTGCAAGTTCACGTCATAGCCTATATCAGGTGTTTCAACTAAATCTTGTCTTTACAAGGTAAAGGATGTTATTTTCTTCATATATGATATTATTTCTTTCAATATCATTATGCGAAGTATTAATCTGAAATTTTTATCAAATTTGGAACTTTTTTGTGTGGGGTTTATTATTATACGACGTATCATTCGACTTTATTCACGAATCTGACACTATTATAGAAAAATAAAATTTTCTTCTTTTTTGTCCAAAATATCTATTATGGATACTAGCTTTGATTGTATCCATGTTTTGATCATTCTTGAATTTTACTCCACTATGATTATTTATGAGGTATTTTTGGACATGGAATAGCTTAAATACGAATCCTTAATATTTATTCTTTTGTTTCATTGGATTCGTTTTCTTTAAAATATTTTCATCATCCTCAATCCTAAATGATGATATTCTTGAATATCTTTGGCATGCAAGTGCAAAGAGGATTGTTTTCTGATAAATATCTTTGGCCAGTAGTGCAAAGATGAACAAGTATTTAGATGAACATGACCGGTGATGAATATCTTTGGCTGTGTAGTGCAAAGATGAATATTTAATTCGGATATATATTGATTGATGTTCTGAGGATAAAATATCGACGATGAACTTTTAAATTCATATATAGAAGATAGTAGTTTGCATTATCTACTTAACTCTTCTAATGAATTATTATTTCCGCTGCGAAGATTGATTTAAAACTGGTTGTCTATTGTATTTTATTAGATTTTTCCCTATTGAAGACTAACGATAATTTGTTCTATGTTATCTTAGTCATAATATTCTTTACTAGGCTAGTTGAGCTCACCCTTTTCCTTTTTGTTCTATTTTTCTTCTCAGGAGGCGAGAATGTAGCGAGTACTAGTCGGGGTATGGAATGAAGGTTCTAGAAACTCATTTTAGTAGTCCTCACCATTTTTGTAAAATAATGTATTAATAATTGTAATGAGGACTTATTTGAGTGTGGATATTGGCTAGATTACAATATTTGTATTTAAACTCACAGTTTTTATGTTATATTAATAAAGTTGTAGTTATTTCTGTACCATGTATTTTGATGACTCAGAATGGGTGTTGTATACCTATTTTGGGGGCGTCACATCAGCGCCATATCAGCACTACGTTAACGTCTGTCAACTTTTTTGGACGGAATGACCCAATTTTAATATTTTAATTAGTTTAATGGGGTAATACAAAAAATTAAAAGTTCAGTGGTGTAATAAGTAAAACTTTCTAAGTATAGTGGTGAAAAATAGAGTTTTGCCTAAAAAAATTAATATGCAAAATTTCTTATTTATTTATATAGAAAATATCAGGTTATTACCTTCACCCTCCCTTACAAGGATTCCGTCCCCGGAATCACTGTTTTAAAACTCATATTTACAAGGGTACATAGCATACACAGTCATTTCAAATAGATCTTGATCAGATTTGATCGAACCGATCTTTAAATATTCAACATTATAGCTTGTCTATCTGATTAAACGGAAGTTCGATTTCTAAAAGAACTCAAATTCCTTCTTCAAAATTTCTTTATAAAATAGATTATATATAGGGAAAATCATATATATCAAAATATAAAAGTTATAAGAATAATACCTGGAGTTGTATTTCCAACTGCCACCGTATACTGGACCGTCATATTGAAAACTCTTACGGTTGATTCTGTTGGTTTGTTTGTTGAAGTTGGTTCCGCTATCACTAGAGACCCGCTGCCTTTTTCTTTATTCGCGCTTCCTGTATCCCTTCCCTTGTTCGGACATTCCTTCACCTTATGCTCCGTTGATCCACACATGAAACACCCCTTATTCATCCTTGGATTGGGGTAGTTAGGAGAGATATTTCCCTCCTGCCCACACTTGTAACACATAAACTTACCCATAAGACACTCCCCTGAGTGATTCTTTCCACAATTCCCACACTACGCAACCTGTTTCTTTCCACCTCCTGGCCTATTTCTGGTATTCCCAAAATTTTCTCCTTTTCTTTTTCCGGTCCTACTACCACTATTTTCTTCTCCGGCTCTAGCTTGATTTGCTTTCCACCAAAAATCCGCCTCCCCTTTCATCGTATAGGTGACAAAAGCTGTCTTTTGCCCCTCCGTTACCCTAGCTATCACTTGATCCTCTAAATTTTGGCGGTTCGATTACCTTGAAGTCTTTGGAGTTTGTCGATCGATTATCTGGCTAATTTCCCACGACTGGTAATCCATTCTGTATAGCTTGAACGTCCATATTCACCAAATTTTATGTTGGGTCTAGTTGTCCTTCAGCTTTGTTGATAGGTTCTTCTGCCTTTTGGTTTTGTTTTCGTCTTGGCGGCATTATCTGTTTAAATAAGATCATGTTCATCTAACTAATTTCATAATACTTTACACCATATATCATAGCACATACTGCTTTAAACATCTGCTATCCCCTTTGTGACATAAAAGTCGGGAATCCCTGCCACAACTTATTCAAAAGTTGGGAATATTACATTACACAGACATACTTATCGTATATGCATCATACATATTCAAGTAACACTAATACTACTCATTTCATACGCCTTCACTAAGGATCAATTGCTTAGCATTCTATATACTCATATTATCCTTAATATTCCTTTCACACATAACTATACCTAGTTCGTCAAACCTTCCACACATTATGAGTTTAAGAACTCACCACAAACATATGAGTTCAAGAACTCAAACTTGATCTTATATCCTTTAACTATACTCTACCTAGCAGTTATACTATCATTTCTGGGTCCGGTACTACACTTTTCCAGTATAATCACCTCATTAGGGTTGCTTTCAAAGTCAGCCTCTAATTCAGTTATTTACTTTGGTATGGGCTCAGTTATGGAGGTTGACTCCTTCTTTATGTTCTGAGGGTATCCTAATTCTTTCTATTTGACATCTACACACATAAATTGTCTTGATTAGCACGTAGTATATACATACAACAATTAATAATTTTATAAAAGTTATCTTTTATTTTATTTAACGATGAATTTATTCAATTCATCTCCTTTTAAACTCTAAATCAGTTATTTATATTTTCAACGTTTCCCTCTATTCTAAGGTTATAGCCTAAGGCCTATCCCACCTAAGGTTTCTAACCCTAAAGCTTTGATACCAACTTGTAACGCCCCCAAACTCAGGTACTTGAAACCCAAACTCGGTGCTTTACGATATTATTTCTATGAGCGGAATAATACTAATAATAATAACAATAATATAAATATCAAACTTAACTTACATATATCAAAGTCTAATCCCAAGTACGCAACCTTTACTACAATACATTACATGATAGATACTAGATACCATTGTCTTAATACTATCTAACTATTACAAAAGATAACATAAGATTATTCTGATTGCTTTCCTTTTCCCTTGTTCTGGCATGAACATTCCGGTTGATCATGCTTAGCTGAAAACATTTAAATTTAAAGCAAGGATGAGCATTTGATTGCCCAGCAAGTAATAACAACAATAAATATGAGCTGAAAGAATTAAATGTTTTTCTTTGAATAACACTTCTACAACGAATCAACAGTTGTGAAGTAAGCTGAACCAATAATCACCATAACAATTCTATATCAAATTTTTGAAACTACGTTTTGACTATAACTGGAGATTAGTCGACAGACTATGAACATTGTTTTTCATTTTCGCTGGGGTTTAGCAGAACTTCATCTGCAAACTGTCATAACTTACGGGCACGAGGGTGATCATCCCAATGCACCCTGTATTGATCAATACTACATGCAAGAACGATATTATCGTTCACTCTATCCACCTTAGGTGCACAAAAGTTTTCCCATGTTCGGGATGTTCATACTTAGTCCAAACCAAAACAATCTGGTTGGATACAATAACGTTCTATCTTGTTCAACAAAATTTTTATGTCTAGCTGAATCAAATAGCTTAGACGACTTTTTATGTCAACGTATACATACTGGAAACCAATGAGCATGTATCATCATATGATTAAATACAATGATTATCCAAGTGAGGACACTTGTCTAACCCTATATAGGAATTAACGAACAGAATAAATATCTGAATCATACAATAATACAATGATCGGATAATGTAAGAACTTGTATGAATACAAAGATTGGATACATAATCAATAACAATAGAGTTAATAATCTGGCACAATAATATAATTTTGAAACTTTCTTACTCATGTCCATTGCATAAAGGAAATGCAAAGTTAGGATACTTGAACAATGTAAAGGATAGTTCAGATACTTGCTCAATAATAATTGGAGTAAGTTTAGGAAACTTGCCTGAGCTGCTGCTTACAATAACGCAACTTAGTTCTATCTTTTATATCAAAACCTATCATTAATAAGATCATTCGTTCCATTAGAATAATATATCATATCACATAGTACTGCTAATTGCAGTCAGCACATAACCTAATCACATTGTCACCTATGTTTAACAGTCATTAGATCATAAACAAACACGTATCTAGTCAAATTATTTAAGTCCAAATCAATTTTTGAAACATGTCGGTATACCGACGGCTTTATCGGGTAATTATCTAGTCTACGACTCTATCGTGTAGTTCAATAGTCGTTTAGATATTTTAAATATTAGTCATATTATTTTTCATATCCTTATAATAATTTTTAAATAATTATTATAATTTATCATGAATTTTCAAACACTAAAATCATTATTAAATGATTTAAATATTAACTAATTCTATTATCATTAATATTTAATTAATATTAAACTATTAATGAAACTATTGCCAAAATATTAAAATTATTTATAATAACTCAAAATATTTTTAAAGTATTAATATTACCCTTAAATGTTTTTTAAAAACATTTAAAATCATTTTAAATAATTACCATTAATATTAGAATATTAATTTATTATTTATCAAAATATTAAAAGTCATTTATTATAACTTAGAATATTTTAATTCATTTAATTCCTTTTAAAATGATTTTAATTCAATAAAACCATTTTAAAACTATTTATTTAATATAATTATTAAAAAACTTAATATCATTAATATTAAATTATTAATAAAATTTACCTTTAAATATCAAAAGTTATATTTTATAACTTAAAATATTTTAAACTATTTATTTTCATTTAAAATAATTTTATAATATTAAAATCATTTTTAATTAATTTATTTAATATAATTACTAAATAAATCTAAAATCATTAATATTTAATAATTAATGAAACTTATCCTAAACTATTAAAAGTTATGTTTTATAACTTAAAATTTTATTAAATACCTTATTATTATTTAAAATAATTTTTAATATAATAAAATGATTTTTAATTAATTTATTTAATGCATTTATTAAATAATAAAAACATCAATATTATTTAAATAATACTAATATTTATGGAAAATATGTTAAATTATTAAAAGTTAATTTTTATAACTTAAAATAATTTTTAAAATTATTTTCTGTAATTTTCAGAAATAAATTTCTATTTTAAATTGATTTTAGGAAATTTAATTAATTAAAGTTATTAAATTTGTCGCTAAAGCCTTTGGCGACAGTAAGTGTCGCCTTAGGTGTTCTTGAGAAACCCAAGTATTCAAAGTCAGTGTTCGAGTGAGCTTGTTTGACCATCAATAATTCTCTGTATGAGTTGCTTCTGGACATGATATTGATTACATGTTGTAGTAAGTATGAAAGAGTACAAGTTCATAACAATTTCTGGACCAAATCATAAAACATGAGGGAGATCTAAGCATCAGAACATGCTGTCAGAGCTGTTCTTCACATTTCTGGGCTGCCCAGAAATTCCAATCATGGCCGGTCAACGGTATTGATGGCCTTATAAAATTAATTTTGTTCATGTTATGGGTGGTCTACACGTCGGGCCTTGAAGAAAAACTAACAGGGTGTCAAGTTTGATCATTGTTCAAGTCCAAACATCAACAAAAAGAAAGATCTAAGCCATCAAAGTGGCTGTCAGAGGCTGTTCTTCATTTCTGGGTTTTTCCAGAATGAAGAACAGAACGAGTATGCTACTTTGGGTCCTTATATTTCGCGTTCTGAGTTTGCTATAAGTGATCTATTGATTTCATATTGTAACCAACATGTAATACTATAGATCTAATAAATAAAACACATATAACATCAACAAAATTGCTAGATGTATGCTGGTCAAAGTACCTTCTCAGAACTGTTCTTGAACATTTCTGGGTTTTCCCGAAATGTTCTTGAGCAGTTTCGTCAACCTATGTTTGACCAACCCTCAAATCGATTCTGTTACGTATTTGGGTAATATAAAAGCATGTATTTGTAGTACTCCTGCCAGTCTACAAATGGATTACAACAACATGGCCAAACTATAACAGATCAGCAAAATCAGAAGTTCCAAAAATGACTGTCAGAGGGTTTCTAGGTTGCCCAGAAACTCAGAATTTCTGATCGGTCAACTCACTTTGACTACGAATAACTTTTAATCTACAACCGATATGGACCTGATTCAAGTTCCATATTAAAGATCTCATAACAGACTACAAGATCAAAGCCTTAAACAACAAAAATACATATCTGACTGGGATCTATGGGATCTAACATTCATTGTCAGACCCTTATTTTCAAAAATTTCCAGATTTAGAAAATCATCAAATCTGAGCCTCTATATGTTATGGATCTAACATCTAGCAACCCATATCATTGATTAATACCCCATACAACATATTTAACACAAAAATATTTACATCAAACATAAGATCGAAAGTCAGATTTCTAATTTAGGGTTTACCTTTTCATAAACCAATCTTTGATTCTAGGCTTCTAATTTGTTAAGTGTGATAGTGGGGCTTGATTTATGACTGATCTAGCAAGCAATTTCGTGGGTTTGAGCTTGAGAGAGGGTGTTGGTTGCACAAATGAGTAAATAATGTACTTTCTCTTTCTAAATCTATATGTAAAACATGTATGCAATGAACTTGGTTGATCACATGGATGAGATTTGTAGCTTGTAGGCTCATAGCTACGTTGACTAGGGTGGCTTGCAAGATTTGTCTAATAATAATTCACCAAATGGGACAAAAAGGGTAAAATGGTAATTTGTATTTTAATTTCAAGGGTATTCTTGTCCAAGGTGCTTGAATCTAGGATTTAATCACTAGATTTTACATCTTAAAGTTTCCCAAATAATTACTAGGGTTTGAAAAATTTAAAATTAAAGTGTAATAAAATTTTAATTTAAAACACACTATTAAATTAGGGTTTTTAATAAAAAATTAGGGTTTAAATAATTAGGGTTCCTAAATATCATTAGGGTTCCCAAATTAACAAATCAATTTACTAGAATAGTATTAGGGTTTCTAATTTTAGCAATTAGGGTTCCTAATTAATAAATTAGGGTTTTCAAATATTAATTAGGGTTTTCCTAATTAACAAAAAATTCTATAATATGCAACATAATTCATATAACACCATCTCTAACCGATCTTAAATTCCAGTTTTGAATTTCCAATTATGGTTTATAGCAATAATATTGGGTTTTGTCGTGATACAAGTAATTGATTAACCAATATCGATCTACACATATACGGTATATATTTATATATTTGAAAAATAATATTATAACTAATATAATATTATTCTTCTCATTCATTACTTTCAAAATCCAAAATTAGGGTTTGGATTCCATATCGATTTATCTTTCATATATAACATCATTAATTAAGTTAAAATAATTAACTTAATAATCGAACTAAAATTCATATAATAAAATAGTAATTATAATAATTCCAATTATCATTTTATATATTATTTAAATAATACAAAGTCATATTTTCATGGAAAATAATTAATAAAACATTTCTAATATAAAATTAATTATTATAAAAATATACTTTATAATGATCAATAATTCTAAAATAAAATTATTTGAAATTATTCATGTAATAAATAAATTTTATTTATCACATATATACATACATATTACCTGGAAAATATTCTCATCTTTAAAATAATAAAAAAAAATTAATATGCAAAATTTCTTATTTATTTATATAGAAAATTTTAGGTTATTACATTAAACTCAACGATTGTAAAGTAGCCTCGACGATCGCAGTCTTCCCAAAAGGATACACTAGCTCATGAGGAGCTAAGAACATATCAGATTTTCCACACAACTTAAGATCATGGAGCTCGGCAGAGCTCGACACGTGCCCAACTATTCAGATCATGTGGAGGAAAGTTGCGAATACAGTTTGGAAATACGTCTTACAAATTCACTTTAGAATTTCAGTACCGGAACTCTCTTGGGGCGCATCAGTGGTTAAGCCATGCAACTCCAAGATGAGGATTAGAGTCAAATCATCCACTGAAGCATCTCTCAGAAGACGATCGTTGAGTTACCAAAATCATAGAGTCTATAGCAAACTCATCAAGCTACTCTACGTACTGAAAAAGTCAACGGTCAGTCTATATCAGTAATGCTTATTTTCTTAAAAGAAAATTAAAATTGAAAAACTATTCAGTTTATGGGGAATTACAGTTTCTTACTGGGCATCGTGCAATCAATGGTTGGATGACATATCACGGCTTATGCAGAGTCAGAAGGAACTATCATAAAGACAAATTCAAAATCTCCAAACAAGTTATCAAAAGCTATCGAACCTCTCTCCCTCCCTTTTTCAAACCCTAAAATCCTCTTCAAAGCCTGAATCCATTAAACCTTGAGTTTCGCCCAAATTGCATTCAACTAACCCTCATAAGAATTCTGAAACTAAATACCCATATATTTTGAACCCTTAAAATGGAAGAATGGCGTGTTATAATTGGAATCCAACTCGGCTTCAAGAAGTTCAAAAGATCAAAAAAGAAGTTCAGGGATATACTTGAGCTTGTAAAGAATGCTGGGTTTTCTGAGTGCTTGGAAGCTAACACTCCAGTCTATACCGAACTAGTGAATCAATTCTACTCCAACACAACGATAGATTCTAGGGTTCTATCCACAAAGGTCAAAGGAGTAAGCCTAAAAATAAAAGCATTAGATATCAACCAATGTCTAGGGTTTCCTAACCAAGGTCTGATAAACCACGAGGACATCGACATCAAAGAAGGAAAAAAGGTAATGATGTAAAGCCCCCCAAATTCGGATACTTGAAACCCAAACTTGGTGCTTCAATATATCATTTCTATGAGCGGAATAATACTAATAATAATAACAATAATATAAATAACAAACTTAGTTTACATATATCAGAGTCTAATCCCAAGTACGCAACCTTTACTATAATTCCTTACATGATAGATAATATATATCATTGCCTTAATACAGTCTAACTATTACAAAAGATACCATTAAACATACTCTCATTTGCTTTCCTTTTCACTTGTTCTTATGCGAACCTTGGTTGATCACTCTTAGTCGAAAAACATTTAAATTAAGCAAGGATGAGCATTTGAGTGTGACATGTAATAACAATTATAATTATATTTGGCTGAAAGAATTAAATGTTTTCTTTGTACATCACTTCTACAACGAATTAATAGTTGTGAAGTAAACTGAACCTATAATAATAACATAACAATTCTATCTCAAAATTTTAAAACTACGTATTGACTATATATATAGGGTAGTCGACATACTATGAACATTGTTTTTAGTTTTCGTTAAAGTTTAGCAGAACTTCATCCGCAAACCGTCATGACTTACAAGCACGAGGGGTGATCTGCCCAATGTGCCCTGTATTGATCAATACTACATTACAAGAACGATATGATCGTTCACTCTGTCCGCCTTGGGCGCATAAAAGTTTTCCCCGTGATCGGGATGTTCATACTTAGACTGGAATCCGAACCAAAATAATTTGATTGGATACAAAAAGGTTTTTATCATATTCAACGACATTTGAAATTTGTGTCTAGGTGATCAAATAAGCTTAGATGACTTATATATATATATATCAACATGTGATTAAATACAATGATTATCCAAGTGGGGACACTTGTATAACCATATATAGAAATTATAAGCGATATATATATATATATATATATATATATATATATATATATATATATATATACGAATTATCATATACTAACATGTTGATAAACAATGATCGGATATAGAATATATCACAATAGGGTTAATAATATAGCATAATAATAATATAATTCTGAAACTTCTTACTCATGTCCATTGCATAAAGGAAATGCAAAGGTAAGATACTTGCCTGATGCGCTGCTTACAGTTCGTAACTTAGTTCTATCTTTTATATCACGACCTATCATTAATCAGATCATTTTACTGATTAGAATAACATATTATAACACATAACACTGCTTATTGCAGTCAACACATAACCTAATCACATTGACACATAGGTTTAACAACCATTGAATCACAAATAATCACATATTTAATTAAATTATCTAAGTCCAGATCAATTTCTGAAATATATCGGTGTACCAACAGTTTTATCAGGTAATTATCGAGTCTAAGACTCTGTCCTGTAACTTAGTATCAGTCATATTATTTTTAAATGACTTATAATATTTTTTAAACATTTATTATAATTTATTATGAATTTTCAAACATTGGAATCATTATTAAATGATTTAAATATTAAACAATTCTATTATCATTAATATTTAATTAATATTAAACTATTAATGAAATCATTTTCAAAATATTAAAGTTATTTATAATAACTTAAACTACCTTTAAAATATTAATATTACCCTTAAATGATTTTTAAAAATCATTTTTAAATAATTACCATTAATATTTGAATATTAATGTACTATTTATCAAAATATTAAAAGTCATTAATTATAACTTAAAATATTTTTAATTCATTTGTATTCTTTTTAAATGATTTTTAAGTTAATAAAACTATTTTAAACTATTTATTTAATATAATTATTAAATAAATTTAATATCATTAATAATAAATTAATAATCATTAATATTAAATTATTAATGAAATTATCCTTTAAATATTAAAAGTTATATTTTATAACTTAAAATATCTTTAAACACTTTATTTTCATTTAAAATAATTATTATAATATTAAAATTATTTTTAAACTAAATTATTTAATATAATTATTAAATAACTTCAATATCATTAATAATAATTAATTATTGAAATTTATTTTTAAATATTAAAAGTTATATTTTATAACTTAAAATATTTTTAAATACCTTATTATTATTTAAAATGATTTTAATATAATAAAATCACTTTTTAATTATTTTATTTAATTCATTTAGTAAATAATTTAATGATCATTAATATTAAATAATTAATGAAATTTGCTTTAGAATATTAAAAGTTATATTTTATAACTTAAAATATTTTAAAATAACTTATTATCATTTAAACTGATTTTAATATAATAAAATCATTTTAATTAATTTATTTAATGTATTTAATAAATAAATTAATTATCAATAATATTTAAATAAATACTAATATTTATGAAAAATATTTCAAATTATTAAAAGTTAATTTTTATAATTTAAAAATAATTTTTAAAATAATTTTTGTAATTTTTAGAAATTAATAACTATTTTAAATGATTTTTCAGAAATAATTAATTAAAATAAATAAAACTGTCGCTATAGCCTTTAGCGACAAAATCAATCGCCTTAGGTGTTCTTGAGCCCTCAAGAACATTCATAGCCTTTAGTGACAAAATCTGCCCATTTTGGGCTTTCACAACTTGCAATTCTGTTGATGTTTTAGTGATTGAAAAGTTTCAGTATGTAGACCATATGTAAGACAATCGATCCATGTCATAAAAACAGTTTAACAACATCACATCAAGCAGATATGGACCGTTCAAAGTAGTGGTCCGAAACTGCTTATGAAGGTTTCTGGATTACCCAGAAACTTCATCCGACAGTTTCGTCCACACTACTTTGACCACTGATTACTTTGATTCAGAGAAGGATCTAATGATTATAGAAGCATGGTCATGTAGCCTACATGTCAGACAACAACATTACAACAATAACAGGGTCTAAAACGTAAACACAAGCAAGATTTAAACGCATGAACATGTTGTCGGACTTCTCGGAGCGCGTTTCGGTTACCCAAAAGCGTTCGATTCGATCTTGGAAATCAACGTGGTTTGACCACTAATAACTTTCAGCCCAAACATGATCGACTTTGATTCGATTTGAGATCAAAGATCTCATATCATATTACCGGATCAAACATTAAAAAACACAAAAATCATTAACAACCAAAGATTTAGAAGACGACATATGGTTGTCAGTCGACATAAAAGAAAATTTCCAGATTTTGAAAAACACCAAATCCGAGCCTCTAGATGTTATGGATCTAACATCTATCAACCCAGATCATCATTATACACTGCATACAACATATTTAACACAAAAAATTAACATCTAACATAGGATCAAAAGTCAGATTTCGTTTTAGGGTTTATACCTCTTATGAATAATCCTTGATTCTGTGCTTCTGATTTGGTTATGGATTTCGTGGGGCTTGATTTAGAGACTGGTCCACTACTATATTTTGTGGTTTTTAGAGAGAGAGAGGGTCTTGGATGAGTATAGATGCATGAATGAGCAAAAATGTAAACTTTTTCTCTCTCCTAACCTATTTATATGACTTAGATTCAATGAATTTAACATGCAATGTGTCAAAGAGGATAAGATTGGAGGAGTTTTAGGCATGTGCTATAAATCTAGAGTGGTGACTTTGCAATCTAGCTTATTAAATAAATACCAAAAGGGTATTTTAGTAAACTAATAAAATATTTTAAGGGTATTCTTGTCCATGGCACTTGAATCTAGGTTTTAATCAATAGATTTTAAACCTTAAGATTTTCCAAATAATTTCTAGGGTTTAAAAATTTAAGATTAAAGTTTAATAAAATTTTAATTATAACTTACTAATTAAAATTAGGGTTTTTAATAGAAAATTAGGGTTTTTAAAAATACTTAGGGTTTCTTGATCTAATTAGGGTTCCTCTAATTATGAATTAGGGTTTCCTAATGAACATAATTATTTACTAAAATAATAATTAGAGTTATCATCTTAGCAATTAGAGTTTCAAATTGGAAATTAGGGTTTCTAATTTACAATTAGGGTTTCTAGACAATAATTAGGGTTTACCTAATTAGCATAATATAATAATGGTCTTAAATCACGTACCACAATTTCTTTCCAATTGCAAACTCCGGTTTGAGTTTCAAGTTAGGGTTTAACGAATTAATGCTACTGTTTTAACATGCCTCAACATATTTGACCAACCATTATCTATACGCACATACAGTACATATTAATAGCACAGAAATTCAAATATAATATTATTATATTATTATTCTCATTCCTTGATAAAAATCCGAAATTAGGGTTTGGATTCTATATCTGATTTATTCTTTCATATTTAACCTTAATAATTAAGGTAAAATAATTAACTTATTAATCTGTACTAAAATTAGTATAATAAAATAATTATTCTAAAAATCACTCAATATATTATTTAAATAATATATGATTATATTTTCATGGAAAATAATCAATAAAACATTTATGCTATAAATGTAATTATTATAAGAATATACTTTACAAAAATCAATAATTTTAAAATACAATTATTTGTAAACATTTATGCAATAAATATATTTTATTTACCACATAAATACATATACACATTATCTTGTATAAATCCTCATCCTTAAAATAATAATAAAAAAATTTATACGCAAAATTTCTTATTTATTTATATAGAAAATATCGGGTTGTTACAAATGCGCTACAAGAGAAATGTAAATCTGAAAGATATGAAGAAAAAGGAGTTTCCTGAAGAGTTTGAATTTCTAACTGAGATTACGGGAAAATACATCTTGTGCAAATACACTATACATGATACTGTCATTGATCTGCAACTGAGAGTCATGACTATAATCGTCGTGAAGCAGCAAATGAACTTCAGAGCCCTTGTAATTGACTGGTTGACCAAATGACTAGAAAAGGCTGAGATGAAGAAGTCTACAGAAAAACCCCTCACAAAGGTTTTTCATGGAAGACTCTTAAGCATTGTACTGAAGAAGAAACTAAGAAGCAAGGTAAAGGATGATGAGGGAGAACCACTGAATGTTCATAAAGTGATGTCCCCACAGTTGTTTGAAACTAGAAGAAAATTCCCAAAGAAAACAAGAGGCTAATGACATCTGGCAGCGACATCAAGGTCTCTGCAAAGAAGAGGAAGGCAAAGGAAATGGAAAGAAAGATGTCTCAATCTAATGACTCTTTAACTGTAGTAGTCACTCCAACAAAGAAGAAAACTAAGATTATGAAGAATAAAAAGACTCCTCCAAGCAGTCTCTCCACTGACAAGAAGAGGCATGAAGCAAAAATAGAAAAAACATCAACTGCAGCACCCCAAAAAGAAGGAGTAACAGATTACTCCAAGGGCCATCCAAGAAGAAAGCAAAGGTGATGAAAAAGGCAGTCCCAGTTCTCAAAAGAAGTCTATCTACCAAAGAAGAGAACGTAGAGTCAGAAGATGAGAAGGGAACTGAGATCTTCAAGGAGGAATCCTCAAGGATCAAGTCCACTAATGAAGAAGAAGTTGAATCCAAGAATGAGAAAGTTGAACCTATGAAAGAAATAGCTAAATCTGGTAATGAAGAATAATGTACAAGCCCTATGGCTAACACTTAGAGTAGCCACTCTGCTGATAAAGAAAGTTTGAAAGATGAAATAATTGGATCTCTTGCTGCTAAAGCTCAAACAAGTTCATCTGATGATTCAAAGGCTTCTGATTTTGAAGAAGAAGAAGAGTCTGAAACTCCTGAAGCTGAACCACCAAGAAGAAGGAAGAGTAGCAGACTGATTGCTCAAATAGTTTCAAAAAGGGGATAATTATTTCCAAAGACAATTGATATCAATGATGATGAGGCTGAATCCAAGGGAGAAGATGCTAAAAAAAGGTACTAGTGATGAAAATCAGCATGAAGGATTCACTGATGAATCAGATGAAAGAATTCAGCATGATTCAAGCTCAGAAGGAGAAGAGATGGAAAAAGATTCTAGTTCTACAAATCAGGAATCAAAGGAATCAACAGACTATCATGTTCTTTCTCCAGCAAGAGTTTGCAGAAGCATAGTGGTGGAAGTCTTTGATGAACCACCAGATGTACCACCAGAAAGATGGATGAACTATGGAAACAAACAACTCAAAGTTGTAAGGATAACTACATACGATGTGTTTAACAATTAGAACAACATGGATTTAGACTGCACTATAATATGTACAATGTTGACGATCTTCTGCTGATCAAAGACCAATCTCATTTCAAAATCTATCGACATGCTGGTAACCACTACATTTCCTACGATTATAGAGCAGGTTCAGATGGAAGACGGATTATACCCAAGTTCATGATAGTAGAGTCCATCCACTCTACCATTGAAGATGATCAAACAAAGATTGAGAAGCTCTACACTGCTCAAGCAGAATTTTCTGATATTTCTTCATCCTCCAACAGTGATTGGAACTCAACAATTTATCAAAGTCTCACTACTGTCGAAAAACTGTCCAAGAATGAAAATCATGGATTCCAATCTGGTGTTCAACAGGAGTTTGCCCAACCAAATGACCAAACTCCTCAAGAGCAAGAGTGGCAAAAGAACTCTGAAGAATTGATTGAGGATATCTATCTCATTGGTGCACAAGTCAAGGACATGTCAATAGGAGAGAAGAAAATGAGCTATCCAAGAGGCTTCAATCCCGCCTCTTAGACATATCCCTCAAGATTCAACAAAGGGATCAAGTTTTTCTAAAGGCTATGAATGATTAGAAGGAAGAAGCTGTACGAGCTCAGAAGGCAAATGAGGAGCAAATTTTCTCTATCTCTGATAAGATTGATAATCTAAATCAGTCTCTTTCCCTATAACTTGAGCTAAGACAATAAGAACTCAAGATTGAGGTTGGTAAGTCATCCTACCTGATGGAGCAACTTATGTCAAACATGGAGTAGCTCTCACAAGTGATTAATGACAAAAAAGGAGAGAAAAAGAGACATAGAAAGAGGCACTCAAGGAGGAGTAGGGAGAACAAAATTAAGGAAGAAAAGAAGGCCAAGAGAAAGGTAAAGGAACAGAAGAAAAAGACAGCAGCAGCAGAAACAGAGTCATAATATGAGGGGGAGCCAAAGGATGATGATCCCATGAACACAGAGTCTGAGGGGAGTCAGACAAAGAAGAAGAACATGCACCAGAACCAAACCTAGAGCAAGATGAAGCAATGGAGAATGAATATGAGGGGGAATAGTGAAAAAAAGAAAAGAAAGATGAGTAGCTGAGTAGCTGATCAACACATATCCTGGAGACACACATGGAGCCAAAAAGATACATCTCTATCTAGTTAGGTATGTTCTGGATCCAGGATGTAAAGTGTCACAGTTTATGTAATTTCATATTATAACTTATGTAACTTCATATTATCTTCAATGACATTCATGCTTATCTATTTTATAAATACAGCTACTATCTGTATATAAGATTCATTCATCTCATGCATATGCACTAATTATTTTTTTCATAATCAAATAGGGGGAGATTGATAGGAATATACATGAGAATGTTATTCCTATTTATATATGATTTGATTATGATATAAATGAAAGAATATGCAAGTATGCTTGCATTAAAGAAAGTTGTAAAGTCCTTTGATAGATTATAGGAACATATGTACAAGGACTTAGAATGAATTGATCAAATATGTTAGGTTTATCCTACATAAGCAAAACATCTTTGTAAAGTCCTTAAAAAGAAATGATGTACAAGGACTATAAATACAGAAAGATCAAACTTGTTAGGTTGATCTTATAATGTAATGGATAGGCATGTCTAATCGTCGATCACTGCATCAGAAATCGAAGTCTACCAGGAGAGTCAAGGAAAACTCAAGAACTATCAAGGCAGAATCGTAGTCTACAAGATAGTAGATCTCGGAGTTCGTAGTCTGCCAGGAGAGACGAGGAAGGATCGTAGTGTGTCGAGAAGAAATTTCTCAGAGCCGTAGTCTGAGGAAGTTATGTTCAGAATCGTAGAGACAACCTGTCTAAGAGTTGATCGAGCATCTGTCAAAGCCAAGTCAAGAATCATAGACCACACTTGAAGTCGTAGAGTCTACTCATCATACCAGAGGCATAAATCATAGTCGAGCCAGATCAGATGAGGACATCAAGCATAAATTCAGAAATTATAGTGTGTCAAGATCTGATCTCAGAGTCGTAGTGTCTGTAGAACCAAATATAAATTGTAGTGTGCAAAACTAAGGCTTCAACAAAGGTGCTCACAACGCCAAGGCAGAATCGTAGAGTCAACACGATTCTCAAAAAATGAGCACTCACAGAATATCCAAAGTATGAAGCCTCTGGTCTGAGTTGCAAAGATACATTCCACCTGAAGGAAACCAGAAAGCACTCAACGAAAGACATGCAAGCTAACAGAAGATCTAAACGCCAACCCAATTAACATCCAGATTGCGTTGTGAATCCATTCAGTAAAAGTAACTGACTAAAGAAAAGTTAGCAAGTGAAATAGCTGTCAAGAGAACAGAAGACAACGATCATGGAATCAACTTGGATCGTTATATTTGCCAAACAAAGCAGGAATTGATGCAATTTACATAGAGATACTGGTAATCTTATGAAGAACAAGGCGAAAGTGATTAAGCATGGGTCAGACCATTGATGATAAGTGAACGAGAGATCACAAGGAGAAAGAGTTGGGTATGCCATAAATCTGATATGTCTTGCTATTCAGAAGAGGCCAGAACAAGAAGTCAAGCTATTAGTTCCTGAGATCAGAGATGAGGTGGTCCAGACTCTATGCAAAATCAAGTCATCTTAGCAACAAATCACCAACAACAACTATAACAATAACAAGTAGCCAGGGCCTGAGGGGTCCTTGTCCGAAGAGACTGAATGAAGTTACAAGCCTGCTGGGCTTGAAGAGTTCTGAGTGAACTAAAGTTCCAAGGCTACTGGCCTTGAAGAAATCTTAGTGATTCAGGGTACTGCCCTTCCTTAGTGGAATTCCTGCTCATTGAAGCAGAAGAGTGAATTAGGAGTTTGAGTCTCTGAACCACTTAAAATCCCTTGTGTCTTTTACATTCAGTCATTTACTTTCTGTCATTTACATTATGTACCTAACTGCTATAAATGCTATGTATTTATTAACTACTTACAATTAAACCGAATCCACGAACAATGCATGTATGTTCATGAATATATCAATGAAGGGGATCTTTTACTTATTCCGCTGTGCTTGAAAAGATTCTTATGTTTGTCATATGCTAATTCATTAGCAATAGAAAATAAATATGAATAGTATTTGAAATTAAAAAGGATCTATTCCACCCCCCCTTCTAGATCTATTGTGTGCCTACTAGGAACTAACACATACCATTCAATACCATCCTAGAAAAGCGAACGTGGTAGCTGACGCGTTGAGTAGAAGATCATATGTGGGTACGAGTGCGATATTTTCAATGCAAAGGCCCATTTTGTATAACTTACAAAGGATGGAGATAGAGTTAAAGACTCTAAGGACCCACATGATGATGTCAAATATACGAGTAGAACCGACTTTAATCGATAAAGTTAAAGCTGTTCAAACTACGGACCTGGAGCTGATGCGTATGAAGAAGAAAGTGCAAGAAGGTGTTATTCCAGAAGCAAAAATTGATGAAGAAGGAATACTTCAAGTCAACTCCAGACTTTGTGTTCCTAACGACTCTAATTTGAAGTATAAAATCATGATGGAGGCGCAACACACACACCGTTTGCAATCCATCCCGGGAGTACCAAAATGTATCATGATCTTTGATACATTTTGGTGGAGAAATATGGAGAGAGAGATAGCGAAGTTTATCTCAAGGTATTTAACTAGTCAACGCGTCAAGGTAGAGCATCAAGTGCCAAAAGGTCCATTGCAAATACTTAAAATTCTAGAATGGAAGTGGGAGCACATTACCATGGATTCTGTTACTAGTCTTCCCAAGGTTTCTCATGGCATAGATACAATTTGGGTCATTGTTGATAGATTAACCAAGTCTGCTCATTTCTTACCTATAGGAGAAACTTATTCACTTGAACGTCTTGCTCGTATATACATAAATAAGATTCTAAGACTGCATGGTATGCCAGTATCCATAGTTTCTGATCGAGACCCAAGATTCACTTCATGATTTTGGGTTAGTTTTGAAAAGCTATGGGCGGAGTTCTGATTCAACTCTGCAGATATCATCCTCGGGACGGACGAGGCGATGGAGAGGACTATTCAAACTCTTGAAGATCTATTAAGACTCTGTGTCCTTGACTTTAAAGGAAGTTGGGACAAGTTTTTTCCATTGGTGGAATTCTCCTACAACAATAGTTATCAAGCAAGTATAGGCATGGCTCCATTCGAGGCATTATATGGACGCAAGTGTCATTCTCCAGTATACTGGGACGAGGTGGGTGAAGCAATGTTGTTGGGACTAGAAATGGTACGCATGATAACAAAAAAGATTTAAAAGATCCAGCAATGTATAAAAACCTCACAAGATCGACAAAAGAGTTATACTGATCTTCATCGAAGGGACGTGGAATTCAATGTTGGAGAGCATGTGTTGTTACGTGTTGCTCCATGGAAAGAAGTTATAAGATTTAGAAAGAGAGGAAAGCTCAATCCTAGATTCATTGGCCCATTTTAAATCCTAGATTGAGTAGGAACTGTGGCCTATAGACCCGCCTCACCGCTAAGTATGTCTCGTGTTCATAACGTTTTTCACATATCTATATTACGTAAATATGTGGAAGACCCGAACCACATTATTAAATTAGAACCAAACGAGATAGCAGAAGATTTAACGTATGAAGAGGTACATGTTAAAATCTTGGATAAGAAGGAACATATTCTACGCTCCATGGTTATACCTCAAGTCAAAGTTTTGTGGAGAAACCACGATGTTGAGGAAATGACCTGGGAGTTAGAATCTGAAATGAAATCAAGGTATCCGCTCCTCTTTGACATACCAGGTAGGTACACCAATTTTGAGGACGAAATTTCATAGGAAGGGGAGGTTGTAAGACCCCAACTTTTATGAATAAAGAATACTTTTCTCTAAATATCATTTTGAATATTATGATGTGGATTTGATATAATGTTATAGTTGTGTGTAATATTTATAAATTTTGCAAAGTAAGCAAGTTATCATAAAATATTCGTTTGGTCGGGGAATATTCGTACGACGGCACAATCATTGGTGGAACCCACAACGGAATTACTATTAGAGTTAGAAAACGACATAAATATCTTTTTATAAAAATAACGGCGAAAGTTTTACCGTTAACTATTGAAATACCCAGGAATAAAAGTAAAGTAATATGCGTGGTTGCATAGTAGCACACAGTATTGTACAGTATCTTTGATTATTGATGCTTACGTTAGAAGTCACTCAGTTTTATTCAATTATTGTCACAATAATTGCTGCATAATAACTCACGTTATTGATTAATTATTGTCATAATATTTATATTATTAAATCAATAAGTGAGACGACAAAATTATTCATATTATTATTTGCATTATTGACAATGTCTAGAAAGTTCTGTCGAGAAAAGGGGTTTGGTCACCTAATTGCGTGCCAATAAGGAGAAATCTTTATCGGAAAGCCCCCTCTTTCCTGGGAATGATCTGGTTGTTAATTGTGAGTTATAATATTAATGATAAATGTTATTAAAAATATGTTTTGTGAAGCCAAATGAATTGAGATAAATAGAGGGGATTTTTATGATGTATAATTTTGTTTATTATATGGACTCCCCACTTACCTATTTTTCAAAACTTTCGGTAGAAAGTTATCTCAATTATATATATATATATATTTCAATGTTCACTTGGGGGATTACTTGGTCGGGAGGAGTTATAATTATTATTATTATTATTATATATATATATATTATAATAAGTTTTGTTTTTTATAAAAAATAGAATATATTATATTTTATTGCATAGTGGTGCATAGTAAATCAAAATTTTCGGTCAAGAAGAAAGCGTAGTGAGTTTCTATTATCGCATGCTAGTGATTTTCTTTTCCAATAGTATCCTACCATTCTCCTATAAATAGGATGCTTAGTTTAGAATTGAAAATCACACCAGAATAAGAGAATTCTTCTTCTATAATATTGAGCGTATTTCTTTTGAGTTTAAGGAAGCTTTGAGCGTAGAAAATAGTATACATTTTCTTCAAGAATATCTCTGCCCTACCAGTCAGAAATACTCTCCTTTTAAGGTAAGGGATATTATTTTTGTTTAATATTCGTATGAAATAATATTTTCTTCCATACTTTGTAGTATGTAAGTAATATTATTTCGTTTCAAATTCCGAATTCTACACTCATTTTGTTAGCTTCTATACTCCTTGAAATTAGTAGAATATCCTTAAAATTTGCACTACATCTAGTATCTTTTCACGGAAATATTATTCTGAACATTCTTGATAATTTTTAATCTTTTCATGTCGGGGTACTATTCACGAGGTAGTATTTCAGAAGTACTATTCATGGGGTACTATTCACTCGAGTACTATTCATCTGGGGTACTATTCATGACAAAAATTGATTTTTTTCCGTCCAAATCATTTTTGATACAATATTATTCTTGAATTTTACTCCACAAAGCAGTATCATGTTGACAATTTGGACATTATTGAATTCTGGATAAATTGAATTATAAATCTTTAAAATTTATCCTTGCTCTCATTTAATTGAATTTTTAAATCATTGTATCATCCTCATGCTTATATTATGATGAAAGTCATCCTTGGCTCGTAGTACATAGATGGACTGTTGATTGGTATGATTATGACTATGTATCGGTATAATCATGACCTGTAATGTTACAAATGATGCGGTAAAAGTCCTCATTAACCCGTAGTGCATTGATGGACAGTTGTTGGCATGATCATGACCATTGGTGGTAATAATGAATATCATTGGCCCGTAGTGCATGGATGATTCATGGATGTGATAATAATGAACATCATTGGCTCGTAGTGTATGGATAATTTAGTGATGTGGATTATTTATTAAGTTGAGTCTCAGCGATAAAATTGATGATAAACTTTTAAATCATAGAAGATAGTAGATATCATGCTCTACTTGACTCTTCTAATGAATTGTTTGTTCCGCTACAGTTAAACTTGTTGTCTATTGTATTCTATCAGTTTAACACTGTTGAAGGCTAACGATAATTTATTCTGCATTATCTTAGTCATAATATTCTTTACTGGGCTAGTTGAGCTCACCCTTTGCTTTCATTGTTCTCTTCAAGAAATGAGAATATAACTGGGACTAGTCGGGGAATGGAGTGATGGTCCGAGATGGTGGCTATAGTAGTCCTCACTATTCTATGAAATATTGTGATAATAATTGTAATGAGGACTCTATTTGAGATTGGATATTGTCTACGAGACAATATTCGTGTTAAAACCCTCAGTTATGTTTTGTCGTATTTTACACGATAGTTAAATAATTAAGTTGTATTTGAATTACATACCATGTATTTGGCGACTCGGAATGGGTGATGTATACCTATTTTGGGAGTGTCACAAGTTATATATATATATATATATATATATATATATATATATATATATATATATATATATATTATATATATAAGTTTTGTTTTTATATAAAATATAATATATATTATATTTTATTGTGTGGATAATCTTGCATAGTCTTTCTTTGCATAGTAAAAAAAAAATGATTCTACGCCGAATTCGCCTGTGAATGTTTACTGTGCGTCCGTGATTTTATTTTGTAAATAGTATCATGTGACACTCCCAAAATAGGTATACACAACCCATTTTGAGTCGCCAAATACATGGTTCAAAATTTAAATACAAACTTCATTTATACAATACGATAAAACGTAGATGAGAGTTTTAACACGAATATTGTCTCGTAGACAATATCCAAACTCAAATGGAGTCGTCATTATATTTATTATCACACTATTTTATAGAATAGTGAGGACTACTATAGCCACCATCTTGGACCATCACTCCATTTCCCGACTAGTCCCAGCTATATTCTCATTTCCTGAAGAGAACAATGAAAGCAAAGGGTGAGCTCAACTAGCCCAGTAAAGAATATTATGACTAAGATAATGCAGAATAAATTATCGTTAGTCTTCAACAGTGTAAAACTGATAGAATACAATAGACAATAATTTTAGATCAACTACTGCAGTGGAACAAATAATCCATTAGAAGAGTCAAGTAGAGCAGGATATCTACTATCTTCTATGATTTAAAAGTTCATCATCAATATTTTATGTGACGCCCCCAAATCCGGGTACTTTTTACCTCAGATCTGGTTCATAATTTCTACAACTATTGCTGAAGCTATAAACATAAATTGTTTATACAATAAACCGTTACACATCATTCCCAAGGTCTACAACCTTAACTTAATACATACCTTCAATATCTTAGAAGATTTACAATGCTATTTTCGTTAGAAAATTTAATAGATCCAACTGCAACATAATTTAATCTTGCACTTTGACTTTGCTTCTGTTTTATTCGAGCTTTCATCTAAATCTGAAAATTTTATCATGATATAGCAAGGGTGAGCAACAAATTTGCCCAACAAGTTTTATACAATGAAGATATATCATGATTAAAAAGAATGAATAAGCTTTCAAGTTTTCAATAATATAATAATTGTGAAATAACATGAATCAAGTTTCAATAATTGCATGACTGAATCAATAATGTTTAAAGGTCAACAATGACCATAAACAATTTAACTGAACCTTATGGTAATGAAGGCGATCAGCCTTTCATACCTGATGAACATATGCAACATGCACTATGTGCGAATCAAAAATCAGTATAGACGTGAATAATCAACAACAATTATTCACTAACATGCTTTGAACATATAGCTCAAGTTTGAGTTAGGGTAACTTGACTGTACTGCTAATTATCGATAAGCAAACTAATGTAATCTCTTATCAAAGACCTATCAATTATAAGATTGATCTTTCGGTTAGCATAACATACCTGTTAGCTCATAATACTATTTCTTTATCCATAAATTATCTAACACTTAATCACAAAAATCAAATATTAGATAACAGCTTAAAACATCAGTATTATTATCATCCTTTAATAATTCTTTAATCATTATATCATATCCATTATGATTTAACACTCGCCTTTTCATTTCATAAGTTATTCTTTAACATCTAATAAGTTAAATACTAATCCAGCCACCTGGATTCTAAATCTAGCAACCAAATTGTCAATCCAGCAGACTGGATTCCAAATCCAGCATTTAGATGGCCAATCCAGCAACTCAAACTGCAATCCAACTAACTGAATTCCAAATCTAGCAACTAGATTACAATCCAACAAGCCTGGATTCACCAATCCAACAAGCTGGATTCTAAATCCTTCAATTCAGTAAGCTTCTTTTCAATCCAGCAAGCTGGATTCCATATCTCCTTTAACAAAAATACCAAATCAACTTATTATTTTTCTATCTTTTGGCCATGCTTATATTGTAACACCCTCTTCCCGAAGAGGAAATGGAGGTCACGAGCAAAGCACAACAAACCTCAAAATTAGTAAACATAGCACTAATAACTTCAAAATATTAATAATGATATCCATCAATGAAGTACTAAATACAATTCTCCAACTAAAATCAAAATAATCAAAACCAAAAATTTAATCAACCTAGATGGTCAAGGCTACACTCCCATCACACTAGCCCTTAATCACCCCTGCAACCCTGCCGGAAGAAAAACACAACATGAGCCAATTGCCCAGTACGGATACAGATATACAACAGATATACGAAAACAACTGAGACAAAATATTGAACAAAGCCTCAAGTGTAAATACTGACAAAAATATAATCTCCAAAGATCTTAATGGAATATATTTGAATAAAAAAATTAACGAAACCAATAGAAGAATAAAGAAATAACGAACTGAAGTAACTAAATCAATGAATTGAACTGAACATAAACAAACAAAACTAATACATTGAAATAATAGGCTGAATCAAATGGTTGGGTGTTATTTCATACTGAGTGAGCTCAGAAATATACATTGCCACACAGGCAAGTCAAAACAATGCCACACGGGTAAGTCAAAATAATGCCACACAGGAAACCAAAATAATGCCACACAGGAAAATCACACATTGGACCGCGAATCCAAATGTATGCAAATCGGATAGGTGTGTTTGGCACAACATCACAAATCCGCATAACAGAAAACTACGGTTAACCTATACTCCTCCCACAACAAAATACCAAATGGCCCACTTCCTCCGGAGCCCAAAATGGAGACGCCGTGGACTAATCACACCGCCACGGAAAGTGTCATGTCTCTCGTGCCAAGACGACATGCCTGTGGTACCCCCACAGGTGGTTATAGCTCAGGTATACCCTACTATATATTCTATCAAAAATACTATGTCACAACACGTGCGACATAATACCAACAAAAGGGTTCTATACGTACATGTTGAACCAAATCAAATTATAGTCACAAGGTCTCAAAAAGAAGGTAGCAACATGTACCGCTCTACAATTATCAAAAATAATAATTACTAAACATGATATCCTAATTCAAAGAGTACAAATACGAGTCATGTGTATCAACTCCAAAATGAAACTAATATATTTATTTCACAGGAAACAATTATGTGAAATCATAACATAATTCGAAATAAGGAAATAAACGAACAAATCAAATTTAACAAGAGTATCGCTGAAAGGGTACGGAATCCGTACCTGAATTGAGCAACGTAATATCCAAAATTTATATTCCAAATATAACTCATTAAGTTTCTTCCGTCCGAGCTAATTACACAAATTAACATAAATAAATTAATAACAGTATATTAAATTCATAATTAATAATTTCCCTTTTCCATGATTTGTTATTACTATTATTATTATTAATATTACTATTATAAAATAATATAAGCTTCATGTTCGTTATATACAAAGTACACCAAGATTCATACTAACTTCTGTTCCAAAAATAATATATATAATATAATATAGACTCATTCTTTATTAATTCTATTGAACCTCCGATGCTAAGTTTATTAACTCATTGATTTCTAACTTTCTAACCACCATATTATAAAATATATGTAACAAGAATTTGATGGAAGACTATATTATAATTAATCATCCCATTGAAATATGCACAAGAATGACCATGCTCTCCTTTACAAAATTACAATTCAAAAGTCATCACTCATTTTATTATTATTATTATTATTTTAATTTTTTTAAAGTAGCAAACCTGACTTGGCACTTCTAAAATCAGCTTTCTATTATCAACATACATGAACAAATTAAGATTCAACTTTGTCGAATTAGCGACACCATACTTTACATATACACACATATGGTTTACGAACCAAACCCATACTAACAAATTAATTTCTTATTTAATATATAGATTATCAAATATTCTAAGTTACATATCATTGAATTAACAAGCGATCTAGTCGATTCTCCAAAACAAATTGTAATCATATTAATGAAATTAATTAATTATATTCAAAAATAAAATCAATAATTACCTTTTGGAGATACAATTATGTTGAATATAGTTTCACAATCCTGTTCTCAATTTTTTTTTATCCCAAAGTCTTTCTTCCGCATCCTCTTTGTTTCTCGCTTCGTTAGAATCCCTCTTTAGTCGATTATGTCAGTATATATATTAGGAAGGAATTTAACCTAATATATTACTCATATTCCAATTTGGTTTTTAAACTCATCACCTTAATTTGGGCTCAAATAGTTTAACAAGCCCAAACTTTTACTTAAAAAATTAGTTTGTCCCAATTAGTTTAAATACACAAATTAATGTAACCACATACTTATTATAGTCAACATAAATAACTACAATTTGACCAAAACTGTCAAACATAAGAAAAGTCCAATTTTACTAAGTTAATTTATTCATCCCTTATTAAATAACAAGTTTGACTCAAATAAAAGACAAAGTCCAAACAATATGTTTTAAGAATATTATTTTTTTTCTTCCGGGTATTACATTACCTCCCCCTTAAAAAGGATTTTGTCCCCGGAATCAAAAAGAATGGAACGCACCTAATTACAAAGTATATGGATACTTCGCTCGAATAGACTCCTGCATCTCAAGTAGCTTCGCGCTCCAGATAATTTTGCTACAAATTTTAACAAATGAGATTGTCTTCCCTCTCATAACCCCATTTTGACGATCTAAAATTGCCTCAAGCTTCTTCTTTTTCCAAATTGTGGAAGATAAAAAACTGAAGAAACACGCTTTGAATTCACTCAATTTCGACATCGGATTAATTAATTAATTATGATTTTTTTTGGACTGCAGTGCGTACAAGTATTTTACTCCGAAATTCAACTAATCAAATTACAATCGGATTAAAGTTACACCTTCACTCTTTAAAATTTAAAAATAAATAGGAATCAATATAGTAGTTATCAAAACCCTAATGGACTCCTTAGTTTTAATTTAATCAATTATTTAATTATACCCAATTTTTTTTTGAGTTATTACATTACCTTCCCCTTAAAATAATTCCGTCCTCGGAATTCAAATAAGCTATATAAAGTTTTATTTTTATTTTTATTTAAATCGAATGTATAATTATTCATAAACTTTAGTTAAGACGTAGCGACGCCATTTGTAATGATCAAGCCTAATAAGTCCGTCGGTCCATGCAATTATCCATCTACTTGTAAAAGCTTCGTCAGCTACCGTGTTAATTAAGCCTTGGCAAGGTTCTTCGTGTTGCATTAAATTAAATCACATGATCCACCGTTGGTGCGGGCCCCCGTCAATTTCTTTAAGTTTCATTCTTGCAAACGTACGTACTTTTCGGAACATAATTCGAAAACACAAATTTTCTCTTCATCTAAATACGATTTGAATACCCAAAAATATTATTATTATTATTATTATTATTAATATTACTATTATAAAATAATATGAGCTTCACGTTCGTTATATACAAAGTACATCAAGATTCATACTAACTTCCATTCCAAAAATAATATATATAATATAATATAGACTCATTCTTTATTAATTTGGTTGAACCTCCTGATGCTAAGTTTATTAACTCACTGATTTCTAACTTTCTAACCACCATATTATAAAATATATGTAACAAGAATTTGATGGAAGACTATATTATAATTAATCATCCCATTGAAATATGCACCAGAATGACTATGCTCTCCTTTACGAAATTACAATTCAAAAGTCATCATTCATTATTATTATTATTATTATTATTATTATTATTATTATTATTATTATTATTATTATTATTATTATTTTAAAGTAGCAAGCCTGACTTGACACTTCTAAAATCAGCTTTATATTATCAACATACATGAACAAATTAAGATTCAACTTGTCGAATTAACGGCACCATACTTTACATATACACACATATGGTTTACGAACCAAACCCATACTAACAAATTAATTTCTTATTTAATATATAGATTATCAAATATTCTAAGTTACATATCATTGAATTAACAAGCGATCTAGTCGATTCTCCAAAATAAATTGTAATCATATTAATGAAATTAATTAATTATATTCAAAAATAAAATCAATAATTACCTTTTGGAGATACAATTATGTTGAATATAGTTTCACAATCCTGTTCTCAAATTTTATTTTATCCCAAAGTCTTTCTTCCGCCTTTTCTTCGTTTCTCTCTTCGTTAGAATTCCTCTTTAGTCGATTATGTCAGTATATATATTAGGAAGGAATTTAACCTAATATATTACTCCTATTCCAATTTGGGTTTTAAACCCAACACCTTAATTTGGGCTCAAATAGTTTAACAAGCCCAAACTTTTACTTAAAAAATTAGTTTGTCCCAATTAGTTTAAATACCCAAATTAATATAACCACATACTTATTATAGTCAACATAAATAACTACAATTTGACCAAAACTGTCAAACATAAGAAAAGTCCAATTTTACTAAGTTAATTTATTCATCCCTTATTAAATAACAAGTTTGACTCAAATAAAAGACAAAGTCCAAACAATATGTTTTAAGAATATTTTTTTTCTGGGTATTACATATATACATGTATTTCATACACAAAAAGTATTTTTCTGTAATTTTTCAATTTCTTTTAGTATTTTTCAAAAATCATTTTTAGTGCGTGACTTAAGAAATTACCCCTATCATGCTCAACTTCAAAAATTCCCATTAGCACAATCGTATGCGTGTTAATGTGAGCCTCCAGTTTAAATTTTGTGGTCATTGGAGTTATAGAACTTCGGTTATAGCCATTTTTGTCGGAAAATCACAAAAATTGAAATAGTCATAACTTGGTAATTTTAAGTCGGAATAAGCTTATTTTTGGACAGGAGGTACTTAGTACCATATATTTTCATGTCCCAAAAGGCTGGAATTTTTTTGGCAAATTAAGTTGCCAAAACTGCCTTGTCAAAATCTTGGACAGTAGCTATTTTGGCATTTTTACTTTTTCGTGCTTTGTTAAAAATATTCCGTACAAAAATCTACAACTCCTTTTTCAGTGATTCCACTTGGAGATGTTAGAAAACTAATCATAGTATCCTCTCAAATATTTCCAAAATTTTTGAGGGTAGGAAAAAGGACAAAAATGCCCCCGACAGAAACTGCCCCGAAACAGTTTATTTCCTTTACCAAAAATGGGACTATTTTAGCAAAATCATTCACTATGACTTGTAAACTCATCCTTTTTGACTGCTACCATTTGGGTTTACTACATAACTTAATATTTAGCACCTCTCTTTGACGGATCGCAAAAAGGAGTTATAGATTAAAAACGGTGGATTTACAAAGTACAAAGAAATTTGGGTTTCTAAACTAGAAAAATTATTTTTCTTTTCCTTTTGATTCTAACCAAATCAACACTCAATATGGGTAGATCCAAATATAAAACACTCATAAACATGTGTATTCATGATTTTTGAGTTTATAACCATAAATCCAAGCTTTGATTTACAAAAATCCAACTTATATATATATATATATATATATATATATATGTTTAGGAATTTACCTTTTTCTCAAAATCTTTCATCTTCTCATTCTTCTTCTTCTTCCATGGAGGATCTCTTCTCTCTCATCTTCTTTCACTCATGGGCTGCCGCCCCCTTCTCCTTCTCCTCCATGACCGTTCTTCTTCTCTTTCTCTTTCTCTTCCTCTTCTTTTCCCGTTTCTTTCTTTTTTTCTTTCTCTTTCCCCTTTCCTTTTTCCCCTTTTCTTTTTATCTTCTCTTTCCTTCTTATCTACCAAATCCTTATTTTAGATTAATTGTTAATTTACTTAACAAATGACTAGATAGCCCCTCCTTAAATTGGTCAAAAATTGGGCCACTTATTAATCAAATTTTATTGGGCTTGTACTTTTATTATTTTGCTTACTAACAAAATAAATTTGGGCTTCCACCCAAAATTTGATTGGGCCATTATAATTCTTATCATATACATATTATATTGGACTAGATTAAATAATTAATCACCCTTAAATCAATTAGTCAATAATCCATTACTTGAATAAAAAATTGGGATATAAATTTAATACCATCTCCTTAGTCCATTAAATCTTAATTCACTTAAACTCAAAATAAATTATTGGGCTAGCTATGACATTATTATAGTCCAATACTTTTAATTCTATTTTACCCTAATCATTTAATTAGGGTGTCGATGTCGGGATTTTTAGATGTCCCTTTTTGTTACTTGTTCTTTGGTGTTCTCATTTTTAGGTGAGATTTGTTTGAAAAAACAAGTGAAAAAGGTCCGACATGTATAATGTCGACGATGGACTGTTAAGAGTCGCCAGTTGATTTTTTAAATGGTTGTACCAACACAACCGAGAAAAGGTTTGCACATTGACCCAGTTATGTGACACTGCTAAACGGGTTATGCGGAGGGAAGGTGTTAGGCACCCCCCGACATCCGTGTTACCACGGTGACCGCCTCTTTTCAAGAAACTATTATCTGAATGTGTGTGTGCGGGTCAATGTGCTGTTATTTGGAAGTAGTGCGAGACCTCGTTCTCACCTATATACACAGGGTTTGAATTTATGTAAAAATTCAATTTTAAGCAAGATATGGCAGTGATGTTTTATAAAAGAGGTTTTTCAAACCCTGATGCTCAATAGTAATTGAGACCTTTTACACTCCCATTTTATTAAGTGTTCGAATTGATTGATTTTATTTTCTGGATCACGAGGCATCCGCACGAAAATAATGTACAAAATAATGTCGACTTCCTCATGGGTATGGAAACCATCCGAGAAATTCAAACACCGCATGAGAATATTTTACAAGTCGTACATAAATTTGAAAATGTCCATCATGGAACCGAATCTAGATCAATGGGTTGAATCTGTGATCACATGATTCCTAGGCGCACAAGATCTCGCAATTTGTATGAAAGCGATAAGCGGTATATATATAAAAGCTATAAATATATATATCTGAGACATGATCACCAACCACGAAGCACCTCCATGGGGATCGAAATGTAAATAAAAAAGTAAAAGCTATCAACCGCCACGGAGGAAACTCCAAAAGGGACAAAACGTAAATAAAGTCAGTAAAAGCTATCAACCGCATACGGAGGGAACTTCAGGCAGGACAAAATGTAAAGAAAGTTGTACAAAGCGATCAACTGCCACGAAGTAAACTCCAGGCAGGATGAAACATAAAGAAAGCTGTAAAAGCGATCAACCACCTCGAAGTAAACTCCATGTGGGACGAATATATATATAAAAGCGAATAAACGCACCGGATGTAAAATCCAGGCTCATTGAACAGAGTCCGACAATAGTTCATATATATATATATATATAAAAGCAAATAAACGCTCCGGATGTAAAATCCAGGCTCATTGAACAGAGTCCGACAACAATTCATATATATATATATATGTATAAAAGCAAATAAACGCTCTGGATGTAAAATCCAGGCTCATCGAACAGAGTCCAATAACAGTTCATATATATGTATAAAAGCAAGTAAACGCTCCGGATGTAAAATCCAGGCTCATCGAACAGAGTCCGACATACAGTTAATATATATATATATATATATGAATGTGAAGATAACTCGAGGCATAACTCGATAATGTTAGTCTATATATATATATATATATATATATATATATATATATATATATATATATATATATATATAAAGCCGAAATCAAACCACGCAGATAGAGAAGTCCGCAAAAATCTCTGTATACATGACTCTTAACGTGAAGAAGAAGGGTGTGTGCGAGAGATGAAGAGAAAGGCTTTAAAAGTGTGAGAAGGCTTATAGTTGACCGCCAAAGAAGACTTCTATATCTTTAAAAGGGTAAACACCGGCTTTTGTAGGTACAAAAGAAGCTATATATGAGCTCACATGTGTTTAAAATGAGAAAGTACTATATATGGGTGTGAGTCTTGAGCAAATTAGGCAAGGTGGCTTCCTCATGGTTTTCTCTTGAAAATGGCCACCCCAAGCCCTCTATTTATAGAGGATGGAGCCAGAGGAGTGTACTGCTGGTGAGCCAGCAGGTGTACTAGAGGCAACCCGGGTGGGCCCGGGTTTCTCAGGTCGGGTCGTCTCGTGAAAGACGTGCACTTTCAAGGCCTTTGTAATGTCCACTCGAACTTTCAGAAGTACAATCCGGGCATCAGATTGAGGTATATATGACCTATTTTGGACCGCCTTTGTCGAGAGTTGTACAATGGCATAGGATTAGAGTTTGTACGAAGTCATTGAAGATGGGACGATGTCCTCCGGTCTTCAAGCTTCAAATTCTATCTGTTACCCCACACAATAGTTACTCGGGATTGATTATCCTTGATTCTTGTGGGACATCTTTGCGTAGAGATGTGTATGAAATGTTTAGACGATGTGGCGTGGCATCGTGTTGGCGAGATGACGATGTTGCCTCTCATCGATCTTATCGTCGGTTTGGGCTGATAAAGCAGACGTTGCTCAGAGCTTCCCTGAGATTGGACTGCTGCAGTTGTTGAAGGTCCTCATTGTTATCTTTGAGGTGTACATCCCTCCGTGTGTTATCAAGGGTTAGTCTGAGTATCTTGTTGTGAGTTTAGAGATTGAAGGTCGGTCGCATTTGAAACAAACATTTTTGGGGTTATCGTAAAGCGCATTCCTTGGGGTTATCACCAAGGTTGGTGGATATTCCATGGTTGGGGTGAGAGACCGGATACATCGGGGTTATCTCAGAGATTAATCGGTCTTTCTCGGTGTGTGTTCTGGTATTGGATCTGCACGCCTCGGGGTTATCTCTGAGGTTGTAATTGTTACTCCCAGTGTGTGCTCTGGGGTTGATGCTGAACTTCTGGTATTATTCAGTATGGATATGGATTGTCTTTCAAGGTTCCCTCTTAAAAGATGAATCTGTCCTCCTGCAATGTTAGTGACAGTAGTAGAGAAAATTTCGAGTGTCTACCGATGCCCCTCTTTATCATACTCATGCATGGCGATGCATGGGTCGGATAAAGAATCCTAGACACTTGAAATGCAACAAGACAAATATGGTACTGTATATAGCAACATGATGCAAATATATGATGCATGTGTACGGGGTTGTAGCCCAACACGCTGGGGATGATTGCTGGATCCCTGTTGCTTCAACTGGGGATTAGCAATGCTGACCAGATTTGATGTGTAATCCGAATCTGTTAGGATGTTGATGTTGGAGTTATCACCAAATTCTTGTGTTCTTGGTAACGACTTGATCCTGAAGATGTACCTCTTATGTGTAAGAGATCTGTGGGGATAAATCTTGGAATGTTTGAGGATGTGTATAACATATTCCATCATCTATCCTCTTTGATAACGTTGACCTTTCCTGGTTGGTATCGCTAGGATATGTCAAGATTACATTGATTTCTTCGCTAACGACAAATCTTTGTCAAGGATGCCTGACCTTCGTTGACGTGTACTTCATCGACATGTGAATCAACGGCTGAAAAATCCTGTGGGATAGATCGTCAAGGTTGCTTGACTTTCGTAGATATGTGAATCAACGGAACATTGCGTTGTGACCCCCGCCGGGGATCCACTGGGGAATATGAGTAATCGAGCATGAAATCCTCGAATAGCTCTAAAGCTCTGATAGGTTTAATCGCTATCGGCTGAAATAACGTCAAGACTAGTTAACCTTCGTTGATATGTGTGTCAACGGCTTGAATGTACGTTGTAATCCCCTACCGGGGCTTTACGTTGTAACCCCCATCGGGGATCTACATTGTAACCCCCGTCGGGGATCTACGTTGATCTTTAAGAGTAATGACCCGGAGTTGGCGGCATCAGACCTGTACAAGGTATTGCTGGATGTGATTTGTGACAAATGAGATCATTGGCAGAGTATACCTCGTGTTCGGGTGACTACCAATGAGCGATGTACAGACTCAAAGTTTCATCTGAGAAGACCAGGATTGTATGCTATTTTGCTCAATCGCATGGCGTTTTTATTCTCCATTTGACCTTTCTAGTCTGCAAGAACTCCTTTACAACTCGAACTGGACTGAGCCGGAAGGGTGGGACCCATATAGGGGTGCCGCAGGTACATCTACTGCAGCCGCAGATGAGCCTGCGGCCAACCGTGGATGATATAATCCAGCAGGTTGGTCTCACAAGTCATTTTCAACTTGATTCGCTAAGAGAAATCTGTGAGCCTCTTTCACATCTGCTGAGTTCGGGCTATTTTCTGTAAATTCTGTCACCGTACAAGTGTTCTACACTATCCTGGTAACGTATGCATGTATTTTTTCCAGTTTTTATCTGTTAGATTTTGAGTTATAGCATGAAATGCATCTAAACACATAGTAGTGATTATGTATGCACAAATGACTTGCTAAAAAATATTCAACATAGTAAATGTTAGTATTAAACCATGCTGAACATAATGATGTGAAAAAATTTAACTTTTGAGACAGTCAAATTGGCACCTTTTTCTGCTATTTTTTGTCATATTTGAGGTCCAATGAGCAAAAGATAGAAAGGAAAAGTACTCCTAATATTGAGGTTAACCTTATGCATAAATGATTTTGATTTTTAATGCATATATTATGTATATGACTTTGGGGCAGGTGTGCTACTGAATGGCCACCTAGACATGCCTATGTGCATGTGGATAGTCCTATTTTCAAAGGGGACTATGGCAAAAATTTTCCAAATGCATTGGGTAGTCATGTATTTTAACTCTATTGTATGTTAAAGTAAATGCATGCATGCATATAGTCATAAAATGCATTCTAGAAAGCTTCAGGTAAGGAAATACCACACCCTTTCTGAGGTGATTTGGAGACTTATTGTCCAGATATTATGGATCCGAATTAGCCGAGCAGTTCCCGTAGGACCAGTTCTGGTATACGGAGGAGGTCTTCTGAAGTGCCTTGACCCCATTCTGTTAGACAGCCTTGTCGATTGGTGGAGGCCGTGATTCGTCCAGTCCGGGAAGACGTGCCAGACGTTGAGGACGAGGAGGAGGATATTCCAATTGAGGATCCCACTCCTGCTGCACATGTCCCTCGTAGGGAGTTACCTTGTATTCAGGTGGCAAACCCAGAGCTTCTGGGTGATTTGAGCAGACATCCATCGATGTACTTGCATGCTAACGAGGTATGGCGTTAGACTTTGATCTTCCTTCTTTCCTATTGATGAGGATTAAAGGGTTCTGATGTTTGATCTGTATTTCATGCAGGTTCCCGGCTTCACACAGCCTCAAGGGAATTGGTTTAGTATACACTCCATGTATCAGGCTCTTCATCCTGATTACAGAGCTGTAGTGCATGACTGGGGATTCGGGGCATTCTTTTCCATCCTTCCCCGTCGTTGTCCATGGGGTAATCTCAGGGAATTATCTGAGCAATGGTTTCATCAGACTCAGTCACTCCATTTCTTTGGATTGCAGGTGATGATGATGACCTTTGATGGATTAGCGATTTATCACGTGTATGGAGTTTGGAGGGAGCGCATTGCATTGTATTGAATATTACCCCTCATCGTCGCCGATCCTTGTTAGGAGTTCCGACTTGAGGCGCTCAGCTGGCGGGGATCGTAGATTTCAAGTCCTTTGATCGTAGATGCTATGAGCGGGCTTTTGAGTGAGCCCATGCCTAATGATGTCAGAATCAGGGATCGCATTCTGCGGCGATTGTTCCTGATGATCATTAGAGGCTGCTTCATAGAAGATAACTCTTCTACGGTGTCTTTCATTTTGATCAGCGCCATGCATCATGTGGACCGTATTGGAGAGTATGATTGGGGTTCCTACACCTTTGCCTATTTTCTTCGGGGCATGTGTATGCGCTCACAGGGTTTAACCGAGGCTTGGCTAGGCTTCTACCCATTTCTGCTGGTGAGTATTTCTCTTATCATTTCCTACTTATAGGTTAAAAGTGTTTACTGATAGCAGATATTTTGCCATTGTGTTGGCAGTTTTGGGCCTATGAGAGGCTCCCATGCTTGCGTCCTGTGAGTGTGTTAAGTTTAGATACCTATCCACGAGGACGACGATGGCATCATTCCATTTTGCCGGAGGTCCCTGTAGCTGAGGGCTTCACTCATTCCCGTATGCAGCTGGAGTTGTTGATAGCTGATACCATCACATGGATTCCCTATTCATGGGAACACTTGACCATCGGCTTTGAGGATGGATACCCGACTGGAGTCGAGTACGTGATTTTCACCAGGAGAGTTCCTCTCTTCACAGATGGAGGCTGGGAGCTCTATTTAGGAGAGCATGCTATTAGGAGCACCACAGGGGAGATTCGTATGTCAATCTTGCCTCCTGCCAGGCATCATTGGCCTGTATCGCAGTCACCCGTCACTGATATCCCATTGTTGGGGTTCGACGGCTTTACATTATCAGAGGGTCCTTGCACTCAGGAGGCGTTCCAGCGTTGGTGGTTCCCTCGTACTATCAGAGCCCAGTCCCGCGCCACACAGTTTATGGGGGATATGGTTCCAGGATCTGTGATGATGACGGATTGGATAGCTTGTGTCCGAGATCCGACTCACATGACATAGATTGATAGTTTGACCCAGTAGTTGGACCAGGCACATATATTTATCCCCAAGCATTTGGGACGAGAGATCCGTGAGGCGGCTTCATTTGATCCTTCATTCAAAGTGGTGGCCTCGAGATGACCCATTCGGTTTTGCTGGTGCAGATCCTCCTTTATATAGGCCTGACATCCCTATTGATAGAGATCCGGTGACTCAGGAGGAGTTACATCAGGTGGAAAGGATTGATGATGTGAATATCGACACCATTGTCTTCTTCTGATGTGTATTCTCGTTATATCTTTTGATAGGCCTCTGTTAGATATTGGGTGGCTGTACCCCATTCTCGCTATATCTTTAGATTGGCCTCTGTTAGTAGTAGGGCATCTGTGCCCCATTTCCCTATATTTGTAGCTGTACAGAGATGATGTATTAGATGATGATATACTTAGGAATGTATGCACAATTTTTCTATTCCCTATATCATATTGCCATCTATTATCTGTTATGCATGTATCATGTTATGCATATGTATGTATGTCCAGAGATATTCAGCATTGACCCCTGGATGGTCTTATGACATGGCCCTTACGAGATGTCTTCTTGACGAGTTAATAGTATAGATCATACCCCACCATCATTGGTGGCATTGGGTATGCGATCGTGGTATGATAGCATGTCACCACAAGAGCAGGGTGTATTTGTAGATAATTTCTTTGCTGACATACAATGACATTATTGATGTTTGAGTTCCGCAGGGTTTGTGGAGACGGGATCTTTAGAGCATTGGAGTGCAGGATAGGCGGTCTTTCGATTCGGGACCCATGATTTGACTCTACTACGGAGGTATGCACGATTGACGATGCTGCCATTAGATAGACCTTGCGTGCATATGGCTTTGGGAGACATGAGTAGATGGTTCATAACTCTCACTGGATTGCGGCGCAGAGTAGTGCAGGATGAGATGACGTCTGGCCACGTGATATCCCAGCGTTTTTTGTATGACAGATTTGGCTATGAGGATAGCTATTCACGACATTCCGGGGATTTCACCGCACCGGAGGATCATTGGCATTTGGCCAGGGTTGATGTACTGCTGTTATGCGTATTGTCGTATGTCTATTTGCCACGGTACATGGATGAGATAGACATTGGAGTCATCATGGCAGTGAGAGCTCTCATGGAGGGTCGCACCATTATACCTATGATTATAGCAGAGACCCTATGGTCAGAATCCTACTGCTGCACTTATCCGACAAGAGTGTTCACAGGTAGCTCGGTCATGCTATATGTGTGGTTTATGTCACACTTGAGACCGATTGGCATTCTTAGACGGCATGGGTATTGGTTTACCTATGATATAGCCATGGCATACTCATTTCAGCCATCAGAGTGTATAGATGCTCTATCTTGGTCCACATTTTTGGCGGATATCAAAGATCCATTCAGCATATTGCCGTGTTCGGGGCTTAGCTCACCATACAGCTTCATTACTCATGCTCTGGGCATGGACTACCTCCCTCTGGCTAGTTTGAGGGGTGTGACTACTTACCACCCACTAGCCGTGATGTCGTCATAGTTTGACCAGTTTCAGGATTTACATCCTTTCGAGGGGGCGATAGGTCAGCGTTCAGCTTCTCAATATCTCTCAGCAGAGGACCGATCCTGTGTGTATGCTTGTTGGGATCAGCGGGAGATAGCTTCTTTTTCTGTGAGCCATCCGGGTTGTTCAGTAGAGTATTCCGCATGGATGGAGACAGAGATTTTATCGGTTTGTAGCGATATCTGATCTGGGATAATCGTCGGATGATATAGAGCCCATGGAGGACATCGATTCCTACATCGAGGAGGAGCATTTCATTGGGTTGCCAAGCATTTCTCTGGATTCTCCCGATTCAAGATCTTGTTGTGATTGACTCTTCGACGATTACTTAGAGCAGAGTCTTTATCTGATGACCTTCGAGAGAGATTATGACGCCCCCAAAATTTGGACACCCATATCTCGAATTCAGTGCATCACGTGTAACTACGGATATCTTACTAAATCATTAACAACGGAAATAATAGAATAATTTACATTGATATAATATAAATATTCGCGTCCCAAGGTAATCAGAACCATTACTACGACAATTCAGTGATTAACTTAAACATAACTTAATCATTCTTGAATACATCATAACAAGCATAACAATAATAATAATACTTCTAGTCTTAAAGACTAAGTTATTCTGTCGCCTTGCCCTTTCCCTTGTCCTGTCCTGAAGTACTGCCTTGCTCTGCCTTAACTGTAATATTTTAGGAAGCAAGAATGAGCAACAAGTTTGCCCAGCAAGCAATATAGCCAGAAGAACAAGCGGTTATAGCATTTAAATCTTTCAAGGGCATAATAATAATTAGTAGTTCAAGGATATCAAGAAATATCAAGAGTATTCAATAGGTGTCGTTATAGACTGAAAGATATTAACAAAATTTCAGGATTTATTCATTTCGAGGTTTAACATGAATGAGCATTGAGCAGTCACCAAGGACTAAGAACTCTTACTAGAATTAACAGTATTACACTGTAATCCAATATAAACGAGTACAACAGGTGATCAGCCTAAAGTACCCTACGTTATGCATAACATTTAATCATACTTTTGTAATGCATGCGTCGGTTTCCCGACAATATATAATTTCCCCTTCAATGAGGGTTGTTCATCTCAGTAGATTACGATAGTCCGCACCAAGTCAATTGGTTTGGATAGCTTTTAAAACAAAATAATAGTCCAGTCGAATCAAAGGCTTAGACAAATTTTTATAATGCATTTAAGAACGATAAGTCCAATGCTTGCAACAACGTCAAGGTATACAAATGATTTTTGAATAGAAACAGATATTTGCTTGAGACAACAATTCGAACGTATACAGTGTAAGAAGTAAGGAACTTGCCTCGTTCGTCGATTATGTTTACCTTTGACACCTTGTTACGTATACTGCCTATAATATAATAATATAGCCGTACAAATTAGTGATTGTTGAAACCAACTCACTTTAGCTATTAATCGCATGTCATCCTAGTTTAAGGTACAAGTCTCTCATAAAATTCATAAAAATACTACATTTCTTACTTGTTAAACATTTATGCTCGCAAATAAGAAAACTATGCACATAACATTATTCATTAAACTATTGCTCAAATTAGTTATCTGAACCAATTTTTATTAATTAGAGTTTTAAATGACATTACACATATAATACATAAACATCCCACTTTATGGAAACACTCTTCTTATTGCATTTAAATATTAGTCTATTTATCCTCCATGCGTAGAGTTGCCACCAATAATTCTTTATAGGTAAAAATCAAATCCAAGATTTGAGCCAAGTAAACCACTCGCTAAACCAACAAATAATTGGTGACAAGCCATAACACGATATTATGACAATTGAAGTAAGTTTAACTAGAAGAAGCAGTAGTTGTGACTTTTCAAGTGATAAGAGAAAATTGTGGTGTCTCCTAAAAGCAAGGAGTGCCCATAACCAAAATTGATTTTCTTTTTCTACATGGAATGTGTTTTTATTTTTATTTGTTCGAAAGAGACTTGGACGGCAGAAGAGAAAGTCTCCCCTTTTTGATAACAATTTATTTTATTTTTATATTATTATTATTAATATTATTATTATTTTATTTATCAAGTCCTACGCTTGGTCTTGCTGGAGGTACTAAAATATAAAATGTGTTTGCTATAAAGTCTTCTAAATCTTCACATTGCCCACATTTTACTATCCAAGAATACTTAATAAATAAGGCTAAAAGACTTGAAATTCTCATGCATAGCAACTCATTTAATAAGAACATGTAGCCACCAAAATTATTGCATAAGTACAGCAAATTTTCTTGCACCACTAGCAACCGAAATTAGCCAAAAATAAAAATAAGGCAGCACTTCTATACACAAAATAAAAATCACATATATCACCCTTAATAGGTACACCTACCCGCCCCTTACCATCACATCAATTACTTGATTACTTGCTCTTTTTTTTTGTTCATGCCTAGCAGTAACCATAAAGCCAAACCAAATCATGAATCACCCAAATTATACACACACACACGCAGCCTTCTTTCTTTTTCCTATACATGCTTTGAGTTTTTTTTTCCACTACGAAAATCATTATGCATTCATGCAAATTAATTTATTTATTTTGAAGCACATGGTAAATATTAATTTAGCATGCACACATTTAATTTAGCATACTAATTTACAAGCAACACAAAATATCCACATTACTTCAAAAAGAAGAAAAAGTGTGCTAGAATTTAAATGGAAAGAATTTTATTTAACTAATTTATCTATATACCTTAGCTTGAAGAAAAGAATTGGTTGCCAAGATGAAAGCTCGCTACCTTTATAACACCACCTCACCTCTCTACTTGGTTCTTGTTGTGTTTTTTTTGTAAAGAACAACTAGAGCAAGGGGTTTATATGTATACTAAAAGAAAAGTGCATAAATTAATTAAGTACTCATGGCCATCCCTACATAACTTTATAGCAGCCCTAGTACTCTAATACATCCCATCCCACATGTCCATGTATCGCCAACAACCAAAAAAAAACACACAAGCTCCCCCTTTTTTTCTTGGATACAAAGGTTCTAAAATGATGGTCTCATTTATGGGTAATACCCAATTCACTAGAACTTAGCTTGCTAGAATTATTTCACTTACAAACCAACAAAGTTGCTACCTATGTACTCAACAGATAAAATTTAATGGGTGGAAAATTTTCATGAAAAAGTCGCCAATTTTTTCTTGTTTAGAAAATGGTAAAATTCTAAAAAGGTGAAATGAGTGGTTACCAATTGTAAGGTTGGGTCCAAATCCTCTTGGCTAAATTCACCTACCATCAACCTAGTTGCTATTAGTACTTTGCCAAAAAGTGAGTGAATAAGACTTTACATGGTCAAAAAAAAAAAAAATCAATCAAATGGTAGGTAGAATTCACATGGGTGGAAAATTAATGGGTGTAAATTTCCCATTATTAGGTTTATTATGTAAATACTTAATTACTATGGTAGCAGATTAATTAATTTAATTTACCCAAATAACACTAAATTATACACCACCTTAATAATTATTAATAAGTTGGGCTATATCACATAATTCAAGTTGCTCACAAAAATGATTCAGTCTTTCTAGATAAGCTTTCAACCTATTCAAGGATTTATCAATATTCTGATATATTTAAATAATTAATTATGTACCACTTCTCATATTGTCATCTTTTACATAGCGATGCATTCCTTCTTTAATTTATTCCTCCCTAATTCCATCATTGTGTCACACAAGACACTTCATAAACTTATCATAATTCTCCACATCTTATCAATTATTAAAAGTTCAATTTAATTCAATTCACCTCATGCCATGTAAGCATTTATAAAATAAAAATCACAGGCTCTATTTATATAAATATTAATATTAAATCATGAAATTTACGGTTATTACATCCCCTCCCCCTTATAAAAATTCCATCCTCGGAATTGATACAAGGTTACACAAAAAGATGGGGATAGTCTCTCCTCATCCTATCTTCTAATTCCCATGTGGCCTCCTCGACATCGTGGTTTCGCCAAACAACCTTTACAGAAGATATAACTTTGTTTCTTAGCGTTTGTTCTTTCTTATCTATTATCTGAACAGGAATTTCTTCATATGCCAGATTCTTCTCTACTTGAATGGGCTCATAGGAAATCACGTGCTTATAGTCAGACTTGTACGGACGTAGTACGAAAATGTGAAACACGTTGTGGATGTGTTCCAGTTCGGGTGGCAAGGCAATTTTGTATGCCACTTCGCCCATTCGCTCCAATATCTCGAATGGCCCTTTGAACCTCGGACTCAATTTTCCTTTCTTTCCGAATCTGATCTTTCCCTTCCAAGGAGATACCTTCAAAAACACAAAACTACCGACTTCAAAGTCTCGGTTCTGACGATGCAAGTCGACATACTTCTTTTGGCGATCTTGAGCAGCTACCAATCTGCCCCTTATTGTTGTTACCATGTCGGCCATTTGCTGAACTAATTCTGGTCCCAAAAGTCGTCATTCTCCGACTTCGTCCCAACATAATGGTGTTCTGCACTTTCTCCCGTAAAGAGCTTCATATGGTGGCATACCGATACTTGCATGATAGCTATTATTGTAAGAGAACTCTACTAATGGTAAATGGTCGTCCCAATTTCCCTTGAAGTCCATCACGCAAGCTCTAAGCATGTCCTCCAACGTTTGTATGGTTCGTTCACTCTGCCCGTCAGTTTGAGGGTGATAAGTAGTACTTAATCTCAATTGAGTTCCCATTCGTTCCTGCAAACTTTTCCAGAATTTTGACGTGAAACGCGGATCTCGATCGGAGACAATCGACACCGGCACTCCTTGTCGCGATACGATTTCCTTTACATACAAATTTGCTAACGGTTCAAATTGAATCGAATCTTGATGGGTAGAAAATGAGTCGTCTTTGTTAGTTGGTCCACAATAACCCAAATGGCATCATAACCCTTCCGTATAACAGGAAGTCCAACCACGAAGTCCATCGAATGTGCTCCCATTTCCATTCGGTATTTCCAAGTGGTTGAAGTGGTCCACTTGGCCTCTCGGTGTTCTCGCTTTGACTCTTTGACAAGTAAGACATCCGCTAACACACTCTGCAACTTCTCTTTTCAAATTAGGCCATCAAAAATGGTGTCAAGATCCCGATACATTTTGTACCTCCCGGATGTCTGTAATACGTCAGATTGTGTGCTTCGTGTAGGATTTCTCTCTCAATTCGACATCTGGTGGCACCCATACTCACCCACAAACCTCAATATACCGGCCCTTATCTACTTTGAACCTTTCTTCCTTATCTTCTACTATTCTCTTCTTTATCTTCTCACATTCTTCATCTTTCTCTCAGTGCTTCCTTTATTCTATCTAATAACGCTTCGGGTGAGCTCTCATCATGAGTAATTTTCCTTCCGCTTCTTTTGGTTCCTCCACCCTAATTCCAACTTTTCCATTTCTCTTATTAATTCCTCTTGAGTTGTCAATTTGAATAACTTCTCCTTCCTTTTCTACTCAAAGCGCTTCGGCCACAACGCTTGCTTTTTCCCGGTGATAAAGAATTTCACAATCGTAATCCTTGATTAGTTCCAACCACCTTCTTTGTCGCGATGTTCAACTCCTTCTATGTGAAGATATATTTCGAGACTCTTGTGATCCGTATATATATCTCATTTTTTCCATACAAATAGTGCCTCCAAATCTTCAATGCAAAGACTACCGCCGATAACTCCAAGTCATGGGTAAGGTATCGTTTTCAAAATCTTTCAACTGTCGTGAGGCATATATGCAATGACCTTGCCATGTTGCATTAGAAGACACAACCCAGATCCTCTATGCGATGCATCACTATGCACAACAAATCCTCCCGATCATCCGGTAATGATAATATAGGCGCCTCACTCAACCTCCTCTTCAATTCTTGAAACTCTCCTCGCATTTGTCCGTCCATACAAACTCTCTGTCTCTTCCTCGTTAGATTGGTCACGGGGTTGCTATCTTAGAAAAATCTTGGATAAATATTCGATAGTACCCGACTAAACCTAAGAAACTCCTAACTTCACATGCCTTCTTACTATTCCCTGCCATTTACCGCTTCCACCTTTGCAGGATCCACGGAAATTCTATTTTGATCTATCACATGTCCTAGAAATTGAACCCTTTCCATCCAAAATTCACATTTTGAAAATTTAGCGTACATCTTTTCCCTTCTCAATGCTTCCAATACCATTTTCAGTGTTTACAGGTTTCTTCTTTCGTCTTTGAAAAAATCAAAATGTCATCGATAAATACTACTACGAACTTATCTAAGTATGGCTTGAAAACCCGGTTCATCAAGTCCATGAATGCTGCCGGAGCATTGGTTAACCCAAATGACATCACTAGAAATTCGAAATGTCCGTAGCAAGTTCGAAACGTCGTCTTTTGTATGTCCTCCTCTCGCACTTTCAATTGATGATAACCCGCTCAGAATCTATTTTTGAAAAACACTTCGCTCCCTTCATTGATCGAAAAGGTCGTTTATCCTTGGCAATGGATATCTATTCTTAATTGTCACTTGGTTCAACTCCGATAATGATACTGAGCCTCATCGATCCATCCTTTTCTTTACAAACAACATTGGTGCTCCCCAAGAGGAGACACACTTGGCCGAATGTAACCCTTATCTAGTAACTCTTGCAATTGAATCATCAATTCCTTCATTTCTACTGGCGCCATACGATATGAGGCTTTCAAAATTGGTGCGATACGATTGCTAAGTCTATTATGAATTCAATTTCTCGTTCAGCGAGAAGACCGAATGATTATCTGAAACACGTCTTGGAAATCTCTTACCACCGATATATCTTTCATTTCTATTCCTTTTTTCTCTGAAAGTGTCCACTATATAGGCTAAATAACCCACACATCCTTTTTTTAACAATTTTTAGCTCAGATCATCGTAAGGCAACACGATTGCTTGAGCGATGAGCTACCGTAAAACACTACCTTAGACCGATTTGAGGTCCGAAGGTTCACACTCTTCTTCCGACAATCGATTATCGCGCGTGGCGGATAACCAATCCATTCCTAATATCACATCAAACTCTCCCAATTTAATCTAATTAAGTCTACGTTTAGTTCGTGACCTCTAATGTTTGCACAACAGTTTTGGTAAACAAACTCTATGGAAATTACTTCCTTATTCGCAATCTCTACGTTCAATGAGTTTTCTAAATGTTCAAGAGGTATGTTTAGTCGATTAGCAAATTCTTTGAGACACAAAGGAATAGGTAAAACCGAATCAAATAATACATAGGCATTTATATTATTGATTGGGAGAATACTCGACACCACGCCCTCCTAGCCACATTGCATCTTGACAGTCATGTTAAAGGTTGGGCATTGATATCGATTGGATTGCGTTGGTCCGCCGATCATCAGCTTGCTGCCCCCTCCCTGTTGGTCGCTTCCTCCGTTGCTCCCCTTCTTTGGGCAATTCTTGATTTGATGCTCAGTTGAGCCACACGCGAAACATCCCTTGATCTTTTTCGGCTTTGGGCAGTTGGGTGAAATGTGCCCTTCTTGGCCGCAGTTATAGCAGACGCTGCGCCCCTTCCAGCATTCCCCTTGATGGTTTTTCCCACATTTTGAGCAAGCTTCACTTCTTTTCTTAAACCCTCCTTGATAACTTTCTGACTGGTTGATGTTTCGGTGGTTGGTGTTGTTGTTGTTGTTGTTGTTGCGGTTATCCCATTTCCTCTTTCCCAGATAACTTCCACCACTGCTACTCCCTCCACGAGTTTCTCCCCCAACATTCTTGTTCTTCTTCTCCTTGTTGTATTGGCTCAATGCCTCGCTACCTCCCTCAAAGAATTATCGCTTCTCCAATAATGTATTAACGAGTCGATTTGAAGGACCAACACCTTGTTGAACAACCAAGGTTTTAGTCCAAGTTCAAGCGTCGAGATTTCCTTTCTTCAAAGGTCTACTTGATGTGTTGCATGAATCGTATGCGAGTTCATTGAACTTGGCCGCATACTGTGCCACTGTCATCTCCCCTTGTTTTAGTTCTAGAAACTTTACCTCCATCCTATTCTTCATGCTCTTTGGGAAGTAATTCTCGAAGAACAAGGTCTTAAACCTTTCCCAGGTTATAGTCCCTTCGCCCGCCCTCTGTTGATTTGCTTCCCACCAGTAGTTTGCTTCACCCCTCATCATATATGTAGCGAACACGGTTTTCTGGTCTTCACCCACACGAGCAATGGCAAAGGCTTTCTCCATTTCCTTGATCCACGTTTGCGCTACGATAGGGTCGGTTGTACCCATGAATTTCGGAGGTCCTACACTCTTAAAGTTCTTGAAGTTTGCGACCGGAGCTACTTGGGGAATGGGTGGTACTTGTTCATTTCTTCCCCTAAGAGCCTCCCCTAACAAATCTACAAGCCTCTGAATGGGATCTACTTGTCCTCTCTCATCATTAACCGACTCTTCCGGTGCAGTTAATCTACGTCTGGGCGGCATTTTTCTGCATCACAAAACTTCCATTTTTATTATCTAATTATATTAATTCTCCATAAAAGGAATAAGATTTCAGAATACATTTCAGAACAAGATCATTTATATTCATATGCCAAATTGTTACATTACATGTTTATCTCTAGCATACTTCTATAAACGATACAACTTATCCCCTAATATCACAAAAGATGGGGACAACCATTAACATACTACCCCTCTAATATAACTCAAAAGTTTGGGGCTTACAACTATCTCACATTCTACATAAAAGACTGAAATTAAAACAACAGATAATACACTACATAACGAACTATAACTAATAACTTTTAACGCCTAGACTCAATCTATCATTCCGCGTTCCACAGCGCTCTGGTACTCCCTCTGAGTAATATGCACCACCGAATCTCGGCTTATGGTGTGTCGAGTTTGTCCCTGCTCTGCCGGGTAGTGATTTACCCCATCAATTAGTCTCTCCATGGCCGTGCGCACTGCTTAGCCCATCCTGTTCATCTTCCTCCTTTTGCACCTCACTTCATCTTCTAGATCGTTAGCCCTATCATTGGCCCCTTCCCACTTCTCTTCGAAATGGATCCTATCCATTACCTCCATCTCTAACTGAGTACGGATAGCTTCCTTCTCTGTCCTCTCGTTCAACTCCCTCTGCTCCATTTCTTCCAATTTCCCTGCCAGTTCTACATTCCTAGTCACCGCCCTGTGAAACAAAGCCCCCATCTGGATCCCTGCCTCCTTACGGTGAGCAATCTCCACCTCCATCTCCTACATCACTAACTTTCTCTGGTGGTCTTCGTCCCTTAGCTTTTGGAACTCGGACTCCCTGTCCCTAGCCTCAGCCTCTAACTCCTCAACTCTGCACCCTAACTCTAAAATCTGCTCCTCATACTCCCCCAACATCCTATCTTCGAAAGTGGCCTCATCGGAGTCCTCCATGGGCTCGTCCACCATACGCTCCTCCATAGGCTCCTCCTCTGGATCAGACCCCTCGGGTATTGGCTCCATCTCCTCTTCCTCATCATCATCATCGATAGGGACTACAGTTGATATAGGCTCCGCTATTAATGGTGCCTCATATACCACGTGTATGTCACGCGACTCCTCTTCTACTACTCGGCTAGGTCCTCCCATGTCAGTCATCCTACAATCACCAACACAAGACAAAACAAACAACAGCTCCATTAGAATGTTAAATAACATAAGTACATTGTATAGAATGAAGTTATATTCTATAACATGCTAAGTCTCTCTCTACGAAAACTCTGTATGAGTTTCATCCCTTTCTATCTTCTAAGTTCTCCTAAGTTATAATCTAAGGGCTCTCGCTCCTAAGGTTTATAACTATGGCTTTGCTACCAACCTGTGACGCCCCCAAAATTCGAACACCCATATCTCGAATTCGGTGCATCACGTGCAACTACGAATATCTTACTAAATCATTAACAACGGAAATAATAGAATAATTTACATTGATATAATATAAATATTCGCGTCCCAAGGTACCGTAACCATTACTACGACAATTCAGTGATTAACTTAAACATAACTTAATCATTCTTGAATACATCATAACAAGCATAATAATAATAATAATACTTCTAGTCTTAAGGACTAAGTTATTCTGTCAGCCTTGCCTTTCCCTTGTCCGTCTCAAGTACCGCTTCGCTCTACGCCTTTAATCGTAATGTTTTAGGAAGCAAGAATGAGCAACAAGTTTGCCCAGCAAGCAATATAGCCAGAAGAACAAGCGGTTATAGCATTTAAATCTTTCAAGGGCATAATAATAATTAGTAGTTCAAGGATATCAAAAAATATCAAGAGTATTCAATAGGTGTCGTTATAGACTGAAAGATATCAACAAAATTTCAGGATTTATTCATTTTGAGGTTTAACATGAATGAGCACTGAGCAGTCACCAAGGACTAAGAACTCTTACTAGAATTAACGAGATTACATTGTAGTCCAATATAAACGAAAAGTACAACAGTGATCAAACTTAAAGTACTACTACGTTATGCATATGATTAATCATACCTTGTGCGCACGTCGGTTTCCCGATAATATATAATTTCCCCTTCAATGAGGGTTGTTCATCTCAGTAGATTTACGATAGTCCGCACCAAGTCAATTGGTTTGGATAGCTTTTAACACAAAATAATAGTCCAGTCGAATCAAAGGCTTAGGCAAATTTTAATAATGCATTTAAGAACGATAAGTCCAATGCTTGCAACAACGTCAAGGTATACAAATGATTTTCGAATAGAAACAGATATTTGCTTGAGACAACAATTCGAACGTATACAGTGTAAGAAGTAAGGAACTTGCCTCGTTCGTCGATTATGTTTACCTTTGACACCTTGTCACGTATACTGCCTATAATATAATAATATAGCCGTACAAATTAGTGATTGTTGAAACCAACTCACTTTAGCTATTAATCGCATGTCATCCTAGTTTAAGGTACAAGTCTCTCATAAAATTCATAAAAATACTACATTTCTTACTTGCTACACATTTATGCTCGCAAATAAGAAAACTATGCACATAACATTATTTATTAAACTATTGCTCAAATTAGTTATCTGAACTAATTTTTATTAATTAGAGTTTTAAATGACATTACACATATAATACATAAACATCCTACTTTATGGAAACACTCTTCTTATTGCATTTAAATATTAGTCTATTTATCCTCCATGCGTAGAGTTGCCACCAATAATCCTTTATAGGTAAAAATCAAATCCAAGATTTGAGCCAAGTAAACCACTCGCTAAACCAACAAATAATTGGTGACAAGCCATATAACGATACTATGACAATTGAAGTAAGTTTAACTAGAAGAAGGGTAGTTGTGACTTTTCAAGTGATAAGAGAAAATTGTGGTGTCTCCTAAAAAGCAAGGAGTGCCCATAACCAAAATTGATTTTCTTTTCTACATGGAATGTGTTTTTATTTTTTTGTTCGAGAAAGAGACTTGGGCCACAGAAGAGAAAGTCTCCCCTTTTTGATAACAATTTATTTTATTTTTATATATATATTTTTATTATTATTATTATTATTATTATTATTATTTATCAAGTCCTACGCAGCACTTCTATACACAAAATAAAAATCACATATATCACCCTTAATAGGTACACCTACCCGCCCCTTACCATCACATCAATTACTTGATTGCTTGCTCTTGTTTTTTTTTTGTTCATGCCTAGTAGTAACCATAAAGCCAAACCAAATCATGAATCACCCAAATTATACACACGCACGCAGCCTTCTTTCTTCTTCCTATACATGCTTTGAGTTATTTTTTTTTCCACTACGAAAATCATTATGCATTCATGCAAATTAATTTATTTATTTTGAAGCACATGGTAAATATTAATTTAGCATGCACACATTTAATTTAGCATACTAATTTACAAGCAACACAAAATATCCACATTACTTCAAAAAGAAGAAAAAGTGTGCTAGAATTTAAATGGAAAGAATTTTATTTAACTAATTTATCTATATACCTTAGCTTGAAGAAAAAGAATTGGTTGCCAAGATGAAAGCTATCATCTTTGTCTTAGGAACACCACTTTCCTCTCTACTTGGTTCTTGTTGTGTTTTTTTTGTAAAGAACAACTAGAGCAAGGGGTTTATATGTATACTAAAAGAAAAGTGCATAAATTAATTAAGTACTCATGGCCATCCCCTACATAACTTTATAGCAGCCCTAGTACTCTAATACATCCCATCCCACATGTCCATGTACTGCCAACAACCAAGAAAAAAACACACGCAAGCTCCCCTTTTCTCTTGGATACAAAGGTTCTAAAATGATGGTCTCATTTATGGGTAATACCCAATTCACTAGAACTTAGCTTGCTAGAATTATTTCACTTACAAACCAACAAAGTTGCTACCTATGTACTAGCTGCCGAAAAATTTAATGGGTGGAAAATTTTCATAAAGCTGCCACCTTTTTTCTTGTTGCCGAAAATGGTAAAATTCCTAAGGTGAGTGGTTACCAATTGTAAGGTTGGGTCCAAATCCTCTTGGCTAAATTCACCTACCATCAACTTAGTTGCTACTAGTACTTGGCTGCCAAAAAGTGAGTGAATAAGACTTTACATGGCTGCAAAAAAAAACAAAAAAAAAAATCAACTGGGTAGGTAGAATTCACATGGCTGCCGAAATTAATGGGTGTAAAATTCCCATGGCTAGGTTCTATTATGTAAATACTTAATTACTATGGTAGCAGATTAATTAATTTAATTTACCCAAATAACACTAAATTATACACCACCTTAATAATTATTAATAAGTTGGGCTATATCACATAATTCAAGTTGCTCACAAAAATGATTCAGTCTTTCTAAATAAGCTTTCAACCTATTCAAGGATTTATCAATATTCTGATATATTTAAATAATTAATTATGTACCACTTCTCATATTGTCATCTTTTACATAGAGATGCATTCCTTCTTTAATTTATTCCTCCCTAATTCCATCATTGTGTCACACAAGACACTTCATAAACTTATCATAATTCTCCACATCTTATCAATTATTAAAAGTTCAATTTAATTCAATTCACCTCATGCCATGTAAGCATTTATAAAATAAAAATCACAGGCTCTATTTATATAAATATTAATATTAAATCATGAAATTTACGATTATTACAGAGATCATGCTCGATCCTTGATATTGTCTGCCCTTGATGGGAGAGACGCAACTCTATTAGAGAGAGACAAGGCATTAGCTCGCAGAGATATCGCTGTTGTTGAGCGGGATGAGGCCAGATTAGCGAGAGATGCAGTGATAGTTGAGCGAGATAGTGCCATATTTGCCCGGGATGTTGTTGCCTCTTTTTTACTACTAACAAAAGAGCTCTAACTTATGCAAGCATACATGTGTCAACAAGTAATACAGAGCAAGTAAAATATCGATCCCACAGAGAAAGTTGTTTAACTTAAACTACTATTCAATAATTAAATCACTATATTTATATGCTCACACTAGAGATTAAACTTGGTTGATTCTTAAATTGCAAATAACAACTAAAATAATATAAACGATATACTAAATGATATTGGAACTAATGGGATTCTAACTTCATTTACTATTTCATTCAATCGCCACTATCATGCCTGACTTGTTCACATATTATAGGAAAGTAGCCAAGAGCACTAAAAGAGTATTAGCCATTTTTCAATGCACTAAGACCTACTTACACAACATCCATAGATGATAGACTCTATGTAATCATCAATATAACCAACATCACTATATATATGTATGTGAAATTGCAACTATATTGATTTTAAGTTCAAGCTCTTATCTTAACTTATACGGTGAAAAAGGTATATGTCTATCACAGTTCACGAAATACATAAGCCATATAACATAGCCCTATATCATTATATACTATCATGATTACGATCCATATTTGCATGTTCATTGTCAATTCCATACAAATACTGAAACGAATGGTGATCAAGCATTCATGTATGCAAAACAATCATGACAGGCATCCCATATAATATGCAAAACAACCCAACATTTAAGCATGCAATCAAACTACATAATAAAATCCGTTAGAATCCCATAATGGAGTTTAGTTCATGACTGAACCAAAAGCCATTATGAGATCAAAGTTAAACATGATCAATAAGAAACAATTGAAAGATGAAAGATGAAACTATCAAACCCAATTACCGAATACACATCAATATTCAATCCTCATAAGATTCCAGCAAAAACTAACGTTAATAAACCGCTCTCGTAGAGAAATCCCAAGAAGGAGTAGAAAAGTAGCGTTATCACCTCCTTCTACGTTGGAATCCTCCCTAGAGAGTAAAAACCCTAATTACGATGTAAAGTTTCGTGAAAACTAATAAAATGTCGAATGATACCCCTGACACCAGTCAAGAATAATTTTTAATCAATTACAACCTTTAAAATTTGGAAATAAAATAAAGCACATCAGTAGCATCAGACATCGCGCGGCACATGGCACGTAGCGCTCTTCCGAAGATGATAGTCTCATGGTAGCGAGACTTGCGATAAATTCATATGTTATATTTGCTCTCGCGCGCTCCATAGGCTTGTCTATCTCGCGGCCGCGAGACTTGCAGTAGCATCCAAGATCTGACTGGGTGATCGCGCGGGCGCACGTTCTTAAGGCTATTTTGCCCGCGGCCGCGCGGCTTAAAATCTGCAGGTCCTGGTTTCTGTTTTCCTACTGCTGCTACTTTCTCCGTTACGCTCTATTTCGTTGCACCAATGCACCTTCATGCCATGCATATCCCATCCTTTTACCTCGTTTCAAGCATCCATTTGCCTTATGCTCCAAATCACCACCAAAATAGGCCGATTCCTGCACTTATTCACCAAAAGGAGTTTTAAGAACGTGCAATGCAAATTAACATGAAATGCAGCTAAACTAGACTAAAATGTACTTGAGATGGGCATAGTTCGCATGAATTGGTACTTAATAAGTAGGTAAAAATCCTACTTATCAAATACCCCCAAACTTGAACCATTGCTTGCCCTCAAGTAATGCATACTAATGAATAATGAAAGATGCGACTACATTACTATGCACTTAATTCTCACATTGTCCCAAACATTATAGGCATTCAGTACAATTTGCCTCAGTGAAGTTTTTCTAGATTTGAGAATACAAATTCAATCCAAACTGCAGGCATAATGTCATATACGCAAATAATTCACCAATGCTATACAGATGTTGTGTGTGTGTGTGTTGTGTTCGCCTAATACTAGATTTAGGTGTAGAATGCTCATGCTATCTTGCTCAAACCAGAAAAATTATAGCATAAATCAAGACGTATGTTTATATATGCGACATGAACTATTCCAACATCTTAAAATAAACTAAGGTTCAACAATAAGTTTATCTGCTTTATTCTACTCACGAGGACGAATTTCGCTCTTTCTCGCGGTGTTTATTGCTATTTTTCTTTTCTTTTCTTTTTCTACATGACTGTGCAATGTCTTACTCCATTAGGCACACTGCTACCCCTTAGCGAGCTTTCGACCAACGACTCCCAGACTATGAAAGACCTTAGGGCGCTAGGTGTAGAGACCATCCCCTCGGGCGTACTTACTCAAGTAGCCAGGGCCCCGAAATAAGACTAGCCATGCTATTTCTATTATCCTTTTTTTTATACACAGATACCCATGTTTTCCCAGAGTTTAAAACTCGATGTTTTATACAGTCTCACAGCCACTTTTCACATATTTCTCTTTTTACACTACATTTTTCCGTCGAGCAAAAGACACGTGTTTCTTATACCTACAAGTAGTTGTGAACCCATTTGTGCAAACCGAGAGCATGTATACAGCATTATGAATTTCGTTGTATAAAATGTTATAACTCAGCTCAAGTTATCCAAAATATTGAATTCATTTAAAAACTTCACTTTCATCATTGGCTAGACAAATTTTTTTTCTAAACGGCAAGGACTGTGAGGTAAGCAACATGCAACTATGTGCTAAAATGTAGAACTAAACATGCACATAAAAATTAAACTAATCATGCAACTATATGAGTTATATATAACTAATCATGCAAAACTACTAATAAAAAAAACTAACGACTACCTAATACCCCCAAACTTAAAATATTCAATTTCCCAATTGAATGAAGGTAAAAGGTATGAAAACTCCCCTAGTTATCGGTAGTGCCACCCTCCTCAGGTGGTGAGTCCGGTGGTGGATATGGTGATGCGGTTCCAAACTGAGGCCATTCTTGTGTTGTTCCTTGTTGCGCAAATGCTTCGGCTAGAGCCCTTGTGAGTCCCGTCGCAAATGTGCCCAAATTGTCATATATGGCATCGCCCTTGCGCTCTAACCTTCGGAGCTGTCGATCGCCATAGGTGGCACGCGCGTGCATGGACGGGCTCACTTCATCTGTTTGCGGGGGTTGTTATTCTGGAAAAATAGGATGAAGGATGAATCCTAGTCCTCGTGGATGCGGTACACCACCTGCCCAGTCTTCGAACTTTTTGATCGTGGCATGAGTAATGTCCTGGCTTGGGTATTGCATCTGCTCGTTTCCCGAGTTGCATCCCTGATTAGCACAAAGCATGGCTACCACGGATGCGTGTGGAATGCTCCCAACCGTTGTTCCCCGTAAATAGCGCAGCATATTCTCGTGAATGAGATGACCAATGTCGATGTATTTTCTGGTGATTATGCCCCACAGAAGACATGTCCTCTTCGCTGATATTTCGTGCTGATGGGGTGACGACAAGTTCCACGCTTTTGCATAGCGATTTAGTCTTCTTGCATTTGGGAATAACTTATGGTACATGTTGTACTAACTTTATACGTCCATTTTGTACCCAACACACATAACTCTGCAATGATCAGCTCCATGTTGGTCTCCAAATGAGCGTCGGTTATCCAATTAGCAGCCCCCCACTGGCGGTGCATCCATAATTTTGAAAATTAATCGAATAGCACGGGGACTGTAATCTACCTCGTTACCCCGAACCAAAGATATTCCGCTCATAGTCACCTTGGCTTTAGCATAGAATTCACGAACTATGCTCATAGGACTGGGTATTGGAGTCGCCGTCAGTCAACCCCAACCTCTCTCTCGAATCATGGAGCACAACTGACCATCCTGACTTGCCAGCTTGAATCCTCGCTCCTTGACGAATGTTTTCGCCACAATGCGGTAGTACTCTTGTTGAGCTTCCAAATTTAGGAATTTTTTGTGATCTACAATGTCAGCCTCTTGACTGCCTACAGAGGATGAAGAAGACGATGCGATAGATCATGCTCGCTTAGGCCCCATTTGTATTTGCTAGTAATTGCACAGATTATATGATTGGGTAGGAAGAAAAACTTGAATTTGATAGCTCTCACTCGTGATTCTGCACTCCCACATAGAAACCCTAGCTTTATAGCACTCTTGAAGAAGTTGAGGAGGTATGGACTTTGAATGAGGAGAGAATCTTGGTTGATTGATTGAGAGATGTACGGCACGAAATTGTAACTGATGAAGAGATAGCGACGTGAGTTATGGAAAGGGAGAGAATTTCGTTTCTGTTGATATCCTAAATAAGAGTCCAAATTGTCCCCAACTCTGTTTTAAATCAGCCAGCTCTGCCTTAACTTGGGTGTTCTTGTGGCCGAAGCTTGTTTTTAAGAAGATGGTATTTGGCGAGACTTCATGAGAAACATTTTGTGGGTTTTATCTGGACGCGCGGTGGTGAGATTTTATCCTTCCTGGGTCGCATGGCGCATGAGTTTTTCATTTATTAACCATATCGGCTTGCCTTGGTATGCGCGATTTTCATAACTTGTGCCCATATGCATGTGTTCATTTCCATTTTGCCTTTCAGTGATGTTATCCAGTGATGGTTCCTGCATAGATATTAATGTACCATGTTAAGGCATGACTTAGTGATTTCATATTACTAACAGCATGCAAGCATTCTCATAGCCATTCTTGTGACAATCTTACGCATGAATAATGGTATCCAATTAAAAAGGAGTTTGATATAACTACTGAAATAACTCAAAAAAAAAGATTAAAGTCTAAGCAAGGGAGAGAATAATAATGGGTTGCCTCCCATTCAGCGCTAAGTTATAGTCAATTAGCTTGACTGTCTCTGAATTCATTTCACCATTGGAATTGTGGTGCTTTCCTTCGTATTCTCTGCACCCTGAAATTTCATGACCTCATCTTCCGTTAATGGCTTTTCTTTCAAATCTGCATTTTTACCCGTTGCATATAGCAATGGTCCATAATCCCTGGATTTCTGTACTTCATCCTGTAGGCACCAGTCCACCACGTCAACTAGAAAGCACTCTTCTTCATCCGTTGGTAAACTGATTGCTTTAAAGACGTTGAAAGTAATCTCTTGATCATGGACCAACATAGTAAGTTCACATTTCTGCACATCTATTGACGTTCTGCCTATGGCCAAAAAGGGCCTTCCCAATATTATTGGTATGCTTTTGTCCTCCTCGTAGTCTAAAATGATGAAGTCAGCTGGGAAAATAAACTTGTCCACCTTAACCAACACATCTTCAACAAGTCCCCGTGGATATGTGATGGATCTGTCCGCTAACTATAATGCAATGTTTGTGGGTTTTGGATCCGGTAATCCCAACTGATTAAACACTGACAAGGGCATCAAATTTATGTTCGCCCCAAGATCACATAAACACTTACTGAAGTTCAACTTTCCTATGGTACATGGAATTGTGAAACTGCCTGGATCTTTCAGCTTTGGATGTAATTTCTGTTGAAGCACTGCACTGCATTCCTCTGTCAAGGTTACTGTCTCAAAATCATCTAATCTCCTCTTTCTTGACAAGATACCCTTCATAAACTTAGCGTAGCTGGGCATTTGTTCCAATGCCTAGGCGAAGGGTATGTTGATCTACAGCTTTTTAAACACCTCTAAGAATTTGCTGAACTGTTTATCGTCCCTTTTCTTTATTAATCTCTGCGGATATGGAACCTGAATGTCCATTGGTGGTACTGGACTCTTAACTGTCTCCTCTGAGCCTGCTTTGTCTTTCTCTTCCTGCCGATCCTCAGATTTCTCTAACTTTTCCTGCTCATTATCTGGTTCCTCGCCTCGTCTTGTGCAAGCGCTCTCCTCGATACATTCTCGCGTGGGGCGCTGACTTCTGATGGTGAGCGAGTCTTTCCAGATCTCAATGTAATCGTTTGGCATTGTTCCTTCCCTTCTCTTCTTCGATTCGTCTCCGTGTTACTTGGCAATGAACCCTGGGGCCTGTTAGTAAGCATGTTTGCCATCTGCCCCATTTGAGTTTCCAGGTTCTTTATAGCCACTGCTTGGTTCTTGATCATAACTTTTGTGTTTGCCATGTATTTCATCATCATCTCCTCCACTTCTGATTTCTTTTCTTGCTGAGGTGCAGCTGGAGTGTGATTTTGCTGTTGTTGTTGAGAAAATCTGGCGGAAAGGGTGGTCTAGGATTAAATTGCGGGCTGCTTAATGGTGTACTGAAATTGATTGTTTGGTTGAAGCCGAGCTTCTTTGATTCCCTTGATTATTCGACCAACTAAAATTTGGATGATTTCTGTTGTTGGGGTGGTATGTGTTACGAAATTGGCCTTGACCTTTTTCGTAGTTGCTCACATCTTTGCGACTTTGATTCTCGAGGTGATAGCACATTGGTCCATCGAGTGTGACCACTTTACAATCTCACATATGTGGCGGTAGTCTTTACCTTTCCTTGACCAAAGTATCTATCTTCTTTGCCATAGGCGCCATCTGTCTGGCGATAAGTTGAGTAATGGCATCAACTTCCAACACACCATAACTTTGGTTTGTGGCATGGTGGATGTAGGATTCTGAAAGTCATTAGATGACATTGTCTCGATAAGATCATAGGCTTCCTCATAGTTCTTTGCCCATAATGCATCTCCTGCGTTTGCATCTACGATCGGTCTCATTGCCATCCCAATCCATTATAAAGCGTGTTAATTACCATCAATCGGCATCCGAGTGATGTGGGCACTTTCTCGGCATTTCTTTGTATCTCTCCCATGCTTCATGTAACGACTTCGCCTGTTGTTGCTCAAATTGAGAGATATTTGTCCTCATCTGCGATCTTAGCCATTGGGAAGAACTTAGCTAAGAATTTACGTGCGAAATCCTCCCATGTAGTTATAGATCCTGCTGGCAGAGAATGAAGCCAACTTTTTGCTTTATCCCTCAATGAAAATGGGAACAACCTTAGTCGAATAGCATCCTTCGTCACACCGTTGTATCTTAATGTATCACAAATTTCAATGAAACTCAATAGATGTTCATTCGGATCATCCGTAGCAACACCCCCAAACTGAACTGTGTTCTGCACCATTTGAATAGTGTCAGTCTTGATCTCGAAAGTATTGGCTGATATCGCTAGTCTGACTATGTTGGACTGTAGTCCATTGATATTGGGCATGGAATACTTTTTCAGAGCCCGATGCTCCTCTCTTTGATCTTCTCCTTGTGCCTCTAAGTTTATTATTATTTATCGTGTTTTCCAAGCTGTTCTTGTAAATTTCTATGTACACCGCTTTCCAACCTCTCCCGTTTATATTATCTTGAGCAGTATTAACTTCGGGGTTGGTTGGAGGTATCTTATATAAAAATTTATCAAATTCTGAAACAAAAACAAAAACTGAAATGAGATAAGACTAGAATTGTCTAAGTCATACAATATAGCTTAAAACTAATGATAATAATACTAAATTAAACTCCTTTCCCAAACGGGCGCCAAAAACTTGTTGCCTCTTTTTACGACTAATCAAAAAAAGAGCTCTAACTCATGCAAGCATAAATGTGTAAACAAAATGTCTGAGAAAAGTAAAGTATCGATCCCACAGAGAAAGTTGTTTAACTTAAACTATTATTCATTAATTAAATCACTATATTTATATGCTCACACTAGAGATTAAACTTGGTTGATTCTTAAATTGCAAATAACAACTAAAATAATATAAACGATATACTAAATGATATTGGAACTAATGGGATTCTAACTTCATTTACTATTTCATTCAATCGCCACTATCATGCGACGACTTGTTCACATATTATAGGAAAGTAGCCAAGAGCACTAAAAGAGTATTAGCAATTTTTCAATGCACTAAGACCTACTTACACAACATCCACGGATGATAGACTACTATGTAATCATCAATATAACCAACATCACTATATGTCTATGTGAAATTGCAACTATATTGATTTTAAGTTCAAGCTCTTATCTTAACTTATACGGTGAAAGCGGTATATGTCTATACAGTTCACGAAATACATAAGCCATATAACATGACCCTATATCATTATACTATCATGATTACGGTCCATATTTGCATGTTCATTGTCAATTCCATACAAATCTTTGAAGCGAATGGTGATCAAGCATTCATGTATGCAAAACAATCATGACAGATATCCCATATAATATGCAAAATAACCCAACATTTAAGCATGCAATCAAACTACATAATAAAATCCGTTAGAATCCCATAATGGAGTTTAGTTCATGACTGAACCAAAAGCCATTATGGGATCAAAGTTAAACATGATCAATAAGCAACAATTGAAAGATGAAAGATGAAACTATCAAACCCAATTACTGAATACACATCAATATTCAATCCTCATAAGATTCCAGCAAAAACTAACGTTAATAAACCGCTCTCGTAGAGAAATCCCAAGAAGGAGTAGAAAAGTAGTGTTATCGCCTCCGCCCTACGTTGGAATCCTCCACAGAGAGTAAAAACCCTAATTACGATGTAAAGTTACGTGAAAACTAATAAAATGTCGAATGATACCCCGACACGATCGGGGAATCATTTTAATCAATTACAACCTTTAAAATTTGGAAATAAAATAAAACACATCAAGTGACATCGAGACATGGCAGCGGCAGTAGCGCGTTCTTCGGCATGATAGTCTCATGGTAGCGAGACTTGCGATGGAGGTTCATATGTTTTGTTCGCTCTCTCGGCGTATAAGCTCCATAGGCTTGTCTATCATGGTAGCGAGACTTGCGATAACATCCATGATCTGGTTTGGGTGATCGTCTTGGTAGCAGCGTTCTTAAAGAAGTTTTTGCCTTGTGGCCATATAACTTGAAATCTGCGCAGTCTGGTTTACATTTTCTACTCACTCTTTGCTTACTCCGTTATGCTCTATTTCCTTGCACCAATGCACCTTCATGCCATGCATATCCCATCCTTTTACCTCATTTCAAGCATCCATTTGCCTTATGCTCTAAATCACCACCAAAATAGGCCAATTCCTGCACTTATTCACCAAAAGGAATTTTAAGAACGTGCAATGCAAATTAACATGAAATGTAGCTAAACTAGACTAAAATGTACTTGAGATGGGCATAGTTTGCATGAATTGGTACTCCATAAGTAGGTAAAAATCCTACTTATCAGATGTAGCCAAATCATGAGATAATCTTTGCGGTGAGGTCCCTTACCTTTGGCATGATCGCGAGATGGCGCTTACATTGATGAGCATATGGTCACCATGCGAGATATTGCGCAGATCTGTTGGGTCGTGTAGATATTCTCGTACAGGAGACCACAACTTCGCCTCCTTCTTCTGAGAGGGACGCCATGTTGGGCTTGTTAGCTTGCATATACCCTGACTTGTAGATGAGCTTGTATTTACCTGCATAGACTAGCTTAGCCATTTTGTCATGTATAATTTACATTGTATATATCAAACAACATTATATATATAACAGGGAAATATATTTTTGGATCACTTCCCTTTTTGATATGCTTTGCTACTTGCTTGATATTTTGCCTGCTGCTTCAGAGCTTGCGATCTTGATGTATTCTGAATTCCTTCTGGGTGGATGGACATTGAGTTGTCTCTGGATAGTTCAGAATGGATCATCGATCTGTATGTATCCCTACCATCTTTGGTGTCTTGGGACTGGTTTCTGTATGGAAATGTGGAGAGGAGTGTGGCTTTCCTCTCTGAGATTGACCGCACCACAGATGGTCTCCAGTACTTCTATGTAGGAGAAGCTTAGTTAATTCCATCTCTTATGGATTGGTGTTGCTCTTCAAGGTATGACCATAACTTAGATGGTCGTAGAATCTCCTATTTGGGAGGAGTTCGGGTAATTCCACCCCTTTGGTGCGGCCAGAATGAAATGTAGTGGTTTGAAGGATGATCCAGTACCAATGACAATGGTTTGTGTTTTGGTAGGGGTGAGACCGCTTTCATGAATGGCTGCCCACGTACTCTATTGAAGAGGAGATCAGTGCGTGTAGTTCAAACCTGGTGTAAGAGGTTCAACGCTGTATGTGGCAGAAATGGTGTAGGAATGTTTTTGTTATTTTTTGTTTTATTGCGACCGGGCCATATGAAATGGTTGCCTACGTACTCCTATTGAAGAGGAGATTAGGTCAATGTAGTTCGCCCCTCATGGCGAGTGGAAAAGCATAATCCCATGTGCAGGTCAGAGTGCAGGGAGGAGAAAGTTTAATCCTAGGTTGAGGATAAACTGCAGGTACAAGAAGTTTGATCCCAGGTATGGGTAGCGAAACTGTAAATGCGAGAGGTTCAATCCGTAGTGGGATAACCTAAGTCGTAGGAACGCAGAGGAGCCAGGCTGCTGGCTTGAAAAGTATGTTTCCTTGAGGGGCAAAGTGTAGAAAAGTTATTTGTGGTAAAGGGTTAAAGAATCGGAATGACTGGTGATCTGATGGTTCAACACCAGGATGTTTGCTTGATGGCAACTTCAGACATAGTACCATTTCACGTCGTTTGAATTGATGAGTTATGGAAATTCATCGCCGTCCATTTCTTGCAATCTGAGAGCACCTCCTATCAATACTTCTTTGACAACAAATGGGCCTTCCCAGTTAGGAGCGAATTTTCCCTTAGATTGATCTTGGTTGTCAAAGATCTTCTTTAAACCCAAGTCATGTCGTTTAAACTGCCTTAGCTGGACTTTTTTAATGTAGGATCTGGCGATCCTTTGTTGATATAACTGACCATGAAAGATAGCCGCGGTTCGCCTTTCGTCTATTAGAGACAATTGGTGATACTTGTCTTGTACCCATTGGTCTTTATCCAGCTGAGCATCTATCAACACTCTGAGGGATTCCATTTCAACTTCTATGGGGAGCACTGCTTCCATCCCATAGGTTAATGCGTAGGGGGTTGCCCCAGTGGAAATGCGCATTGAGGTTCTGTAGGCTAATAGAGTGAGAGGCAATAAGTCAGGCCAATCTTTGTGGTTGGAGGACATCTTTTGCATAATCTTCTTGATGTTTTTGTTAGCGCTTCAACAACACCATTTATCTTTGGACGATAGATGACAGCGTTAAGATGTTTGATGTGGAATTTACTGCATAATTCCTCCATCATTTTGTTGTTGAGGTTCTTAGCATTGTCTGACACAATCTCCTCTGGTTGTCCATATCGATAAATGACATTGTTTCTGATGAAAGCAATGATGACTTCTTTGGTAACCCTGGGGAAGGAGGCTGCTTCTACCCACTTGGTGAAGTAGTCGATCATGGTGAAGATAAATCGGTGACCATTACTAGCTTTAGGCTCAATGGGCCCGATAACGTCCATTCCCCACATTGAGAGGGGCCAAGGTGAACTCATATTGTGGAGTTCTCGTGGAGGAGCGTGTATAGCATTCCCATAAATCTGGCACTGATAGCATCTCCTAACGTGGTCATTGTAATCAGCTTTGAGAGATAGCCAATAATGTCATGTCCTGAGGACTTTCTTGACAAGGAAAGGGCCACTCATGTGGGGGCCATAGACTCCGCCATGGATTTCATCCATAAGCCTTTAGGCTTGATCATTGTCTAAACATCTGAGGAGACCTAGTCCTGCATCTCTTTTGTTGAGCGCATCTCCACTCAGGTAGAATTTCATAGCAAGTCGATGGATCCGCCTTTTCTCAGTCGGGCTAGCTTCCGCGGGTGTAGATCCATCTTGTAGATATTCCTTGATATGCTGATACCAAGGATGTTGGATGGGAGGTAGCTCATCCGATACTTCTCCAACATAATTCCTATAGGCTGGGGCCTTATGCAGGGAATTGTGACGCTTGGCAAGTGTTCCTTATTTGATATGCGAATCAAGGAGGCCAAAGTAGCTAATGCGTCCGCAAAGTCATTCCTATTATGAGGAATGTGTAGAAAGGAGATTTCTTCGAACTCCAAAGCCATCTTTAAAACCTGCCAATGGTAGGGCAGCAAATGTAATTCCTTGGTTTGATAGATTTCGGTGGATTGTCTGATTACCAACTCTGAATCTCCAAATTAAAGACAATTAACCGCCTGATGCCCATTGAGCGGGAAAGTTTAGCCCCATGAGGATGACCTTCATACTCGGTAGTATTATTGGTGGCGTAAAGCGCAATTTAGCGACGATGGGATCTTTGCTTCCCGTGCGGATACTAGAACTGCTCTAGCTCCAGAACCTTCCAAATTAACAGCTCCATCAAAATACATCTTCCATGATTAGCGTCTGCGTCTGGAGATGGTGTTCTTTGCCTTTGTCATTACTCCTTCATTGGGGAAATATGTTTCCAAGGGTTTGAAATCCCCTAAAGGTGCGGCGGCAAGTTGATCCGTAATTCCTTGACCTTTGATGGACTTTTGAGTCAAATATACGATGTCAAATTGTTGTAGGATCAACTGCCATCTGGACAGCCGGTAATTTAACATGGGTTTGTTGAACACGTATTTGAGAGGATCCATGCGGGATATGAGATGGGTTGTGTGACCATGGAGGTAATGTTGTAACCTCATGGAAGCCCATGCTAAAGCATAACACGTCTTTTTGATTAGATTGTACTTGTGTTCACTGCTGCTGAACCTTTTGCTGAGGTAATAGATAGCTCGTTCTTGGCCTCTATCGTCCTTCTGTCCTAGCATGCAACCCATGGCATTGTCACTTATGGACAGGTACATGAACAGGGGAACATCATCCCTGGGTGGTACCAACACGCGAGCTTTTACTAGATGTTTCTTGATTGTGAGGAAGGCATTTTGACACTCATCATTCCATTTCATGGAGGAGTTCTTCCATAATAGCTTGAAGATTGGCTCACAGGTTGCTGTGAGTTGAGAGATAAACCTGCTAATGAAGTTGATTCTTCCCAAAAATCCCTGTATTTTCTTTTCTGTCTGAGGAATGGGCATTTCCGTGATGGCCTAGATTTTGGCAGGATCCAGCTCAATCCCTTTGTGGCTGACTAGAAATCCTAGCAACTTGCCTGATTTAACGCCAAAGGCACATTTAGCTGGATTCAACTTCAAGTTGTACTTACGCAACCTGTTGAACAATTTTTTGAGATGCTCTATATGGTCATCCTCCTTCTGGAACTTGACAATGATGTCATCCATGTAGATCTCGATCTCTTTGTGCATTAAGTCGTGGAAAAGAGCCATCATAGCTCGTTGATAGGTGGCTCCGACATTGATGAGGCCGAATGACAACCGTCTATTGCAAAAGGTTCCCCAAGGAGTGATGAAAGCAGTTTTCTCACAATCTTCCTTAGCAACCATGATCTGATGGTACCCCGCAAAGCAATCAGCAAAGGAGTACATGTCGTATTGAGTAGTATTGTCAATGAGAATGTGGATAAATGGCACGGGAAAGCTATCTTTTAAGCAAGCTTTGTTTAAATCCCGGTAATCCATGCAAACTCGCACCTTCCCTCCAGGGTTAGGCACAGGCACAATGTTGGATATCCACTTAGGATATGTGGACACCATGATGATGCCAGCTTGAAATTGTTTCACAATTTCCTCTTTTACCTTTAAACTCCACTCAGGTTTCAATCGCCTGAGCTTTTGCTTGACTGGCTTAAATCCCTTTTTAATGGGAAGGCGATGAAGGACAATGTCAGTGGACAAACCCACCATGTCTTCATGAGACCATGCAAACACATCTTGGAATTGGGTAAATAGCGTAACCATGTCATTCCTTTGGTTTGGGGTAAGGTCTGAACCAATCTGGATTAACTTAGGGATTTCTAAGGTTCCGAGATTGAAAGAAGTGGTTTGATCAAGGTTGGGTTTAGGTTTGTCTTTGACCCATTCTTGAATTTACGAGTCACCTCAATGTTATCTGTATATCCATCAAGGTGAATTCATCTCTACATCAAAGGTACAATCCTTGTGGAGAAGAGGCAAATGTCGACGAAAATCTGAGCACATCTAAATTCATAGTCCACGAAACAAAATATGCTTTCACTTAGTATATATGAAATGTGTTGATCGTACGGTGTTAGCATATCTTGGTAAAATAAAAGCGCTATCTTGCATGAGAAAAGTAAGCGGTTATTATATCTACTGAGGCGGAAGAGAGTTTACCGCTTTTACCTTGACAACCAATGCAAGGCGTGTTGTTCCAATTGGCAAGGGCAAAGTTCGGGTGGGCCATGATAATGGAGGATTGTCATCATCCTCCCCGTCTCCGAATGATGGCCATTACGTCTGGCAATCATCGTCAGAGGTGTATCTATTGGTATGTTTATCATGAGCGATGATGCGTATACGACATCATTCGGATGACGTCTTGCTTGATTCTTTGTTCCTCCTCTTCCCGCTGCGGGATTTGGAACAAAGACTTCTTTCTCCTTCACCGGTACCGACTTGGGAAATAACATAGCCATTACAATTGCTTGCACCTTTATAGGAGGTTGTGCGGACTCAGAGTTTGAAGGCGAACATAAACGCAGCATGGTTAAAGCTGAAGGAATCTGCTGATGCTTATGAGGATTCCTGTGACTAGAACTGGCAGAATAGCCTAGCCTAGCTATTCCAGTTTGCTTGGTTAATTGAATTGGGTATTTGATACCCTGGAAATTTTTACCCAGCCCTTGTCCCGGTTTATAACCCAATGACATCATTTCCTGAGTAGCTGACATTACTTCGGTGGAAATCTTGGGTTCGGGAAGTGGCATTCCAATTGCATGGTATTGGGTATTGCTTACTTCCAAGGCATGAAAACTGACTGGTTCAACATCTGCATTGGCATTGATGAATGGCATGTCCCGTGTTGAGGACACTCTGGTTTAACATTTACCGTGACCAGGCTATTGTTGATAATGTATTTCAATTGTTGGTGAAGAGTGGAGGGGACTGCCCCAACCATATGAATCCATGGTCGTCCCAAGAGCAGGTTGTATCCCGAATCTATCTTGAGTACATGGAAAGATACGCAGAATGTATGAGGACAAATTTTGATTGGCAGTTCAATTACTCCGACCGAATTCCGACGGGCTCCATCAAAAGCTTTGATGATAGTATGGCTACTCCGAATTCGGTTGAGATTGATATTCATCTTCACCAAGGTAGCATATGGACAAATATTAAGAGATAAACCTCCATCTATCAAGACTCCAGCTAGCATGTATCCAGAGGACAAGACCGCAATGTGCAACGACTTGCAATGACCAGCCCCCTCGGGCGGTATGTCATCATCAGTGAAGGATATCACATTGTTGTTGAAAATGTGATCAACCAGATGTTGAAATTTTTCTGTATCAACTGATGTTGGTGGATAGGCTTCTTCTAAAACCTTTAACGAGACCTTCTGGTGATTCTCGGAAGTTAGGACCAAGTCCAAAATTGATATTTGTTGTGGAGCTTCTTTTAAGCTTAAAACCACCGTGGCTTCGTTATGACCCATAGTGCGGAGGAATTTTTCAATCTTCTCCATGGGTATTTTCCCCTTTGATTTGATGGTAGACTTCATCACCCGTTGGGAAGAAGATCTGATGGATTTTCCTTCGACCTTTATAGCGGTTGTATGTGAGGTGGATCCTTCACCTTCTCCATAATTCCACGGAACTTTGCTCAAGCTAACAATAGGATATTGTGCTCTGCACGGCAAGTTGATTGGCTCAGGAGCGGCCACTTTCAAAGGATTGTTGCTTACCTTGAGTTGAATTGTTGGCATTGTGAGTGATTTATTAATCCCATCAGTTTTAGTGGATATGACTGCTACCACACTCTTCCACTTAGTAGGACCTGAATTCTCACTTGCACGTAACACAGTATCGTCGTCTGCTAAGTGTAGGACACCATTGTCAATTAGATTTTGGATAAGGTGGCGGAGTGCCCAACATTCTTCTGTGCTGTGACCGCGAGACTGGGAGTGATATTAACATACTCCATCGGAATTGTACCGTCCTGAACGGGGGTTGATTGGAGGTAGAAGGGAACTGATCCTTCCTTTATTGATTAACATATGAAGGATTTCCTCCATAGGTTGGCCCAAATAGGTGAATTCCCTTTTGTTGGAAAAATCCTGACGGGCTCCAGACTGAAGTCTAGGCTCAATCGAGGCATAACTCGATAAAGTTAGTCAGATATATAAATATATATATATATATATATATATATATATATATATATATATATATATATATATATATATATAACTGAAAATAAAACCACGAATGAAATTAGGGCAAATGCTTACAAACACGACTCTCAGCGTGAAGAAGGGTGTGTGCGAGAGATGAAGAGAAAGGCTTTAAAGTGTGTGAGAAGGCTTATAGTTGACTGCCAAAGAAGACTTCTATATCTTTAAAGTGGGTAAACACTTGCTTTTGTAGGTACAAAAGAAGTATATATATATGAGCTCTTTGGTGTTTAAAATGAGAAAGTACATCATATGGGGTGAGTCTTGCAGAACAAATTAGGGTGGCTTCCTCGCCATTTTTTCTCTTGCAAAATGGCCACCCCAAGCCCTCTATTTATAGAGGATGGAGCCGCAGCCACAGGTGTACTAGAGGCAACCCGGGTGGGCCTGGGTTTCTCGGGTCGGGTAGTGCAATCCGGCCATGCGATTGAGGTATACAGGACCTATTTCAGACCGCCTTTGTCGAGAGTTGTACAATGACATAGGATTAGAGTTTGTACGAAGTCATTGAAGATGGGACGATGCCCTCCGGTCTTCAAGCTTCAAATTCTATCCGTTACCCCGCACAATAGTGACTCGGGATTGATTATCCTTGATTTTTATGGGACATCTTTGCGTAGAGATGCGTATGAAATGTTGAGATGACGTGGCGTGGCATCGTGTTGGCGAGATAACGATGTTGCCCCTCACCGGTGTTATCGGTGGTTTAAAATGAGTCATGAGCGTTGCTTTCGAGCTTATTTGAGATTGGCTTGCATTTGTTGAAGGTCCTCATTGTCATATTTGAGGTGTGTCTGTCCTCCCGGTGTTATCGCCGGGTTGGTACAGAGTATCTCGTTGTGAGTGCCGAGATTGAAGCTAGTCGCATTTGAAACAAGCATTTTCGGGGTTATCGTCGAAACTGCATTCCTTGGGGTTATCACCAAGGTTGGTGGCTATTCCCATGGTTGAGACTGAGACTGGATACCTCGGGGTTATCTCTGAGATTAATAGGTCTTCTCCGATGTGTGTTCCAGTATTGGATCTCTGCGCCTCGGGGTTATCTCCGAGGTTGGAATTGTTACTCCCGATGTGTGTGCTCTGGGGTTGATGTTGAACTCTACGGTAGTATCCATTATGGATATGGATTATTTTCTTTTATTTCTCACACTAGAAAATAAATTCCTTACTTATGCCTTTTTAATTTCATAACCCAATTAGACTTGGTTATAAAAAATTATATTATATATATATATATAAATAAATATCTTAATGTTATATATATATATATATATATATATTTATATACTAATATTCTACCATATTATAACCTCTTAGGTTAATTAATTATCACACCTAATATATATATTAGGTTACATAACTTAATTCTTAATTCACTTTTATATACAAAATAAATGTATTCACATTACATAATGTATATTTAATTAATCATATACATAGTTCACATAATCATAACATATTTCACTTCTAACTCCAATTTTGACCTTTTTCTATAAAAGTCAACTATTGACTTTGACCCCTTACACATTTTGTGTTAATTGTCCTTTCTGACTAAACTTGACGTTCCGGACCCAACCGAGCAGTCTGTGCTTCAAAATTATATCTCTAACTCAAAATTTAAGTTTTAACTTATTCCCTTCTTATTGCTAATTGTATTAACTAACGACTTTATACTTATTCGAATTCTTATTTCCCAATCACGGCCAACAGTTAAACTATGTTAATTACTAACATAGTTTTATCTTGATCCTTATATCATTAACTTAATTCATCATTCCTCTTGCTAAAAAATATATATAGCACCTTACTAAGCATATATATTTCTATACATATACTCATCTTCGTTTAACCTCATAGCATCTCTTCATGTGAAATCTTATCTCCTTAATAAAATTTCCATATGTACTTATATAACATTTCTTAGACTATTCAGTTCACATCTAATTTACAGGTATCGTAATACCTTATTCTTGATATTCCTTCAAGTACATATTAATTCATTTCTAGGGTTTTGAAATTTTGTAACCCATATTTCTTTATTCTTATTCAATTAAGAACCATATAGGTTCTTCTTAAAATTTTTTAAATAAATCCTCAAATTATCTTCTAGGTTTTATTCTTTAACCTTTATTCTAGTCATTCAAGATTTTATAAATTTTCGGGTTGTCACATTCAATTCTTCTTCTAAGAATTTCATCCTCAAAAGTCTACTAATCACCACTCCTTTTATTCATCAAAACTAGTCATAACCTTTATTTAATCTCATAAGATTTCATCCTCAATTTATGAGGACACATGAGGTTTTATTGATCAAAACTAGATTTTCAACTTAATTTCAATTTCCTCATTCGAGGATTTCTCATCTATAATCACATTTCACTATAACTATCCATTAAGAGTTTACATCTTCTAAACATTCACCAAAACTAGGTTTTCATAATAACTTTTATTCAATCATCTCAGATTCTACTCGTATTCGACGAGTTCACACTATTTCATATCTAGCATCATATACTACCACAACATTACTCTAAAGAGTTTAAAAATTTTCATAACTGTCTGAGGGATCATAAAAACTATGAACTTTGAGGTTTAGGGTATTTCTACCTGCTACCTCTTTCAATTACGAAAGAAAGGTACTCTGCCTCTGAAATATTTTATAATAAGTATGTTTACAATCACGAAGAAGGTAAACTACCGGTGCGGGTACTTTAGATGATTAGTCTGTTGTACCTTAGTAATCGAAATGACTATATGCGTTCTTAGATTGGAGTATTTTATCTAATTAGTATATCCCCATTTTTCAGGGTTGTTCACCTCAGACTTATATATCATAAGATTCCGCACCAAAATAATTTGTTGCATTAGCTTTCAAAGAATACTTTGAATTTCATAAACATTTGTCTAGCTGAATCAAGTAGCTTAAACGCATATCAATAATTCGAATTTCAATCAAAACATTTCTGGCTAAATTTAATTGGCAATAACTTATCTTTAAAAATTAAAATCATTTTATGACGTCATGATACCACATTGTATTTCTGATTCGTTTGAGGATTCAGTCATTTTATAACTTTGTCATACTACATCATTCCATAGTGGCCTGACGATCCTTAGATCGCATCCAACACTAATTAATTCTTCATTGATAACTCCATTTTTATCACCTCTGCACCAGATTACATGATGTATTAATGATATAAAAATACATTTTGATAATTTAAATCATTTTTATCTAGCTGAATCTATTAGCACAGACTCTTCTTTAATCAGTTCAAAAACCTTGAAAATCATCTTTGGTGTCATCATTCCACAACAGGTAATGATGTGTTAGTGGCCCGAAGTCCACACCTACACACTTGTCACCATATGTTGAGGATAACAAATAAAAATCATTTTTAAAGACACATCAGTGCGAATTTAGCTTGATGTCAAAAACTTTGAAATCTAGCATAGCTAGAAGATTTGGATTACCTATGCTTCCATCATCAACTTCACTTTATCTAATGATCCATTGCTTAATAAATCTATTTATTCCTATAATCGTCAATGCTCAATTCACACATAACTATACCCAGTTCGTCAAACTCACCACATATTTTGAGTTCAAGAACTTTTCACAATCATATGAGTTTCGGAACTTATCCTAGTCAGACCATAGGCGTCAATTCGCTGAGGGGTTCAAAAATATACCATATGATTATGAGTCATGAACTTACCATAAGTATGAGTTTTAAGAACTCGCAACTAACCTTATATTCTCTACCTATTCGTTATACACATGAGAAAAGAATCACCTTATAAACATGCATATAGAAAATAGCGCGACATCAGGTTCCAATGATTATCAATGTAAGAAACTAAGTGGTTGTCAAACCAAACTCGGCCACTAACCAATATAGGAAGCTAAGCGGACAATTCCCCGCCCATACAAAGAATTGGTCAACCTAACCACTATATCGGCCAGGAAGCTAAGTGATTCTAAACCAAGTACAAATTTCACCCATACAAGGAATCATACAACTCAGTTTCTTAACTGAGTCCTCAATTGAAATCCTACACAATTCTAACTTTCTCTTTTCTTAATATGAATTTTCTTTAATTCGTATCTTAACATTTACCACTCTTTTTTGAGTTTACATCGTACCATTCCATAGTACCTTCTCTTTATAGTGTCAAGCTATATCATACCAATCACTTAACATATCATATGTTATTCAACAATTTAATCTGATCACGTCGTGATCTTATTTCGTAATCATTTTTCCTTATACTTACGATTGTTTTATATTACGATCTTCTTATTCTTCTCTTTAATCATATTATATTATGATTTTATTTATACTTTTCATCTTATAGACATAGTCTATTTATTTTCACTTTTCATCTTTATTACAGGAGTCAGGTAACTCCGGATTCTTATCCTTATAGCTCTTCAAGATTCTTCTTAGAATCTTATTTATCTTCATCTTTACTTAATAATGAATTTCCAAAAATTCATCTCTTATCGCTTAAACTCTATTCAAGTTTATTGATTAACATCATCTCTGCGATTATAGCCTAAGGTACACCTACCTAAGGTTTATAACCTATGGCTTTGATACCACCTGTGACGCCCCCAAATCCGGGTACTTTTTACCTTAGATCTTGTACATCATTTCTACAACTATTGCGGAAGATATAAACATAAATTGTTAATAAAATAAACCTTTACACATCATTCCCAAGGTCTACAACCTTAACTAAATACATACCTTCAATATCTTAAAAGGTTTACAATGCTTTTTTTCGTAAAATTTAATAGATCTAATCGCACTATAATTTAATCTTGCACTTTGCTTTTTGCTTTCTTTACTCGAGCTTTCATCTTAAATAAAATTTTTTATCATGATATAGCAAGGGTGAGCAACAAATTTGCCCAAACAAGTTTTAAATTTAAATGAGATATATCATGATTGAAAGAAAGAATGAAAAAAGCTAGCTAAGTTTTCAACAATATAAACATTGTGAAATAACATGAATCAATTTTCAAAATTGAACGATGAATCAATAATGTTTAAAGGTCAATAATGAATATAAACAATTTAATCGAACCTTATGGTAATGAAGGTGATCAACCTTTCATATACGATGAACATATACAACATGCACTAACGTGCGAATCAATAATCAAGTATGAGGCGTGAATAATCAACAACAATTATTCATTAACATGCTTTGAACATACAACTCAAGTTTGAGTTAGGGAAACTTGACTGTACTGCTGATTACCGCTAAACAATCTAATGTAATCTCTTATGAAAGACCTATCAATTATAAGATTGATCTTTCGGTTAGCATATCATACCTGTTATCTCATAATACTATTTCTTTATCCATAAATTATCTAACACTTAATCACAAAAATCAAATATTAGATAACAGCTTAACACATCAGTATTATTATCATCCTTTGATAAATCTTTAATCACTATATCATATCCATTATGATTTAATACTCGCTTTTTCATTTCATAAGTTATTCTTTAATATCTAATAAGTTAAATACTAATCCAGCCACCTAGATTCTAAATCTAGCAACCAAATTGCCAATCCAGCAGACTAAATTCTAAATCCAGCATTTAGATGGCCAATCCAGCAACCCAAACTGCAATCCAGCTAACTGGATTACAAATCTAGCAACTAGATTGCAATCCGACAAGCTTTGGATTCATTAATCCATCAATCCAAGCAAGCTGGATTCTAAATCCTTCAATTCAAGAAGAAGCTTTTTCAATCCAAGAAATTTGGATTCATCAGATTTTCCAATTCAATATTTGGATTCCATATCTCCTTTAACTAAAAAATACCAAATCAACTTATTATTTTTCTATCTTTTGGCCATGCTTATATACACATGTATCATATACAAAAAGTATTTTTCCGTAATTTTTCAATTTCTTTTAGTATTTTTCAAAAATCATTTTTAGTGCGTGGCTTAAGAAATTAGCCCCATCATGCTCAACTTCAAAAATTCCTAGCTCTTAGCACAATCTTAAACGTGTTAACGTGAGTCTCCAGTTTAAATTTCGTGGCCATCGAAGTTATAGAACTTTGGTTATAGCCGTTTTTGTCGGAAAATCACAAAAATTGAAATGGTCATAACTTGGTCATTTTAAGTCGGAATGAACTCATTTTTGGACAGGAGGTACTTAATACCATATATCTTCATGTCCCAAAAGGCCGGAAATGTTCTCAAAAATTAAGTTGCCGAAAGTCTCTTTTAAAATCTTGGATAGTAGCTATTTTGGCGTTTTTACTTTTTCGTGCTTTGTTAAAATTATTCCATACGAAAATCTACAACTCCTTTTTTAGTGATTGCACTTGGAGATGTTAGAAAACGTATCATAGTATCCTCCCAAATGTTTCCAAAATTTTTGAGGGTCGGAAAAATGATGAAAATTCCCCCGACAGAAACTGCCCCAAAACAGTTTATTTCGTTTTCCAAAAAAGGGACTGTTTTAGAAAAACCAGTAACTATGACTTGTAAACTCATACTTTTTTAGTGCTACCACTTGGGTTTACTACATAACATACATATCTAGCACCCCTATTTGACGAATCGCAAAAAGGAGTTATAGATTTAAAGCGGTGGATTTACAAAGTACAAAGAAATTTGGGTTTCTAAACTAGAAAAAATTATTTTTTTTTCCTTTTGATTCCAACCAAATCAACACCCAATATGGGTAGATCCAAATATAAAACACTCATAAACATGTGTATTCATGATTTTTGAGTTTATAAACATAAATCCAAGCTTTGATTTACAAAATCCAACTATATATATATATATATATATATATATTAGTTTAGGAATTTACCTTTTTCTCAAAATCTTTCTTTCTTCTTCTTCTTCTTCTTCTTCCATGGAGGATCTCTCTCTCTCATCTTTTTTCACTCATGGGTTTGCTTGCGCCCCTCTCCTTCTCTTTCTCCTCCATGGTCGTTCTTCTTCTTCTTCTCTTTCTCTTCTTCTCTTATTCTTCTTTTTTTCTTTTCTTTCTTTTTTCTCTTTTCCCTTTTCTCTTTTTCCTTTTCTTTTTTATCTTCTCTTTCCTTCTTATCTTCCAAATCCTTATTTTATTTTAATTGTTAATTTACTTAACAAATGACTAGATAGCCCCCCTCCTTAAGTGGGTCAAAAAAATTGGGCCACTTATTAATTAAATTCTATTTGGCTTGTACTTTTATTATTTTGCTTACTAACAAAATAAATTTGGGCTTCCACCCAAAATTTGATTGGGCCATTATAATTTTTCATATACATATTATATTGGACTAGATTAAATAATTTAATCACCCTTAAATCATTTAGTCACAAATCCATTACTTAAATAAATAATTGGGCTACAAGTTTAATACTATCTCCTTAGTCCATTAAATCTTAATTCACTTAAACTCTAAATAAATTATTGGGCTACGACATTATTATAGTCCAATACTTTTAATTCTATTTTACCCTAATTATTTAATTAGGGTTTTTATTTCTCACACTAGAAAATAAATTCCTTACTTATGCCCTTTTAATTTTATAACCCAATTAGACTTGGTTATAAAATTAATTATTTGAGATATATATAAAATAAATCTCTTAATGTTAGTATATATATTTATATACTAATATTCTACCATATTATAACCTCTTAGGTTAATTAATTATCACACCTAATATATATATTAGGTTACATAACTTAATTCTTAATTCACTTTTATATACAAAATAAATGTATTCACATTATATAATGTATATTTATTTAATCATATACATAATTCACATAATCATAACATATTTCACTTCTAACTCCAATTTTGACATTTTTCTATAAAAGTCAACTGTTGACTTTGACCAAAAAGTCAACCCTTACACATTTTGTGTTAATTGTCCTTTCTGACTAAACTTGACGTTCAGGACGCAACCGAGCAGTCGTGCTTCAAAATTCTATCTCTAACTCAAATTTTGAGTTTTAAATTACTCCATTCTTATTATTAATAATATTAACTAACGACTTTATACTTATTCAAATTCTTATTTGCCAATCAAGGTTAACGCATTCAAACTATGTTAATTACTAACATAGTTTTATCTTGATCCTTATATCATTAACTTAATTCATCATTCCTCTTGCTAAAATATATATAGCACCTTACTAATATATATATATATTTATATATATACTCATCTTCATTTTAACCTCATAGCATCTCTTAATGTGAAATCTTATCTCCTTAATAAAATTTCCATATGTACTTATATAACATTTCTTAGACTATTAGGTTCACATCTAATTTACTGTGTATCGTAATACCTTATTCTTGATATTCCTTCAAGTACATATTAATTCATTTCTAGGGTTTTAAAATTTTGTAACCCATATTTCTTTATTCTTATTCAAATAAGAACCATATAGGTTTTCTTAAAAATTTTAAATAAATCCTCAAATTCTCTTCTAGGTTTTATTCTTTAACCTTTATTCTAATCATTCAAGATTTTATAAATTTTGGGTTGTCATAATGGAGATATTTTTGAAGAAGAACTTGCACTATTTGCTACACTCATAGTTTCCTTAACTCAAAAGAAATACGCTCAATATTATAGAAGAAGAATTCTCTGATTCTGGTATGATTTTCATTTTTAAACTGAGCATCCTATTTATAGAGAATGACATGATACTATTTAGAAAATAAAATCACAGACGCACAGTGCAGAATTTCGGACGAATTCACATGCAAATTTTTGAGAAATCACATGATTTTTACTATGTTGCACTATGCATACACTATGCAGTACTATGCATAATAAAATATAATATATTCTATTTTATATAAAAAAACAAAACTAATAATATATATATATATATATATATATATATATACACACACGTAATGTTAATACTACAAATTCACACTCACACTATATATATATATATATATATATATATATATATATATATATATATATATAAGTAATAAACCAAATTTATAACAAATACTTCATAAAAAACCCTCCATTTATCTCACTAGACACATTTTTGATCAACAATTATTTATCATTAATATTATAATTCACAATATTAACAACCAGATCATTCCCAGGAAATAGGGGGCTTTCTGATAAGGACTTCTCCTTATTGGCGTGCAATTAGATGACCAAACCCCTTTCCTCGACAGAACTTTCTAGACATTCTTCAGGAAATACATCAGGAAATTTATTAACAATGGAAATATTATCCAAATATGACGTATTTTTGTTTAAATCCGTGACATGGGCTAAGAAAGCTTGACCTCCATTTTTCAATAAACGAATGGCTTTATAGCTTGATATGACAGTGATTGACTTTAGTGGTTTGGTTGCTTGAATTCACATAATAGGTTGGTTAGGAATATGAAAGCTAACAACCTTACGAAAATAATCAATTTTAGCACGATGAGTAGTTAACCAGTCGATTCCTAAAATCACATCAAATGCAAGTATTTTCAAAGAGATAAGATCGACAGGTAACGTGAGTGTGCCGATTTGAATCAAACAAGATTTATAAATAGTGGATGTAATGAAGGTTTCTCCCAATAGAGTTCCACTGATAAGTCAAAGTCTAATTTTTCTGGAGTCAAATTTAAACGTTGAGCGCAAGTAGGAGAAATAGAAGAATGAGTAGAATAGGTATTAAATAAGGTATAGACTTCGTAAGAGTTTATGATTAGCTTACCCATGATAACTTCATTCGGGTTCCTCGTCATGAAAAACGTTGTCCCTTTACCTACCGACTTTGACTTGTCTGGGACAACCTTTGGTGTTGCCATCCCAGCTGGACTGGACTTCGCTGCATGACAAAATTGAGCTAAATGACCTTCATTTTCGCAATTGAAACACGTTTTAGGTTGCTGTGTACATTTTAGACGGATGTGTCCCTCCTGTCCGCATTTGTAGCATATGACTGATGGTCGTTCTCCTTCCTTGAAAACATGTGTTGGTGCTGTTGTCGATGTAAGACCCCAACTTTTATGAATAAAGATGATTTTTTCTCTAAATATCATTTTTGAATATTAAGGTGTGAATTTGTTATAATGTTATAGTTGTGGGTAATATTTATACATTTTGCAAAGTAATCAAGTTGTCATAAAATAATCGATTGGTCGGGGAATATTCTTTTTGTCGGGGAATATCCGTACGACGACACAATCATTGGTTGGCCCCACAACGGAATAATTGTCGGTTATAGAAAGCGACAAAAATAATATTTTTATAAAATAATGGCAAAACTTTTACCATTAACTGTTGAAATACCCGGTGATAAAAGTACAGTAATACGTGTGGTTGCATAGTAGCACACGGTATTTGATGCTTACGTGAGAAGTCACTCAGTTATACTCAATAATTATTACAGTAATTACTGTTCAATATTTTATTTTATTGATTCAATAATTGCTACGTTGATATTTTATATTATTGATTCAATAATTGTCATTGCATAATATTTCAAATTATTAAATCAATAATTCATATTATTTTTTACATTATTGACAATGTCTAGAAAGTTCTATCAAGGAAAGGGGTTTGGTCACCTAATTGCGCTCCAATAGGGAGAAATCCTTATCGGAAAGCCCCCTCTTTCATGGGAACGACTTGATTGTCAATATTGTAGTTTTGTAATATTATTTGTGAATAAAGTGAGATGCAAACCGAGACAACTCGACAAACTTAGCTTCGTACTGTGACACGGTCATATTGTTCTGCTCCAACTTGATGAACTCTACCTCTTTCATGTGACGAATACTTTCGGGAAAGTCCTTGTCGTTAAATAGTTTTTGGAACTTCTCCCAAGACATCTTTAGTGTGGCAGGTTGAGTACGCTTTACCGATTCCCACTAGTAATCTGCCTCTTCTCGCAACATAAAGGTGCAAATGGAAACTTTTGCTCCTTAGAGCATCCTAAAAGATCAAATATCTTGGTGATCTGCTTTATCCACGCTTTCACCTTAAGTGGTTTTGGCTCTCCAATAAACTCCAGTGGTCCCAGCTCCTTGAACTGTTTAGCGGTGACCGTTCGAGAGTTTCCAGTGTTTCCACCTATATTTTGGACAGGAGTCGCTCTCGCCTGATGTTGCATGAATTGCATAAAGCCTCTGAATATTCCATCATTCTTCATTTGGTCAGTGTTGTTGTTTGCATGAGGATTGTCTTCTTCCTGATGCACATTATCCTGATTATTGATATGTGGAGACTCAACGGTCTCTCTGTGCTCCATTCTTTATTCTCAACATTCTCGGATGTCATTTTCGAGATCTTGCCTACAAAACAAGGGTTAATTGACATGTAACATATTATCCCAATACTAAATGACAGACCAATTAAATACCAAATAAACTTACGTGGGTCATACTACAAGAAAGAATTCCCGTCTCTCCCTCCTAGTTCTAGTCTCACATCTTAGCCGGAGATCATATCCTAAACTTTGATACCAAGCTGTGGCGCCCAAAAATAGGTATACATCACATATTACGAAGTCGCTAAATACATGGTACATAATACAAATATAACCTTAAATATACAACATGAGCTATGAGTTTTAATACAAATATTGTCTTCTAAACAGTATTCAAACTCAAAATAAGTCCTTAATACATTTATTATCACACTATTTCATAGAATAGTGAAGACTACTAATCTTATCATCACGGACCTTAGCTGCATTCCCAGAAGTAGTCCCTGCTACATTCTCATTTCTGAAGAGAACAATGAAAGCAAAAGGGTGAGCTCAACTAGCCCGAAGAAATATTATGACTAAGATAATGCAGAATAAATTATCATTAGCCTTCAACGAGTGTTAAGCGATATAATATAACAAACATCAAGTTTAGCTGCGGTGAACAAGCAATCCATTAGAAGAGTCAGTAGAGAATAAAATCTACTATCTTCTATGATTTAAAAGGTTTTCATTACTTTTATATTTGAGACTCGACTTAAAAAATAATCCACATCATCCACACTTACTCTGACGGATATTCATTAGTATCACGACCACAAATTATCCATGCACTACTGGGCCAAGGATATTCGTGTATTCATCAATGGTCATGATCATGCCAACAAGCGTCCATCAATGCACTACGCCGATGAGGATTTTTTACCACATCATTTGTAACATTACGATCATGATTATCTTAGAATAATCCTCATTTCATAATCATACCAAGTCCATCTATGCACTACAAGCCATGAGATGACTTTCAATATGTTACAAACATGAGGATGATGACAATTCAATAAAACAAGTTCAAGAATAAATTTTAAAGATTTATAAGTTAATTTGTCACGAACTTCGATAACATCAAATTGTCAACATGATCTTTGCTTTGTAGAGTAAAATTCAAGAATTCTCGGAAGAATATTTCCATGAAAAGATCTTTGGATGAAGCGTGAAATACCAAGGATATTCCACTAATTTCATGGAGTATAGAAGTCAAAACTTTAACCAACCCGAGTATAATAGAACATATGAAACCGCAAATGGATTTTTGTCGCCATGCGGTAATCAACGTAGACAGATTATTCCAACAAAATAATAAAGAATGGAATAACAGAAGAATTCACCAGGCGTGCATAATTCGCACAGACAGGTTATTCAAACAGAATAATAAAGAATGGAACCAGGTCATGTGCAACCCGCACAAACAGGATATTCCAACATAATAATAAAGAATGGAACCAGATCATGCGTAATCCGCACAGACAAGATATTCCAACATAATAATGAAGAATGGAACCAGGTCATGCGTAATCCGCACAGACAGGATAATCCAACAGAATAATAAAGAATGGAATAACAACAAAATTCACCAGGCATGCGATAGACCGCACAGATAGGTTATTCCAACAGAATAATAAAAAATGGACTAACAGAAGAATTTCACCATGTATGCGGTACTTCGCATAGACAGGTTATTCTAACATAATAATAAAGAATGGAATAACAACCCTTACAAGTATTGAAAGAAAATAACTCTCTTCATGAATACGAAAGAATAATACTCCTTACGAGTACAACAAATAATATCCCTTACCTTAAAAATGAAAAGTATTCTGACTGGTAGGGTGAGGATATTCTTTAAGAAAACTTATACTGTTTTCTACGCTCAAAGCTTCTTAAAATGCTAAAGAAATGCGTTCAAGATTAAAGAAGAAGAATGTAAGACCCCAACTTTTATGAATAAAGAATAATTTTCTCAAAATATATTTTTGAATATTATGGTCTGGATTTGATATAATGTTATAGTTGTGGGTAATATTTACAAATTTTGCAAAGTAAGCAAGTGGTTATATAATATTTGATTGGTCGGGAAATATTCGTTTTAACAGGGAATATTCATACGATGGCACAATCATTGGTGAACCCCACAACGGAAGTATTATGCGTAGTTAGAAAATGGCGTAATTATCTTTTATAAAAATAACGACGAAAGTGTTACCAATTAAAAAGTTTGTTGAACCACCCGGTTAGTAAAAAAGAAATACGATGTCTGGCGTGGTTGCATAGTAGCACACGGTATTGATTATTGATCTTTACGTGAGAAGTCACTTTCGGTTATACTCAATTATTGCTTTCATAATTCTTTGCATCATATCTCTCATATTATTGATTCAATTATTGTCACAGTATCATCTGCATAATATTTATTATTATTAAATCAATAATTGAGACGACAAAGTTATTCATATTATTATTTATAATATTGACAATGTCGATAAGTTCTGTCAAGGAGAGGTTTGGTCACCTAATTGCGCGCAAATAAGGAGAAATTCTTATCGGAAAGCCTCCTCTTTCCTGGAAATGACCTGATTGTTAAATATTGTGAGTTATAATATTAATGATGAATAAGTTGTGTTGATTAAGATAAAATTGATAGTTCCATTGTGTTGGGATTATTAGTGTTAGTGGAAATCGACATTTATTTCGATAATAATTGATGTTTGGAGGTTATATTGACTAATCAGGTAATTAATCAGATAAATGAGCAATTAATTGCTATTATTTCACATGCTTATAACTATTTATTCACATGTGTGTACTATTGATTGACATTCATGTACTATTAGGGGAGGTGGTGCAAGATTGATAATACTTGCATGACTAAATTAAAAATGGAGATATAGTTGAAGGTACTATACTGTAATTAGTTTTTTCACATGATTATACTATTGAGTCACATGAATGAACTATTAATTCACATTATTTACTATTAGGGGAGGTGGTGCAAGTTTGATAATACTTGCAGGACTAAATTAAAAATGAAAAAAAAAGAGGAAGGTGTTATACTGTAATATTTCGAGCCCCAAAACGTGCAATTATCGAAACTATATTTTCTTATAAATAGAAGCTCATTCTTCCTTCATTTTTCACCAATTCACAAAAACTTTAGAGCAATTATTATAGAGAGAAAGAAGAAGAGAAGTCTGCTACCTCACTATTCCAGTATCCTATTTTTCTAAGGTAATGGGTATTATTCTTTCATATTCATGAATAGAGTTACTTTTTTTCAATACTCGTAAGGGTTGTTATTCCATTCTTTATTATTATTTTGGAATAACCTGTCTATGCAGAGTACCGCATACATGGTGAAATTCTTCTGTTATTCCATTCTTTATTATTCTGTTGGAATAACCTGTCTGTGCGATCTATCGAATGCCTGGTGAATTTTGTTGTTATTCCATTCTTTATTATTCTATTGGAACATCCTGTATATGCGGATTACGCATGACCTGGTTCCATTCTTTATTATTCTATTGAAACATCCTATCTGTTCGGATTACGCATGACCTGGTTCCATTCTTTATTATTCTGTTGGAATATCCTGTCTGTGTGGATTACGCATGACCTGGTTCCATTCTTTATTATTCTTTTGGAATAACATGTCTGTGCGAATTACGCACGCCTGGTGAATTCTTCTGTTATTCCATTCTTTATTATTCTGTTGGAATAATCTATCTACGTGGATTACCGAATGGCGGCAAAAATCCATTTGCGGTTTCATATATTCTATCATACTTAGTTGATTAAAGTTTTGGCTTCTATACTCCATGAAATTAGTGGAGTATCCTTGATATTTGTGCTTCATCCAGTATCTTTTTATGAAAATATTCTTCTGAGCATTCTTGAATTTTACTCCACAACGCAGTATCATGTTGACAATTTGGACGTTATTGATTTCTGCATAAATTAAATTATAAATCTTTACAAATTTATCCTTGAACTTGTTTTATTGAATTCTTATATCATTATCATCATCCTCATGTTTATAATATATTGAAAGTCATCTGTGGCCTGTAGTGCATAGATGGACTTGGTGTGATTATGACCAGGGATTATTCGGTATAATCATGACCATAATGTTACAAATGATGTGGTAAAATTCCTCATTGGCCGTAGTGCATTAATGGACAGTTGTTGGCATAATCATGACCATTGATGAATACACGAATATCCTTGGCCCGTAGTGCGTGGATAATTTGTGGTCGCGATACTAATGAATATCTTTGGCCGTAGTGCAGGGATGATGTGGTTTATTTATTAAGCTAAGTCTCAACGATAAAAGTGATGAAAACCCTTTTTAATCATAGAAGATAGTAGATTTTATACTCTACTTGGTTCTTCTAATGGATTGCTTGTTTCGCTGCAGTTAAACTTAATGTTTATTATATTTTATCAGTTTAACACTGTTGAAGGCTAATGATAAGTTATTCTGCATTATCTTAGTCATAATATTTCTTACTGGGCTAGTTGAGTTCACCCTTTCTTTCACTGTTCTCTTCAGGAAATGAGAACGTAGCCGGGACTAATCTGGGAATGGAGTGACGGTCCAGATGATAACATTAGAAGTCCTCACTATTCTGTTAAATAGCGTGACAATAAATGTAATGAGGACTCCATTGAGTGTGGATATTGTTTAGATGACAATATTCTTATTAAAACTCTTTAATTATGTTTTGTCGTATTTTACACGACTGTTGTATAATTAAGTTGTATTTGAATTTTGTACCATGTATTTGGCGACTCAAGATGGGTGATGTATACCTATTTTGGGGGCGTCACAGTTGGTATCAAAGCTTAGGGATATGATCCCTGGCTGAGATGTGAGACAAGAACTAGGAGGGGAGAGATGGGGAATTCCTTCACTAGTATGACCTACCTAAGTTTATTTGGTATTTATTTGGTCGGTCAGAGTAAAGGGATAATATGTGACATGTCAATTAACCCTTGTTTTATGGCAGTATTTGAAAATGACATCTGAGAATGTTGAGAATAGCAATGGAGTACAGGAGACCGTTGAGTCTCCACAGATCAATAATCAGGATAATGTGCATCAAGAAAGTGACAATCCTCATGCTAACAACAACACTGACCAAATGGTGAACGATGGAATGTTCAGAGGCTTTATGCAATTCATGCAACATCAGGCGAGAGCGTCTCCTGTCCAAAATATAGGTGGAAACTTTGGAAACTCTCGGGACGGTCACCGCTTAAGCAGATTCAAGGAGTTGGGACCACCGGAGTTTATTGGAGAGCCAAAACCACTTAAGGCGGAAGCGTGGATAAAGCAGATCACCAAGATATTTGATGTTTTGGGATGCTCCGAGGAGCAAAAGGTTTGCCACCTTTATGTTGCGAGAGGAGGCATTCTTGGTGGGAATCAGTAAAAGCTTAACTTAACTTGCCTTTGAAGATGTCTTGGGAGAAGTTCCAAGAACTATTTAACGACAAGTACTTTCCCAAAAGTATTCATCACTTGAAAGAGGTAAAGTTCATCAAGTTGAGAAGAACAATATGACCGTGTCACGAAGACGTGGCTAAGTTTTAGGAGTTGTCCCGATTTTTGCGTCTCACTTGGTTGATAATGAGGAGAGAGAACTCGGATGTTTCTTAGAGGTTTGAAACACGAGATACGTCAATACTTAATTTATCACAAAGCGTGTTTGTATTGAGATGTTGTTAATAGGGCTCGATTATTGGAGCGCGATAACGAAGTCAACTCAACCAAGAAAGCGGTAGGTAAATTGATAATACCGATTAGTACTTGATCGTGAAGTGGTGACAACAAACGTGGAGGGAATCAACATGCGAAATGGTAATCACCGGTGGTAATCATGGCCAAAAGCAAAGTAAAATGGACATTTCAAGAAAAGGAGATTCAACAATGATGAAAAGACGCGAAAGACCAAAGACCGTTCTTAAGGAAGGAGAACGACCACCTATCATATGCTTCAAATGCGAAGGGGAGAGACACATCAGTCCAAACTGTGCGATGCAGTCCAAAGCGTGTTATAATTGTTGAAGAGAAGGTCACCAAGCCTGATTTTGTCGTGCACCAAAGATAAGTCCAGCTGGGATGAAGGCACCAAAGGTAGTCGGAAAAATCAAAGCCGTAGTTGAGGAGGCGTTTATCGTAACTCCCGCCGAAAGCAAGGAACCTGAACGAGGTCATCACGGGTAAGCTTATCATAAACTCTAATGAAGTCTATACCTTATTTGATACCGGTTCTACCCATTCTTTTATTTCTCATACTTGCGCTCAATGTTTAAATTTGACTCCGGAGAAATTAGACTTTGACTTATCGGTTGAAACTCCGTTGGGAGAAACCTTCATTACATCCACTGTTTATAAGTTTTGTTTGATTCAAATCGGTAACCGCATGTTACATGTCGATCTTATTTCTTTAAAAATACTTGCATTTGACGTGATTCTAGGGATTGATTGGTTAAATACTCATCATGCTAAAATTGTTTATTTTTGTAAGGTTGTTAGCTTTCATATTTCTAATCAGCCTATTATGCGAATTCAAGCGACCAAACCATTAAAATCAATCACGGTCATCTCAAGCCATAAAGCTATTTGTTTATTGAAAAATGGATGTCAAGCTTTCTTAGCTCATGTTACAGATTTAAACAAAAATACGTCTGATTTAAAAGATATTTCTATTGTTAATAAATTTCCTAACGTATTCCCTGAAGAACTTCCTGGCCTACCCCCAGAGAGTGAAATTAATTTTTTTATCGACCTTGAACCCAGTACAAAACCCATTTCCAAAGCCCCATATCGAATGGCTCCTATTGAACTTCAGGAGTTAAAGACCCAATTACAGGAATTGTTAGACATCGATTTCATTCGGCCCCTAAAGACGTCTCCTTGGGGTGCTCTGTTACTATTCGTGAAGAAGAAAGATGGAAGTATGCGACTTTGTATTGATTATCGGGAGTTGAATCATGTCACCATCAAAAATAGGTACCCGTTGCCTCGCATTGATGACCTGTTTAACCAATTGCAAGGCGCCAAATTCTTTTCAAAGATTGATCTTCGTTAGGATATCATCATTGAAGATTAAAAGCGATGACATTCAAAGCGCTTTCGAGAACTCCGATGCGGGCATTATGAATTCTTAGTCATGTCTTTTGGATTGACTAATGCTCCTGCTGCCTTCATGGATATGATGAACCAAATATTCAAGGAATATTTAGATCATTTTGTGGTTGTCTTTATTGATGACATTCTCATTTACTCCAAAACCCGTGAAGACCATGAGCAACACTTCAGGCTGATACTCCAAAAGCATCATGAAAACAAGCTATATGCCAAGTTGAAGAAATGCGAGTTCTGGCTTGAGGAATTTGTATTCCTTGGGCACGTGATATCAAATCATGGGATATCTGTTGACCTGGCAAAGATTGAAGCAATTCAAAGCTGGGAGCAACCTAAATCAGTGCCCGAAATACGTAGCTTTCTTTGCTTAGCTGGTTATTATCGGAGATTCATAGAAGGGTTTTCTTGAATCGCTACTCCATTAACTCAGCTGACTCGAAAAGATACAAATTCTGTTGGAGCGAGGAATGTGAGAAGAGTTTTTAAGAACTCAAGAGGAGACTCATTTCAGCACCTGTTCTGACAATACCATCTGGCTCGGAGGGATTTGTCATCTACAGTGATGCTTCAGGCAAAGACCCATTTTATATGACTTACAAAGGATGGAGATAGAGTTAAAAAGACTCCAGGGACCCATGTGATGATGGCAAATATACGAGTAGAACCGACTTTAATCGATAAAGTTAAAGCTGCTCAAGCTACAGACCTGGAGCTGATGCGTATGAGGAAGAAAGTGCAAGAAGGTGTTATGTCGAAAGCATCGATGAAGAAGGAATAGTTCGAGTCAACTCCAGACTTTGTGTTCCTAACAACCCTAATTTAAAGTATAAAATCATGATGGAGGCGCACAACACACTATTTGCAATCCATCCTGGGAGTACAAAAATGTATCGTGATCTTCGACACACATTTTGGTGGAGCAATATGAAGAGAGAGATAACACTGTTTATCTCAAGGTGTCTAACTTATCAACGAGTCAAGGCGGAGCATCAAGTACCAAAATGTCCATTGCAACCACTTGAAATTCCAGAATGAAGTGGGAGCACATTACCATGGATTTCGTTACTGGTCTTCCCAAGGTTTCTCAAGGCATAGATGCAATTTGGGTCATTGTTGATAGATTGACCAAGTCTGCTCATTTCCTACCTATACGAGAAACTTATACACTTGAACGTCTTGCTCGTATGTACATAAATGAGATTGTAACACTGCATGGTATGCTGGTATCCATAGTTTCTGATCGAGACCCAAGATTCACTTCAAGATTTTGGGTTAGTTTGCAAAAAGCTATTGGCACGGATTTATAATTTAGCTCGGCATATCATCCTCACACGGACGGGAAGTCGAAGAGGACTATTCAAACTCTTGAAGATTTATTAAGACTCTGTGTCCTTGACTTCAAAGGAAGTTAGGACAAGTTCTTACCATTGGTGGAGTTTTCCTACAACAACAGTTATCAAACAAGTATTGACATGGGTCCATTTAAGGCGTTGTATAGAAGAAAGTGTCATTCTCCAGTATGTTAGGATGAGGTGGGTGAAGCAACATTGTTGGGACCAGAGTTGGTACGTATGACTACGAAAAAGATTCAAACGATCCGACAACGTATAAAAACCTCACAAGATCGACAAAAGAATTATGCTGATCTTCATCGAAAGGACGTGTAATTCGATATTGGAGATCATGTGTTGTTACGTGTTGCTCCATGGAAGGGAGTTACGAGATTTTGAAAGATAGGAAAGCTCAACCCTCGATTCATTGACACATTTTTAATCCTCGATCGAGTAGGAACTGTGGCCTATAGACTCGCCTTAGCGCCAAGTATGTCTCGTGTTCATAACCCTTTTCACATATCCATATTTCGTAAATATGTGAAAGACCCGAACCACATTATTGAATTAGAACCAGACGAGATAGAGGAAGATTTAACGTATGAAGAGTTACCTGTTAAAATCTTGGATAAGAAGGATCATATTCTACGCTCTAAAGTTATACCTTAAGTCAAAGTTTTGTGGAGAAACCACGATGTTGAGGAAATGACCTAGGAGTTAGAATCTGAAATGAAATCAAGGTATCCTCACCTCTTCGATATACCAAGTATGTAACCTAATTTTGAGGATGAAATTTCATAAGAAGAGGACGTTGTAAGACCCCAACTATTATGAATAAAGAATAATTTTCTCAAAATATTTTTTTGAATATTATGGTGTGGATTTGATATAATATTATAGTTGTGGGTAATATTTACAAATTTTGCAAAGTAAACAAGTGGTTATGTAATATTCGATTTGTTAGGAATATTCATTTTAACAGGGAATATTCATACGACGACACAATCATTGGTGGACCCCACAACGGAAGTATTGTCGTATTTAGAAAACGAAAAAATTATCTTTTTATAAAAATAACGGCGAAAGTGTTACCGTTAAAACTGTTGAACTACCCGGTAGTAAAAGTACGATGTCTGGCGTGATTGCATAGTAGCACTACACGGTATTGATTATTGATGCTTACGTGAGAAGTCACCGAGTTATACTCGATTATTACTACGATAGATTCACGCATCATATCTCTCATATTATTGATTCAATTATTGTCACGATTATCATCGCATAATATTTATTATTATTAAATCAATAATTGAGACGACAAAGTTATTCATATTATTATTTGCAATATTGACAATGTCTATCCTTTTCAAGCTTGATTTTTAATTTTTTTGGCTTTGATGCTTCTGATTTGTTGTTTGTGATGGCTGGGCTTTGATTAGGAGATTATGGGCAAGATAATTTCGTTGGTAAGAGGTTGGGAGGTGTGTATACAGAGAGTTCTTTATAATTTTAGTGTGCATTAAGCTTGAATTTCCTTAATTTCTATTTATAGACCATTTAGATTGCCTTGGATGCTCAATAATGCTAGTATAATTGGATGCTAGGTGATAAATATAGTGGGGCAAGTATGTTGGCCATGATTTGTTGCTAGATTCCTCAATAATACACTAATAATACACTAATAAGCTTCAAAAGGGCAATTTAGTCATTTCACACTAATGATTGGTTTCTTCCTTTAATAATGTACAAGGGTAGTTTAGACTTCTCATGTCTACCATGAAGGGCATTTTAGACATTGGCCATAACCATTAGGGTTTATCACTTTAGATTTTAAAATTCCATAATATAACTAATAATACACTAAAAGGGTATTTTGGTAATTTCACATATAATTTCATGGACATTTTTGTATATAGCAATTAAATGTAGTATTTAATCACTAGATGGTAATTCTTATCATTTACCAATTACTTTCTATCCTTTGGTAAATTAAAACATTTTATACAATAACATCGTAATTAAACCCGATAATTTTAAATTAGGATTTTCTATAGAAAATTAGAATTTTCTAATTAGGGTTTCTTAACGTCATCAATTAGGGTTTCTAATTGACCATTAGGGTTCTCTAATTATCATGTATGTTCTAACACGGTCATTACGATCTCTAACTTCAACCGATTAGGGTTGTAATAATTAGGGTTTGTCTAATTATCGGCATAAAAATAGTAATTAGGGTTTTCTTCTAATTACTGACATTTTGTATACGGTAACTTCATATACAGTAAACTTCATATACATTAGCCGCATTTACTCGGTCATTTCTCATAAGCGAGTTTAATAATTAGGGTTTCCTGAAAGACGGTAATATCTATGTGACCTAATTGGTAGTCATTGCTTTCAATATTATCATCGTCATACACATACACGATTACATAATTATTGTCTTTGTAAAATCATTATAACAATAATATAATATTATTATTCTCATCTCTTGATCACAATCCCAATTCGGGGTTTGGATCTCATATCGACTTTTTTTTCGCATATCAAGTTAAAATACTTGATTTAAATATTCTCGAACAATTCATATAATAAAATATTTATTATATAATTCTAATTATCACTTCATATATTATTTCCAATCATGTTATCATGGAAAATAATTAATAAAAACATTTTGCTTACTGAAATTAATTACCATAAAATATAATTTGTAGTAATTAATAATTAATAATTCAAAATTATTTCTAATTTTTCAAGTAATAAATATATTCGCATTTATCGTTCACATTACTAGAGACTTATTTATTCTCGCTATTAAAAAAAAAAAAAAATTATCATGCAAATTTTCTTATTTATTTTATTTAGGAAATCTCGGGTTATTACAGTACCTTTATGTAAGGTACCATTGTAAGGTGTCGTGGTCGAGACATCATGAGAGTTACATATATTTGTATTAAAACTCACGGTTTAACTGTGGTCATATTCTGCACGACAGTTGTATAAATGGAGTTATTAGTAGTGTATTTTATGGCGACTCAAGATGGGTGATGTATACCTATTTTGGGGGCGTCACAGTTGGTATCAGAGCTTAGGGATATGGTTGTTAGCGGAGATATGAGTCTAAAACTAGGAGGGGAGAGACGAGTAATATACTTCGCTAGTGTGCAACTTACCTAAGCTGAAATTTTTTCTTGATTAGTTGACAAATTGTGATATGTATTATTATATATATATATATATATTATATATATATTATATATATATATATATATATAAGTTTTGTTATATATATATATATAATAATACTTATATATATATATATGTGATGAAAAAAAAGGGAGAAGAATTGCCTTTGCCGTAAGGCAAAGGTTATTATTATTATTATTATTATTATTATTATTATTATTATTATTATTATTATATATTATAAGTTTTATTTTATTTGATTATAAATAGAATATATTATATTTTATTTAAAGTTTTTGTTTTATTAGAATATTTTATTGCACAGTAATGAATAGTAAAATCAAATTTTCAGAAAATTTCAGCCGAACGTCGCCTGTGATTATTCTGTATTGTGTAGTCCGTGATTAAAATTTTTAAATAGTATCCTTTACATTCTCCTATAAATAGGATGATTATTTAGAATTGAAAATCACACCAGAATCAGAGAATTCTTCTTCTATAATATTGAGCGTATTTCTTTAGAGTTTTAAGAATTTTTGAGCGTAGAAAATAGTGAAAGTTTTCTTCAAGAATATATGTGCTATACCAGTTGGAATACTCTTCTTTTCAAGGTAAAGACAGGTGATGAAAATTATCTTCGTCCTGGATGCGAAAAGAAATTTAGAACCACAATTATGATTATGAGTTATTCATATGATTGTGGACAGGAACTGTTGATTGATGTTATATGGATAAAACATTGTTGGTGGACTTTTAACATGGGGAAGATAATAGACTTTATGGTCGATTTGACTCTTTTAATGAATTGCTCGTTCCGCTGCAACTATGGTTGAAAAGTTTTATCATCTACCATATGTTCTAAATCTCTGATTTATTATTGACGAAGGCTATTGATAATATTATCTTTAGTCATGATATTCTTTACTGGGCTAGTTGTGCTCACCCTTTGCTTCACAATTCCTTTCAGGCAATAAAAGTGTGGTTGGGTCGAGCGGGGTAACAAGGGAATAGAACGATGGTCTATAGCTATTGAGGTTTCCCCTAAAACAGTATGGAAATAATTTTATTGAGATTTTTAGATAAGTGTGTTGTATTTTATACGTCATTTAATAGTTATATTTGGTGAATCCAATAGGGTGAGGCGAACCCAACTTTGGAATGGTGTTTTGTCACTCTTATACAAGATGTCTAATAACATACGAGTTGGTGTTATCATAAGACATAGTTGTGCACATCCACTTGCTGAATATATCTACGAGCACTACCTATATAATCTTGGAGTTTGGTTGAAATATAATTCTCAATTGGAGACAATGGAGATAATTATATGTCAAGAGAAAACTCGCCATTGGAAAAAACATGAGAGCAATCTTCTCATTTTTCTTTGGGGACTATTGGGTCAATCAAGGATAATTCTCGAGTCATATGATAAGTTAGACGCATGGCCTCCTATGTACGAAGGTTTCCTTAAGCATTTTCCAAAAATTTTAATTTCTAAAACAATTATTGACTGTACCTTTATGTAAGGTACCATTGTAAGGTGTTGTGGTCGAGGCACCATGAGAGTTACATATATTTGTATTAAAACTCACAGTTTAACTGTGGTCATATTCTGCACGACAGTTGTATAAATGGAGTTGTCTGTAGTGTATTTTCTGGGGACTCAAGATGGGTGATGTATACCTATTTTGGGGGCATCACAGTTGGTATCAGAGGTTAGGGATATAGTCGCTGGCGGAGATATGAGTCTAGAACTATGAGGGGAGAGACGAGTAATATACTTCGCTAGTATGTGACTTACCTAAGCTAAAAATTTTACTTGATAAGTTGACAAATTGTGATATGTCAATTAACCTTTGTTTTGAAGATATGTTCTAGAATGATATCCAAAAATACGAGAGGCAGCAATAGAAAATTATGATCTGAGGAGGAAATAATCGGGAAGGTACAATCCAAAAAGAAAGCAAGGTATTCTCATCTCTTCGAAATACCAGGTACGTACGTAAATTTCGAGGGCAAAATTTCATAAGGAGGGAAGATTGTAAGACCCCGAAATTTATGAAATGAAAGTATTCAATTTTCTTATAAATATTATTTTATTTAGTAAATGGTTGAATTGATAAAAGGCTAAAGTTAAGGGTGATATTTGAAAAAATTTCAAAGTAAGCAAGTTGTCATAAAATAATCATTTGGTAAAAAAATACGATGAATACGTGTGGTTGCGTAGTAGCTGCGGTATTGATTATTAATGCTTACATGAGAAGTCACTCAGTTTTATTCAATTATTGTCACATTATTTTATATTATTAAATCAATAATTGAGCTAACGAGTTATTCATATTATTATATGCATAATTAACAATGTCTAGAAAATTCTGTCGAGGAGAGGTTTGGTCACCTAATTACGCGCCAATAGGAAGAAATCCTTATCGGAGAGCCCTTTCTTTCCTGGGAACGATCTGGTTGTTAATATTGCGAGTTATAATAATAATGAATAAATGTTATTAAAAATTGAATTTGAGTTCGGAGTTGAATTTGGAGACGCGAATGTGATATTTGAGTCCCGAATGATGAAATTAGTAGGAATAGACTATAAACACAAAATTTGTCGGGGTTGACTTTTGGTTAAAAAGTCAATAGTTGTTGTTTTTTCGGAAAAAGTCAAACTTCGAAAATTCAAAAATGAAAATGTTGTTAAAAATATTGAGAGGATTTTTATGAAGTATTTGATGTAAATTTTGCTTATTTTATGGACCCCCATTTACCTATTTTTTAAAATAATTGGTAGAAATTTTTTTAATATAATAAAGGTGGGGCCCACATGTGGGGCCCATATGTGTTGAAAAACTGATCTGGGAAATGGGGGAGGGGGAGAGGTAACGTAAATGGAAGGTAAAGTATTATTATATATATATTTTATATATATAAGTTTTGTTTTATATATATATATATATATATATATATATTATAAGTTTTATTTTATTTGATTATAAATAGAATATATTATATTATATTTAAAGTTTTTGTTTTATTAGAATATTTTATTTCAAAGTAATGAATAGTAAAATCAAATTTGCAGAAAAATTCAGCCGAACGTCACCCGTGATTATTCTGTACTGTGTAGTCCGTGATTAAAAATTTTAAATAGTATCCTTTCCATTCTCCTATAAATAGGATGATTATTTAGAATTGAAATTCACACCAAAATCAGAGAATTCTTCTTCTATAATATTGAGCGTATTTCTTTAGAGTTTTAAGAATCTTTGAGCGTAGAAAACAGTGAAAGTTTTCTTCACGAATATATCGGCTATACCAGTTGGAATACTCTTCTTTTCAAGGTAAAGACAAGTGATGAAAATTATCTTCGTCCTGGGTGCGAAAAGGAATTTAGAACCACAATTATGATTATGAGTTATTCACATGATTGTGGACAGGAACTATTGATTGATGTTACAGGGATAAAACATTGTTGGTGGACTTTTAACATGGGGAAGATACTAGACTTTATGGTCTATTTGACTCTTCTAATGGATTGCTCGTTCCGCTGCAACTATGGTTGAAAAGTTTTATCATCTACCATATGTTCTAAATCTCTGATTTATTATTGACGAAGGCTATTTGATAATATTATCTTTAATCATGATATTCTTTACTGGGCTAGTTGTGCTCACCCTTTTGCTTTACAATTCCTTTCAGGCAATAAAAGTGTAGTTGGGTCGAGCGGGGTAACAAGGGAATAGAACGATGGTCTATAGCTATTGCGGTTTCTCCTAAAACAGTATGTAAATAATTTTATTGAGATCTTTAGATAAGTGTGTTGTATTTTATACGTCATTTAATAGTTATATTTGGTGAATCCAATAGAGTGAGGCGAACCCAACTTTGGAAGGGTGTTTTGCAACTCTTATACAAGATGTCTAATAACATACGAGTTCGTGTTATCATAAGACAGGGTTGTGCACATCCACTTGCTGAGTATATCTATGAGCACTACCAATATAATCTTGGAGTTTGGTTGAAATATAATTCTCAATTGGAGACAATGGAGATAATTATATGTCAAGAGAAAACTCACCACTTGAAAAATTATGATAGCAATCTTCTCATTTTTCTTTGGGGACTATTGGGTCAATCAAGGATAATTCTCAAGTCATATGATAACTTAAACGCATGGCCTCCCATGTATGAAGGTTTCCTTGAGTATTTTCCAAAGATTTTAATTTCTAAAATAGTTATTGACTGTACCTTTATGTAAGGTACCATTGTAAGGTGTCGTGGTCGAGGCACCATGAGAGTTACATATATTTGTATTAAAACTCACAGTTTAACTGTGGTCGTATTCTGCACGACAGTTGTATAAATTGAGTTGTCAGTAGTGTATTTTCTGGCGACTCAAGATGGGTGATGTATACGTATTTTGGGGGCGTCACAACCAGGATAATGTGCATCAAGAAGACAACAATCCTCATGTAAATAATAACACCGACCAAATGATGAACGATCGGATTTTCAGAGGCTTTCTACAATTCATGCAACATCAGGCGAGAGAGACTCATGTGCAAAATGCAAGTGGAAACACTGGCAACTCACGGATGGTCACCGCTAAGCAATTCAAAGAGCTGGCACCACCGGAGTTTTTGGGAAAGCCATGACCACTTAAGGAAGAGACGTGGATAAAGCAGATACCCAAGATATTTGATGTCTTGGGATGCTCCGAGGAGCAAAAGGTTACCTTTGCCACCTTCATGTTGCGATGGGAGGCAGATTATTGTTGGGAATCTGTAAAACGTACTCAGCCTGCCGCACTCAAGATGTCTTGGGAGAAGTTATAAGAATTATTCAAAGACGAGAGTACTTTCCCGAAAGTATTCGTCACATGAAGGAGGTGGAATTCATCAAGCTGGAGCAAAATAATATGATTGTGTCGCAATATGAGGCTAAGTTTGCGGAGTTATCCTAGTTTGCATCCTATTTGGTTGATAATGAGGAGAGAATGACGCGAATGTTTCTGCGAGGTTTGAAACCCAAAATACATTAATACCTCATTTCTCACAAACTTTGCTTGTATTCAGATGTTGTGAATAGAGCAGCCGACAAATCGATAATACTAGTGGTAGTAGTCATCGAAGCGGAGACAACAAACGTGGAGGGAATCAACATGCCAGAAATGGTAACCACTTTGGTGGTAATCATGGCCAATACAATAGAAGTGGAAATTTCAAGAAGAGAAGGTTCAACAATGATGGAAAGACAGCAGCACCAGCACCCGTTTTCAAGGAAGGAGAATGACCACCGATCGTATGCTTCAAATGCAGATGGGAGGGACACATCAGTCCAAACTGCACGATGCAGTCCAAAGCATGTTATAATTGCAAAAGAGAAGGTCACCTAGTCCAATTTTGTCGTCTAGTGAAGTCAAGTCTAGCTGGGATGGAGACACCAAAGGTCATCCCAGACAAGTCAAAGTCGGTACTTCAAGGGAGAGCGTTTGTCGTGACCTCCCCAAAAGCAAGGAACCCGAACAGAGTTATCACGGGTAAACTAATCACAAACTCTTGCGAAGTCTATACCTTATTTGATACCGGTTCTACCCATTCTTTTATGACTAAAAGACAATGTGCACCCTAAACTTTACACCCTTGTTGACTTTTGTACCCCAAACTGAAAAAGGTGTCTAAGTACACCCCCAAACTTAATTAAACGTAACAGAAAACACACTTTTTTTTACTTAACCGATCAAAAGTGATCGGTTAAGGTTGTAAATTGGATTTGAAGGGGTATTTAAGTCTTTTCCTTTTCATCTTCTTCAACATTGACATTTCTTTCCCTTCTATCTTTCCTCCATAACCAACTTTCTCTCTGTTCTCTATTTCTCTCTCCTTCGCCCTCCTTTCTCTCTCCTCCCCTCACTCCGGCCCCTTCACCCTAAAGCTTGTGCTGCTTCAATTGATCTTACAAAAGCTAAAGAGATTAGTAAAGATGTAACCGAATTTGACCAGTTAAGTAAAGAGATTGGTAAAGATGTAATCGAATTCCTCAACTAGGGTGCTGTGGAATAGTTTACATAGTTCGGGGATTTGGTGCACTTATAGCTCGTTTACTTCCATGGATTCAACTAAGATTAAGGTTGTTGGTGTTGGTGGTGGTGGCAATAATGTCGTTAATCGCATGATTGGTAGCGGCTTACATGTGGGTTTCACTCGCCCCTTTTCTTTTCTTTTTATACTCTGGTGAATCTCTCCCCGTTGTGCATATTTATGTTTTTAATAACAAGCATTTATAAATTATACGTTTGGTGAAGAGAGAGAAGCTCAAATACTCTCACAGTTTTAGGGGTGGAGATGACAGGCATAATTGAGGTTTTAAAATGTCAATGTAAAATACAGTGTGTGTCTCTTAGAGTCTTAGGTTTAATCCTAGATTATAATCCCGATATTATAATTATAATCTAAGCATTAATAGTCCCAGTATAACTCTTTGGATTAATAGTCTATCCCAAGGATAATTCTTATAAACAAACATTGCTTTAGTGTATGTATTTGAGTGTCTTTATATCATTCAGTTTATTCTTATATTGTTTTGTGCTAAATTTATGTGCTTAATTATTGCCTCTTTTTTTTTGTTAAAAATATGTAAGCAAGACCCTTTAATTTTAATTTGAAATACAACTCATTTTATCCTCTAATCATAGGGACAATATTAGCTTGATTGGTAACGTTGGAATTTTTGTTTCTAAGTATCCACTTATAGATTCAATGAATCTTTGACCTAATCTCCTTTGCAGTATCAGAGAATACAGAGTTCCTCAAGAAAATCAGAGCTAAATGGGATATGGTTCCACATTGTATATGATGGATGCTTTTTAGATGTTGAAAATGGTAGATATTGAGGTTAGGGAATGAACATCAAATAATCAAATAGTTGTTCTTGAGCATTTTCTTTTATTTAAAATGAGGTGTTCTTGTGAACAGTTATGTTTTTGTTGATTTCTTGTCTGAGTTTAGCCTAGGGATGTAATCTTGTAGTCGTGTGTCTTGGTGGCGCTGGTTTTTCTTGCCTCTTCGTTTTCCATTAGCATATGAATGGCACCCCTTGGTGCCTTTATGAATATTATTAATTGTCCAATAGAATTAAAATTTGGTGGTTCCAAGCAACATTAGAATATTCTTGTTATGTAGTTGATTAAATATTAATTAATAGATTTAAATAAGAAGTTGGGTTGCCCTGGAGTCTCCTTAGTTGATTAACTGATTTCATAACATGTAAAGATCTTTGTTGAAGTGTATTGGAATTTCTTCTTTTAATAATTAAATTGTTTGTTGGGACGACCAAAATTCCTATTGAAATGAGAAAGTGTTACATTAGATTATTAGTAATTGAAGTAGATCGTTTGTGATTGAAGATGATTCCCTTTTCAGTGACATAGAGTGATCGATTACTTTGTAGTGTACTTAATTGAATCATTTTCTTTCTCCGGTTGGGAGTTTTTTAATGAGAAGAAAAGAGAAAGGTAGAGAAGATAAAGTTAGCTGACTTTCTCTCTTTTGTATGGGGATTGGAGTTTTGAAAAGAAAAGAAGAGAAAGGGAGGATTTTTTTAATTTTTGACAGATACATAAAATCACTCTCTCATATCTTCTCATATCTGAGAAGAATTTTTTTTAAGAGAAGTGAGGATCATTTTCTTTCTCTTCTCTTTTTTAAATCATGGGCGTGCGAATTTCTTAGAGCATTCAAATAATCTTACAGGTACAACCCCCCGCCTCCATCCCCCAACACCAAAAAAAAAAGGAGTTTTGCACCAGGGAAAAACCAAGCATAAGCTTGTGTGGGTGAGTCATTTCTCTTCTTTTCTCCCCCTATCTCTCCCAAAAAGAACTAGTAAGCCCACACTATCTTTCATTTTCTCTTCCTTTCTCTCCAAATTAAAATCCACAAACAGGGTGTACTTGCTCCTATTGGAAAAAAGCAATTTTCCAACATCCTATTTGACATTTGACATCTGACATCGTAGTCTGCATTATTTTGCTATTTCATTATTTACATTTTATTTCTTCTTACAGCTAAACAATGACAATCTTCACATCTTTAACATGCAAACCATCAAAAACTTTCTTTACACTTTCAGTGTACCTGCATTTCCCATACATATGAATCAATGCATTTCCTAAAATCAAATCACCACGAAATCCAAATTCGGTTACATCTTTACCAATCTCTTTAGCTTTTGTAAGATCAGTTGAAGCAGCATAAGCTTTAGGGTGAAGGGGTCGAAGTGAGGGGAGGAGAGAGAAGAGGGCAGAGGAGAGAGAAATAGAGAACAGAAAGAAAGTTGGTTATGGAGAAGAGAGAGAAAGGAAAGAAATGTCAATGTTGAAGAAGATAAAAAGGAAAAGACTTAAATACCCTTTCAGATCCAATTTACAACCTTAGCCGGTCACTTTTGACCGGTTAAGTAAAAAAAGTATGCTTTATGTTGCGTTTAATTAAGTTTGGGGTGTACTTAGACACCTTTTTCAGTTTTGGGTGCAAAAGTCAACAAAAGTGTAAAGTTTGGGGTGCACATTAGTCTTCTTTTATTTCTCTTACTTGCACTCAAAGTTTAAATTTAACTCCGGAGAAATTAGACTTTGACTTATCTGTTGAAACTCCGTTGGGAGATATCTTTATTACATCCACTGTTTATAAGTCTTGTTTGATTAAAATCGGCACCCTCAAATTACTTGTCGATCTTATCTCTTTGAAAATACTTGAATTTGATGTGATTTTAGGGATTGATTGGTTAACTACTCATCATGCTAAAATTAAATTTTTTTCATAAGGTTGTTAGCTTTCATATTCCTAACCAACCTATTATGTGAATTCAAGCAACCAAACCACTAAAGTCAATCATTGTCATATCAAGCCATAAAGCCATTCGTTTATTGAAAAACAGATGTCAAGCTTTCTTAGCACATGTCACGGATTTAAACAAAAATACGTCAAATTTGAATGATATTTTTTTTGTTAATAAATTTTCTGACGTATTCCCTGAAGAACTTCCTGGCCTACCCCCAGAGTGTGAAATCAAATTTTGTATCGACCTTGAACCTAGTACAAAACCCATTTCCAAAGCCCCATATCGAATGGCTCCTATTGAACTTCAGGAGTTAAAAACTCAACTACAGGAATTGTTAGACATCGGTTTCATTCGTCCTAGTATGTCTCCTTAAGGTGCTCATGTTCTATTTGTAAAGAAGAAAGATGGAAGTATGAAACTTTGTATTGACTATCAGGAGTTGAATCATGTCACTATCAAAAATAGGTACCCGTTGCCTCTCATTGATGACCTGTTTGACCAGTTGCAAGGTGTCAAATTATTTTAAAAGATCGCTCTTCGTTCCGAATATCATTAGTTAAAGATTAAAACTGATTATATTCCAAAGACTACTTTCAGAACTCGGTACGGGCATTACAAATTCTTAGTCATGTCTTTTGGATTGACTAATGCTCCTGCTGCCTTCATGGATTTGATGAACCGAGTATTCAAAGAATATTTGGATCATTTTTTGGTTATCTTTATTGATGACATCCTCATATACTCTAAAAGTCATGAAGATCATGAGAAACACTTGAGGCTGATACTCCAAAAGCTTCGTGAAAACAAGTTATATTCCAAGTTGAAGAAATACGAGTTCTGGCTTAAGGAAGTAGCATTCCTTGGGCATGTGATATCAAATCGTGGAATATCTGTTGACCCAACAAAGATTAAAGCAATACAAAGCTGGGAACAACCTAAGTCAGTGACCGAAGTACGTAGCTTTCTGGGCTTAGTTGGTTATTATCGGAGATTCGTGGAAGGATTTTTTCGAATCGCTACTCCATTAACTCAGCTAACTCGGAAAGATACAAAAATCCGTTGGAGCGTGGAATGTGAGAAGATTTTTCAAGAACTTAAGAGGAGACTCATTTCAGCACCAGTTCTGACAATACCATCTGGTTCAGAGGGATTTGTCATCTACATCGATGCTTTAGGCAGAGGGTTAGGATGTGTTCTCATGCAACATGGGAAAGTCATAGCATATGCCTCACGACAACTCAAAGAATATTAGAGGAATTATCCTACTCATGATCTAGAGTTGGCAGTTGTCGTTTTCGCACTTATCTAGAGGCATTGCATGTATGGGGAGAAAGTGGAGATCTATACAGATCATAAAAACCTCAAATATTTCTTCACCCAAAAGGAACTCAACATGCGGCAACGACATTGGCTTGAGCTGTTGAAAGATTATGATCATGCCATTCAACACCATCCTGGAAAAGCGAACGTGGCAGCTGACGCGTTGAGTAGAAGATCATATGTGGGTACGAGTGCAATATTGTCAACGCAAAGGCCCATTTTGTATAACTTGCAAAGGATGGAGATAGATTTAAAGACTCCAAGGACTCACATGATGATGTCAAATATACGAGTAGAACCGACTTTAATCGATAAAGTTAAAGTTTCTCAAGCTACAGACCTGGAGCTGATGCGTATGAAGAAGAAAGTGCAAGAAGGTGTTATTCCAGAAGCAAGAATAGATGAAGAAAGAATACTTCGAGTCAAATCTAGACTTTGTGTTCCTAACGACTCTCATTTGAAGTATAAAATCATGATAGAGGCGCACAACACACCGTTGCAATCCATCGTGGGAGTACCAAAATGTATCGTACGTGATCTCCGACATACATTTTGGTGGAGCAATATGAAAAGACATATCGCGGAGTTTATCTCAAGGTGTTTAACTTGTCAACGTGTCAAGGCGGAGTATCAAGTGCCAAAAGGTCCATTGCAACCACTTAAAATTCTAGAATGGAAGTGGGAGTACATTACCATGGATTTTGTTACTGGTCTTCCCAAGGTTTCTCAAGGCATAGATGTAATTTGAGTCATTGTCTATAGATTAACAAAGTCTGCTCATTTCTTACCTAAACAAGAAACTTATTTACTTGAACGTCTTGCTCGTATATACATAAATGAGATTGTAAGACTGAACGTTATGCCAACATCCATAGTTTTTTATCGAGACCCAAGATTCACTTCACGATTTTGGGTTAGTTTGCAGAAAGTTATGAGCACAGATTTACGATTTAGTTCAGCATATCATCCTCAGACAGATGGGCAGTCGGAGAGGACTATTCAAACTCTTGAAGATATATTAAAACCCTGTGTCCTTGACTTCAAAGAAAGTTGGGACAAGTTCTTGCCATTAGTGTAATTCCTGTACAATAATAGTTATCAAGCAAGTATCGGCATGGCTCCATTCGAGGTGTTGTATGGACGCAAGTGTCGTTCTTTAGTATGTTGGGATGAGGTGGGTGAAGCAACGTTGTTGGGACCGGAGTTGGTACGTATGACTAAGGAAAAGATTTAAATGATCCGACAACGTATAAAAACCTCACAAGATCGACAAAAGAGTTATGCTAATCTTCATCGAAGGGACGTGGAATTCAATGTTGGAGATCATGTGTTGTTACGTGTTGCTCCATGGAAAGGAGTTACAAGATTTGTAAAGAGAGGAAAGCTCAATCCTCAATACATTGGCCCATTTGAAATCCTTGATCGAGTAGGAACTGTGGCCTATAGACTCGCCTTATCGCCAAGTATGTCTCGTGTTCATAACATTTTTCACATATCTATGTTATGTAAATATGTGGAAGACCCGAACCACATTATTAATTTAGAACCGGACGAGATAGCGGAAGATTTAAGGTATGAAGAGGTACCTGTTAAAATCTTGGATAAGAAGGAACATATTCTACGCTCCAAGGTTATACCTCAAGTCAAAGTTTTGTGGAGGAACCACGATGTTGAGGAAATGACCTGGGAGTTAGAATCTTAAATGAAATCAAGGTATCCTCACCTCTTCAAAATACCAATTACGTACATCAATTTCGAGGATGAAATTTTATAAGAATGGGAGGTTGTAAGACCCCAACTTTTATGAATAAAGATTTAATTTCTTGAAATATATTTTTTTAATATTATGGTGTGGACTTGATATAATGTTATAGTTGTGGGTAATATTTACAAATTTTACAAAGTAAGCAAGTTGCTATAAAATATTCGTTTAATTCTGGGAATATTCGTTTTAATAGGGAATATTAAATGACGACGACACAATCATTGGTGGACCCTTTAAACGAAATTCTTGTCGAGGAGAAAAGCGACGTAAATATCTTTTTATAAAAATAACGGTGAAAGTTTTACCATTAACTATTGAAATACCCGGTGATAAAAGTACAGTAATACGTGTGGTTGCATAGTAGCATACGGTATTGATTATTGATGCTTACGTGAGAACTCACTCAATTATACGCAATTATTGTTACAGTAATTACTGCATAGTATCTCACGTTATTGATTCAATTATTGTCACAATATTTTATATTATTAAATCAATAATTGAGATGACAAGTTATTCATATTATTATTTGTATTATTGACAATGTCTAGAAAGTTCTATCGAGGAAAAAGGTTTAGTCACCTAATTGCGCACCAATAGGGAGAAATCCTTATCGGAAAGCCCCTTCTTTCCTGAGAATGATCTAGTTGTTAATATTGCAAGTTATATTATTGATGAATAATTGTTGTTTAAAAAAAAGTTTTGTGAAGCCAAGTGAATTGAGATAAATAGAGGGGATTTTTATGAAGTATTTGTTGTAAATTTGACTTATTATTTGGACCCCCACTTACCCATTTTTCAAAATTATCGGTAGAAGTTATTTAAATTTTGTTATATATATATATATAAATTGTTCACTGGTGGGGGGGAAATAGGTTACTTGGATGGGAGGGAGTATTATTATTATTATTATAATAATAAGTTTTGCTTTTTTATGAAAAATAGAATATATTATATTTTATTATGCATAGTGTCTGCATAGTGTTTGCATAGTAAAATTAGAAAATTTCAGCCAAACGCCCGTGAATTTATTTTTTTCCACTGTGTGTCCGTGATTATTTTCTAAATAGTATCCTTCCATTCTCCTATAAATAGGATGCTTAGTTTAGAATTGAAAATTACACCAGAATCTGAGAATTCTTCTTCTATAATATTGAGCGTATTTCTTTAGAGTTTAAGGAAGTTTTGAGTATAGAAAACAGTGCAAGTTTTCTTCAAGAATATCACCGCCCTACCAGTCAAAAGTACTCTCTTTTTAAGGTAAGGGATATTATTTTTGTTCAGTATTCGTATGAAATAATATTTTTTTCCATACTCTGTAGTATGTAAGTAATATTATTTCATTTCAGATTCTGAATTCTACACTCATTTTGTTAAGTATTACTTATATACTCCTTGAAATTAGTAGAATATCCTTGAAATTCGCGCTTCATGTAGTATCTTTTCACGTATATATTATTCTGAATATTCTTGATAACTTTTTATCTTTTCATGTCGGGTACTATTCACAGGGTACTATTCTTGAAGTACTATTCACTCGAATACTATTCACCCGGGGTACTATTCATGACAAAAATTGATTTATTTTTGGTCCAAATCATTTTTAATACAAAACTATTCTTGAATTTTACTCCACAAAGCAGTATCATGTTGACAATTTGGACATTATTGAATTCTGGATAAATTAAATTATAAAATCTTTAAAATTTATCCTTGCTCTCATTTAATTGAATTCTTATATCATTGTCATCATCCTCATGCTTATGATGTGGTAAAAGTCATCTTTGGCCCGTAGTGCATAGATGGACTGTTGATTGGTATGGTTATGACCAGGGATCATTCGGTATAATCATGACCTGTAATGTTACAAATGATGTGGTAAAAGTCTTCATTGGCCCGTAGTGCATTGATGGATAGTTGTTGGCATGATCATGATCATTGGTGATAACACGATTATCCTTGGCTCGTAGTGCATGTATAATTCGTGGATGTAATAATAATGAATATCCTTGGCCCATAGTGCATGGATAATTCAGTGATGTGGATTATTTATTAAGATGAGTCTCAGCGATAAAATTGATGATAAACTTTTTAAATCATAGAAGATAGTAGATATCATGCTATACTTGACTCTTCTAATGGATTGCTTGTTCCGCTGCAGTTAAACTTGTTGTTTATTGTATTCAATGAGTTTAACATTTTTGAAGGCTAACGATAATTTATTCTGCATTATCTTAGTCATAATATTTCTTACTGGGCTAGTTGAGCTCACCCTTTTGCTTTCATTGTTCTCTTCAAAAAATGAGAACGTAGCCATGACTAGTCGGGGAATGGAGTGACGGTCCGAGATGATGGTTGTAGTAGTCCTTGCTATTTTATAAAATAGTGTGATAATAATTGTAATGAGGACTCCATTTGAGTTTGAATATTGTCTAGAAGACAATATTAGTGTTAAAACTCTCAGCTATGTTTTGTCGTATTTTACACGACAGATTGTATAATTAAGTTTGTATTTGTATTCTGTACTATGTATTTGGCGACTCAGAATGGGTGATGTATACCTATTTTGGGGGCGTCACACACTATATCAGTTATAACAGGGTAAGATTTGGTGATTGATGTGGAGTTATTGATTTGTCTTGGTATGATGTATTGTCAAGTCTATTGTGATTTCTTTGAGTCAATTTGAATAGACTTTGTTATGTCTGTTAGCTGGATTTGTAGGCATGTAGGTTTTTTTTTTTGAAAAGAACTTCATACCATTAAATCAAATCATTCGCAAGTACATCAGAAATAATCAAAGGAGGATTATCTTTCCACCCAATTTGACTAGACACAGAACATGACGCCCTTGCCAACACATGGGCTACACAATTTGCTAATCGCGGAACATAAGAGAAAAGACAACAGCTAAATTCTCTTTGAAGAACTTTACAGTCATTAATGACGATGCCAAGTCCAGAATCATCCGTTCTGACATTATTAAGTGCATTAATCACCCCAAGAGCATCAGATTCCAAAACCATGTGGTCTATACCAGAACTTTTTAACCAGCTATGAGCTTCCCTAATCCCAATGGCTTCAGCAACTGAAGGAGAGAATAAACCTATCATTGAGCCTTGAAGCCCCGCTACAAAGCTTCCAGTATCATCCCAAACCACACAGCCATAGCCCACTTTACCAACTTCAGGGAATAAACCTGCGTCAACATTACATTTCTTTAACCCAGCCTCCGGTCTTTGCCAACTAGAGTTTTGTGACGCTAAGCGAGCTCGAGGCAGACTAACTAGATTTCGAGCATCTTTCCATTCCAGTAAGCTGCGCTTCGCGTCATGAACCACTACAACACTCGATTGCTGCTTGTTCTTCCACACATGATTGTTACGATTGAGCCAAATAAACCATAATAGCATCACTGCCGAGTCTAACTGATCATTTGTACACTGCCTTCGAAGCTTGTTCCACCAATTTGCAATAGAAGTTGTTCCCTCTGAATGGTCTCCAACTATGGACGCAGCCCAAATCAACTTTGCTATCGAACATTTAATAAGAAAATGAAAATTAGATTCCACCGCATTACTGCACATCGGACATAGAGTATCAACTCCGATTTGTCGGGACCGAAGGGAAGAGAGGCATGGTAAACAGCCAGATAGACTACGCCATAGGAAATTTACCACTTTTGGCGGCACTAAATGTTTCCAAACCTCTGCCCAGTTTGTGATAGGAGGAGATGACACAATGTCGCCACCAATTTGGAGAACCCGATATCCAAATTTTACCGAATAACAGCCCTTTTGATCCCAACTCCAAATTCGTTTATCAACACGGTGTGATTTAGGAAGAGGGATTGAAAAGATGAGGTGGGCATCTCTTTCGGAGAACATAGTACTAATAACCTCATAATTCCATGTAGCCAAGCCTGGACTAATTAGTGTATCTACTGTAGCCAGAGCCAAATTGTCTGATGTACTCAACTCAATGTAGGGATTCAACACATCCAATAACCAAGGATCACTAAATATTCGGATAGAGGAACCATCACCAACTCTCCAGCGACTCCCACTTTTGATCAACTCTTGTGTCGCCATTAAGCTACGCCAAATGAAGCTCGGATTATACCCCATACTGGCCTCCAAAAATGAACCCGTTTGGAAGTACAGGTGCTTTGAAAACTTCGAGCAACCAACAACATTGGATTATTAATAAGTCTCACCGCTGCTTTCTGTTAACATTGCGAGATTAAAATTGTGTAAATTTCGAAAGAATATACCTCCGTGCTCTTTCTGGATACATAATTTCTCCCACCGCTTCCAACGAATCCCAGTACCATTCTTACCTCACGAACCCCACCAAAAAGTATTCATCATTTTTTCCAGTTCATCGCATAGATTGACCGGAAGTAAAAAAGTACACATGATATAACTTGGGATCGCTTGAATGACAGATTTCAATAAAACCTCCTTACCCGCTCGAGAGAGAAAATTAAACTTCCAACTATGAAACCTTTTCCAAGCCTTTTCTTTGACATAACCAAAAACCGAGGCTTTATTTCGACCAATAAGAGAGGGGGAACCAAGATACTTCCCATGATTGGTACATATCGGGACATTCAAGGAGTTAGCAATTGTTTGGGATAATTCTTTGTCAACATTAGGACTAAACAGGATTGAGGATTTATTGAAATTAACTTTCTGACCCAACGCCTCCTCGTATAAACGCAGACACGTTTTAATAGCAATACATTCCTCCACAGTTGCACGGAAAAAAAGAAAGCTATCATCGGCAAAAAATAAATGAGATATAATCGGGGCATTTTTAGCTACCTTACATCCGTGAATTTTTCCCATCAAGCTCATACCGGGAAAGGATAGAGGAAAGTCCCTCTGCACAAAGTAAGAACAAATACGGGGACATTGGATCCCCTTGCCTGAGACCCCTGTGAGGAATAATATCATGAATGACGTGACTCGAGCTTACCACCGAGTATCTAACTGTGGTGACAAACAGCATCACTAGTTTAACCCACTGTGGAGCAAAACCAAGCTTTAACATAACTTTCTCAAGGAAACACCATTCCACCTTATCATATGTTTTGGCCATGTCAATTTTCAAAGATGCATACCCATACTTTCCTTGACGTTTCCGCTTCAAATAATGCCCTACTTCAAAAGCAATCATCACATTGTACGTTATTAATCTCCCCGGAATGAAAGCACTCTGAGATTCTGACACCACCGAGTTTAAAACATTCTTCAATCTATTTTTTAGGACTTTCATCATAATTTTAACAATCACATTGCAAAGCGAAATCGGTCTAAGCTCGGTCATCTTCATCGGCTTCTTAACTTTTGGAATAAGGACTATATTCGTGTCATTTAAACCATCCGAAAGATAACACCCATTCAAGTAATTTAAGTAGGCCTCCGTTACTTGTGCACCAACCTCGCCCCAATATGTTTGGTAAAAACATGGATTGAACCCATCAGGTCCCGGACTCTTATCCGGGTGCATAGATTTGATTGTTGCATTTACTTCTATAGCGGTAAAAGGACGAATTAAGGTGACATTTTGTTCTGGTGTGACCTTGGTACTTACTGCTGCTAACATTTCGTTGTCAATTTCCCCTCCTGATTGAAACAAGGTATGAAAATAATCAAAAATTAATTCTGAGAGCCCCCTACCCCAATAGTGGTGATTACCTTCCTCGTCAACTAAATTTGTGATAGTACTTTTACGTTTACGTACAGATGCATATAGGTGGAAAAACTTACTATTCATATCCCCATTCTTAAGCCAGAATAACTTGGATCTTTGCTTCCAAAAATCTGCTCGTTGTTGTAGAAGCCGCGTAAGCAGAATCTGTTCCTCCAGAACCATTGCTTGGTGAACTTCATCACAATATTGTTTAAGAGATAAAAGTCGATTCCTGCTTCTCTTAATATCAGAATTTAAACGAGCTCTCAATTTTTTGCCCCAAGAAAACAGCTCTGACCCACACATACTAAGTCGCGAACAAATATTGAGCGTAACCCTTGCTTGCCACCCTCGCTGAACCACATCCTTACAATCTGCTTCAAGGCACCAACTATTTTCAAACTTGAATGTTCTAATACCCTGTGATACTTGCCTTACAAATGTCAGCAAAATCGCTGAGTGGTCTGACGAAACCACTGCAATGTTAGATAATTACACTTTTGAAAAAATTAATCCAAGATTGGGGAGCACACAAAGACGGTCAAGACATTCTTCAATTAAATTTGGCGTACCTCTACCTTTCTCCCAAGTGAAGGGATATCCCTTCATACCAATATCATGCAAACCACAATCCACAAGAGCCAATCGAAAACCATTAATCAAATTAGGTGGGTGAAGGATTTTACTGATTTTTTCAGATTGAGCGAGAAGGTCGTTAAAATCTCCAGCACAACACCATGGGAGAGTAGAACGGGATGCAAGAGAACGAAGGAGATCCCATGAATCATTATGCCGTGCTCGTTCTGGGAAACCATAATAGCCAGTGAATCTCCAATCTGGCATATCCTCTGAAGAAATAATGACATCTATAAAATTGATCGAGAGTCCCAATAAACGAACTAAAGATTTGTCCTTCCACATTAATGCTAAACCACCCCCATTGTTTATGCCTTGTATAAAACACAGCTTAGTAAAATTAACTTTGGCTCGAACCACATCCACCTTATCTCTACTAATTTTAACTTCTGAAAGAAAAATAAAATTGGGCCTTACTTTGGACACGAGGTCCATTAAATCTCGAACCGTCTTGGTATTGCCCAGACCCCGACAGTTCCAACATAGGATCGTCATAATTCCTGGTGAGCCTGCATCGCAGAACCCGCCTCCACAAGAGATATTACCCCTTGCCCATTTTTTAAGAGACCCATATCTCTCTCTTCCAAGCCCACATCCAGCAATTCAGTTTCCTGAAGGCCCAACTCCTTCTCAAGCCCATTTGTCGTTCTCCTCCTTTTAGATTCCATCACATTTAAAGTATCCACGTCACTACAATCATCCTCAATCAAGGACTTCCCTTCCCGCGTATGACCAACTGTAGCAGTTAAATGTAACAAGTTTCCTTCTCCATACCTATCATTACGGAAAGCTGTTTGTTGTGATTTGGCGTGATTCTAATCCTGCCCTGAATTTTTGGTGCTTACCTTATCCACTACCATTTCCTCTCCATTGCCTTCTCCACCTCCGTCCACCGATACTGGTCCCGTGCGCAACCACTTTTCACCACCAGAATAATTATTTCTCCGACTAGGGGCTCGTAGCCATGTTCCAAATAGTTTTTCAATATTTTAATCCGGGAAATCGAAGAAGATCTCACAAAAATGATCAGAATGTCCAATGACTCCACAAAAGAAATAGAACGTTGGTAGACGCTCGTATTTGAAGTTTGCCCAGTGTATAACATCACCTTGCTTCCTAATCTTCATCCTCCTCTTTAATTGGTCTCGTACGTTCATCCTCACCCTTAGACGAATATATGATTTCCACGTACTCGAGAAGTTATTAGCATCAGCCTCTATAAATTTCCCCACGTAGTTACCAATGTCGCGTCCTATTCTTTCTGACATATAGCCTACTGGTAGATCGTGTACCTGCACCCATAAATCAACTTCAGCCAGATCCACCTGCATCGGGTTCATACCATTTTCTAACTTGGAGAATATTAGAAGGTGTTGTTTAAATGTCCACGGACCTCCATTGATGACTCTCTCCATATCTAGTTCATGAAAAAATTGAAAATTAAACAAGTTTGGCCCCAACTCTTTAATCCATACTCCTTTCACTGGCCTCCATACTGCCGCCATTATATTTTTCATGGCTAGCACATTTATCGAACGATCTATAAGAAAACGTCCTATAATACTCCATTGCAGCTCTTCGCTATCCCGGGACTCATTTAGATCTGGTGGGGCAAGACCACCCCCATTGTCGTCTTCTATATTCATTCGGGAATACATTTCCTCAACCCTCTTTTGAAGGTCCTCCATAAAACCTCACTCCAAAGAAAGCTCACAATCTAAGCCAAAAAAATCTAACCCTTGTTAATCAACAAGACATTCTTAAGCCTGTCAATGGACAGGAGTAGACCGCCTTTTAGAAAAGAGAGAAAAAATGGAAGAGAGAGCAATCAATTTCCTAGGTATTGTGGATTTTTATTGTAGGCATGTAGTTAGTTGCATTACATTGCATGTTGTTGTGCTCGAGGACTAGCACGGTTTAAGTTTAGGGGAATTTGATGAGTGGGTTTCATACCTACGAATCGGATACCTTCTTGGACTTAAATAGTGTCTAATTTGTCTGTTTTAGTATCGTTTTATGTGTTTTGTATGTGTTTTTATGCAGGGTCAGTACATGATAGCTAAGGCGAGGATAAGGTGATATGGCGAGCATAGTACCTTGTCGAGGTGGGCTATATAACAAAGCAAACACCCGCCATGGCGGGGGTGCATGTCGCATTGACTAAGTACCCTGCCAGGGCGGGGGTTCACAAGTCAAATTAGCGCACCGGGGCGGGGGTATGCGGATCAGAAGATGAGTTTTATTGCAATGCTACTACTACTGTGGCGTGGACTGAATGACTTTGGATCCGATTGGGACTGAAAAGAGGTCGTAAATAGTTGTTATTATAAAGAATTAAGCCATTCTATTCTAACACTTAACCAATGAATCAATCAAGATTAATTTGAAAGCCCTAATTTGTGAAGATTTTGGAGGAACGGAGTGAAGATGCAGGGAGTACGAAGATTGCAGAACTGAGTGAGGAGAAGGGTGGTTTTATACTATTCTTGTTCTTTTATTTCAGTTTCTGTAATTGGGATGTTATTTTCTTTAATCTATTCGGTGTTTAATTCATTCGTTATGAACTAATTCATCTTATTAAGCTTACAATGGATCTTTAAGTGTAATGAAGGATTATCATGCTTTGATTTCAATTTAATAAAGTTATTTTTTAGTTTATCTATTGTGATTTGTGCGTAATTTATGAATTGTTTGATCACCAATTCTATGTGGACTTGTATGGATTCGAGAGATGAGATATGAGTCTAGACTTAGTTATAATAGCATGCGTTTGTGATTTCTGCATTTTGATGGAATTCATGATTTAGGTTTTGGATAGAGATATACCTAACAACGCATGTAATCATGTAAGATCTTTAGATTTAAACCTTCTTTAATTGTAATTCACATAAAGATATAGTGAATTAGTTAATTAGGGTGTTTGGCTTAATTCTATCAATTGTGGATTTAAGTTGATATGGTTTTAGTGCATTGAGAAATGGCTAATTCTATTTTTGTGTTCTTGATTAATGAACTATAATAGTTAATTGGATTGAAAAGAAGTGTGATAATCTGAGTGAAGCTAAAAGTGAAGTTGTAGGCTTAATTCTCCACTATCTGAGTAAAATTTACGGTAGTTAGTTGATTTGATTTCTAGTTTATTACTTTTTCATTATCTTTAATCATTAATTCATTTAGTTTAATGAAATTGAAATAATACAAAGCTGGTAATTGTTAGATTAAAATTGATATTTATCTCTGTGGGAACGATACTTAACTTATCATTCTATTACTTGTTGATCACGTATACTTGCGTGTCGTTAATAATATTGTAAATGATTAATAATATTATTGAACAGTTAATAATATTAAGAAGTGAGTAAAATATTATTAAGTGATTAATAATATTAAGAAGTAATGTAAATATTATTAAGTGATTAATAATATTATTAGTAAGTAATTAAAATATTATTAAAGGATTAATAATATTTAGAAATGATTAAGATGTTAGTAAGTGATTAAAATATTATTAATGGGTTAATAATATTTGTAAACGATTAACATATTATTAAGTGATTAATAATATTAGACGGAACTTTTAAGATGATTATTAAATGATAGAAATGTTATCAAAGGACGATAATATTTCTAAGGAATTATCTGATGTTTGATTTT